>JAIUSX010000020.1:1250000-2500000 GCA_026573805.1 Hesperophylax magnus
TATACTATAGGTACATTATATCTAATCTCATAACTTGAGTTATAAGTCAAGTTTTCAGATATAATTTTGATAGCGAATAATAAAATTTGCATAACGTACTCAGCGTTACATAACAAAGGCATTTAAAAATACCCTTGGACTTAAATACACGAATCTACCAGAAATAGAACCAAGTATGTAATTAGAGAGATAAGACGTGTTTTATCGACTTTGATAAACTGTAGAAATACCTGCATTAACCCCTATGTGAGTTGACCTTCATAAGTTTGATGGGGTGGTTGCGTCTGCACAACCCACGTAGTTTTCCGTATGGTACTCAATCATCCCTTATTGTTTGTGAAGATCTTGACTGTAGTTAAATATTCATATTCTATATGTGTTATGTAATGCAGTAAGGTTATGTAACTCTTTAAACTAGGAGACGCAAAGTCGCTTTGAGTATATAATATTTAAACCCGAGGACCCACGTAATAGCGATGAGTCGTTCAGGCGAAGCTTAATGCTAAATCACTATTTTGATTAATCTTTATAACGAATTGGTGTACATTATAAATACCAAGAAATATGCTTTAGATAAATTGAAGGTTTTCCTATCGTTTCGCTTAAGTATAATACAAAAAAAATTACTCAATAAAAAATATAAATGTAAACTACAAAAAAAATAATTTTTTTAACAGAAATGTATGAACGCGTAAAGGAAACAACTTAAAAAAATACAGTTTTATAGCTAAGATTATCTGTGATAGTTTCACTTGTTTAACTTTTTAGCTTTCTTATAAAATTATTTACGAAATAAATAAAACCCAGTTTTGTGCTTGAAATCGAACGTTTCTAGACTCCTTTTGTGAAGCGATGTTAATGCCTATTACCTAAAATATATGGTATAATATCAAGAATATACACATTTTTGTCTTGTAGGTTCCTCTTAAACCCGAGGACCTAAGTAATAGCGATGAATCGTTCATGAACGAGCCGTACTAAATCTGAACCGCTGATAGTAAATAAATGGGAACCTCAAGGTGGTCCATATTATTCCAATCGCCTACTAATTAAGATTTCAGAAACATTTTAAATTTGTCATTTTTAAAGTCCAAGTATTAAAAGTTAAGTATTCTGTTGAAGTCGGAGTTTTATTTAGATAAAAGTTCGTTAGAATCCCCGGAGACGCAGCCAACATTACCAAAGACGTGAAGCTAGAAGTCCACAATGAAGTGCTGGTACCTACCCTGCCGTATGGTAGTGATGCGTGGAACTGGCAGAGGAAGGATGAAAGTATACTGAATGCTGTAGAAATGAGAACCTTGAGGCGGATGTATGATAAAACCAAATACGATCACGTGGGAAATGTGGAAATTCGGAAATAATGCAAGGTTGATGTATGCGTAGTGAGAAAGCTGAAAAAAAGGAAGCTTAGAGAGGAGTTTATGGAGAATATATGACGCGAATGTCAATGGTATAAGAAGTCGGCGGTGCCCGAGGAAGACTTGTCAAGAGTCAGAATAACAGAAGGGTGCGTATGAGACGATGTATGAATGTGACTGAAACAGAGAGTGCTTTAAGCCAATGGGCTATCGTAAAAACCTTAAAACCCATCCTGATCACCGTGAATAATAAAGTTCCAAGTTTTAGCGAATAACTGTGTCAATAAATCAAGTTTTCATATTTTATGATGACATCTTTGATAAAATCCTTATCACATCTGTATACTGAATATATATCTTATTACATAATTTCTAAAAGGTGAGACCAATGCAATGAATTTTAATAAATTTTCGGTTTCAACGTGTATCTAAAAAAAAATGTACTTTGTTCAATTTTGCTCTCTCGTGAATTCCTGTGAGGAGATAGGATGATCAGTCATATTAAAATAATTACCCTTGTTAAAAACATTTGCGAAATATACAATTAAATAGAGAATGACTAGCAGTCATTTTTCATCCGATAGTACTCGGGAAATGTATGTAATACGTCGTCTAATTGAATATATTCAAACTGTGTCTACAATGATCCTGCTGCTATTACAAGCTGGACTCTACCTGGACAACCTCGGGATCAAGGTTTGCATGTTTGACGGTGTCCTGTTGAATTTATAGTATCTGTGCGGGCTCCACTTGTCCCGTATTGATAGTAGGCCGTATATGTATGTGTGGTAAAAAGGGAAATATACTAACGATTAATTGTATCTGTCTGTCCAACTAAATATTGAACAACTTGAGCTATCGATCATCAAATTAAATATCTTGCACCATTAAATTTAACTAGTACATAATGATAATGCCCAGCTTATACTGCACGCTACTGCTTAAAGAATTACACAAGCTTACGAAGCATGATATGCGTGTAACAGTGAAAACTTGGAAATCTTTGACCTTAAGATCTTTGCCTACTACCCGCCCTTGGGATGCCTGGCGTAAAATGCCAAACGGCCGACGTCCGGGGGCTGCCACGCTTTTCATAATAACTTACTTGATTTTTACAAAATTATGTTTTTGTAAATTGCACCGTCTTACCAAATAATGTGTTTATATATGTAAAATATATATAGACCCTTTAGGTAGGTGATCACTCTAATCAATAATATTCGGAGGATTTGTATTTTTTTGTAGCGCCGTTTTTGTGAAAAATAATCTCAAGTGTACGGACTATTAGTTATTAGGTATTATATCAGCGCCTTGGCGCCTTGACGATCGGCGCCCGCACAGAGAAAAATGATCATGGGACATAATGCGATCTTCCTGATAAAATTTTAGTCATTCAGAATATTCGAGAACACGTGTTCTTTTCCTAATAGATATCATGACGGAATGCTATAATATAAGTATGTCAGTATTGATAACAGTATTTGTACGAATACGTGTTCCGCTGTCCTCACAAAACATTTGCTTTGTTGGGAACTCTCAATTCATCCATTTTTATCAGAAAAACGAATTATTTGTCCAGATTTTTAATAAGTTAACACTATTTGATATCAGTAAGTTTTCCAGTAAGACTGCCTTTCTAATGTTATAAAAAAACATTATATAATGTGGACACACTGTTGTGTCTCATAAACTCTCTTATTAAGGCGAAACTTAATGCTGAATTACTATTTTGATTAATCTTTATAACGAATTGGTGTACATTATGAATACGATAAAATATGCGTTAGATAAATTGAAGGTTTTCATATCGTTTCCCTTGAGTAGAATACAAATAAAAATAATAAATTACTAAGTAAAAAAATATTTTTTCAATAGAAATATATGAACACGTAAAAGAAACAACTTTAAAAAATACCGAATTATAGCTAAGATTATCTGTGACGGTTTCTCTTGATTAACTTTTTTTCTTTATTATAAAATTATTTACAAAATAAATAAAAACCACTTTTGTGCTTGAAATCGAACGTTTCTAGACTCCGTTTGTCAAGCAATTTTAATGCCTATTACCTTCATTCGTGACAATATAAAGCATACCAAGAATATACACATTTTTGGCTTGTAGATTCCTATTAAATAAAACTCCGGCTTCAACAAAACACTTGGACTTTCAATGTGGTAGATTGACAATGGGCTTTGATATCCTAATTAGTAGGCGGTTTGAAGGCGAAGAAAGTTTGTGAAAAAAACTCATAGATACAATAATAATTATTGCAATTTAAAAACTGTAACATTCACAATGATTCAAACAATCTTATACGATTTTTTTCCTCAAAATTAACTATTCTAGACATAATATGATGTATGCCATCGATATCGATGCTTGTAAATGTACATGTGGAATATGCGGCAATATCGCTCTAACTAGTGCCCACGCAAAGTGATTAATTAATAATAACTCCTCCGCAAGCTTTTCTCTTGGTACTTTCCAAAGGTCAATGCCATTTCACAATTGATATCTCATCATAACTATGCAGTAATGAAAAATTTCCCACCCGATCTATGTACAGATAATACATGTTTTTACATCGATGCGACCTTGGAGAAATTAATCATATGAAGGTAACGCCTTCTAAAGGTCAGATTCTGAAAAATACATTAGAAAATGAAAGCATACTAGAATATTAACAGAAAACTCTGACTAAATTAAAGTATAGGAGGCGAAAATATTGACACAACTATTTGGGTAGTTATGGTTAACAGTTAGTATTTGAAAAGCATTTCGACTTACCCTTGGTATTTTCTATTGATATTGTGGCCTTGAGGGTTAATGCTGGTTTTTAGTGCATAAGCTTCCGTAACATACTCGAATTAAACGTATTACAGGAACATGTTCACAGCGGTTTTCGTAACAGACTGGTCATGTATAAATAAATTGTTCCATTGCCACTCAGTGTAACTAAATTCAGTGGTAGAGTTAGAATACCTTATTTTATACTGTCAGACAGGGACAGGTATTGGGTGGAGGAATGCAGCAACATGATAAGTCAAACGGAGATGCGTATAGTTGCGTTAACGGTATCTTTAAATAGACCTATAAAGTCAACTAAATTCATTTGTAGTTTTAAACTCAACCTTACCCTTACCATTTTGATGACATTAAAATAAATAAATAAAAACATAAAAAAATATATAATAAGAATTGTGAAAATAATAAAATAATCATAAATGTTTCATTTTCCTCTCTGGGATCTCACTTGCTGAGGATTTCATTTACATATTATTCAAATTTAATATTATGGATAACATGAATTAATTATAAATCATAGTGTTTTTTTTAATAATTATAAATATAATATTACATGGTGTTTTTGGTGTTTTTAGTGCAATTGAGTGGTTTTTGTTATATCTTGTGTTTTGAATGTATTGTTTTTGAATAGAGTTGTTGAAATGACATGATGTTATTGTTGAAGCATGATGGATGCAAATATATTTAATCGTTGAACGACCAGTTTTTAAAATATACAAAATGATATGGCATTGAGAACTCATTAAAAATACCTACTTCAATATTGTACAAAATTGGCAGATTATGATCTATTATAATTTGTTACTAGCTGTACCCCGCCAGGGGTTACTTGTGGCTCAGTCTGTCTGTGCAGATAAGAGAAGCAATAGCGCGTGTTGCTTTTACGTCCAACAGATGGCGCTTTTTTTCAAAAACAGCTTCTTTGTCCAACAGTTGTCTCTGTTTTTTTAAAAAAGCATATTTTCCCATGTCTCAGGTGAAATCTATATAATATAAAAACACAAGCGTATTCAAATTCAACGTAGATAGATTTATTCAAGTAAAAGCTAATATAGAGTAACATAGAGTAGTAAGAAATACGATATTCGCATTGCGCAAGATCATCAGCATTTTCGTACTTAAGGCGAAGCTTAACGCTAAATAACTATTTTGATTAATCTTTATAACAAATCGGTGTACATTATGAATACCAAAAAATATGTTTTAGATAAATTGAAGGTTTTCCTATCGTTTCGCTTGAGTAGAATGCAAATAAAATATTAAATTACTCAATAATAAATATAAATGTAAACTACTAAAAAACCATTTTTTCAATAGAAATGTGTGAACGCGTAAAGAAAACAACTTTAAAAAAAGAGTTTTATAGCTAAGATTATCTGTGACAGTTTCACTTGATTAACTTTTTTGCTTTCTTATAAAATTATTTACAAAATAATTAAAAACCAGTTTTGTGCTTCGTTCAAACTCCGTTTGTCAAGCGATTTTAATGCCTATTACCTAAAATATAAGGTATACCAAGAATATACACATTTTTGGCTTGTAGCTTCCTCTAATAATTTAAATTGGAAAAATGTATAAAATTCAAAGAACACTTTACATTAGGAGTTTATTTATTATTGGGGGTTATTTTATGTTTACAAAATTATCGCACACCGTCTCCAAAATTAACACTTTAAGAAGGTAATTATTTTTCTTCATACTTAATACTAAAAAAAGGATATTGTAAAACCAGTAGAGTCACGCTGGATAACCGTATGCGGTGGGTAAGTGTACGCGGAGATGTTTGCGACAAATTCGTTTATGCTTTATCTGCGTTCATTCCTCAATACTGTAGCATTTGGATTGCCTTGAAGCATGTTATAGTAGTAGTGAGCCCTACACCGAAAAATACAGATAAATTACTTTGTTCATGGTTTCATTTGTTTACCCCGTTTTTTAATGTTTTGAGTGTCGGGGTAAGTGTGCGGGGGTAATGTGGGTGCGTGCACTGTTAGGTAAACATAATTTCGTGTTAATTTTTACAGTGAAATAATCCGCGCGAATATGTAAGTAATCAAGCATCCGGATACGTTATTTTGCACCCAAGAGCAGTCTGGAAGCAGAGTGCGTAAACCTAAACTAAGGTATGCTGGCATGTGCATGTTTATATAGGGGTAAAGTGTATGCTTTCAAAGTGTATGCTTTTAAAGTGTGAGTTTTTTGCGTTTTTTAAAATACCTTATTAATAAATCATGATAATAATAAAAAAAATGGAATAAAATTAATACAAACATCCTAAGGTAAAGATTTCGCACGGTTACCTTATGTGACTTTATAAATAAGCTCAAATAGTCGAATCTCTCTCGCCGGGGAATCCTTGCTGGTTTGTTGGGAAGGAGTAATGGGGGAGGACATTTGAACTGCGGCTGGCAATATATTATTTATTCAAGGACCCAGTCAGTACCTACACAGCCAGTGTATATAGCCAGTCAGCCAGAAAGCACCCACTACCATTGGAACAAGACTACAGGGAAGTGCGGATGCAGATAAATTGTGAATTGAAAGAACTGTTTCGGAAATAAAAGAGACATGTTGACAAAAGGCACAGTTTTGCCTTTTATCATTCCCAAGTGAAATATTTGTAGATTGCATCAAACGTACGTAGACAATGAATAAGTCTCTTGCAAAAAAAATCTTGATTTTTACAAATGTATCATGAATATCATAACTACCAAACTAACTTCACTTCATTTCTTCTTTCATATGTATGATCACAAGATTCTGCCCAAACTAAATGCAATCTAGATAGTGTCTTCGATCAATCTATCCGTTTTTATTTTAATGTGCGACATCTATCGACTCTTCTGCAAGTTTATTTACTGAAAATTTTTTACATTTTTTTTTTTAGACAATGTGTAGATAGTCCCACGAAGCTGCCACATGGCTGCTTGTCTTCGGGTTCTATCTCATTATACAATTATAATACAATATAAGTCTCCTGTTATATAAAATAAATAACAGACTCTTACATACAATCATAGAACTCACTAAAGCGTCCCAAGTACACAAACACTTTGAATGACAATACGATAATTCACATTCAAAAGTAATACATATATGATAACACACATTGAAAGTGAATAACATCGTACTGTAGCACAATGCAATAGAATTAAAATTCTAGTTAACTAAGTGAAAAATGTTATTTTAATTTTTTTTTCTGGAAATAAAAAGCTTGTTAGTGAAAGGAAAAAAATAAAAATAAATACATTCATTTATATTAGAATTAAAACTTTCAAATAATGTCTTTCCTTTTCTTCTTTGTTTGCTCTATTTTTTTTATAGATATACAGATTTTTCATTTATAAGCCACATCTTTACAGTTTTCATGCTTAAACTCTTATTTTCTGAAAAAACAAATTTATAATAAAAAAACACATAAATTTGTTTTTGACCACGATAGTTTTATTTTCACTCTACCGGTTTCGGAAGATCCCTACCCACATTAAACCCGCGTTCTATACTGATAACAACTTGGGAAAATTACTTAAAAATACTAAAGATAAAGATCACAAATTTAGCCACTCAGGCATTTACCAACTATGTTGCAATGATTGTCAATCGTTCTACATAGGTAAGACAACTAGAAATATAAATATTAGAATCACCGAACATTTAAGATGTTTAAATAACAATAATTTTTCGGAGTTTGCCAATCATCTCATTTCCACCGATCATACTTTTAGTAAAGATACAGGGGTTAAAATTCTTCACCGTAGTAATAAAGGCAAAAAATTAGATAATTTAGAAGCACTTGAAATCAGAAAAGCCATCAATAATAACTCCAGTATAATAAATAACCAAATTAATCTGTCTTATAGTCCTATTCTTGACATATTTCCAGTTAACCGCTCTGTTCTTCCTGGAATTCCCGTAATTACCCCTTCCACTTTGTCGACATCTCTCTCAAACACTTAACATTTTTGTATTTATGTGTCAATATTTTGTGTAGTAGATTAGTTTTAAATATTCTCCTGACGAAGGAAGGGATCTTCCGAAACCGGTAGAGTGAAAATAAAACTATCGTGGTCAAAAACAAATTTATGTGTTTTTTTATTATAAATTATGATGAGCCACAAAGTGAATGCTTTTTACAATTACGAAACAAATTTATTTTTGAGCTTATTAAAAATTACTGGTACACAGTACTCCAGCGTTCGGCTTCCATACTTATTTGTTATTTTGGGTATTTTCAGCCCTTTTTTTCTGTAAGACGTGTGCTGTGACTATGTACCAGTGGTTTTTTATAAGTTAGTACTTAGCCCTTACTTTAGCCCCAGTTATCTTTAATGGTAAGGAACCAAAATAAACCTTTTATTGGGAGCAGGCCCTCAGCACAATATAAGAGTTGCACATTGTGTCTTTGTCTATACATATTAGGTGATACAATTTTTAGGATGATTATTAATTATTTTGAAATTATTATAACTATATAGTTCTTTCGTCTCCATAATACCTGGCAGGTAAAATAGACAGAGTAAAGAACGGTGAAAACTCTCCCGCCAGGGGGATGTTCCCGAAAGTTTTTTTAATCAAACGCCGAGTGGATTCGTCCTAGTCCGAATTCAGCGTTATTTTTCACACATTTGAAATTTAGGCTGTTTTCAGGATTAGCCCCGAATTCTGCTGACGCGATAAGTAACGAAGGCTTTCAAAATCCTTATTTAATGGGCTAGCCAAAATAATACGGCCTTTCAGAATACCTCACGGTGTTTTTTGTTTTATTTAAAACAATGGATTATGACAAAACTTTCCAGGATTTTTTCCAAAAAAGGAACCCGGGGGTAATTTTGAAATGGGAAAATACTTTATGAGGCAACCTAAGCTCATAGGTCATTCGTACACGGAGAAAATTTACAAGCGACTCGAGTTTTGTGCGCGTAGCATACGCGCCACTTGCGACTATCCACCATACTATTTTGTTAGTGTTTGTACATAACGCGAAGCGTCTGCTACGGATTTGACGTCAGTATCACGCTACTGACAGGGCTGATAGTACGCCACGCGAGTTGCAATCGGATTTACTACTCGTTTGACAGAAATAACGTCAGCACATGATTTGAATGTTAAATTTTTTCTGGAGGTGTAAAAATATCCATGTTTATGTAACTATAATTTACCGTAATAGAAAGGATTTAGCGGAAAAGGTGTGGATTGAGATTGGAAATAAAATTCAATTCGTCATCATTCTCATGTAGTTCCTTGGCGGCGGAAAATGCCGTGTGATCAGTGGAGGCTCGTGACTTTTGATTCTGATAGAGTGCTAAGTTTAAAAAATTCGACAAAAATTGATCTTGTTTAGTCCAAAACGATTTTTTTTAGATTTTCAGGAAATTTCCGTTAGGTCGTGCGCCGCACGGATTTCCTGAGAAACTTCATACAAAAAGACCTTTTCGGCTACAACAACATCAATAATGCCATTTTTTGTAATATTAGCACTCTAGTTTACCCAAAAGTCACGAGCCGCCTGTAATTAACATTTATTTGAACAATATTATTATCTTCTTTGCTAGAGCCACTTGACATTGTATTAATTATACAACTGCACTTAAAAATGATGAACGGGTTGCGGCGTATACGGAAACCATTTTTATAGAGTTGCATATCGGTAGGCTACTTGTGATTGCGTCACAGTCGCGTAGCTTGTAAGTATATCTGTGTACAAAGGGCCTTAGAGGTCGTTTATACATTTATACAGCTGTTGTATTTGAATTTTTTTTCAGGTGTATTCAATTAATTTTCTTCGTGAACTAATACACAAAAATAAGATAACGTATTGTGTGTTCGATAATTTCCAATACGACAAATTATTCCAAATTTTTTTTTGGAAATCTATACAGAGGTACCGTAATCTTCTCCAGATCAAGGTCGGGTAGCAACGATGGCAAGCTATGGAGATTTTTTTATTAGATCCATTCATAAAAGTTGGCAAAGCCAAAGATGTTATGATTATATGTAGATGATGTGGGTAGTTATAGACGGCCATTCTAACTATTATTTGGCTGAATTTCTTTAAATAGTATAAAATAAAGTCGCTATCCCCGTCTGTTTGTGCGCTTAGTTCTTCTAAACTACGTTATTGATTTAGATAAGGTTTGCACTATCATTTAGATAATTTCTTCCGTAAGGTTTATACATAAAATACATGCATATTATATTTATAGAAAGTTGAGAAAAATCTATGTTTTATAATCAAGTCGTAAAATATATTTCCGTGCACTACATTGCTAACGCTGGCTAAACCTTATGACTTACATCAAAATAATGTACCTTGGAATTGTATATCTTCAACAGGCCTACGGAAAAGTCCGTGTTGATATATGTCTATTTCCTAAGCATAATCCCCAGCAACGCCGGGTACAATTCAGCTAGTTAATGATAAAGGAGGAATGCATGTCACAATCTGAGTGAGTAGACAAGGTCGCTACTCAGTTATTTATTTATTTTATGCTATATGAAACAATTTAAAGATATTAAATATCTCAAGGGACTTTGATATATTTCCTTGTAATGTCTTTTAATTAGAATGTATTCAGTAATTACCGGGTTACGTGTGTACGAATAGGTTTGTGGAATGTGTGTGTATATGTATACGCTTTGAACCGTTTATAATATCATTGACATGACGCTACTTTTGAATTTGGGCAATGATTGTGAAAAAAGTCGATGTTAGAGTTTAGATAAATAATATTATTGGGGAATTAGATGCTGCATTTGTTTCGTAATTAAGTGTGTGGAATAGATTAATGACAAAATAAATTTTGTATCGTTAACATTATAAAAGTGACCAATAATTACAGTAGTTTTAGAGTAAGTTTGTAATACTTGTAAAAAAGGCGTTTTTACCTCAAAAAGGAGCGAATAAAATGGGGACCGTAATAAGATAGAAGTTTCCAGGTAGATAGGTACCATGCGCGGTCCGTCCATACATGCTGTGGATGCTCCGCATCCCTTGAATTTTAGGGTAAAAAGATTTGGACTTCTAGTCGTAAACAGCAATACTGCAATTTAAATATTTTAATATTTCTACAGCGACCTTAATGTGATTATTTTTTCCAAAACGACGCTGTAAAAAATCATACAAATATTATTATTACATTTGTTTCTGTGTACGCACAACGAACGACACGATACAAACAGCGCGGGCGAGTCTAAATACACACACATTTTCAAATATCTACTGTTAAACGTGTAAAGCACACTGCGGTGTGGAATCGATCTGTAAACCGTATCTAAGAATGCTAGAACGTACGTTCTTTCCGCGCGTGCGCACTGAGACCCGCAAGCCAATATCTTCGTCAACTTTATACGATATTAATGACAGCATCCAACGTACAAAATCCGTCTTTAATGCTCATACGTATAATGCACAGAATCGTATACTATATTACTAATCCATTGGATTGTATACGCGCGCTGCTTTGACAGTTTGCTCTGAGCTTGAATACTGAAGTCGAATTCTTATTTAATATTATTAACCTGCTATTTACTTTTTAATCATAATTTAAATAAATAAATATGAATATCCAAAATAAGATGGATACTTCGCCAACGTGTCAAGGACGTAGTAAGTACGAGTATAAACATTTGATATTCAGCATCCCTTCTACAAAAAGTCACCGACCGCCACTGATAGGTACTTGCTTCAGAGAATACTTCGGGCTTTACCCTAATTATATTAACTTTCCCGTATCTGAGTCGAATACTCCAAAGCTACCCGCAAAGCTTTGATGTATTATATTTCCTTACTCATAGAAATATTTATTTAAATAATAAGATTAAATAATGTAAGCTTAATACAGGGTTTTCCAATAAGAGGTGTTATTTTGATATTCAATCGTAAAAGATCAATGGTTTCATTGCTTGTGTGGCACGTAGCGCCTTCTTGTTGAAAGTAAACGTTGTCCAAATCAATACCATCCAATTCCGGCCACAAAAAATCATGAATCATCTCTCGATAGAACAATCCATTCACCGTAACTGTTGCTCCAGCCTCATTTTCGAAAATGTAAGGTCCAATGACTCCGCCGGACCATAAACCGCACCAAACAGTCACACGTTGAAGATAGAGAGGCTTTTCAACAATAAATCTTGGGTTTTCCGAGCCCCAGATGCGACAATTTTGCTTGTTGACGAAGCCACCGGGGTGGAAATGGGCCTCATCACTCAAGATGATTTGCATTTGATTCACTCAAGTGAATTTATAGTTTCAATGCGTTGTTGAAGCGTGTATCTTTCCATTTTTATTAATGGCGTAGTTTCTACTTGTCAAATGTCAAAAAACGACAGCTTCAAAAGTAACATCTACCGAAATAGCGGGTTATTCAAAATAACACCTCTTATTGGAAAACCCTGTATTTGAAATGTTTCTGAAATCATTTTTGCCATTCCTTTGAGTTATTAGATACTTTTAATTATTCCCAGAGATCGTCAAATCGTTTCAATGCCGTTTCACTCCGTTTTAACGACATTCAAAGCTTTTCTATAGATTTTCACGGAATATTTCAATCAGAAATGTAAGCTGGAGTAATCTAATACTTAAAGTTGAACGGTTTTGAAAGTTACTTAAAAACATCGAACTGAGCGGAATTTATAATAGGATATTCGTTACTTTGAACGCCTCCATTTGAAATTCTTACATTTATTAAATTGCGAAGACTGGTTTTCTAGAGGAATTGGTTTTTATTAATTCCACCTTTTTTATTTTTCATCATATTAACAAGTATTTAGGGCAAGATTATTTTTTTAATAATTTTAATTAATTCACTAAAGAATGCCAAAGTTACCTTTAAAACTATGCCAAATTGTTTTTTTAATGACCTAAATATCATAATTTAAAACACTTATTAATAAAATAACACATATCAGTACTATTTTATTTGTTGGGTATTTTGGCCTCAAATCTAAATTAAAGTTTTGTATGAAAAAGGCCGCGCTGCCGTTCCTCGGTGACACAAGACTCTAATGAAGGGGGTTTGTTCGAGACTCACATTTTAATGAATTCCGACGAATTCGTAACGATAATATATGTATAATAATTAGAATAAAATAACATTGTTTTTAATACCACTTTATTTTAATATATGAAACCAACCGGTTTCGGTTCACCCTGAACTTCATCAGATTTATATACAACAAAAATCATCAATAACAGAGTTACAGTGTATTTATAGGTAAGGTAGAAGAGGGAGAGAGAATTTGGGAGGGGTGGGGGGGGGGGGGGCGAGAAGGCGGCAAGAGTGAAAGTAGGGGAGGGAAATATGTTTAAAATGGGCTATTTGACAAATCTAATTGTTTATTGGGTAAATTGGTTTTATGGATTTTAATTGATTTTTTTTTAATTTTGATATCTGAGGAATTATTAAAAGAGTGATCTTTATCCAGATAAAGCCCTGGTATGCTATATGTGAAAAGACCATATATGTATTTTTTAGATTGATCCCTACTGATGTACGATCTTTATATTTAAGATTATTAAAAAAAACAACACCTTACCATTAAAATATTTTATGAAAATTTTATAGGACGTTTTTCAATTATAAAATTAGTGGTAAGCACCAGATTTTATTTTTGGACGATAAATTAGTAACTTCCCGATGGATCCCTCTAGATATATTTAAGATTTTAGTAATACGTTCATCAGAAATAATTAAAATAAACCCAACGGAAAGATTAATTTTCAAGGCCTGCTAGGGCAAAATCGACCGTAAGTCCATCCATTACGACGGGCCACGCTCCGAATATTGTTTTTACATGACTTTAAGAAGTTATGTCGTTAAGATTCCCACTTTACTTTAGAGAATTGCTAGGAACAATTCAACCGTAGGTCTGTCCAAAACACAGGGCCGCGCGTGACATATTTTTGTACACGACTTCTTCACTTACGTCATTAAGATTCCGACTTTATTTTAGGGTATAGTCCCGTCATGAGTTCTGAAAAGGTTTTTAATTTTATTATTGGCGTTCCTTGCCATTATCAAACTTTGGTTATGCCGAATTGAGGTGAATTATTTGTATGATTTCATTTACTCCAATATTTTTATTTGTAATATCTTCAAGTGATTTATTAATAATTTCATTATAAACAGTGAAATTTACTTAGCGACAGTACTGACATCGTAGATTGCCGGTCTCGCGCCCAAGACTGCACTCTAGCCTATCTTTCTTTTCTGATTCCTAAACGCAAATTTGAAACAGAAAAATCAGAAAAAAGAATCGCCAATATTGTCTTGGTATGGATCACACCAAGTCGTTCTACGTTCTACACTTCGCTACGTTTGGTGACTTAGCAGGGATGCCCGGGTTCATGGGGTGAGGTTTATCCGGGTCTTGGTGGCAAATGTGTCTCTCCATCAACTTCATGGCAGGCCGGATCGGGAGAGACTGGTTGAGGGAGACCTTTTGACCTCTCCAACAGGACTCTCTCGGAACATCGCCTTGCACCGCAGTGGGAGGGATGAATACGTCCGTCATTCCTGAACTCGCTAACTCAAAGATTCCTACCCACAGAACTTCCCATCCTTCCTTGCCTAAAAACACCCTTCACACAGCATCCGCAAAGATGACACGGGTCCTGAAGGGTATTATTTTCCTCAGGGTCTCCTGCGTAGAGTGTAAAAAAAAGCGGAACTTAGGGATCAAGAAAAATAGGTTATAAATTCGGAATGCGGGGCTTAAGAACCACTGGACTTCTGCAGAGCACTTCAGTCTCTCTTCCACAAAGCAGATAGTATAGTCGGTACGTAATGTGTACAGAATCACCAATCTTCGGCTTTGACATTATCGTCTCTCTTGCATTATGTAAGATCAAAGTCCACGATACTGACCAGATCACCTCGTCACAAATTAATTTACATACTTAGTATTCTATATTATGCAGAAATCTCTCGCAGTACTGCATTCCTACTAGATTAGGCCACATGCATCACGTTAAAGAAAATCGATTCAGGTAATAATTTTAAGATATTTTGAATAATTTTTTTATGGTACTATTTTTGAAAGTATTGCGATTTTTTGAAAATTTCAATCCGCGAAATCGAACCATTTTGGTAAACTTGTCGAATTCCGCTGCATGCAAAGGTTCTTTAAAAAAACAACAGTTGATTTCTACTTAAATAACTATTTTAGTTGAGGGTTGCACTTGCAATGACTTGCACTTGAAGTCGCACATCCACATAATAGGTTTTGAGGGTTTAGTTTGGGTTATTTTAATAATTTATGCGTATTCCTAACCTTCAAACTTAACTTTGATTGATAAAAATGGAACTTTTATGCATCTTTTACCATCTCCCACCATATTTTATTTATTTATTACAAGTATCGAAAACTGCGAAGAATTGGCAGCAGCTAATCCTCAGAACATTTATAAATTTGCGAACATGCTCAATAATAATGACTCTAGTATTCCGTCAAACATGTATTTAGATAATAAAATGGCCGATACCCCCCAAGAAGTCGTCAATCTGTTTGCTGAATTTTTCAGCAAAGTCTATGATACTGCAAACAACTCTCCATTATTCGATACAACTACAGCTAACAATGACAACAAGATCGATTTTAGCCAATGTATATTCAAAGAAAGCGATATTAGAACTAAATTAAAATCCCTTGATATTAATAAATCGGCTGGTCCCGATAACATTCCTCCAATTTTCTTATCAAAATGCTTATCAGTTTTAACATTACCTCTAACTAAACTTTTTAACTTGTCTCTAAAAATTGGTACCTTTCCACAAAAATGGAAAACCAGTTTTCTATTTCCAATCTTTAAGAAAGGAAATAGATCAGATATCTCTAACTATAGACCTATATGTATCCAATCGTCAATCCCTAAACTATTTGAATCTGCTCTGCTTTCTAAACTCTCGCCTGAGATTAACAAAGTTATTTCACATCGTCAACATGGTTTCATGGCAAAAAGATCTACTTTTACAAACTTGATGATCTATCAGGAATACCTATTTAATACAATGCAAAAGCGTCTTCAAACAGACGTAGTGTATACTGACTTTAGTAAGGCATTCGACAAAGTCTCACATAAAATTCTCATACATAAACTTAGTGCCCTTGGAATAACAGGGAATATTTTGAGATGGTTTGAGAGTTATCTGCATAAAAGAAAAATATGTGTTAAACTCAACTCACACTATTCACACCAGTTCGAAGTCTTTACCGGCGTCCCACAGGGGTCTCATTTAGGACCAGTACTATTTTTATTGTTTATCAATGATATAACTACGGTTTTTGATGGAGTCATGATTCTCTTATTTGCAGATGATCTCAAAATTTATAAAACCATTACAAATATTCATGACTGTTACGTACTACAATTTAATCTTGTGAGGCTACAAGAGTGGTGCACCCACAATGAACTATTTCTCAATATTGATAAATGTCAAACGATAACTTTTGCCCGAATCAAAAATCCCATTACGCATCAATATAGCATCAACAACATTTTCCTAAACAGAGTTGAGAATATTAAGGATCTTGGTATTATTTTTGACAGGCAACTAACATTTGTTCCTCATATAAACGAAATAACCAACAAGGCCATGAAATGTTTGGGTTTTATATTAAGGACAGCGAAAGATTTTAAATTAATAAATTCCTTCAAACTGCTATTCACTGGTTTAGTTAGAAGTAATCTAGAGTATAACTCAACAATCTGGTCTCCATTTTATAAGATTCACCAATTAAAAATTGAAAGAGTGCAACATAAATTTCTGCGATTTATTAATTATAAATTAGGAATTCCAAACGAATATCTTAATTACACTTTCCTCATGAACTTACTAAATTTAACCGATTCATCATTGAGACGCACAGTGTGCGACTTAGTATCTCTTTTCAAAATTTCGAATGGTAGACTGGACGCCATTGATTTGACGAGTCTTATATCGCTCCGTGTACCTACGCGCGACACTCGACAGACCGCTCTATATAATGTTCCCATATCGGCTAACAATTATTTTCAAAACTCACCTATTCAAAGACTTCACATACTCGGTAATAAGTATAGCTCAATTGATGTTTATCATCACCAATCAGTATACAAACTAAAATACAGTATACTAAAATGTTTGTAACAGATTCATAATTTTTTTTTCAAACGCATATTTTATTGTTTCATTAACTAAGCTTTGTTTTGTAAAATTCCCAATCGGGCAAAATAAAGATTGATGATTACAAAGATGGTTTACAACAAACTGTAGTGTTTATCTTTATAATAATAATAACAAACTTACTTGTCTTGTGTGTATTACCTACTTACATTATTGTACTCTTGTAACTACACTATATTTATATAAACTTATCGAACTCATTGTCCAAATTCCAATAACACCGTAACTATATACTTGAATTGTATCTACTTAACTACCTACCTATATCTGTTATATTTTTCTCAAGTTTATGTATTAGTTTAACCTATGTTCTGTAAAATATTCAACCGACGTACTTTGTACAATAAACTTTGCTTGCTTATGTTTATAAAATAATAACACCATAACAATAACCCTACACATTGTTATGTAAGTTCATACTCAATTTACTATGCTATGTAATTAAAATATTTTATAATGCTACTGAACAACAAAACCCATAACATGTATATGTAAAAGCCTTCTAGGCGTTAATAAAATGAAATAAAAAAAAAATAAATAAAAAAATAATATAAGATTTCAAATAATAACAGTATGCAAAATAAATACATTTTTTAAATTTAAATTTATTAAATTACTAGCTGACGTGTACCAGGCGTTGCTGGTGGTTAACCTTAGGAGATAGAATATAATATACAATTCCGTAGTACAGGGTTTTTCAATAAGAGGTGTTAATTTGATATTCAATCGTAAAAGATCAACGGTTTCGTTGCTTGTGTGGCACGTAATGCCGTCTTGTTGAAAGTAAACGTTGTCCAAATCAATACCATCCAATTCCGGCCATTAAAAATCATTAATCATCTCTCGATAGCGATCCATTCACCGTAACTGTTGCTCCAACCTCATTTTCGAAAAAGTAAGTTCCAATGACTCCGCCGGACCATAAACCGCACCAAACAGTCACACGTTGAGGATAGAAAGGCTTTTCAACAATAACTCTTGGGTTTTCCGAGCCCCAGATGCGACAATTTTGCTTGTTGGCGAAGCCACCGAGGTGGAAATGGGCCTCATCACTAAAGATGATTTGCATTTGATTCACTCAAGTGAATTTTAATAATTTCAATGCATTGTTGAAGCGTGTATCGTTCCATTTTTATTAATGACGTAGTTTCTACTTGTCAAATGTCATAGAATGACAGCTTCAAAAGTAACATCTACCGAAATAGCGGGCTATTCAAAATAACACCTCTTATTGGAAAACCCTGTACATTGTTTTGATGTATTTGTAAGCAATGTAAGCACCCGAAAATATAAATTTTTACGACTTGATTAAAAAATATCGACTTTTCTCTACTTTCTACAAATATAATATACATATATTATATACATTAACCTTCTTGAAGAAAATTTCTAAATCATAGTGAAAACCCTATCAAAATTCGTTAGGTAGTTTATAAGAACTAAGCGCACAAACGGACAGACGCGGATATCGACTTTATTTAGGTAAGGAATTAATAGTATACGGTAACCTCCGGCTCGATGATGTCGATGTAATCAAACATCGATTTTTCTCTACTTTCTACGAATATATCTTTATATATTTTGATAGAAAAGTTTATCAAAATCCGTATCGTAGTTTAGAAGAACTAAGCGCACAAACAGACAAACTTTGTTTTATAATATTTAGAGATTCTACTACTCCATAAGGTGAGCTCCAGGAGATCGTGAAGAATATAAATTAATATAATATAATATTTATAATTATTAATAAATAGATATTTATTGTAGTAATTAAGTTGAAATCAAGTGTTACTTATGTTTTTTTTGCGTATTAAGCGTGCAGCGGAATTCGACAAGTTTATCGAAAAAATATCTTAGCCGCTAAGTCAGAAGCCAAAGAAACGTACGAACTTCACGTCATAACATCTATAAAAAAACATAAATTGTGTGTTAATGTTTAAATATGGATTCATTAAATTGTGTGTTATTGTTGAAATATGGATTCATTAAATTGTTTGTTATTGTTGAAATATGGATTCATTAAGTTGTGTGTTATTTTTGAAATATGGATTCATTAAATTGTGTGTTATTGTTGAAATATGGATTCATTATCTACTGTAGGGTGATCGTGAAAATAACTAATGATATTATAATACAGTTTCTTTGTGAAAAACACTTCGGTAAACTTCAAAGTCGATGGAGCGCTGAGTGTTAATTTATTTAAAAAAAATCAGCGTGTAATTTTGTAAAAAATAAATAAAGAAAATCGTTTTTTTAAGTATTAGTTTCGAAAACTTAGCGGAAAGATATATCACAGATAATCACGAAATCATTATAAAATATATGCAAGTGGCTCATTACCTCAATCGTACAAGTGTAATAAAAACTCGTAGATACATACTACGGTAATTTACTGCAGAGTCCTTCGGTAATTTATTATTAATTATAACATAAATAAGATTTTATATCACAATTTAAACATTTAAAATAATATATAGTATTCTTGCGGCACGTTCCAGAGTGGAAGATATCTCAGTATCGACCACCACCGGTGAAATACCACCATTTAGAATTGAAACATTTCTTGAAATTACTTCAAACGTGTTAAGTGTACATATATTAATAGCCATCCCCCACCTTCCTCATCTCAATATCCTTCCCCTCCCCGCTACGTTCATCCTCAAAACATACCCAATTAGGGATGCCATGGTCGCACTGGCTCCAGACTATTGTGAGCACTTGTGCGGTATGCACATGTATGTATGAAGGGACCGCCCCAGACTTACCCCAATTACTTACTCCAGTAAGTAATATATTAAAATGATTCCCTCTTTCCTCATCAACGTAAAAAACCTTACATATATCATGATAGCCCTGAAAATGTATTCAGCTCAATGTCATCAAAAACGTAAACACAAGACGATAAATATTATTATTCTTTATCTTATCTGGCGATGAAGTGGTACTCGTAAATCTGGCAGCTGTCAACTATTTGTCCTCTTGAAGTAGGACTGTGCATTGTAATGTGCATTTATTTGGCGTGCCTCATGCCAGTTGATGGCTGGAGTGCACTAGGTCAACTGTTGACCTTGGACTTGGCCCGTTGTTGACCTGGTCACAGGTCAATTGCTACATATATCACTTCATTCAGTTCTTGCTGAATGACCATTCATATTAAAATAAGTATAAACGTGTATAAAAATGTGTTTTATATTAACTTATTTAATCAACACATTTTTTGTGTGCATTAATTAATTGGTCCCATACTAAAAAAATAGTTTTTCAACATATAACAAATATATAGCACGTATCTTATAAAATACGTTCTTACCGGCTGCGCCAGTTTGTTATGAATGGTTCTTAAAATAAATAAAGCCGCCTTCACAACATATCGCCGCCAAAAGGCAAAAGGGCGTAAGCGAAAATATTGTCAAAAATGAGTTATCATGCATACAGTTTTGATTAGAATTTCGTGTGGCCTACGTACTCGTAGCACGAACTATCATAATTTACCGAATGGCGATGAGTCGTTAGTGAAAGAGTCGAACAATTGAGCTAGCTCTTTTTGATGAGCCGTATTCGTACGACTCCTGGTAAGCCGTACAACGGCTGAATTGAACGGTTAAATAAATAAATAAATATGGGACATATTTTATAGCGCCGCTTTTGTGAGTTATCACCTCAGGGGCGCTTTACAGTTGATGCAGGTATTAAAACAAAATATAAATATTACCAAAATAAAGTAAAGTTAAGTAAAGTAAAATGAAGAACAGGAACAGTTGACATGAAGATAGAAGATGGAGACTCTGCAGCAAGAATCCTAGGTGGTGAAGAAACTGGACCAGATGCTGCAGCGAGGGAGTCCACCAACAGTGTCAACACGAGGTTCGTTATCCATCCAGGTATGTGTCTGCTGCTAATAAAGCGCTGACACAATATCCTCACATAGATAACACAGCTTGGCAGCACCGCTGTGACGTTCGACGAAGATTGAAGATGGAGACTCTGCTGCAAGAATTCTAGGTGGTGAAGGAACTGTACAAGCTGCTGCAGCGAGAGAGACTACCGCGTCTACCAACAGTGCCAGCACGAGGTTCGTCATCCGTTCAGGTATGTGTCTGCTGCTAATATAGCGCTGACATGTGTCTGCTGCTAATAAAGAGCGCTGACACAATATCCTCACATAGATAACAGACCTTGGCAGCACCGCTGTGACGTTCGACGAAGATAGAAGATGGAGAATCTGCTGCAAGAATCCTAGGTGGTGAAGGAACTGTACCAGCTGCTGCAGCGAGAGAGATTACCGCATCCACCAACAGTGCCAGCACGAGGTTCGTCATCCGTTCAGGTATGTGTATGCTGCTAATAAAGAGCACTGACATAATATCCTCACATAGATAACAGACCTTGGCAGCACCGCTGTAACTTTCGACGAGTCTATCATAGTCTTTATCAATAATAATATTTGGACGATTTATACAGCGCCGCTCCTGTGCAAAATCACCTCATCTCTCCTAGTCTTTTTTAGTCTCTCTAGTCACTTCTTAGCTATTCATGCCATCTTCTCGACCCTTTTGGAGTCTTTCCTGGCTCTAATACCTTAATAAAATCCAACAAAAAAATTACAATTTTTTCTATTGTCGTGATCCGACAATTTCATACCCCTGTCTCAGACCTATAGGGTTCGCTTATCGCAGGCTATCATAAAAAAAAATCTTGAACTAAAGTCAAAGTGAAGTTTATGTTTCTGAAACAAAAAACATAAACAAAAACATTTTTTTTTTTTTTTTTTTTTTTAAATAAAATATGGCACGATGTTTTATTTTACAGTACCTAGCATCTAATTTTTCCTGTGTACGAGGCGGCATAACACTACGAGTCGTGGGATCATTCATACGTTGGGAGCTAGGAGCTGGAGGTTATCCACAACTTACCCGCCCTGGTATAAGTAACAGATGGTTACTCCTTCAGGGCTCTCATAAGGAACTAATTTTTTTTGGTCTAATGACAACATTTATTATATAAATAATCTAGAACCCCAATATCCCTGCATAGTGGTTAAGATGCCTACAATATACACACAACACAAAATATAGTTAAACCATATATGTTAAACTAAAATTAGCCTAAAAATAATAATGGACGAAAGAGCTACTTAAAGACTAGGCCATCTGTAGAGAAAAAAAAAGAATTAAAATGAAATAGAAAACACATTATATTCAGTCGTGTTTTCGTTGTATGAATCTACATTTGAAATATACCAATTCGAACATTTATAAGTTAGGAGCTAGGAGCTGGAAACTAGGAGCTGGGAGCTTAGCGGGAACCGTAAAGGGGGAGCTGTATCGGGCGAGTCATATCGTGTGAGCACAGTGTTCTCATTGCTCATAAGATCTGAGCTCACGGCTCCCGTTCAATTGAGCCGTCGTTCAATTAAGTCGACTCTTTGAGCCGTATGAAAATATTGAGCTGATTTCTGTAGCTCCCGCTTTTCATAAAATGAGTTATGACTCATCGCTGGGTACTGTACATACCTGATATCTGTTTAGTTTTAATATTTTAATATTTGAAACTGTTATTTCGTGGTGGAATTCCATTATAAATATATATAAAGAACACAATTTTAAACTTTTTTCCACTTGTTTTTATTTGACCGTGACCGGTTTCAGCCTGTTAGGGCCATCTTCATACTGGTACAATTTTTGTCTTAAACTAGGGTTTATATACATAGGCAAATTACATTGAGGGGAGGGGTTAACATAGTAGGTTGGTTTGAATTATGAGGGGTTTTTTCGTGAAATATGATATTTCCCAAATAAGTATTGTTATTAAAATCAAATGCTAAATCTCCGTTGCTATATCCATTATAATCAGTGTGTCACCTATATAAATATGTATTTGAATTATATAAAATCCAGTAAAATATTTTTTCCTAACCACACAATAGATTACCGATAACTTTATGTTGGGTAAATCCTTAAATTGATAGTCCTAATAGGCATAATTATCATAGTTCTACAGATAAATTCATTTGATTTTAATAACAATACTTATTTGGGAAATATCATATTTCACGAAAAAACCCCTCATAATTCAAACCAACCTACTATGTTAACCCCTCCCCTCAATGTAATTTGCCTATGTATATAAACCCTAGTTTAAGACAAAAATTGTACCAGTCTGAAGATGGCCCTAACAGGCTGAAACCGGTCACGGTCAAATAAAAACAAGTGGAAAAAAGTTTAAAATTGTGTTCTTTATATATGTTTAGTTTTGTTTGGGCTTAAACGGAGAGTTTCCAATATGAAAAAATAAAATATATTACTTAGAAATGTCTCCAAACTCTAACAAAGTTGGCTGTTTCAAAAATTGTTAATATTATGGTACGTATACATTTGCGAAACGAAACGCAAACAGAGCCACGAATTAAAGGAAAGGAAAGAAGCAACAGCAAACGGCGTTTCGCGCCATTTGCGGTTTCTTAATTTCTTTCCCATAAGTTGAGGTTCAATTCGGCAGTTCGGCTCGCGTATGTATACGTAGCATTGGAACTTCCCTTTTCCTTAACCAAAGTACCGCATATTCTTGCCGACAACTACGTACCGTAAGTATTTTTTGCTCATAATATGAAACATCAAGGGATTATTGAACACAATCTAAGGATAAAAAAAAGTTTCCTTTTTTATTAAGACTCATTTTCAATTTGGTAGGCGGATATGGGTACCATCGCCCCGATACCCATTTAATGAATAACTATCACCTATGCCATAGGTCATCCCAAGTGGTTCGCTACGTTTGGTGACTTAGCAGGGGTGCCCGGGTTCATTGGGTGAGGTGTGTTCAGATCTTGGGGGCGGGTGCGCCTGCCCACCAGCTGTGTGGCGGGCTGGGTGGGGAGACCCTTTTGACCTCTCAAGCTGGTCTCTCTCGACCAATCTTCTTACACCGCTGCGGGAGTGATGGATTCATACGTCCGTCACTCCTGGACACACTGACCTCTAGACCTTTTCTCGTCCCAGAACTCTCCTTTCTTTCCTTAAAAAGACCCTCCACACAGCATCCCCAAAAATGATACATGGTAAAATTATTTTTGTCGGGGCTTTCTGTATGGCGTTAATGAATTTTTTTTTTGATATACGAGTATGTTAAACTGTAGCCTATTTCATCATTGTTGTTTAAATATGGATTCATTAAATTGTGTGGTATTGTTGAAATATGGATTTCTTAAAGTGTGTGTTATTGTTGAAATATGGATTCATTAAATTATAGTTATTGTTAAAATATGGATTCATTAAATTGTGTGTCATTGTTGAAATATGGATTCATTAAAGTGTATGTTATTGTTGAAATATGGATTCATTAAAGTGTATGTTATTGTTGAAATATGGATTCATTAAATTGTGTGTTATTGTTGAAATATGGATTAATAAAAGTGTGAGTTATTGTTGAAATATGGATTCATTAAATTGTGTGTTATCGTTGAAATATGGGTCCATTAAAATGTGTGTTATTATTAAAATATGGATCCATTAAAATGTGTGTTATTGTTGAAATATGGATCCATTAAAATGTGTGTTATTGTTGAAATATGGATTCATAAAAGAATAAGTGCTGTCCTTACCCTTTCCTAACCATTACCGACCCAACAGGACAGGACGATGAGTGTTTATTTTTTGACGTTTTCGTGAATAATCGTCTGAAGATTTGACATGTAAAACACGTGTATGTCCTAATGTGACATTATGAATACCATGAGAACAGAGCAAGCAAATAGGGAATATTGGTTACCATCCTCCGCATCAAATGTTCAGATGCAGTTATGCCAAGCGCATCATCAATTAAAACAATTATTGGAGGTAACTGGAGCCAACAAACAACAAACACCATGACACGAGCAAACTATACCAAAATACGCAAGTTCAGCCAAATTAAGTGATGCCAATTATGAACCGTTTATTCAAGGGCACACACAATTAAAATATGGCTGGGAATTGTTTTAAAGCAGCCATTTTTATTTACATTATTGCGTGAATCGTCACAGAAATGTTCAAATCCTATCAATGTTAATATTTTAAAGTAACAAGTTAATGCTTGATCATTTTTATATATGTATAAATGACAATTTATTACAAAATATTAACAATAATATTTATGATGAACTAATTGAAGCCCCGGTGATGCCCGGGATTTACACAGAGTTTTTCGAAATGTATTAATTTATTTAAAATAGTGGATCTCCGCAATGCTTCGCTATTGCTAATGGCTTTCTTCGACTGCTTCCTCCATTCACTACTGTACACCACAATGTTACTGTTAACAACTACATTACATCGACTTTATAATAATAATAAATTATAACATTTGGATGATTTTTATAGCGCCGTTTTTGTGCAAAATCACCTCACAAATATATAATACATTTCTACAATGATCTTTGTTATTACTAACCATATATGGAGATAATATACAGTACAATACTTACCTGGTACGTTACTTGGGATTAACACTTAATTAACATTAACTAATTGTTAGCTTAACTAATATTTATAAAAGCCAAGCCATTCCAATAATCCTTCTTTGTATACATTATAGTACCTACAGGGTTTTCCAATAAGAGGTGTTATTTTGATATTCAATCGTAAAAGACCAATGGTTTCGTTGCTTGTGTGGCACGTAGCGCCGTCTTGTTGAAAGTAAACGTTGTCCAGATCAAAACCATCCAATTAAATAATCATTAATCATCTCTCGATAGCGCAATCCATTCACCGTAACTGTTGCTCCAGCCTCATTTTCGAAAAAGTAAGGTCCAATGACTCCGCCGGACCATAAACCGCACCAAACAGTCACACGTTGAGGATAAGAGAGGTTTTTCAACAATAACAGACTGGTAATGTATAAATAAATTGTGGCAATGTACCTGAATGTAGGTATGTAGGTAGTCGAAACTGTCAGATAGGGACAGGTAATTGTTAAAACAGGAGGATTGCAGGGACATATGTTAAAGGGAGATGCATATAGTCAACATCGATTCACCAAAAATAAAATAACATTTTAATCGGGCTTAAAACACTGAAATTACAAACATAAAAAATCATAATAAATATAAGACATGTATTTAAAATATGTTTGTCTCTTTTTAAACTTTGCTAATATTATGTACTTTCACAGGGAGGATAAAATATTATACTAATTTCAACCCATTTTATCTAAGCTCCATCGCATAGGCAAAATTCATAGCACCATCGTTAGAAAATACAAATCTAATGATTGATCTGGTATCATAAAAATGAATAATCAATAACATTGCATGATTATCGTGAATATTTTTTGGGTTATTATGCTTCTCTAGCCAGGGTTACAGAGTCCAATCATCGGGGAATCAGGGCAGCTAATGTGTATATTGTGTTGAAGTGTGTTTATGATGTAAAAGAGGTACCGGATACAATAAGGTTGCGCGTGTCAATCTTTATATAGGCCGATAATTAAATATAATAACCATTTAAATGAATGTGGTTTTTAGCGTTTAGTTTTGCTGTAGCCGTCCAGTCCTTTTGTTGTTCCGGTCACCCAAAACTATTAAGATTTGACCTGGAATTGCATGGTAATATTAATAGTAATTGAGCAAAAAACAAAAATATAACTCGGCGCGTTCTTTCAGACTTTGAATTTATATATGATTTTGTAAGCTTAAGTGTAAAAAAATAGGAAATTTAATTCTTATAAACTAGACAAGATTACGTTTTTTTTTTTGGAATAACTTTATCAGTAAAACCTCGAACTGTCATATTTTATTATTGTAGACAAAATTAGCGATTCGTAAACGTAAATTTGAATCAGAAAAAGATAGGTCACATCTATGACCTGAACCCAGGACCCTAATAGAACCCGATCTCCTTCTGTCATATTTAAATGTATCACTTCGAATAAGAACTACCAACATTGTCTTCATTTTCTTTCAACAAACATTTTTATTGGCTGCTATCTTTATGTATGATCGCAAGATTCAATTCGAACTAAATGCAATTAAGACGATGTGACTGTATATTTTTCTGATTTTACAGTTTCAAATTTTCTTTTAGGAATCGCAAATATTTTACAGGTAACAAGTACGCGGGATCGCCAAATTTTCATTACTTTTTGATTTTTGTAAATTAAAATGGAAATATAACACATGTAAATAAGCTAATAACCGTCACGTCATTATTAAACAATTAAGAACACATCATCATGTATTTTGGAGAAAACAGATTTTTAATGTTCCTCACAGAATAGAGAATCTATTGTCACAAATACTTTGTCAGTAAATCGGTTAAACCTATAATTTAAAAATTGAAATTGGACGGGGGTAAATAGAATCATATAAATAAGTCGTCTCAGCGTGGCCTGGCCAAAGTTTGAAAATTATCTTCACCGCCAAAACAGCTGTCAAAATAATTAAAAACTAAAACACTCGCTCAACTTAATAGTAAAATTATTAATTTTTTATTTTAAAAATTGAATCAAAAACACGGTGTCTTGTTCGGTTTTAGATTGAACCAGAAAACGATGTGTAAAATTCATGAAGCCAAATCTCATCAATGAGTTTTATTGTCCGTTTCGTGCAATCAAATGAAAAAAATGCTTTATTAATTTATTTAAATCATTCACTTCGATCTTTAAAAAAAATTCTATTATTTATAACACAGAGCAGATAAGTAACAAGAAGGTTAATAGTGAATAATAATGGTTTAACTAAATTACGGAAGCCGTTTTCTGAAACGACTGCCTAAAACATCAAACACTCCGCCATTATTCAAATGAGTCCGCCCACATGTTTTGTACTACGCTACATCCGTATCCGGAAAAAAAATTTGCCTAATATTCCGCGGTTTAACATTGACCCTAATAATCTATTAAACCTTAAGGCCTATGGCATATTGAACGTTATATTTTTAAATATGCTGTCGAAAAGTCTGAGAACTTTCTTTATTTCCGCTTCTCAATAAAATCCAAATAAATTATCTATTTCTGAAAGTATCAAAAAAAAAATAAATATGATGAAATACGCTTTCAAATTTAATTTAAAATTAAACATAAATAACGAAAAATTAATATTTTAAAATCAAACATAAAACAAAATTGAAAAATGCCTCACCACGTTTTTCATTTAAATAAAGAATTAAAATTTCGGTTAACTGTTTAATTAATTAATTATTTTATTAGAGAATTTTAAAAGACAATTATAAACATTACTGCCATCTCTTTTTCTTTGTTCTTTCTAAAGAAAATAATTGGTAAAAAATAACAATATTTTATATATTTTTCTCAAATTGTTGTCGGAATCTTTGGTTTCATAGTGGTGCACATTTTAATTATTCTCTTGTTATTTTTTTTTCAAAATTATCGAATTGTTTTTTTCTAAAATAAAATAAAAAACTCTTTTATATATTTCATCGACCCTAGCAATCCAATTCTCACTCATTTTCTAAGTTTTTGGAAAAAAAAAGTCAACAGAGATCAAAATTTTGTTATCATTTTTTACTCCAAATAATGTCAGAAATCACCACTTAAAGTAAGTCAAGTACGTCCCTTAACACCCTGTATAACATTGCACAGAAGAGTGTCTGTAGCAGTGAGGCTTATTTTTTTACAAAACTACAGTTTTATTCCAGATTGAAGAAAATTTTCACGCCTGATCTTCAAAACAGGAAAAAGGTCGAGTACCTCTTTTAAACATCTTAAAGCAGAATTTGTTTTATACTTCTTAGCAGTGGCGGCTCGTGACTTTTGGTAACTAGTGCCAATATTAAAAAAATAGCATTATTGATTTTGTTGTAGCTGATAACCATTTTTTTTATTCTAATTTTTGTATGAAGATTTTCAGGAAATCAGCCAAACTGAAATTTCCTGAAAATCTTCATACAAAAAATCGAATATTAAAAAAAAAATAAAAAATCGTTTACAGCTACAACAACATCAATAATGCCATTTTTGTAATATTAACACTCTAGTACACCAAATAGTCACGGACCGTTACTGCTTCTTAGTACTTGGTGTCAAAATAAGAGGAAAATTATTGTCTGAAAATTATCGACATCGTTTTTTTTTTATTTTTTATGATTTATTATGTTTACTTATAAAAATTTAATTTTTATATTTAGTAAAATTTTTTAAAAACATTTCTTTGTAGCATTTAGGCATAACCCACGGAAAGCTGCAAGGCTTTTAGCTTCGTTAACATCCGTCGGTAGTTCATACATTTGATTTTGAAAAACGTTGCATAAAGCCCGTGTATCACCGGGGATTTTAGCTAGTCTGTTCATCTCTATTCTTATAATGTCAGGAATCACTATTTAGAAGTCAAGTACTTCCCTTAACAGCCCGTATATAAATAATATTGTATTTGGTGGAATGGCTTGGTTTTTATTTAAATCTACGATTTTATTCCAAGATTGATGAAATTTCGAACACTCTTCGTCTATCTGATTTAGAAAAACTTCTCGTGAAGTCTGGGAAACGCAGAACACTTCAGGTAGTGTATTATGTTTACAATCTACCTTGTCTTACCTTCCTACTCTACTAAGGCGTGTATAGAACAAATGCTACACAACAATAATTAAAAAATACAACGCAATTTCACCGTTAATACAATGAATCGCGTGATGGACAGGTGAGAAACTAGTAGCTGGTTACATGAACTTGTTACAGCTTACAATAATAATTAGTTACCTTTAATTGATGGGATGTTTATTCTAGTGGGTACAATTATGACTCTAGTTACATCCCGTACAAACAACTTTAAAATTCATTCCATGAAGAAGGTAATGTCTGTTTGTCTACAATTCTTAATGAAAATATGAAACAAATGCAGTAAATAAAAAAGTAAGGCAATGGCATTTTACTTCTCATATTAGTAAAATCGGGCAGGACAGGGTGGAGATAACCAACACTTCTAACATTCTAACCAACACTTCTAACATTAACACCCCAAGTGGTTCACTATGTTTGGTGACTTAGCAAGGTTTCCGGGTTTATGAGGTGGTATGGCGGAACTGCATGGCAGGCCGAATCGGAAGAGACTGGTTGAGGGAGACCTCTTGATCTCTTCAACAGGATGGATTCTTAAGTCCGTCACTCCTGGACTCACTAACCCCTAGATTGCTACCCACCCCTCATACCTTTTTCCAATCACACAAAAAAGGATGGTGGCCAAAATTATGGGAAATAAAATCATGTTAGTAATGCAATAATGGAAGTATGATATTAATAAAAATTACGGGATGTATTGAGGTGGCAAGGGTAGCTCAACCGAAAGAGACGTCAGTCCTAGAAAGACTAGAGAGAATCTTGGAGAGTCCCAGTTGCGATCGCTTCATTTTAATTTTGTCAGTTTCACATTTTCATTGAGAGCTTTTAATATTTTCTTCTTAAAATGTCAAATATCAATATAAGGTTTTTATCTGTCAGTTATCATCAAATATATTAATTTGGGTTGTCGGTGATGATGTGCTTTATTTGTTTCTGCATGAAATTGTGCACGATCAATTTATACAATTTTGATTCAAATTTAAGGTTAAACGCGACGCTTTTTATATTCTACGTCTTCATAGATTGCTTTTTGCATGGTATTCATAGATTTCTTCATAGATTGCTTTTTGCATGGTCTTCATAGATTGCTTTTTACAATATTAACATAAATTATTTGTTTGCGCCCGTACATACGGATTATCAATAAATAGTTTTGTTCATTTAAAAATTCAATACTTTCGAGAAAGGCATAAAAATACAATATTCTATCGATGATTCAATCCAATATTGTATTTGTACGTCTTTCTTGAAAAAATGGTTTTTTTGCGGACTAAACTATTTATTCATATTCATATCGCGGGCGCAAACAAATAATTTGTCTTAATATTGTAAAGCAATACCATGCAAAAAGCGTGATAAAATAAATAAATTAACTACATCAACCATAAGTTAAACCTTAGGGGCCCCTTTCAATATAGGAACAGCTTGTGTGAATACAGACAAGCAATATAAAAAATTTTATTGTCTTTTTTAAAGGTCTTTTACATACAATGCAGTACATATTATTTGAAAAATTACCATGAAAAAATATAGGTAACATAGCATATGAGATAAGAAAATTTGAATGGTATTAAAGATAAAGAAGTGACGTCAAATTAGATCATTTGCTTATAACCTTCAAAGCAACGATATTTATTATCCAAAAACGTTTAAAATCGTTGTTCAACAATAATTTAAACTTGGTAGAAATAGTTCACACATACTCGTACGACTATCAAAGTTTGTTCAAATTATTGTCAAATACATCCATTTCATTTAAATGTTTGTTACCAAGACTATGCAAATGTTGTATTGGGAGATGCAAACTATAGTTAGAAAGAGATGTATATAATTCTATAAAAAGTTAATGTTTGTCTAGTTTTTCGTATGGGTATATGTAGGGTTATTAAATGCAGGAGTTCATAGCAATCGAATTTAGAGTTTAAAATTTTTAATTAAATAGGTTTGATCGTTTATTTTCCATCTGTTCTCTAATGTTTCAATATTTAAAATATTATTTATTGTTTTGGTGTTTAATTCGTAGAACTCCATTTAACGTGGTTTTTCTCCAAGAGGTGAGCTGCGAATTTTGAATCAATTTTATTATTTTTATAGCAACGCATATGTAATAACGCAACGCAAAAAAAATTAATGTGCATTTTTATTAAACCAAAGGTTGCGAACAAAATTTGAATAAAAATCATGAAACTTCGTAAATTTTTTATCAATTATTTTTGTATGAAACGACAGGAAAGTGATGTGAAAGTAACGTTAATACATTTGTCTAATCAAATGTAAATATACCATTTTTAAAACGTTCGTTAAATATTTTCATTAAAAAAAATTATACCTTAAAACTATATGTTAATTTCTAATAATAAATTTTGAAAGCGTATTTTAACACCTTCCAAAAACAGTTTTCGGGTACGTTCAGAATTATTCCACTTATTTAGATTTCATTGGAATATAATAATAACATGGCATTTATATAGCGCAGTTTAGTGTCTTTTCATTTCAAGTGCGCTTAACTATATAACATACTTAAAAATGGTAATTTAGTATTAGTGGTCATGTTCTTAAAATTATTCCTACTGTGTTCCTTACCCAATACAGATCTAATAATATAACACTAAATATACAGTTTATACAAAGCGATGACAAAACAAAGAATAACAATAACAGCAAAAAAGAGAACATTAAAACTAAAACATAATATAAAACAGGAGGCTGTTTTTGCTCAGAAATGAGAATCTTCTGAGCAGACTTTAGAGGTACAATAAGGAGGCAACCGAAACCAAACAATTACCAGAAGTTTGAAAATATGGCTTATTATAAAATATTGAAAAGAAGTTAAGATTTATGAATGGTAAGATTTTTGTTTTTAAAGCCCGTTTAAATTCAGTCAAATTCTGGAGATTAGTAAGAGCTGGGGAAATTTATTCCAAATGAGCGGGCCTGTTACACGAAAAGAGCGATCATAATAAACGATTTGACCTAGAAAGTTCGATTAAGAGGAAGCTACAAGCCAAAAATGTATATATTCTATACCTTATATAGTAGGTAATTAAAATCGCTTGACAAACGGAGTCTAGAATCGTTCGATTTCAAGAACAAAACTGGTTTTTAATTATTTTGTAAATAATTTTATAAGAAAGCAAAAAAGTTAATCAAGTGAAACTGTCAGAGATAATCTTAGCTATAATACTGTATTTTTTAAAAGTTGTTACCGTTATGCGTTCATACAGTTCTATTGAAAAATATTTTTTTTAGTAGCTTACATTTATACTTTTATTAAGTATTTTTTATTTTTTATTTGTATTCTACTCGAGCGAAACGATAGGAAAACCTTCAATTTATCTAAAGCATATTTTTGGTATTCATAATGTATACCAATTCATTATAAAGATTAATCAAAATAGTGATTTGGCATTAATTCGCCTTAAGCGGACACACTCCGACCTTCTGTCAAAATATGACTGAGGCCTGAGGGGCTAGAGCCTATTTTAGAACCATCCTCATAGAGAATTTGATTCGTGTGTCGATATACACAGTACTGACAAGGGAATCGTTGTGAGGTGTCACACAAAGAAAGGTGTTTTGAAATTCAAATACCACCTCCGATTTGAGGTTCACAGTCTTATGTCACCCGGTAGATGTACATATATATAGCTCCAAGCCACCCTTATCTGTTTATGGGAAGCTACTAGCGACGGGTACCGCTCCAAGTATTCATAGTTCCCAGATTGCACACACGGGTCGTTATGGTAATCCGGCCAGAATATTTATGCCATCCAAAGCCTACATATGTCTGCTATAGCCTTCTACCCGCCTGGGACCAATTTATGAACTGAGCGTTTAGTTCGAACGGCTTCCAAGGAGATGAAATTTGAGAAGTTGGAATGTAAAATCACTGAGAGTTTTGAAATGAGAGACCTTCGTATATGAAGGGTTTCATTGTCCCTTACCGTTTGTGTCCCAGATTTAAGAAAGTTTGTAGACTGGACATAATCATATTGATTTTCGGTAGAATTTTAGATTTTTTTTTATTACATAAATAAAGTGGTTACTTACACACAGGTAAAACAAACGGATTCGTGACTTTCGCTCTTAATATTTTCCGTTCGTAATGATATTATAAATATGTTTATTTTTTAAATTTAATACATCAGTATTTTAAAATACATTCTAAAAATTGAAGGATTGAACCTTCCTACACAGGAACTAGATTCAACGACTCTACTAACCTCGCTAAATGCCGATCGGGTAGGACCGACATTTATTTCGTATATCAACTGCTGTAATTTCGTCAGATTTCAGAAAAATGCTTTTATATCCGCGTGTGTATACATGATTAACACCAAAAGTTGATAAAATGCATTTTCATCGACAACACGTATATCTGCCGAGTTTTAGCTCGATCGGAGGTCGGGAAGTTTCCGCTTCCAAGATTTACACGCATTCATTACCGAAAGCAAGAGTGAAATTCAAACAGATGTATTTAAAAAGTAAATAGGTATAATGTCCGGTTTATTTGAGCATATATGAAATTGTCGAACCATAAAGATTAGATTGTGTCATGTTTGATTGCAGATGTAGCTGATAAAATTAAATCCGAAGTTGCGTATTTTCTTTTTGTAGCAACTGGTTAATTTCTTCATAATATCACGTATTTTGGTTTGAAAATTTTATCGTTATTATAGATTGTTCTTTTTGTTTCAAGTGTTTTGATAAGCTTAGAAAAATAAAAAGTATCAGGCCTTTAAAAAATGCTTTGAAGTGCGAAATATCCTATTTTAGGATATGGTATAAATATGAAAAACTAAGTTCATTAGTTTATGATCCAATAAAATTTTGATATTTGTGCTGGAACTTAACAAAATAAAATAAAACTTTTGATTTTTGCGATGTTTTTGTTGCACATATCTAAACAGGCAGCGGAAAGTTAAGTTAATAATGTAATGTAAATTCCGAATGTTACTGCACGTCGAGGTGACGAGACTTTACTCTAAAATAATGCCAGAATCTTAACGACGTAAGTGAAGTAGCCGTAGATGAAAATATGCAATGCGCAGTAGGGTGGTTACAAAAAATCAATGTTGGAATTTTTTATGCTGACCCCCCTAAAAGCTGCCAATTGGCTAAAAAATGAGATAGGTGAAGTTTCAGCTCAATTGGATAAGGTTAACCTGTGCCTCATCAAGGTTGAAGTTTAACTTTCTATAAATTTTTTTTATTTATAAAATACCTAACAATATTGCAAGATTTAATTACATGTGCTGTCCAGATTTTGCTTTATTTATTTTCTCAATTGGTACATAAAAAAGGGTGTAGTTAAAACTGTTTTCAAAGTAAATACAGCACAATTCAAATTGAAAATGATGGATTTACGAGAAAAGAAATTCAAAAAGGTATAAAAGACAAGAAGAAATAATGTTCAAAGTTTTTTTATTTAAAATATACAAAAGAAAGCATTATGAAAGAAAGAAGTTATTATGATTATTATTTAAATTTACAATTAATTATCAGATTAAGGTGGTAATGGCTTAGATAACGTGGCTTTTGAAGAGTTCAGAAAGAAAAGTTCAGAGAGAAAATTTCGACATTCCGATACAACTTGTAACAGAAACTGTCGTTATTCTTCGTCTTTTGTCAAACAGGAATTGAAGTCTTGGATTAATTTTACCCCTCTTTCAGCTGTGTCATTGACAACCTTGAAACCGTTCACTATTTTTTTTGCTTTTAAATAATGTGCGTTTTCACACCATATATCAGGATCCGTATTTAAAAAATCTGTATCAATTTCAAATCTTTTGAAAAAATTTAGAGTTTGATGAGAAACAAAAAAATCGATATCTTTGTCCAATAAATTATCCACTTAATGGAGACTGAGTTTTGCTTTCACATCCCTATCACATGTTTGTTCTTCAATTGGAATTAATTGTAGACTTATTACAGCCATGCTTCTTTTGACACTTTTTTCTAAATTTTCATCGAAGAAAGAAAATGCGACTTGCTCAGAATTGAGGTACCACAGATGATTTATCATTTTGGACAGTGCTTTGTCTGCAAGTTCTTTATCGATTACTCTATATTTTACAAGAGATTTTAAAAATTGTAGGTCTTGGTTGAGGGCCAAAGTGGGTTTGGGGGCGTTAAACCACGATTTTACATAAATGTTTATTAAAAATAAACAAATGTCATTGATAGCTTTTTTTTCTAAATTTGTTCATGTAAATTGATCCCTGAAAAGATATATTTTGATTCAATAAATGGCCTTCGCCATCCATCTAGCGTGATGAATGGCACCAGGAACTTTGAAAAAAGTATCTTTTGGGGGAGTACGTCCTAACACAACTAACGAAAGTTGAATTAATCCCTTGGCTGTTGGTTTTTTAATTGTTCTGTAAGAAAAATTGATATTTCATCTGAATTCCCTATTTAATATATAATATTTTTATCTTCAATAGCAGTTTTGTATTTTGTCTTGTCTAGCTTCGACCACCCAGTCTGAAAGTTTTTAAAAATATTTGAGTGGGGTCCAGTAGTTGTGCCCAATTTTAAATCAAAAACTGAATTGAGAATAATTTCTAAAATATGGTGGCGACATGCTAAATAAAGAAGATTTTTCTCTAATAATTGCTCCAACAAAACGCAGGTTCCGTTGAAGCCACCAGTATTTACCGCAGTGGTATCAAAACACATTGCCTGGATTTTCTCAACTGCCCCCCACTCTTCAATTGCTGAAAATAAAGCTTTTGTTTAAATACAACTATAAACCAGATAATAACCATTAACTTGTAATTCCTCAAAACATTTATAAAGTTGAAAAAAATGATTGTTTTATGTTTTATAATATATTATATTATTTTATTAAATATGGTGTTGTTTATTATATTGTTTAATAATGTATAATGTCCAAAGGAAAAAATTTGATCAAAAGTGATTAAATTAAGTTTTTTTTTTTTTGGAAAAATCGTTTTTTCATATTTAATCTCGATGAGGCACGGGTTAACATTATCCAATTGAGCTAAAACTTTCCAAATCTTATTTTCTAGACAAATGGCAAATATTAGGGGGGTCAGGCCGGCATTAGGACGAAAATATTTTTTCTCCTTATACCTTGTAACCACCCTAATGCGCAGCCTTGGTGTATTGGACAGACCTAAGGTTGAATTTGCCCTATCAAATCTCTTAAATAAAGTGCGAATCTTAACGACATAAGTTGTGTAAAAACAATATTCGGCGCGAGGAACGGCGTAATGGATGGACCTACGGTCGACTTTTCCATAGCAAGCTAATTATTTCTGATGAACGTATTACTAAAATCTCAAATGTTTTTAGAGGGATCCTTTGGGAAGTTCATCATTTAGAAAAATAAAATATGATACTTACCGTTTTGTAAAATGGTGATACTTGAAAAAGGTTTTATAAAAAATTCAAACAGTTTTATATAAAATATTTTAATGGTAAGGTCCTGTTTTTAATAATCTTAAATATAAATATCTTACATCCGTAGGGATCCGAAAGAAAGAATCAAATGTGAGCTTCGAACAAACCCCCGTTATTAAAGACTTATCTAGCCCTAAGCTTTATAAAGCACCCGTCAGTAAATATTTAATGAAACTAGGTACTTATGTCACAGCCTGGTAACAGTAAGAAAATTTGTAATACAATATTACCATTTGCGCTGTATTTGTGTGTACAATAAAACACACAAATAAGTAGAGAAGTCCCGGATATTCTGATCGATTGGATTAGATAGTCCGACAGCCCACAGAAGGATATTAAGTTACAAGAGAGCACTTGCGCCTTAGTAATATGACAACGTATTGATGCAATCGTTCTACCATCTGATATTTATTATTATAAGCAATAATTAGTCTCCTGAAATATCCATACAAATTGAAAATATCTCCGGAGTAAAAATAAATGCCGCCGACGGGAATTATTATTGCTCATAATAATTTGATATCCTTTGTGCTGTGCATAAAAAAACCTTGTCCTATAAACATTAGTTTATCATTATAAAAAGTCAAAATATTTCACCAACAAAAGTAGATATAATATGTCTCGACGCCACCTAGTGGGAAATTTAGCACTAACAAAGCCTTTCCTACAAAAATAAAGTTAGTTGTTTACAGGTGAAAAAATATAATAACCAGTAATTGTTGATTGAAGTGCTAGTACATATTGTAGAATTATTTGGTGTATTGGAAATAAGCTGACGTAGCTCAGTGGTCCAGATACCTGGATAGGATGTCAAGAAGTGGGATAGTTTACGCTTTCAAGATTTGCATTCATACATTACCGAAAATAGAAGGGAAAACAGAAAAAATACTTAAAAAAAATTATAATAAACATTTTTTTTTTAAAGTTATCTTTGATGTGATTTTTAACAACGACTGTCACCGAGCAAAACTATTTATTATAATAAAATATTAAATGCTAAATCATATTTATATGCTCCTGGTATTTTATTCTTGTAGGCAGGTTCACATTTTAACGTTTATTATTTAGTATGAGTAGTGCACAAACCGTGATAATAATCACTACAAAGCTGTCCTAAATTTGATTCTGAGTTCTCCAAACAAACACTTAAATTCAAAGCAAATCCGAGTTATAGAGTTTACTGAACCAGAGTTACAGACGCAGACAAACAACCGAAATAATTATTTTTGTTAAGATTTAAAAGATTTTTGTCACATTCTTCGTTATTTAATCATTAGCAGTATAATATAATTTATCTCGAATCTTGAAACGAGAAATGAGATCCCTGAGGCGTATGTGTGGTAAAACCATGTATGATCGTTTGAGAAATGTGGAGATCCGCAAAGAGTGAAAGGCTGATGAAAGCGCAATGAGTAAGATTCAGAAAGAGACGCTTAGATGATTTGGTCATGTAGAGCGAATAAACGAATAAACAAAGAAGTGTGAGAAATTGCAGCAGAAGTCGGGGACGCCTGATGAAAACATGGCACGATCAAGTGAATCAGATACTTGAGTCGGGACATGTCAAGAGTCAGAATAATAGAAGAGTATGTGTTTCTGCTATCGTGGTACGAGAACACGCCGTCAGATGGAATGCAGGAAAACACTTTTTCTTCTTGACATATAAATTTATTAAATCACAATATAATTGCAGAGGATCTTATTTTCCTCTGCTCAAACTTAAACTGAAAGAAATAAAGGTCTAGTTTCCTTTATTCTTCAGTTTTCTCTAGGTACACATAAACCTAGTAATTATCTCACGACTGACTGCCTAGGTACGCATGTACCTACCAGTTATATCAATACTGCCCTTTTTCTGGGAGGTATCTGTATTTAAACTAAATTCTGAAGGACATTTTACCAAAATAATGATGTTCCACCCGCTCGTTGGCAAACAACATTCTTAAAATAAAATAAAATGCACTTACTATTCTTAATGATACAAACGTGACTTAAACAATACAAATATTTTTGAAAGGAATTATTTTAAAGGAATTATTTTAAGGGAGATGAAACTTTATTTGGGGCTTTTATTACTATGGGACAGGGGTGGGAAAGGTATTGGAAAATATTTTTAGGCATAATGGTTTAACTAGGGTCATCATAAAATAGAAAGCGAACAGCTCTATTTGAAAGCTGCCGCTGCTTGAAGTAAAATGTCACAAATTCTTAAATCATAAATGATACACAAACAAGACAATATCTTTATAAAAATACCAGGCCAATGAATTGTTTTATTGTAGGGTCGAATCGACAAATGTGTGAAACTACACTAAACTTGAAAATACGAACTGTGAGAACTGGCCTGAAGGTTAAATTTTATTGAGCAATATGTAAACGTCGCATTCTGGAAGATACATACCTCCTCCCGTGAAGATACTTCACAAAATAGGCAAAGAATGCGACTGTTATCTTTATTAGGTACCTACTGCTTGTCTACGAAAATTACCAGTTAAATTTATTAAAATTACTAAAATAAAAATATTTATGCTACTCTTAAAACTAAAAATTCCGTGGAATATGTAAATCTTATGACTAAAAATTGTGTAGTAGGTAATGTCTTAAAACTAGAAATTCCGTAAAAAATGTAAATCTTATGACTAAAAATTGTGTAGTAGGTAATGTATTAAAACTAGAAATCCCGTAAAAATGTATATCTTATGACTAAATAGTTGTAGTAGGTAATTTCGCATTCACCTCCCCCCGTGAATTCATTTCACCTAGCGGATAAAAAGAATGCGATGGTTGTATCTTCAATACTGCTACTTTAGTAGCCGGTCTGCGAAACGTACCGTGATTTGTTTGAATATCTACAACGCGAACTTGTCCATCGGCTCCGGGGTATACTTTTACTACCATACCCTTTGGCCAGGTATTCCGGGGCAACGTGTTGTCACATAGGATAACTACATCGCCTACCTTTATAGGTGGTATCACGTCATGCCATTTAGAACGTTTTACCAGTGTAGGTAAATATTCTTTTACCCATCGTGACCAAAATTGGTCGGCAAAAAATTGTGCAATACGCCATTGCTTTTTTAGGCATAAATCGCCGTGATTAAAGACCCCTACGATTGGGGTGTCATATTTATAACCTAACAGGAAATGATTTGGTGTTAGACTTTCAAAATCCTTGCTATCGAGAGAAACGTGTGTGAGTGGTCTACTATTGACTATATTTTCTGCTTCTAACAGCAATGTGTGCAAAGTTTCCGGGCGTGGTGCTTGCTCGCGTAATATGGCGTAAAACGTAGTTTTAATTGATTTTATTAGACTTTCCCAGGAGCCTCCGTGGTGAGGAGATCCTGGCGGATTAAATTTCCAATTTATTTTCCTTACCGACATTTCGTTATTTAATTTGTCCTGGTTTAGAGATGATAATGATTCTGATAATACCTTATCAGCACCTCTAAGGTTTGTTCCATTATCACTCCAAATAGTTAGCGGGTAACCGCGCCTAGCAATAAAACGTCTGATTGCTAGTATGGCGGAATCCGTAGTCAGAGAATCCGCGATTTCAATATGCACGGCTCTTGTTGATAAACATGTAAACAAAACACCGTACCGTTTTTCATTTCTGCGCCCTATTGTTACTTTCATGGGACCAAAGTAATCCATGCCTGTGTGTGTAAAAGGACGTATATGATGTTGTAACCTTTCCATAGGTAAACATCCCATTAGAGGTGCCTGTGGTTGGGCTCTCTTATTTTTGCAAGTTTGACATATATATTTAATTTTTCTAATAGACTGACGCGCATTAAGTATCCAATACTTTTGTCTTATTGCATTTAAGACGTGTTCAACTCCACCGTGGCTAGACATCTCGTGAAACTGTGTAATTAATAATTGAGCTAACTTATCTTTATTGTCGAGAATTATCGGGAAGACTGTACTTAATTGTACGTCTTCGATCGCCGCAATTCTACCCTGTATGCGTATTATTCCATTTACATCTAAATACGCACTTAATTGTCTTAATCTACTATCTTTTGGCAATCTTTCGTTTTTGGATAAAATTAAAATTTCTCTATGAAACGTTCTTTTCTGAGACTCTTTTATAAGAAAATGTTCTGCTGAAGTTAAGTCATCAGCAGTAAGAGAATTATTTTCTGCTTGTTTGCCTCTACATTTGTTGATGAATTTAAAAACGTACGCTGTAGCTCTTAATAATCTTGAATATTTGGAGAATTTATTTAAGTCTATGAAACATGCCGCCGATGTGGTGAGTAAGATAGCCGATGGTTTTAACTCTAATAGTTCTTTGTTTATGCTATCACATTGTTTAGCCAAATTCTCTTGCGGCCATACTTCTGGAGGTGATTTTAGGAATTCGGGACCAGAAAACCATCGTCCCTCTAATCCTAAATCTGTCATTCTAGTATCTCTGGTAGCCTCATCTGCTATATTATCTTTAGTTGGAAGCCACCGCCAGCATTCTGAACCAACTGTTTCATCCAACTCACCTAGCCTATGCGCAACAAAAGGCTTAAAATTTCTTGAATCAGATTTTAACCAGCACATTACGGTTTTTGAATCTGTCCAAAAATGTTTCGAGTTAAAGGTGAGCGTGTGTTCACCGATTATACATTTATATAATCTACTACCTAAAAGGGCTGCTTGCAATTCTAAGCGCGGAATTGACATCGGCTTGATTGGGGCTACGCGGGTTTTGCTAGCAATAAAATTTACGAAGACCTGACCATTAGCATTTTGAACACGACTATAAGCTACACAACACATTGCCTTTTCGCTCGCATCACAGAAAATATGAAGTTGTCTGTCTACGGCGTTTTCACCATCGCATAAAATCTCGTAATACCTAGGAATTTTAACTTTACTTATTGACCTCAAGGCTTCCAACCACTGAAGCCATTCATTAAAATTACGATCATTTAATTTCTTATCCCAGTCAGTACCCGACCTCCATACATTTTGCAGTAGTATTTTAGACCGAACTGTCAGGGGTGCTAAAAACCCGGGCGGATCGAATATTGTCATAATGACTTTCAACATCTGCCTTTTCGTGGGTCTTTGCTTCCCAGAAATAATATCCCCGGGAATTTTTTTGAAGCTTAGATCGAATGACAATGTGTCTGAATTTGGATCCCATTGCAAACCTAATGTTCTCTGTATGTTTTCCTCACCTTGTTCGAAACAAACAACATTCTTCGACCTGTGGGCTACGGGAATGTTTTCTAGCGCCTCTGGCGCGTTACTTGCCCAGCCGGTGATATTAAACCCGCCTTGAGCATGTATATATGAAATATCTTGTATTAATTTCTTCGCACTTTCTATTGAATTTACACTATCTAAATAGTCGTCCATGTAATGTTTTGTTTTTATTGCTTCGACGGCCTGGGGAAACTGAGATAAAAATTGATCCGCGTTTTTATTTTTTACGAATTGCGCCGAACAAGGTGATGATTTTGCGCCAAAAATCATTGAATTCATAGCGTATATAGACGGGGCTACCTTACGATCTTTTCCTCTCCATAAAAACAACTGAAACGGTGTATCTTCATCAATAATTTTAATTTGTAAAAACATTTCTTGGATATCGGCGGCGAATGCAATTTTATTTTGCCTAAATTTAAAAAGCATTCCTAGCAGAGAATTATATAGATCGGGCCCGGTTAAAAGCCTATCATTCAAAGAAATTCCCTTTGATTTTGCCGCCGCATCAAATACAACCCGAAGCTTTCCTGGCTTATTCGGGTTGTAAACAGCAAAATGTGGTAAATAAAATTTATCCGAGCTATCCGGATACCTACCACTGAAATTGAATTTTTTTGCATATCCTTTATCTAAATAATGTTGTATTTTGTTGCAGTAGGCTTCCGCAAATTCAGGGTCTTTGTCCATTCTCTTCTCTAAAGTTTTTAATCTATTTTCTGCAACCTGAAGACTATCAGGAAAATATCTTTCTTCTTCCTTCCACAGCAAACCCGTCTCCCAATGACACCCCTGACTAGCGCGTTTTGTGGTACTTTCTAACAGGGAATATGCACGTTTATCATCTTTGCATATTTTCGGGCTCACTACTCCCATCTCGTCTATCTTAAAACTCTCTTTGATAATTTCATGCAATTCGCTATTTTCGTTTTCCTGAACATGAAAATTGAATTCTACACTATTTCCCGTTTTATTTGAAATATGGCCGAGCGCGACCCAACCAAGCTTTGTATAAGATAATGATACTTTATTTTTATCTCCCTGAACTATTTTTCTGGAAATAATTAATTCCCAGTTGTTTTGCCCAATTAACATTTGGGGTTTTACGTTCCTTTCAAAGCGAGGAGCGTTCTTTAAGTGTTTATTACTCGAAATGTAAGAATTAGATAGCGCCATTTGAGCTGGTATCTTTAAATCCCGAACGGTTCGAGCACTAGCTATGTACGATTCTACTTCGTTTTTACCTTTTATTTTTACATTTATTGACATAGAATCCGCATTGTTGGAGCTCATTTCATTGACTCCATGCAATGAGAGGTCACTAACTGGTCCAGACAAACCGATTTGTTTGGCTACTTCTTGGTCTAACAATGTGACGGTTGACCCATCGTCTAATAGCGCATGAATATCTCGGCTTCCGAGTGGCCCGTATACCGTAATCGGAATAATTTTTAAAAGTACTTGATTACTTTCCCACGTGTTTGTGACAACTTCATCGGTTTCCACCCGATTGTGATTAACCAATAAATCATGAAATTTTTTGTTTGGTGATTTTAAATTTACTTTACAATTAAAACGGGAATGTCCGTACCCTAAGCACTTATAACAAACATTATTATATTTAGCAATTTCCCATCTTTGCGTTATTGGGACATTTTTAAATTTCTCACATTGCCAAATCTGGTGTTCTCCTTTGCAAACACAGCACGGTGGTTTTCCATTATTAGTGGTGTGATAAAGGAATTTTTTTGACGTATCGTACGAACGTTCGAAATGATTATTTTTGGATGCATAAGGCCTATTAAAATTTTGTTTATTTTGATGTTGATTAGCTTGCCGTGGATGATAATTATTACTATACTGCTTGAAATGGTTATTGGAAGCGAATTTAGTTTCATTACTGATTTTAGAATTAAAACTTATTCCTGAGTCACGTGAATTAATTACGATTTCTTCCAGCCAAAGTGATAAATAGCAGAGTATTGGCTGTGTTGTGTTCCGCCTATCTTTGTCTGTAAGCCACAACGTTCGTAGTGTACTAGGTAGTTTACCGATTAATGTCGATAACAAATCTGGATTGTGCAAATGTCCGATATTTTTAAATGATTTTAACATAGAAATTAAATTTTTTACTTTACAAGAAAATCGAATTATGGCGTCTGAACTGGTATTCTCATCTAATTTACTTAAATTTCGGATCTCACCAATAGTTTTTTGTATGATGTGATCCGTGTTGCCAAAAATATTTTCTAACGTATTTATTATTTCCTTGACATTGCAAGGAGATAATAGAAGGGAAGAAACCGCGTCACGCGCTTCTCCTTTTAACGCTTTTTGCAATCTATATAAATTTTCGCTGTCAGATACTTTTAAGAAGTCTGTGGTATGATGATATATTGATTTGAACGCAATCCATTCAATTGGATTGCCGTTAAATGTGGGAAGATCATTAACTTTGGGCCTGGTATTATATAAAGACATTGCCTTACCAATTGATTCCGCGAGACGGTCTTCATTTATAGCAGGTGTTGGTCCCTGGAATCGGCCCTGCGACTCTGGCCACTGTTGCCCGTCGCGTTGCTCTGTTAAGTTGAATGGCTGCACTGATGTAGGCAGCTCCCAGCAGCTACTGCTTGGCTGCTGATGCTGCGTCGACTGCAGCTGAAGAGATTGCCCTACCAAGGGCTGCTGATGCGATGTTCCTCTGGGTGGGAGTAGCTCGTACCGCCCGCCCTGCTGCTGCTGCTCCAACCGCTGTCCCAAGTGCAGCGGAAGAGTCTGCTCTGCCCGAGGCTCCAATTGCGATGGGAGAGTCTGCCCTGCCAAGGGCTGCTGCTCTGAGGATCCTTTTGGTGGGAGTAATGCGTACCGCCCACCCTTGTGCTGCTCCAACCGCTGTTCCAATTGCAGCGGATGAGCCTGTTCTACCCGAGGCTCCATTTGCGACGGGAGAGTCTGCCCTGCCAAGGGCTGTTGCTGTGCAGTTCTTGTGGGTGGTTGTAGTGATAACCGCCCATCATGGAGCAGTTCCTGTTGCTGCTCCATTTGAACTCGAAGAGGCTGTTCATCGTGATTTCCAAGTTCTGATGATGAACTGTGATGTGACTGGTCCACCCAGTCATTGACTCTATCCTCGAGAGTCCGTTGCGAAGTCCTTGATACAGCTTCTAAAACGAGCGCCGCATGTTGCTCCTCTGCTTCCAAGACTGACATTGCTGCAGCCATCTTTTCTTTGGAAGCAGCCATCTTTGCTTCGGAAGCAGCCATCTTTTCTTCGGCCATCTCCGTAAGTAGGCGGGCCTTTTGTCTCGTGATGTACACCTTGGTTGCTGAAGCTTTTATTTGAGCCTCCGTCCAGCTGCTGCTGGTTCCCGCCTTGCTGCCGCAGACAGATGACGTCTTTGAGTGTTGTCCCGCTTCCATGATGCTGCTGTTCCCGATCCGGCTCGAAGGACCATATGTTTCTGCTATCGTGGTACGAGAACACGCCGTCAGATGGAATGCAGGAAAACACTTTTTCTTCTTGACATATAAATTTATTAAATCACAATATAATTGCAGAGGATCTTATTTTCCTCTGCTCAAACTTAAACTGAAAGAAATAAAGGTCTAGTTTCCTTTATTCTTCAGTTTTCTCTAGGTACACATAAACCTAGTAATTATCTCACGACTGACTGCCTAGGTACGCATGTACCTACCAGTTATATCAATACTGCCCTTTTTCTGGGAGGTATCTGTATTTAAACTAAATTCTGAAGGACATTTTACCAAAATAATGATGTTCCACCCGCTCGTTGGCAAACAACATTCTTAAAATAAAATAAAATGCACTTACTATTCTTAATGATACAAACGTGACTTAAACAATACAAATATTTTTGAAAGGAATTATTTTAAAGGAATTATTTTAAGGGAGATGAAACTTTATTTGGGGCTTTTATTACTATGGGACAGGGGTGGGAAAGGTATTGGAAAATATTTTTAGGCATAATGGTTTAACTAGGGTCATCATAAAATAGAAAGCGAACAGCTCTATTTGAAAGCTGCCGCTGCTTGAAGTAAAATGTCACAAATTCTTAAATCATAAATGATACACAAACAAGACAATATCTTTATAAAAATACCAGGCCAATGAATTGTTTTATTGTAGGGTCGAATCGACAAATGTGTGAAACTACACTAAACTTGAAAATACGAACTGTGAGAACTGGCCTGAAGGTTAAATTTTATTGAGCAATATGTAAACGTCGCATTCTGGAAGATACAGTATGTATGAATGTGAATGAGGCGAGAAGTGTGTGCCAAGACCGAGTTGTTTGGCAGTCCGTCCTCTCTGCCTACCCCTGCGGGGAAACGGCTTGATGGTTAGTTAGGTATCTCGAATATGATCATAACAACAAATGTTTGTTTTTGTTTTGTATTTTCTTCTGACGTAATTGTTGCATATCATTTGAAGGAGATGTATATTCGATAATCTTATCTATAAATCTGAAATCTGTTTATCTGAAGCAGCGAAAACTCTCTTACTGTGATATCTGGCGACATGGAATGTATAGGCCATCTATCTGAAGTTCTTACTCAGGGTTTTTCCATATCAGACGTAGAAAACAAAATTCTCGTATTTTGTACGTCAAGTGAATCAACATTCTAATTTGTGGGTGGGTGGTTTTTCAACATCTCGGCAACCTGGAGGTCGCAGGTTCAAATCCCGGCGAGCGAAAGAAAATTGAATCTGATTAATTTGTGTTATTTCACAAATTACTCATTTTAAATAATTTGCGCTACCTTCCAGAGCGGAAGATAGTCTCAGTACCACCCTGGTGTAAGACCACCATTCAGGATTGAAATGTTGCTTGAAATGGCTTGGCCGTGTTGGGTGACCAGATCTGAATAGCCAGACACTTCCTCATCTTTCTCTTTCCCATCTCATTTCCCTCCCCACTACCTTCAGCCTCACACACACCCCAATTGGTGACGCCATATTCCCACTGGCTCCTGATGGCTGGGAGCAGTTGGGAAACTTCTGCCGTATTATATATTTTTTTTTAAATGTGCAAAAATGCGGTTTCAGATTTAGTCGCATAAAAAAATACAATGAAACACTCTCTATAGTTCCTTCATCACAGAGTGGGTCTGCTACCGGCAGATTCATTACAACTAATTAACCTACACAGTTGAATAGTCATATTGCGTTCCAACTGATGGTAGGTAATGGTTACTGATAGCTACTCAGTATCAGCACTGACTTGCCTGGTGGGAAACACGGAGCACTGCAAACAGCACACAGCGGTGTGCACACTGCACAGTGCAGTCAACGATCCGCTCATTGTAACATCCGTACCGTAATTCATCCGCTATCCTCAATCACCAATTAGCTCCCTCCAGCGCTCGCCTAATGAGGCGGCACCGCACCGCGCTGCCAGTAATGCCACTGGCTACTTCATACGCGTTATGACCGGACCAGTGACTGTCAAACCGACAAAATTAGACCAGTAGGTCTAGCCCCAAATCAATACGATTTTGACAAAATCCGTCATCTATGGTCAGTTAACGATATTTGCGAGCACGGTCAGAATATGATTTGTGTTTTGGCCTCCAAGGTGTCGGACAAGCTGACCATATGTTACCATTAATAATTGGGTTTTCTATAGTTTAAAAGCCCATGAAACAGAAAATGCATGAGGCCGTCGGATAACCCACTTGGTTACAGACGTTTTGTTTGGCATCTTGTCCTGTCAAGAGTTAATGAATGGAGGTGAACTAACTAAGCTCTTAGAATTGAAAGAAATGGTATACAGGATCTATAGGTTTAATTAATTCAACTAAGACGCGATCAATTGATTCCGTTCCAACTTGAAGAAACAAAAGTTATTATTTCAATTCGACTATGTCAATTTATTAGTACTTTTAACGTTTACGTATCCGTCTGACAATTACGAATGTCAATTCATAGAAAGATGGGCTAGTGTTGCCAGCCTATGTCGAATTCTGGTTTATTGCGTTTTCAACTTCGGTCTGGGTATCGACAGCGGGAACGTGCTCAGAAAATCGGTTTAAAATCATCAGTAGTTTCGCCTATCAATCCAATATTGTTTAGATATAATCTGGTATGGAAAGTTTGTAGAACCAACAGTGAGGAAGTTTCTTAAAGTTGTGGAAACACAGGATTAATCGTAAGTACTGGTCACTTGATCGTCATGGTCCATTTTGGGACTTTAAATGTTTGGACAAAACATGTCCGGACAAGCAGTAAAAAATAATGACCTCCCTCTATTATTTTAAAAGACCTTTGAATACCACATGGAAACGACGTGAATCGCCGATGAAGGTAGCACTGTCGCATCTTCAATTTGAGAGGCGGGTATGAATACCGCCGCCCTGGGAACCATCCATTGGATAACCATCACCTTCTCTGCCATAGGCCACCCCAAGTGGTTCGCTACGTTTGGGGACTTATCAGGGGTGCCCGGATTCATAGGGTGAAGTTTGTACAGATCTTGGCAGCGGATGTGCCTGCACGGAGAAAAATGAGTATTGCTATTTTTTTAAGAATCTCTTCAAATTATTGGTAATCCGGTTAAAACGGTATTGCAGGCCGTTTCCTGAAAAAAAAATTAGTAAGTTCTTAATAATATCGACACACGTGTTCATGCACCTACCTTTTGTCTTGAAAATATAAAATGATGAAATGTGACAGAGCGACTTTTATGAACACGTGTTCCGACATCGTAAGATTGGTATTTTACTAAAAGTTTATCAGAAATTGATTGGTTTTCTTCTACATTCGCTAAGCGCCTGCAAATCCCATTTTTAACCGGATTTCAAATAATTTTAATAAATTAGCAATATTTTATATCAGTAATTTTTCTCAATTAAACCAACTTTGTGGCGGAGGCCGGTTGAGGGTGACCCTTTGACATCTCCAGTTGGACTTTCTCGACCTATCGCCTTGCACCGCAGTGGGAGGGATGGATTCATACTTCTGTCAGTCCTGGAGATACTGATCGCCAGTTTCCTACCCACCCCTTATATATTTTTGCTTCCCAGAAACATCCTTTCCCTAAAAATACCCTCCTCACAGTACCTCGAAGGATGACATAGGCACAGATGGAAATGGTTTTCCCCAAGGAGTCCCATTTGGAGTCAATGTTAAAAACGGTTCCCATGACGATTTTGATTTTTGAATATGTTTTTTTGCAGAGATTGACCAGATCTGAATGGCCAGGTACTTCCAACCTTCCTCTTACCATTTCCTGCCCCTCCACAGTTCTTTCAGCCTACGAAACAGAATACGAAATTTCAAATGCCATAGTTGGTAATCTTCTTTTTTTAAATCAGAGTTCCGCAAAAGAAGTTGGGACTGTTCCAAAATATCTGGAGTTTCAAATTTTTATTTACTGTTCTTTGAAGTGTTATTTCGTTAAACCACAACTAAGCACTTTGTCAACAGGATGAACATGTTCAATCACAATGTAAATATGTATACACAATATTTTTACTTATAAAATTTGTAAGAAGGTAGTTAAATATCTATCTGCTTAATTATAAATCATATATTTTACGTAACATTTTTTTAAACTTCGAATAAGCAATTACACAATTTATCCAAAGAAACGTCACTTTCTTTGGGCAGGTAGGTACCATAATGTTGAAAAAATGCCAATAAGAAAATCCAAATAAACACGTAAACGATTTCACATAAGAAAAAATAATCGGTACAGTTAAGACATGATTATTTTAAATGAATTAATTGTGAAATAACACAAATTAATGAAATAAAATTTACTTGCGCACGCCAGGATTTGAACCGGTCCTTCGCCGTTAGAGCGTTGGGGATTCGCACTTTCTGTTTTTCGTTTCGGGTTTCATCTGAATACAACCCAATTTATTTACTGTAGAAATAATACTGAGCATTTCAAGTAGTTACAAAGTTACCATTGAAATTGGTCATAAATGACGTCTGTAAAAAAATACATTTTATAGGTTGTTAAACTTCAAAGTAAAATATGTAGCCGGCGTGTATAGCTTTAGGTAAACCAATCTAATAAATCGATAAAACTACCTGACGACAGTGATAGGAACTCTAAACATGTGCTTGCAACTACATAGTCATAGTTAATACGGTATTTAACTTAAATAAGTAATATTCAATACGACAGTATTGATTAAGGTTGCTTCTTTGCCTAAGACACATTACGCTGTACGCACCAAAGTTTTATTTGGGAGTGTCCTATGCAAATTATTTGTTGAGTTGTCACACTACGGTATAATTTTTAAGAAAGGGGGTCAGATCAAGTGTGGAACTGCCGCGGAATATCTTTTCTTTGTATGGAAATCTGTCACCTTGACAGATGACCGCGTGATCACGGCGCTCTCTGATCTGACGAATATTGCCTGGCTAGCAGATCACGGCGTATAATGGTCGCCACGCCCACACTTATAACAAATCATCTGTCGGGTGAAACAGTTATGTATGGGATTATACGTGGTTTTATAAAAAAACGCTTTGATGCGTATAGCGTAATGTGTCTCCATGATTAATCTTCTATACCTATGTATCTATATAAAATATAGTGAAGAATGTCCCGGTGCGTTTGTGGGTTTCTTTTCTAACTCCACAGACCACTGACATATTGTGGAATATTTCTGAATGTATCCGAAAACTAAAAACTATTTTTAATGGGTGAGGGAATTTATTATTAGAAATAAAGATAAGTGTATAGTACTTAAGAACGAATAAGCTGGTACAATACAAGTTATTTTCACTAATAGTGCTATTGTACAAGGAGTTCAATAATTGTACATAATAACCATAGTATAAAATAAATACGTACAGTACTATGAACGTAGTAACAGAGCAATGTGTAGTAACTGATATTATAAAAAAATAAACAAACAGTTTGTTCCAACGCATCTTTGTATTTGGCTAACCATTATATCATGAAATACCTGATCGAAATTAATGAACAATAATACATTTCCATTCAACATTCATTATTAATAACAGCATTAATTTAATCCAGGTAAATCAGTAAAGCCCGCGCGTATCTAAGGATAAAAATAACCTTCACCTCTCGAAGCGTTTCCAAGGACTGGCCTTGGAAATCTCAGAGTACGTCACGGAAAAACAACCCCTACCGCCATACCCCCACGCACGCATTACGCAATACAACACAATACATATTATTATGTCCGTAACAGAAACAAATCTTACATTTTTTCTTTGATTTTTAAATTTGAATATCGCACAAGAGTCCCAACTCCCAACTGCTCCCAACCGTCTAGAGCAAGTGAGACTATGGCATCCCCAGTTAGGGTATGTTGTGAGGCTTAAGGTAGTGGAGAGGGGAAGGAGATAGGGAGAGAGGAAGGTGGGGGAATACCTGGTTATTCAAATCTGGTCATCAAACACAGCTAAAGCAATTTGAAGCAACGTTTCGATTTTGAATGTTGGTCTTACACCAGGGCGACACCAGTGAGATACTGAGAGTATGTTCCACGCTAGGACGTGCCGCAAGTGCATTTGTTATATACTATTTTTAATTAAATAATTCACCTGTTTAGTGGTCATTTTCATTATATATAAATTTCATTTTTACTATACTGAAGAAGAAGCCATTAGGTTTGAAACGAGTATGTCATTATTAATTAAAAGTGATGCAAACAAAGTGTTTCATTTATATGTAAATAAAATTTACTTGAGTTGATTTGAACCCGCGACCTTCGAATTACTAGTTGAGAGCCTTACCCCTCAACCGGAGGTCGTGGTACCAACTTTAACCCCATAATATCAGTAATACACACACATTTTAACCACTATAACCCCAAATTATCATTAATACTAACACATTATGGCCAATATAACCCCAATTTATCATTAATACACACACTTTATGACCACTTTAACTGTATAACCACTACAACCTCATTAATACATACGCATTATAACCAATACAACACCATAATATCGTTAATACGTAAACATTATAACGACTATAACCCCAATTTATCATTAATACTTGCTCATAATAAACAATATAACCTCATAATACATTTAATACATACACATTTTAACCACTATAACCCCAATTTATCATTTATACTTGCTCATAACACACAATATAACTTCATAATATATTTAATACGTACACATTATAACCATTGTGATCTTATAATATAATTAAAAAATAAACATGCAGATGGTTTGAGCGTACGGAGGAGATGAAGCAAGAAAGGTGTATAACTCGGAAGTTAATGGTGAACGAAGTCGGGAACGCCCGAGGAGACATGATAATAATAATAATACATGTATTATTATCTTCCTTTTTTGTAACAAATAGACTTAATGATGTACCCACTGGGATCTCCTGTGCTGAGGATTTCATTTACATATTATAAAAAAAATATTACTTTGGATAATATGAAGTAATTGTAAATACATTATTATATAGTGTTTTTTTCTGAAATAATTTATTAAATTTATTTTCTGAAATAATTATTTAATCCTTATTAATTAATAAGGATTTTGTTGTAGAGTTTAGTACTATGGTATAGGAATATGTCATACGTTACATTGTACAGTCATGTAAAATAAATTCTTAAGAGTTATGTAATGTGAATTTAAATTAAGCAAAGAGTGTGCGGAGACAGAGTTGTGTGGTCTACCCTGCTATCCCTATGCTTATTTTCCTTTTACATAGGTGCGTTTTGGGATATTTTAAGAATAGAAACATATCGGAAACTCAAAGGTATTTTTGCAGGTGTACAATTTTGCAATGAAAGCGACTATTTACACATTGATAAGTATTTAATAATGAATGTTAACTTTTGTTATTTCAATCGGTGAACTGATTGAATCGCGGGCGTGTTTTGATGACAATGCCCTATGCATATTAAATGCAACTGATTGGTTTTATCTTGAACACGTGCTGCAAATAGCTAATATCGACACCGATAACGATATAACCTACATCAAACGCTGTGTTAAATGTAAATTACTTATAATTAATAACAGAATATGTCGTGCCAGCACGCTAAACACAATATTTTTTGTTCAAAATATGTGTAATTGGTAATGACTAAAGCTGTTAAATGTACGTATTCAACATGCATGTACAATACACGAATCATTGTGTTATACACGAAACAGAACAAGACACAGAGAAGCAAAAAAGATAACGGTCACAACTAGGAATCGAACCCAGATGAAATCCTAGTTATGACCGCTATTTTTTTCTGTGTCTTGTTCTGTTTCATGTTTCCTTTAGATTTATTAGTATTATCCTTTCCTTCAATGATATTAAATAACGTAATACAAAGCACTCTTTTTAGGGTGAATTGCCTAATACAAAAAAATAACTTAGTTTGAATATCACTTTATTTTAGTATAATATGTAAACCAAATGGTTTTGATTCGACCTGAACCTTCATCAGGGTTTTATAAAACATGTTTATTTCATATACTAGCTGACGTGTTCCCGGCGTTGTTCGACATTTCTCTACTTTTTACTGTTACTCTTTAAAACAGTCACACGATGAGGAAAGAGCGGCTTTTCAACAATAACTCTTGGGTTTTCCGAGCCCCAGATGCGACAATTTTGCTTGTTGACGAAGCCACCGAGGTGGAAATGGGACTCATCACTCAAGATGATTTGCATTTGATTCACTCAAGTGAATTTTAATAATTTCAATGCGTTGTTGAAGCGTGTATCTTTCCATTTTTATTAATGGCGTAGTTTTTGCTTGTCAAATGTTAAAAAATGACAGCTTCAAAAGTAACATCTACCGAAATAGCGTGCTATTCAAAATAACACCTCTTATTGGAAAACCCTGTATTTAGAAATACGAGATTGTCACAATAAAAACTATAATAGACCTTGATTTTGTTTTCCTCTTGCAATTTAATATAACTTTTCTTTTAAGCATCAAGAAAAAGGTTAAGTAATAAAAATTCAAATATACTTATATAATATCTCTATATATAAAAATCGGTGACCGGATAACTCATCAAAATGACAATTCAACACACATATAAAAAGTGCTATAAAGTTATGAAAAGTGATGAAACAAAAACTAGGTTAAATGGGTTACATAAGTTATGAAATTTTATAGCACGTTTTATAGGTGTTGAATTGTCATTTCGATGAGTTATCATAGAACCATAAAAATGAAGGTTTTTTTGTTTGTCACGTGCGCGTTCCTATACCATTCATCCGATTGCGATTAAACATTCGAAGATTGTTCTTATTAGTGCCAGGAGTGTTTAGAGATTGGTTTGATGATATAAGAAGTCGGGACGCTCGAGAAAGACTTAACACATTATCTCTGCACTGGAATAAGATACGGATTCGAATTAAAGTTGATAACGTTTGATGAACGAATCAAAAAATATTTATGGTAAAATGAGACTAGGTAAGATGAGGTGCAAAGAGAATGTATAACTTAGAAGTGATGCGGTGAGGAAGACATGGCACGATCAAGTAAAACAAATGCACCCAGTTTTCAAGGTACACCATAATTAACAACCTCAAAACTTTACCCCAAATCATTCATAAGTTCACGAGCAACGCCGGGTTTAAGTCAGATAGTCATGCATAAAATCACAGCATTGCGTTTTTAAATAATCTTTATACAAGTAGGTAATGTATTGAGTAATATTAATAATACTATCTGAATAACAAACAAGCACGATGTAAAATTATTGATAGTTGTATAATAGTGGTACAGTGTAATAAATGGAAATGGTATGTTAAAATGAGTGTACCTAATCAAGGTGAGATGTTACCTTCCTTGAAGATGTATTTTCCAGTTTTTTTCACAGGAATTCAACCTGCTACGCTTTTCACAACAATCATAAAAACACACTGGGGAACTGTTCGCCCGGTCTTTTCTCCCAAGTTCTGTGACACTCCCGATAATCTGATGGCTTAATTTAATAATCCAGCTAAAACGCGGCAAAACACTGTAAGAAAAGCGATGAAAAACTGCACTTTACCTCGGAGAATCGACCAAAATAAAGGAATTGCAAACAATATGTCCACCGCGCGATCGGGACTTTTCGAACATATGAAACGATGGCTAGCTCCTCACGAAATTTGTACGGATGCTCGTTAATCAATTAAACTCCACGCAAGAATCGCGCCTATGTCAATCGCCGCAAGGATCAAATTGGCTCGCAGTATGCGCGCGAGGGTCGTGCTTCAATGACAAAGGAATCTAGGCGTTATGTCAAAGGTTATAGAGGCGGTAATGGCGTGTTTGGGGGGGAGATGTGCGCGGGAATTCTGCGCACATCGATCCGGTGGTGAACTAAGGGGATTCTAGTGGTGGCGGATGAACTGCGTGAGAGATCTCTTGGCAGATTGTTTTTATTTATTATTTACAAGATTAACGTTACTTATGGCAGATAATAATGGGTTTCGTTAAGTATGTAAGAAAAATGGTTCAATGAAAACTCCTCAAAATGACAATTCAACTCACCTTTAAAAGGTGATATAAAGTCATTAAAAGTTATGAAACAAAAACAAAGTTAAATATTTATATATTTAACCTAGTTTTTGTTTCATCACTTTTCATAATTTTATAACATTTTTAATAGGTGTGTTGTATTGTCTTTTTGATGAGTTATCCGGTCACCAAGAAAATCGTATCAAGTACTTAACCAAAAGTCTTGAAAAACTAAACAAATAAATGCTGAAACTTACTTAAGTATAATAATTAAAATAAAATAAATTTGTTTGAATACCACTTAATTATATATATATATTTTCTTTTTAATCAACCGGTTTCAGTTCAACCCGAACCTTTATCAGGGTTTATAAAAAAATATTGTTTATATCAGTATGTTTTTATAAACCCTGATGAAGGTTCGGTTTGAACTGAATCCGGTTGGATAAAAATATATACAATAAAGTGGTATTCAAACAAAGTTATTTTATTTTAATTATGTATACATACCCACAAAATTTGGGATATTTTTATGCGAATTTCACGTTATTTCAGATGAAATTCACGCTATTTATGGAGTTTATTGCTGTCCGTACACTATATTGTATTCCTTTATTATACGTCTACTGAAGCTAATATTGAATGTATGTTGAGATAATGAGATTTAATACGTCATTAAAATCATTAGTGCCGATCAACTACCATGAAAATTAGTAATTTCAGATATATTTGTTAGTTTAGGTAGAGATTTGTACAATATTAATCTTAATTAATTTTAGATATAAAAAAAATTAAAGCTCATCCAAAGTGTAATATTATTTCAGCGTAGGAAATATCCACAATCCAGCTTCATCATTAAAATATAAAGAAGGAAACGAGTTTTATTTTCTAAAACGGAAAATAATAATACCAGAGAATAATGAAAATGTAAATAGAAACATAATAAAAATATATTTTTTTAAATTGCTGCCAAGTGAATTTAAGCGTGCTTCAAATTAAAATACCGCTAGTGTGTTAATGGAGCGTAGGAAATGGCGCGGAAGGGTACCTATCTATCCAGAGTTAGTCACAGAGTCGCAGCGAACCACGTGACACCGTCACACTGTTTGAGTAACGATATGACGCCCCTCAAATCGTTTCCGCCATCGTCATCCAGTCACACCATCATCACACCGTTACCGTCTTACCATCCCCCCATCATGCTGTCCCTCCAATAACCAACAGCATTACCCCGTCACACCATCGCCACCTGTCACACGATCACCCCTTTACCCTGTTATACCATCACCGAGGTCGTACCATCACCGAGGTCATACCATCACCGAGATCATACCATCACCGAGGTCATACCATCACCGAGGTCATACCATCACCGAGGTCATACCATCACCGAGGTCATACCATCACCGAGGTCATACCATCACCGAGGTCATAACATCACCGAGGTCATACCATCACCGAGGTCATACCATCACCGAGGTCATACCATCACCGAGGTCATAACATCACCGAGGTCATAACATCACCGAGGTCATACCATCACCGAGGTCACAATAATATATAGAATATTTGCGGCACGTTCCAGAGTGGAAAATACTCTCAGTATCGCCCTGGTGTAAGACCACCATTCAGAATTGAAACGTTGCTTGAAATGGCTTTGGCCGTGTTTAGTGACAAGATATGAATAGCCATGTACTTCCTCACCTTCATCTTCCCAATCTCGTTGCCCTCCCCACTACCTTCAGCCTCAGAACATACCCTATTTGGGGATGCCAGTCTCACTGGGCTCCAAACGGTTGGGAGCAATTGGGACTCTTGTGCGCGTTCTTATTAAAATTAAAAAAAAATAAACAGCCCCGTTTCACCATCACGTCGTCACACTGCCACAGGAACGCCTTACCCAATTTCTACCGATTTATAACAAGTTTCTCGTTAAGTCTTTAAGTTTTTATGTTCCAAAAAAGATATATATTATTTTTGAAGATAATATCTATTCATTTGTTATGCCGAAACGTTAATTATATGAAATTCCATCGATAGGAAAAAAATATCAATTAAATATGTTATAGGCATTAAAAAAATCACAGTGTTTCTTTAAATGCAACTAAAGCATTTGTCGGGAGATTTTTACTCTATTTCAAACGAGTCGTGTTTTATTAAATATTTTCATCATTTTCGCTTAATTATTATCGTCTTTTAATATTAGTGCGCTCCCTCTAACATTCCTATTTACATATCTCTCTTTCAATCCATCTTTGAACGCTTACTACGGGGCCTTAAAGCCATTATACCGTCACGCCGTCATCACGCCATCCAGCGACAACGCATTAATTAATTATAAATTACAAATTAATTATTATTAATTATTAATTACATTTAAGTTGTACCAAAATGTAGAAAATAATTTACAAAATTCACGCTTTCATGAAACCATTCTTATTGGCAGTAGAAATTGAGATCTAGAGATGGGGAGACAAAGATAGAGATACAGAAAAAGTGACGGAAGGTGGAACACCGCTCAGGGGAGGGGGAGGCGGAGATTTTTTTAAAATACATCTTTACAAACTATGTCGAGTGAGGTATCGTTTACTATGTTTTTATTCGGAATAACGAATGGAGTTGAACTAACAAAGCTCTTAGAATTGATACAGGGTTTTCCAATAAGAGGTGTTATTTTGATATTGAATCGTAAAAGATCAATGGTTTCGTTGCTTCTGTGGCACGTAGCGCCGTCTTGTTGAAAGTAAATGTTGTCCAGATCAATACCATCGAATTCCGGCCATAAAAACATTAATAATTAAGGTCCAATGACTGCGCCAGACCATAAACTGCACCAAACAGTCACACGATGAGGAAAGAGCGGCTTTTCAACAATAACTCTTGGGTTTTCCGAGCCCCAGATGCGACAATTTTGCTTGTTGACGAAGCCACCGAGGTGGAAATGGGACTCATCACTCAAGATGATTTGCATTTGATTCACTCAAGTGAATTTTAATAATTTCAATGCGTTGTAGAAGCGTGTATCGTTTCATTTTTATTAATGGCGTAGTTTCTACTTGTCAAATGTCAAAAAATGACAGCTTCAAAAGTAACATCTACCGAAATAGCGGGCTATTTAAAATAACACCTCTTATTGGAAAACCCTGTATAAGTCGTTAATGTAGCAAGTTGAATCCGTTCGGGCCAATGACGCAACTTTCAAAACAAGTTGTGAATAAAGACTCCATTCACTATTACCTCCCTTTTTGCCAGCGTATATCGATTTCTTATTTATCGCGTTATCAATATCGGTCTGGCTATCAACAGCGCGACCGTGCTCGGGAAATCGGTAAAAAATCATTAATAGTTACGCCTACCGATTCGATATTTTGAAGTTGTCGATTTCATTGTTAACAAATTATTTGATAGTAGAATAATTTTTTCAAGCAAAAGTAATCATTCAATGATAACTGATAATTTAAGTGTAACTGAAAATGTCCGGTGAAATTTTGAAGACAATTGAAAATTATTCGATATTGGGATTATTTGGTGCACTGGTTTGAGATAACGAACAGAGGACCAAAAACCAGTACCTACATTGTTCACCTTACGTAAGGGGCTCGTGGAGTGCAGATCGATCGGTAACACGGAAAGAAAGCATCGTCTTACATCATACAGATTTTGGACAAGAAACGAGGGTACCGTAAAATGGGGTGACCAATTTACAACTTGAACCAAATAAAAAAGTTAAGTCGTTTATTTTACGCCTGTTTCCAATGTGTGTATTTTTAGAGTATTAAATAAGAAATGATATTGTACGTCTTCTAGTGGGATTTTTTAACAGTAAAATTATGGTATACAGTAGTGAATGGTGGAAAAAGTCAAGGATCTCTTCAATGCAATGAAATACGGAGTCGATATTATGTAGTTTTTTAACACTAACAGTGTAGATTTCATGATACTACAAGAAGTAAATGGCAGAAAAAGTTCGAGATTCCCGAAGAGGACATGAATCAAATAATTTTCTGTGGTAAAATGAGGCGTACGCTATGAACGAAGAAAGATATGTAAGGAGAATATATGACGTGTATGTGAATGGTATAAGAAGTCAAGGACCCCCGAGGAAGATCAATTGAAACAAATACTTTTTCAAGTGTTTATAATAATATTATTCGCATCTTGAAAATGCACTCAGTTTTCAGGTAATCTCAAAACTTTATTCCCAACCATTAATAATCCTGACCAACGCCGGATGTACGTAAAATAAATTTAAAAATCAATTATTAATAAATGACATAAAATGTATTGGCTGCTGATAGTAGGTACTTAAGTTTGTACTTACAAAACTTTGTTAAAATGTTTTCAACTAATTGTCATTTTTATACAGAAAATACTTGGAATGCTGGTAACGAAACGCTGCAAAATATACTTTCAGTTTTGTGCATATTGACAAGCGCCACTTTATTTACACAAATTGAACAATTCATCAAATTTAAAGTAAATATTCAAATTCTGTTGTTTTTTACATTAGCTCCACACAGGAGGCCCTGAGGAAAAAAATCCTCAGGGATCCTTTGGGGATGCAATGGAGGGCCTTTTTAGTGAAAGGAACGAGTGGAAGTTCTGGGAAAGAAAAAGGTATGAGAGATGAGTAGGAATCTGGGGGTCAATGTGTCCAGGAGTCTGGTTAGATACCTAGGGAGGTAAAAAGTTTTCCCTCAATCAGTATGTCCCGATTCGACCCGCCACACAGTAGGTAGACAAACGCATGTTGTTATTCCACAATAATACTTTTGCCATGAAAATCTCAATAATATCACAACAATAATGGTATCTAAAATAAACCTTGTAATGTGTTTATAATGACTTTGCCTAGTTTAGCGGCACTAATGCCTACCATCGTATCTACACAACTTCTTGAATGTACGTGATATTTGTCAAGATTTTAACATCCACGTGAAAAACATACTTACGTAAATACATTACTTACAAACACAGAAAAAAAATTGAAAGATATCTGATATTTCTAAAGCATTGCGACATCAACAACTCTTTAAATTATTTTTGCCAAATTGCATAAATACGTACAACTTCTGTGGAATTTTAAATAGCTGTTCTCTGACGTTTAATTCTCGACACCGAAACACTTGTGCTCATAAATATAAAGGTTTATATTATATTGGTAGGAAGGCTCGCCTCGCCTACCCGTTTACGCAAAACGTAACAGAAATACTCCAACGTTTTGGCACCGGAAAATACAAACAAAAAAAGATAAATTATTACAGTGACCCTCGTGACGTCTGCTCATGTTTACAGAATATATAATGTACATTATTGGCTCCTTCGACTGCCCCACTTTCTTCTGGCTGTTGACTTCACCAGAAGACATGTAAATATTATTAACCTACGTATGTGAGTAATATATATTATGCTTAATTCATGCAATTATGCGAAAGCATTCTCTTTTGCTTCTGAATGAACGATACGCAAGAGCTAGAAGGAGCCGAGAGTATGAAATATTTGTATAATTCATTTTCTAGCATTGATCTATTTTCGTTTCCTTACTACTTTATTTATAATATTATTACGCTAACGTCTGCCGTCCGCACTCGCTCCACGTACAGCTACAAACAGAAGTGCTGCCATCTAGTCTCCATTATTTATCAGTCTTTACCGATTTCCCAGTAAAATGTTCGAACTCGTGAAATTTCTGTCAATTTTTTTAGGTCAATGCAATTATTTTCAGCAATGTCATTTTAATCACGATCTTTTACTAGTCATATCTGTATACGTAGGATTTCATTTGATGTTTGAATTAATGGACAGTAAATTAACGAACGAATGATTGAAAATGATTCTTGAAGGTGAAAAATAACCCATTTCCTGAGATCCGATCGAGCTGAAACTCGGCAGATAGACTGACACTAAATTAGATGAATTATCGTAAAAAAAAATAATGAGACAATTTTACTGTGTCTGTCTCACTGAGGATATCCTTTGTCAAGACTGGCTAGCCGTTTCCCCGCAGGGGTAGGCAGAGAGGACGGACCGCCAAACAACTCGGTCTTGACATACACTCCTTGCCTCATTCACATTCATACAGCGTCTCACACATACTATTCTATTATTCTGACTCTTGACATGGCCCGACTTAAGTATCTGATACACTAGATCGTGCCATGTTTTCCTCGGGCGTCCCCGACTTCTGCTACCATTCACATTTGCGTAATTTCCTCACACTTCTTTCTTTGTTTATTCGTTATTCGCTCTACATGCTCAAATCATCTAAGCGTCTCTTTCTTAATCTTACTCATTGCGCTTACATCAGCCTTGCATTCTTTGCGGATTTTCACATTTCTTACACATTTAAGGTTGATTTCGACAGCTACTTTTTTTGATATGTTGGACGCAAGAATAGCTATTGGTATTTGTTAATAATTAATCTTACTATCCCTCTTGTCGTTGATAGTATGGTCACCCTATGGTTGCGGCTGATAAGCCATCACAGGTACTTTGTAATGCTTATTTAGTTTACAGTAGAATTTTATTGTTGCCAACTATGATCGTACTGGCCAGCTATAATTTGAGTTTGAATAACAACAGTATTAAGTGTTTATTTTTATAATAATTCTAAGTTTTAAATTAAGAATTTTTTTTATATATTAATAAATAAATAAATGTGTAGAGAAGTTTTAAAAATTGTTTGTATTTTTTTAATTGTCTTGTTTTATATTTCTCTGAAACTTCCCTTGAGCTTTCAAAATAATGAAGTGTTTAGATATTATTTGAGATTCTCGCGGCCAAATATAATGTGATTTATTTTTCGGGTATTATGCCATGTTGCGCTACCTCCTTCTTTGGCCAACGTATCGGACAGCATTACAGTGTCCCATCTCTACCCTGATGATGGACGCTATAATGCTGAAAAAAAACACTAATATATTTGGAAAGAAAGCGTTAAATATGTAATACAGAAGAGAAAAGCGCAGATTATTGAGAAAAAATATTAAGCAAAATTAAACATTATTTAGAATTATAAATTCCAAATAATATCATATACCTTTGCATAATCTCAAACATGATTGGGTGTAGTACCTAATAGCGCCTAGTCAACAAACAATATTGAAACAAACAGATTTAATTATGTCACTTGATATGACCTAACCACTTATCAGAGTGGGTGGTATTAGATAGACCTCACAAGGAAAATCTAACCTTATCGAGTAATTAAGGTTATTAATATAATTATATTTAGTGAATATGAATTATTGATTGTTCAATGGAAAATGATTAGCACTACAAAACCTTAACAGTATTGAAAAAAATAGCTGTCACGGGAAGCCTGACAGATGTGAAACAACGAAATTGATTTTTATAGAAGGAAGTGAAAATGAAAGTAAACATGACTTTGTATTTTTGATAATAATTCAATTATTTTATAGTTATTTTCGACAGGAAACTTACCTTTGGTGGCTACTGCGAAACAATTTCCAATAAGGCTATGCAAAGAGTCAATGAAACTACTTTACTGCTCCCTTGTAAGATTACAGCTAGAATATGCATCTCCTATGTGGTCTCCAAAGTATACCTATAACTTACACCGCTTGAATAAAGTACAAAGGAAGCACAAAAATATGTTCAATATAAATTGAGACAACCTGTTATTAATATCTGCTAAAAAACATTAATGTCTTATCTAAAGCTACCACTACTTTCTACCTATTAATTAGAACTATTAATGATATTCTTACACTTGTTAAATTAGTGAATAGCTTTATAGACTGTCCTCAAATTTAAAGTGTTATTAATATCTGTGCCTCTTTAAAATCAACTAGATTTCACCATCGTTTCCACTGTGACAACCATAGACAGCACTAACTAATCATATTCACTAGCGCGATCTGAGCGAACTGCCAAATACATATAGGTACAGTTTTCCACTGAGACAAGCATAGCAGTAACTATTCATATCACTCCCCACTAGCGCGATTTGAGCGAACTGCCAATACATATACAGTTTTCCACTGTGACAATCATAGCAGTAACTATTCATTTTACACCCCACTAGCGCGATTTGAGCGAACTGCCAATACATACACAGTTTTCCACTGTGACAATCATAGCGGTAACTATTCATATCACTCCCCAATAGCGCGATTTCAGTGAACTGTCAATACATATAAAGTTTTCCACTGTGACAATCATAGCAGTAACTATTCATATGACTCCCCACTAGCGCGATTTGAGCGAACTGCCAATACATTTTGCCAGACCTTTTCGATATATTTAAAACCTCTCCATCCTACTACATCAATCAAAAATAATTAGTTGTTTATGTAACTGATATATTTCTGTATTATGTTTGTAAAATGACAAGTATGTATTGTACTGATATGTACGAGTATTATACGCGTGTACTGATATGTTATTTCTGTATGATGTTTGTAAAGTTTTAACATGTATTTTGTTTGTAAAATGACAAGTATTTATTGTACTGATATGATATTTCTGTATGATGTTTTGTAAATTTTCGACATGTTTCGATTATGTTTGTAAAATCCTTACGGGCGTTAAATAATATTCTTTTTCTTCGATGGCGCTACAGCCCATATCGAGCTTTGGCCTCCTGCAACAGTCGCCTCCAACTCCTCCTGTCCTCAGCGGCTGACTTCCAGTTTGTCACCTGGAGAAGCTGTGCTGCATCCCCTCTTACCTCATCTTCCCACCTCAGTCTGGGTCTTCCCACTTTTCTCTTTCCACCTGGGTGACCAGTCAGAATTCTTTTTGGGACGCGTGTATCCGGCATTCTCTGTACATGCCCAGCCCATCTCAGCCTGAGGAGTCTCATGTGTGCAGAGATGCTAGGGGCCTTATATATATCGTACAATTCTATATTGTGCCGGATACGCCACTGTTCGCCCTCTTTCACGGGTCCACATATTCTTCTCAGCACCTTTCTTTCAAAAGTATCCAGCATTTCAGCCATCTTTACCGTCAGTGTCAGCGCCTCACATCCATATGCCAATACAGTTCTTACAATGGTCTTATATATGGTTATTTTGGTTTTTCTGTGGACACTACGTGACTTAAACACTGGCAGCAAAGAGAAGTATGTTTTGTTGGCTGCTGTGATTCTCCTTCTGATTTCTGCTGGATCCTCATTGTTCTCTGTCAGGCTGGAGCCCAGGTAGGTGAATTGATCGACCACTTCGTATGAGTAGTTGTCTTTAAATAGTGCACTACTTCTTCTTCTGTGTGAAGGATTCCTGCTCTGTACCATCATTTTTGTTTTGTCAACATTAACTCGCAGTCCTGGCTGAAATTGATCTTCCGACAATGTTGATGTCATCCGCATATCCGACAACTTGACTGCTCTTGAAACAAATATTGGAGCCAGTGTCTATTAGTGTTTTTCGTATTACATGTTCGAGCACAATGTTGAAGAGAGTGGGAGCCAGACTGTCCCCCTGGTTAAAAAATATATGTCATTATATATAATATATAAAATACTAGCTGTACCTCGCCACGCGTTGCTGTGGCTCAGTCTGCTTGTGCAAATAGAGGAACAATAGCGCGTTTTACCTGTCACAGGTGATATCTATATAATCCCGGTAAAACAAGAGATCCTGGTTCATTTCCTAGTTGAGATCTTTTTATTTTTCTGTGTCTTGTTCTGTTTTATTTTTCGTTTATATCTATTAGAATTATGTTCTTTTTCAATGATATATTACTTTGATGAATATAACCTTCAAAATAAGTTGAAAAAATAATAAGTTGTTACATAATTTAAACCTTTATACCGATAACAAACTATTGTGAACATCCAACATGATAAGCCCATAAATCACAAAACTTTCAAATTATCGTCCAAAATATTTAGGAAGGTTACCAGAGTTTTACGCATTTTGAATTAGAATTCACTAACTTTTGAATTTAAAAAAATACCAGATGTACAATTACGACACAACTTTATAACTAAAATCTCAAAACCGAAAAATCATACTTCTAGTGGCAATGAAAAAGTTTTAAAAAAAGTATCTTTCAGTTTATTTCAGTTGTATTCCAACTAGGAACCGTCACACTTTGTTTGGGGGCCCTGACAGGTGGAGATATTAGCAAGCGCCTCAGTGCCTCTCGTGTGATTCCATAGCGCATGATAGCTGATCTCCGGCAGATGATCCCCTGGACAGTTGATCCCCGATGATTGTCGGAGAATCAACTGTCGGGGGTTTAGCTGTTGGGGATCAACTGTCGGAGAATCAACTGTCAGGGGATCAACTGTTGGGGGTTCAGCTATTGAGGATCAACCAAAGATATTAGAAGAACGAGATATGCTATGTTGGCCGCCGGACCGTAGGCGGAGTACTAACTAATTAGGGTACTTTGAACGGTATCGGGACGTGTACGCACAGAAATCTGTTCTATGTATTAGTGTGGATACCTTAGCGATGCCTTAGCGTAAGCGAAGGTGTGCAGTAGTATTGGTGAACAAAACCGGCGACACTCGGCAAAACAATTCCACACAGTATGAACTGCTCATAGCACATCTCGTTCTTCTAATATCTTTGGGATCAACTGTCGGAGGATCAACTGTCTTAGGATCAACTACCAGGAATCAAATTTCGGGGGATCAACTGAAGGGGTTTCAGTTATCGGGGATCAACTGTCGGAGGATAAACTGTTGGCAATTACTGTCGGGGATCAACTGTTGGAGGATCAACGGTTTGAGGATCAACTTTCTGGGGATCAACTGTCTGTGGATAAGAGTCGAGTAACCATTTTGTGTCTACCATTGTGCATAAAAACCTGAATTGTTGAAGCTACTTTGCCATAGTGCCATAGCCAAGTGAAGATAAATTTGATTGTAACAATAAACTCACTACTATTTGCGCTGTTATAATATTTAGCTAGATTATATCTGTTGGCAAGTCACCTTTTCTGTATATTTTATCCTGTTTAAATGAAGTACTTTCTATTATTGTAGCATTCTATGCCTTAAGAAAATTTCAGCTGCATCACATTCAATGTCGTTTTGTATACATATTGTTGTGTTCTTAAATGTAATACTAATATTCGCTTATGTACCACTGTGTACTTATAATCTATGTATCACATTATTGTAAAAGCCTTTTATGGCGTTTAATAAATAAATAAATAAATAAATTATTTTGATGTATCTCATAAGGTTTAGCCAGCTTTAGCTTATTTTCGGCGCTTACAATAAATTTTTTATTACGACTTGATTACAAAACATTGACTTTTCTCTACTTTCTATAAATATAATATGCATTTATTATATATATAAACCTTCCGGAAGAAAATTTCTAAGTGATCGTGAAAACCCAATCAAAATCCGTTGCGTAGTTTAGAAGAACTAAGCTCACAAACAGACAGACGCGGATGGCGACTAACAATATAGCGCTCTCTTTGTCCGACCTCCCCACTCATCAGCTTGCGTACCGGTTAATTCGAAATAGTCATTTATTTGAAAATAACATGGATATTACGAATTTTTTTTAATGTTTTTAAATGTGCCAAATACTAACTGCTCCAGGCGCCATTGGCTCAGAGCCAGAGCTGAGTGCAGCTAAGAGCTTTCGTAATTAAGTTGATCCATGTTACAATCTTGTTCTGAGATTACAGAGATTACTCTAATTACTGATGACTACGTTAATAGCATACGCAAACATGCGAGTAGATAGACAGCAGAAATTATCCTAGAAGGGCACTGAGTTAATTTACAAAGGTTCCATTACATACAAGGCGTATGGTTCCTAACTACAAGATCCTAGTTCCAGTGGCAGTTCGTGCAATGAGGCAGGGAAGGCCGTGCCTCAACATTGAGAAGAAAGGGGAGAAAAGATACACGTATCCATACATTCAAAATATAATGTTGCGTACCGATCGATTGGTACTCGACAATCGTGTTTAATACAAATCTTGCTCATTTGGAAGTTCTGATGTTGGTCTTGAATGTTGTTGGGCATTTTTAATATTTTAAAGATGTGCTTTAGGCTTCTATTTTTCAAATTTTCTTGCTTTCTTTTTTCAAATGTGTCCTTAGGAAATGGAACAAAAAAAAGAGTGAGAGGGCAATGTAGGTAGGAACAGGGTTATTGGGAAAATCAGAAAAGTGTTTATATTATTTTTCCAATTTATGAATTGTGTAAGCGTTAGTTATTTCAATTTAAATATTACCTAAATTTCGTTTTTCTTTATGCCTGGTTGCCTTTATATAACTCGTCATACCAATGTGACGCGGCCGGTTACGCGTGGATTTCCGCTTGCCCAGCTACTACGAACGCAGTACAATAATTCGCTAGTGAGGCAAAGATAGGGCCCGCCTCCGAGAACCGCTGATGTATGCAGAGGGGGGATGAGAAAGAGCACATGGAAAGCTAGCTGACATGGTCGCGTGTTGTTTAGTTTGAGGCGTGCCTCAAACAACGATCGCTTCCGAAATGGAACCGATCATTTACGAGTAGCTCTAATGACAAAGACTTGTTTCTTTTTGTGATTTGTGATTGTGGCTATTTTGATTAATTTAGTAAATAATAAATTAGTATTAACAGCCTATCTTATGGTTTGTATGTGTGGTAATTAACTTGATCATGTTTACATAAATACTTACATAAATTAAATACCTCTGTTTCTTATTTAATATTTACATACATTTGTTAACATGTAATTATTGGGTTATTTATTTTATTTTATTTATTTAATACATGTTACATTATTTTGAAATTTACATAACGTAGATATAATGAATCACCATACTAGGCGGCTGCCTGTTTCATGGTGACCAATTGAGTGTAATTACTTTGTATGAAATATGAAATCTAGTGTAAACATATGAAATTAGTAACTATAGATGAAGCTAAAATTTTGGAAAAATTGTAATAAAAAGTAGAAGGTTATGTAATATAATGTGTATTTGTTGGGTTAGCTGGAAGAAATAGGATGTAACCTATAAGGTATACCCTTTGTACTCTTTTTGTGCAATAAATATATATATTTTTTAAATTTGAATTTGAATTATTATTTATGTAGGTAAGAGTAAGTCTTGTCGCTTTAGTTGTATATTTGTGCATAGTAAGCAGTGGCGGCTCGTAACTTTCGGTGTACTAATTGGTAATATTACAAAAATGCATTATTGATGTTGGTGTAGCCGAAAACGTTTTCTTTTTTTAAAATTCGCTGTTTCTTATGAGAGAATTTTCAGGAAGTTTCGCGGAACAAAAAACGAACGAACAAAAACTCGGATTTTCGAAAAAAATTCAAAATCGTTTTGGACTAAGCTACATCAATAATGTAAAATTTATCAAAATTAGCAATCTATCACACTCAAGTCACGAGCCGCCACTGATAGTAAGGCATAGGTAAGGGTAGTTATACATTGACTTTATTTTATTGTCCCGTCTTAATCGGTGATCTGCCCGTGCTTCTCCTGTATATAATTGCAACAGTAATAATAAGGTTGTAGGTACTCACGGTGACCCGACGGTGAGCATGAGAGACTGTCTGGCCAGGTCCCTGGTGGGGTGCCTGGTTTGGTGGTGTCGGGGGCGCGGGGGGCGCGGAGACGGCGAAGTCTCAGCGGCGGGGGATTTCTTCTCCACCCCCGACGCGGTTGTCGGAAGGGCCCCTTCTGACGCGCCATCTGCAGCGCACAATAATAGATTCACAATTAGTGAGTTCAATTAAACATCGGTATTTGCAAAATCTTAATCACAGATAAAAACAACATTACTAAACTGTATTTCTGTAAATTTAAACTTAAATAAATGTTTGCAGGTCCTGTGCATGCAATGATAAAAAAAAATGCAATTTTGGCACATTAGAAGGTCGTAGAAAGACATGGCTCCATTCGTTTTATCATGGGTATATTATTTGATAAAATAATAATTATTATGTACGTATTGTGAACTAGCTTACGTGTACCCGGCGTTGCTAGGGGAATAATGAATGGATGGAGGTAAAGTTTTGAGGTCGTGAATTCTAGTATGCCTGACAACTGAGTGCATTTTTTAAGATGAAAATATATATATTTATTTATGCAGTGTCTAGCAACACTGAACAGGCGGTTCGGAACTGCTCGGGAAGGCCGAGCACTTCCGATCCAGTTGCGTAAACTACAGGCGATGCGCCAGACGGAAAACCACTCAGCTAGCGAGCACACGTTACCAACTAATATTGTACAGCTCGGTTGTAATAAGCATTTATCGTAATAAATCTGTAAACGAACCATCAGACTTTTTAACCATCTAACGAGCCTTGAGCTTTAATATAAAGTGTAGTAAACACCAGAAACACTACAATTTATTAAAGGAAAAAGTACATGTAAGTAATAAGGTTTACAATTTACAATGACAATCTTTAATACTACTCTTCCAGAGAAGCATTCGCTTGTGGTTGGAAGAGGAGTGTACATTATGTTATTGCAGACTGTAATATTCTCTCCTTTTCTCCATTTTCTTTTATTTTTATTTGTTTATAACAATATAAATTTTTCTTCTCTCTTGGCTATGATCGATACTTCTTTTTTTTCTAAGGCTTTGCATATGTGTTCGCAGGGATGGAAAATTCCTCCCCTACAACACATAAGCCTCCATGAAAATTGGACCCTTAATTTCTTTGATAACTTCAGAAAGCTACTTAAAGCTCTCTTGTACTGTATATCTTTATAGACATATGTACTTAACTAATTAATACGTTATTTACGATCTTGAACGCAAATATACCCGTATTTATATTGTAATTAAATTCCATCAAACGTTGTGTAATTTTTTGATTTATGATATAGGATTTTAATTACTTTCATTTTGTGGTAACCCCCTTGGTTCTGATCGAGGTGTTGAGTTTCACAATTTAATTGGTCTTTCCATTGCAAACCTAGACTTAAATGAATTCCCTGAATGAGCTAACTTTCCTAATGTAATTATTGATTCCCTGCACCCTAACAAAATCGTAGTTAAACGCTGATAAAAGATATTATACATGTTTATTTGGACAGGTAATTGGATATAACTCAAATGGTTAATTGTTAGTAAATTTGGCAACGATTAATTATTGTGTCTGGTTGGCGCCACTCCTCCATGACTCTGCTGCTATAGGGTACATGTAAGGATCGATTTAGAAGGTTAATGTTATTAGTTAATTGTATATTTGACGAACTCAGAATAACCCTTTGCTAGCAAAAATTTGGCTCCTTCCTCCTGCAAGTAAACGAGATGATCGTGAGTCGACAAGAAATTCGTACAATCTTTTGACACGGCTCTTTGATTGATACCTAAGTTATCGCGTCCCAAAAAGCCTTCCACGTCATCATGCACTGCCTTCAAGTCTTCCCTCGGGTCCCGAAACCTCCAAATTCCAACACCTCCTTGGACTACAATTTACTTAGGGCGAACCGGTTTCGTCCTATATACAATCATATACTCACGGTTGGTGTGGACTTACGGGTCGTGAATCCTCATTCCACGTTTAAAAGAGAATGCGAGAGTGGTCTACCGACCTAAATGCAAGCTGTATGCAGGTCCGCATTCTCCAGTAAACAGTACATACGAATAAATATATGTATACATACAGTTTGGGAAAGGTTTATAACTCGCAATATGAGGCTATCTACCTCGCATTCCAAGCTCGGATCTCGCACGAAGAATTCTGCACAATTCTTAGCTTGGTAACCGAATATATACGTAAGAATAAGGTTATACTAATAAATACTAGTAGAATAAGAAATTATTTGATAGTTTGTTTTGGAGAGCTATCGAACTCCAGGCTTTTTGTTTGGTTTTGACGTTTTTATTTAAGAGAATCGTCATCTCTATTTGGTTTGGTCAATGGTCTTGTTGTAGGAGCGACCACTGCCTCCTGTTTGATGAACTGTATTTGTTTTAAATTTTACCTCCAGGTTTCAACATTAATTTTGTTCATCCTATCCCGTGATTTTCCAATTGTTTCAAGTAGTTGATTGCCACATTAGAGAGTACTCGACTCTCAAATGTCTCCGGCAATCGATGGGGTTCTGTATGAGCACCCAATCAATAAAATTCAAATGTTTCGTATAATTATTCGATATAAATCTTGCTAACCCGTGATTTTTCTATTGTCGTTTGTGATTGATAAGTATTTGTGAGCACGCATCTTCCAGCTGTTTCAGGAAACTAATAAAATCCTATGCGACTATATAATCAATGGTATTCAAATGTTTTATGTAATTTCGATATAAATCTGGCTAACCCGTGATTTTTCAATTGTCGTTTGCGAACGATAAGCATTTGTGAATGACCCAAATCGCTGCACATTGCACAATAACATCCTGATGTTTATCCTTATAACTCCGATAAATTATCTAGTTACGGCCAAGGTCGTTTTCAAACTATTCAGTTGACCCAGTCCCTCGTACGTCTTTATTTGTAAACAAATAATATAATCATCTCCTGACACACTAACCTAAATGTGAGATTTGTTTATTTTAAAATTCCTTAGAAGTCATTTGTGCCTCTTTACTTTTATTGTGCATTGTTAATTTAAATATTTTTAAATCCTTTTGAAGTTAAACTATTTATTTCATGTCCCGAATTTAGTAAACTTACTAGAAATTAGGTGAAAATAATATAAATATATATATGTACACATATCTCGATTGTCAAAATACGTTAAATAAGATTACATATATTAATAAATAAATATAAGATATATGATTCTACATAGACTTGAATATTAATAAATACATATTTTCTTTTCAATAATATAGATATGTCCTCGGGTAGGTATTAAAAATCGCTACCATTTCGATGCTTCGATTAATAAATAAAATACATATATATAATTACATTACTCATATATATATTCTTTATATACAATATATTATTTTATATTTATATATATATACATATACACAAATACTCAATATACATATTTTAATGTGTAATTCTTTGTTTTGTTGTTTTAATTTAATATTCAATTGATATACTTCCACTTCACAGCCCTTCTGTGTCTCCTGGGACCTGAAAATTATTTATAAAAGGAAAACTTACCCCCGTCAAGGTATTTCCGGTCGGGTGTACACAACAACCTTGATGAAGAAATCCTACCTAATTAATTGTATTTTTCAACTAATTTCAAAATAAATCTTTTCGACTATTTATTCCTATTTAATATTTTATTCTCGCTTGAATCATATAAATTAGCTGATATTTAATTTTTCTTCCGAACGAAATCCTAATCCAGAAAACCCGTTGATTTAATAACACCTTTCTAGTTTAGGCTTTTGAATGATAGCTGTTTCAAATTCTTTTTCGAAATGATAGACTGATGATTAAAATTCCGGTTAAAACGACAAACACTTTTAACACTGTCGCTATACGCACGATGGATTTTAATTGAACAATTTATTAATTCTAAATTTCTTTTTATATAAATTGATAAGAAAATTTATTCCGAATTGTGCAAACTTTTAATTTATTTCGATTCTTAATAAATTAAATTTTTTTCTAACTATTAATTTTAGAACAAAGGTTTAAACGTTTATTATTATCGAATCCTTTTTTTTGTTTTTGTGTTTCTTTTAACCTAAGATGAAGTATTTACTATTAATAATTTTAAACAAAATTATAATCTATTTTTAAATATCAATTCACGAGCACATCCACTTTAATTTAACGATAACAAACTCTTAAATTTAATTTGAATGTTTTCACTTTGAATGAAATAATTATTTTTAAATTTTAGTTAAATTCTTAATTCCGTAATCACTTTCTGCACTTCACTTAACACTTTTAAGCACTGAGTTTAAATTATATTTATTTTCACTGTTTAATTTAATTTAACTGACTTATTAAATTTCACTGACTCTAGCACTTGTATTTTTCACAAAATTTTCCTAAGTCCAGGGCTTATTTAAAATTTAACACTTAAAGATTTTTCACTGTTAATCCTACCAAAGACGTAGTACTGCCACGTAACAACTTTTCGAATCCTCGGCGCGACTGGCTCCTGACTGATGTGTTCCATCTTTTATACCCCTCTCAGGTCCCAAAAGACGTATCTGAAATTCTCTTGATGCTTAATTCTATCTCCTATCAACTCGTAAATCCGAACACCCCTTCCCCTAATTTCGATCGTTCCTACATAAGATCTTTTGTTGTCCGGCTTTGGGTGGCGGTTAATTTTTATCTCACGTCGCTAACTTGATAGGGTCCGAATCGGGTAAGTCTGCGTTCATTGCCCAAGCTTCCTTTGTTCTATGGTTCATACAAAATGTAGTTAAAATATCATGATTTTGCGTTCCCTTTTTTCTCAATTCGCGATAGGTCCGTCCTAAGTAACATATATATACATCTCAATTTTATGCATCTCGTGCGAAAATTGTTTAAATCCATGTCGAAATCTTTACTACGCATTTTTGAATTTCGATTTGTTTAAATTCTACTTAATTTTATTGTTACTTATATGAGCTTTTCCATTTCCACCCGTACTCTCTATCTCCCTGTCGCAGATTTGAGTTTTTCCTTTATCTTTGAATTTTATATTTATCCGCGACGTTTTCTTGCACAATTTCTTCTTGATTCTTATGTCATTTCTCATAACTCTTATAATTACTCATTTTCCAAGTCGTATTTATTAATTTCACGGATAAATTCGAATTGTATCGCTTTTCTCCACATGGATCATTTCCTATCTCCGTTCTTTACCCTTCCTTTTATCTTTTCTTCACTTTTCCCGATGTGTGTGGTCTCCAGGAAAATTTCATACTTCATCTATTATTAATTAATATATAGTTTTCCATACTTCTACGGGAGATATACCTAATTAGACTCTGGGATATCTGTCATTTTTATTATCTGACCCAATCTCCGCCCATTCTCCATCCCTCACTTACAAGATTTCACATAAATTATACGTCTGGACATATGTTTACGTCTCAGATTTTATGTACTACGGCCGTAAATTTAGTTTAATTTTAGAGCCATTAGTTTTAATCTCTTTTGCCTAATCTAAATACTTCATAAGCCCAACGTTAAAGTTAATCGCTTTTCTAATCGTTTATTACCTTAACGTAAATAAAAATCATGTTCGGATTTCGATTGTTTATCCTTCAAAATATACATGAGACCGCCAACCTTTTATCTTGTTTCGATCCCTCCGTAATATTGGGTAACTCTAATATATATCTAACCTAATAATTATGTAAAATGTCTACTTTTCCTGAATCTAATCTATCGCTATATGTTTTAGTTTTTCTGTCTTCTTCTGATACTCGATTTTCACGTCCCTAGGACCTTCGTAGCAGTCCAAAATCTCTATATTATCCTTCCATCCGGTCGCCGCACCTTTCTAAAATGTCTATTTTTTTTGCGAGACTTTCATTCAAGATTGATTCACCAATATGTCCGTTTCATCTTAAATTGATAACGATTAATTTCCATTGTTTCCAACACTCACTCCTCTCTTTAGTACGATTTTTATCGAACATGACACCCTCCTTCTATCATAAATAATTGCACTACAGTTGAAATTCCGCCAGTAACTTTCCTTTGCTTTTCCCGTCCTTTTTTTATACTATCACGTTTATAATTTTTTTCATTGCATTTTTGTGTGTGCGCTTTACAACCTGTAAAACTTCCAAGCACCCGATTTCAATGGTTCGATACCCCATAAATGTCTCAGTTATTGTAAACATTCCCAGGAGTTTGTCACCTTGAAAGTCGATGTTGACCCTAAAGTGCGTTCACCTCCAATTTCTGTGAGAATCGAAATGTCGTTAATTATCTTTTTTATTGCCTGATCCACAGTTCATTCCTTTGTCTGCATTTGATGTACGCCTCTTCGTTCACTGATTGGTTACTCAAAATTTTATAGCTCTTTGTTCAGATCTATTGGTTGACAAAATTCAATGTTTATTTTGAAGCCTCAAAAGGGGGTTCCTAGTCGTTCCTAGACGATTTTAATGACCTCTGTGTTTATACTATAGAATCTCAACATAATTCCAACTATTACAGGTGCCTACTGAAAACCAAACTGAATCAATTTTAACCTCAACAGATGTCGCTAGAATGACGGTTTTCATTAATAATTTGTATATTTTTAGCAGCTATGGTTTATCTGTTTTTCACTGTGATTTAAGCCTTTCATCACAAGACATACATATAGAATCAAGAGAAGTAGGAAAAAAAATATTGTAAGTAAAATGCACTACTAGTAGCTATAATATATAAATAAAAATATGATGTTATTAGTTTCTGGGATAAAGACAATTATTTTTTTTATTAATATGTATACTATATTTGGAGAATAAATTGCTTCTTAAGTAGAATATTTACTTTACATTTTTTTGATAATTTATCTTTGAAATATTTTTTCAAAATGCTCAAAGCTTGGCTTTTGTCGTTTATTCGAAAAGGTTCTTCCTTGGTATGCATAGTAATTTTGTGCAAATGAAGTGTTTGATTTTGGACATGGAAAAATGTATTTAAGTCGTGTGCGGTTTTCAGTTAGAAATTGGTACTTTTCTTTTTCTTTTATGATTTGAATTAATGAATTTTTAATGTACAGATCTTTAAAAGGTGGTACTTGAAATTCTTTGAATAAGCGTTCTGTTGGGTAGTATATGGTTATTGAATATTTGTTTCACTTGATCGTGCCATGTCGTCAACGGGCGTCTCCAACTTCTTCAACCATTCACTTCCATGTCATAAATTCTCTCTTCGGGTATGATTTGAGATTTTAAGGCCAAAAGTATTTTAGTTATTTGTTTTTGGGGTATTATGCCGTGTTGCGCTACCTCCTTCTTTAGCCAACGTTTTGGACCCCATTGCAGTGTCCATGATTACACATCTGCCCTGATGATGGACACTGCTGCCCTAAACGTTGGCTAAAGAAGGAGGTAGCACAACACGGCATAATACCCCAAAAACTTATATGTTCGTTCATCGTTTACGTCTCATTTTACCTCAAATAATTGTGATTCATGTTTTCCGCGGACGTACGATACTTTTTATACGTTTCACTTCATGTAGTTAATCCGCATTGTTACTGTTAAAAACTAAATTGAAACAGTGTAAATATATCCTTAAATAAATCCAGAATCTTAACGACGTAAGTGAAGCAGCCGTGCACAAAAATATGCGACGCGCTACCCTGGTGCATTGAGAGTCCTGCTGTTGAATTTGCCCTATCAAAACTTTAAAATAGAGTGGGAATCTTAACGACATAAGTGATGAAATCATGTGAAAGCAAAATTCGGCGTGCGGTCCGGCGTAATAGAATCGAACCTATGGTCGAATATGCCCTAGCAGGCCAAGAAAATCGGTATTTCCGTGAGGTTTATTTTAATTATTTCTAATGAACGCATTTATAAAATCTCAAATGTTTCTAGAGGGATCCATCGGGAAGTTAATAATTCATCGTCTAGGAAAAAAAATCTGATGCTTACCGCTAATTTTATAAAAAAATATATTAAATTTTCAAACCGTTTTATAATTAAATTACTTCCATCCGTGGGGATCCCTTTAGAAAAATTTGAGATTTTAGTAATACGTTCATCAGAAAGAATTTAAATGTGAGTGTCGAGCAAACCCCCGTTATTAGAGTAGCCTTAAGTCTTCGGCTTCCCCGACTTTTTCTACCATTTAAACCACTCTCTAAACACTCCTGGCACTAATAAGAACAACCTTTGAAATTGTCATCGCAATCGGATAAATGGTATAGGAACGCTTACGGGACAAACAAATAAACATTAATTGTTTTATATATATATATATAGATATAAAATGAAACCACATGTAAAAAAATAGAAAACTGTTGCATTTTATGTGTCATTTATCCATGAACCAGGAGTTATTTGCGTGACGTGTCTCACACATCCTATTGACACCAAATTAACTATCTCATCAATATTCACGTTGGCCTTTATACTTCATACTTAGTGTTGCCATAATCCAAAAATGAAAAACCCTGTTTCAGGGATATCAAAATAACTAATTTTAAATAATAATAACCCTGTTTTGAATATTGCAAAATCATGTAAAATAACCATTTTCTTTTATTTTATTGTAAACGAGCTGTGGCCTGTCAGATAGAGAAACAACAACAGATGTTTATAAAAAAAAACAAACAAAAAAATTACCTGTCATTGGTAACATCTATAAAATATGGGTATATAAAAACACACGCATACTCGAATACAATGTTGGTGTCAAAATTTCGAAGCAATCGGTGAAGAACTTTCGGAGAATTAAGATTTTGAATTAACGAACATTTACATATAATATATAACTAGCTGACATGTACCCGGCGTTGCTGGAAGTTAACCTTAGAAGATAGACATACGCCATACTGGACTTTTCTGTAGATCTTTTAAAGATATAAAGTTCTGTAGTACATTGTTTTGATGTATTTTATAAGGTTTAGCCAGCGTTAGCAATGTAAGCGCTTTAAAATATATTTTTGCGACTTGATTAAAAAATATCGATTTTACTCTACTTTCCACAAATAAAATATTCATGTATTATATACACAAACCTTTCCGAAGAAATTCTCTAAATGATAGTGAAAACCCTATCAAAATTTGTTGCGTAGTTTAGAAGAACTAAGCGCCCAAACAGACAGATGCGGATGGTGGCTTTATTTAGGTAAGGAATTGATAGTTTACGATAACCTCCGGCTTAATGAACTCTAGAGCTTGGATTTGCTTTGAACTTTTAGTTTTAGTCATTTTAGAAATCAGAAAATTTTGTTTGAATCATAGAATGAAGCAGAAAACTAGAAGTGTCTTCTAGTATGGTGTGTTGTGGTGTGGTGTGGTGTGGTCCCAACCGTCTGGAACCAGTGAGACTATGGAATCCCCATTTGGAGAAATGTTGTGATCATGAAGCTAGTGGGGAGTGGAAGGAGTTGGGGAAAAGGAATGTGGAGAAGTACCTGGCTTTTCAAATATGAACCACCAAACTCGGCCAAAACCAATTCTGAATAGTGGTCTTACACCAAGGCGATACTGAGAGATATATCATTTTAAATTTATATCTTAATATATTATAAATTAATCAAATAAAATTTACATGCGCTTGCCGGTATTTGAACCGGCGACCTCCTCTTGCTAGTCGAGAGCCTTACCCATCGTCCGAGTAAAAAAACATGGAGGTATAAATAACCTCAAAAACCATGAAAACATGGTAAACACCATGCATCTGGCAACACTGAATTACAGGCTGTGGCTTGTGTTCTGTGGATAATCCAGCCATGTGCCATATGCCTTGTATCGTGTCTACGTGGATACATCATAAGTCAAACGAGTTCGTCCACACCTATCACCTACTTCAATCTACGTGCGATATAAATTGGCAAACATTTGAATAAGCCTATCACCCATTAATTTAGTGTCGGTAACGTTTGCGGTATGAATAATTTGGAAAGCTTTGTTTGGCACGTAATATGTGGTTCCTCGAGGCATACTGATAAATACATTTGTTTAAATAACTGCAACGCTCTGAGAAAACCCAGTCACCTTATAATATGGACATGGAGTAGTGAGGGGTTTCAAACGGAAATAAAATTAATAATAAAATCGGAAACTGAAATGTCGTCAAAATGGTTAATCATTTGATGGGAAGGCACGAATACACTATTATGGTCATTTAATGTACTGGTGTACTGTATAATTATCTTATTGGTATGAAATACACTAGAGATCGGGAGTATTCAATTAAATGCCATTCTTCGTCAAAAATTACGAGAGCTTTATTTCAATGAATCTCTAGCAGGATATACGTCCGTTCTACCTGCTGAACTCGTAAACATTCGGGTATACCCGACATGTTATCTCTGTCAGGAAGTGCAAGTACCGCCATATATGAAAAATCCTTAAAACTACATTAACTGGATAATAATAACTTAGATCTACATACTCTACTGACTTATGGTGGGCGGTGTCAAAACTACAACCAAATAACAACACTATAAGTCAATTACAATCGTTTTCATTATTTTTTATTTATTTACATCTATATAACCTTCAGAAATATCGAACAGAAGTAACGCGTTCGATCATAAATTAATATGTGAGTCTGAATATATCGGGAGCATTTACCCATAAACTAGTTTTAAGACACAATAAAACTCATTTTCTGTTAGTAGGTACCTTCGGCGTAGTTCATATATTATTATATTTATGTATTATACAAGCTGTTTGTTTTTAAGAAATAAATATAATTAGGATTTACACGTATTTTTTTAATGTGGCTGTCTCACTGGGACATCCTGTGTCGAGCCAGGCTAGATTACAAATATTTTATTTCAACAATAGGTATATTTTCGATAAAGTTAATTTACATATTTTTGATAAGTTGGAAGCAAACATACTTGAAAGAATTAAATCAGGTTGAAATTAGTTAGTGTGAAATGACGGACTTGAGAATACATCCCTCCCTCTGCGGTGTATGGTGATGTTCCGGGAGAGTCCTGCTGGAGAGATCAAAAGGTCTCCCTCAATCAGTCTCTCACGATCTGGCTTACCACGCAGTTGGTGGGCAGATGCATCCAGTCCCGGTCAAACCTCACTTCATGAACCAAAAATAGCGAACCATTTGGGGTGACCTATGGAAGAGGTGTTGGTTATCCCATAAATGGTTCTCGGGGCGGTGTAACCCACACCCGCTTCCCAAATTGTAAAACCAAAAATAGTAAATATTTATTTCTTCATGTTCTCTACAAGACGGTCATACGCCAATACATTACGGAGAAGAATAACAACAATGGGATCAGAGAACTTTTAGTTTGTAATTGGATGAGTTGACCAATTATTGCACGACCTTGTTGAATTTTTTTAATGATAAACTAATAATGTTTATAAGACAAGATTTTTATGCATAGCACAAAGGATAACAAATTATTATAAGCATTAACTACTCGACTGAAATATTCATACAAATTGAAAATATCTCCCTAGTAGAAATAAATGCCGCCGACGGGAATTGAACCCGCACCTTCTGATGTCCGGTCAGGTGCTCTGGACCACTGAGCCACGTCGGCATATTAATCACATTTTTAATTTGGTTTATATTGTCTTATTTTGTCAGGTAGGTTATTGCGTGCTTTGGTCGCAATATGTTTTATATTTCTTTGTCCAAATATTGTATTTGTCTTAGATATTTGTAAGAGTTCTTTGTTCGAGTTTAAGCCGCGAGTTTCGTGTGTTTTGTAAAATGTGCTTGCCAGTTGGGAGTGGCTTAATGCGTTGTGCGGGTGACGTGTCTACTAAGCCAATGAAGCAAAGAGTAACTATGTGCGAAGACATAGTTGTATATTGTGGTTCATCCTATTGTAGCGAAAAGGTGAGTAAGTTACTAAGAAATGACGTTTTCTTCTTGTTCCTACACAGATTTAAAGATTGACATCAATTTCCATTTTAAAATAAAATATGCAAAGAAAATTCAGCCAATTTGGCTCGTTTTCAACAATATATTATGCGAAGTCTTTGTTAGCGGTCCAGAGACGTTATCCCTAGCCATTTGTTTGAATTCATTCGGACGTGTCGAGTCGAAAATTTGCATTGAAAAATAAAGCAATCTACATAAAGTAAATAAAATCATATGTTTAAAGTCTACGTCAGACGAATCCGATAAGATGAGATCATATTTCATAAATATAACAATATGTTCAGCGAACAACAAATTACCTATGTTAATTCAATTCTGTTCCATATAATTAATTTTCTTGAATAAATTAAAAAAAAAAACTTTACAAATCATACATATTGAATATCTACATCTTGAGGGCTGATTCGGGAATTGACCTTAAATAACTTAAAATCAACGACTTTTTAGCTGTCATCCGAGAGAACCGGGGGGCGATTGCGGTTATATTTAAGGATATTAAAGTATCCTTAATGAAAGTGGGGTTAAGGAAAATTCCTTATGCTTAAGTAGAACTGGAATCGCCCCTCGATTCTCTCGGACGGTAACGAAAATGACGTGAATTTTAAGTTAAGGAAAATCCCTTATCCATATGAGGCGAAATCACTCCTCTGAAGGAACTAAAACCATACCATATTAACTATAACAAGGTGTTTAAGGCCCCGTAGTAAGGGTTCAAAGATGGTTTGAAACAGAAATATGTAAATACGAATGTTAGAGGGAGCGCGCTAATATTAAAAAAAATGATAATAATTAAGCGAAAATGGTGAAAATATTTAATAAAACGCAACTCGATTGAAATAGAGTAAAAATCTCTCAATAAATTCTAGTTGTATTTAAATATACACTGTCATTTTTTTATACATATTAAATAACAGAACAAAATGTGTTTTTTATAATTTTCGGAGCTTACTTTGCGATTTTTTTCTATCGTATCGTAATTTTTTTCTATGTTTCGGCATAACAAATGTATATCTAGATATTATCTTCAAAAACTTCTTTTTTTTAAACTTAAAAACTTAGAGAGTTAACGAGAAACTTGTTATAAATCTGTATAAATTGGGTATGCGGGGGCCCAAAGGAATACGTCCATATTCCACATACGGTCGGTTAAGCATATTAACGAGCGGAAAATGCTGGAAAATTAAGATTCTTGCTTGCCATGTGACTTGGATATACTCTCTATGAAGGCTGGGGATCAGTGATGAAATCATTCTTTCTTAAACGGCTACGAATTATTAATAGATTTTAGATAGATGTTAATATCATCAGACACGGAGAAAAACGAGTATTGATAATCTATTAAGAATCCCTCAAAATTGTTCTAAATCTGATTAAAAACGGGATTGCAGGCCCTTAACCAATGAATTGATAGGTTTCCTGATTTTATTAAATAAGAATGTATTATCACGATGTCGTTTTCATAAAAATCCTAATATTTCCGTATTTCGTCATTGAGGCATAGGCAAGCACGGTGCATGAACACGTGTTCCGATATTTATTTATTTAATACCATACACAATAATTACATGTCACAGAACAACAATTAACTATGTCATTTGATCATAAAATGAAGACAGAAAGTATAACATTAATACAAGCTCTAGAAGAAGATAAAAGTATGTACATACAAAATATTTTCAACAATTTTTTTTTTTTTTTGGTACAATATTTTTTACATTTCAAAGTTTTCCAGTAATGTAGGCCTCACTGGGTGGCTTGCCCGTGCTGAGGCCTTCATTTTATAATATGAAAATATAATCTACAATCTACATAATACATTGAAAGAGAAAATAATACATTTAAAATATAATCTTGGGTGTTTGTGACACATAAGATTGTTGTTTATATTGGTATTAATATTGTTTATATTGGTTTTGTGTGTTACGTGTAGGTATTATTTTTATTTTATGCTATGACATTTTTGTAATATTGTCTTTTTTGTTCTTTAATCCATTTTGTAATTTTGTGTGTGAATTTATTTTTACTTTCCTCTATTTTAATTTCAAGTTTTACACTGTTGAAAGCTTTTATAGCATGGTATTGGTAGTGTCTTTGTCCAAAGCTTGAATTTACTGTCAGAGTTTTTATGTTTTCTTTGTACGCTTGTCTAACTGGTCTGTTAGTGTTATTTTGTGTACGTTGAAATTTATTTTTTGTGTCAAAAATGTAGTTTAGTAGTGTTTTAACGTATAATTGGCGTATATCTATTACGTCACAGCTGTTGAATATTTGGTCTGTATCAGTCAGCCCCTGTTTTTTTTAGTATTTTAGTAATTATGAGTAGACTTACGTTATATTAGTAATGATTTAGAAGATATGATAGTATGGCCTTCTTGTATCTAGCTTCTGTGCATTTAAACAGATCCGCTACATCTGCGTACCTATTACTAACTTCATGTAATATAGGTACAAGCGAGTGTTTGAAATGTCCAGTCTTAGAATTTTTACAATTAAAGAGGGTTTTAGAACGAGTAGCTGTACATGAAATTCAATGAGGTTAATTAAATCAAGGCTGTCTACACTACCATTTACAATTTTGAGCATAAATATTAAGTCGGATATAATTCTTCGATCTGAGAGTTTTAATAAATTTATTTTTTTCACAAAGTAATTATAGTTTATACTTTCAATGGGAATACTGAGTTTAAAGTTTGTGTCTTAGGAATTTGTGTTGATTTTTTTCTATTGAATCTGAATGTATTTTATAATGGGGGGATTAGATCGAGGAGTTATATTCGACTTGACTTCGAACTAAAGATGTATACAAAATTTTCAAGGTTGAAATATTTTTGAAGCCTCTGGAGTTTCGAAGAATGAATCCAAGCATTTTAATTCCCTTATTGTTAATTGAGTTTATGTGAGATATAAAGTTTAATTTAGAATCAAAAATGATGCCCAGGTCATTAATTTCTTCGACAAAGGTAAGGGTTGAGTTATTAAGTTCATATGAATAAATAATTGGTTGACTTATTTTGTAAAGTCTTATTGAATGGCACTTATTTATATTGAGATATAGTTTATTTAGGTAAATGAAATACAATGAGATTAATTAAATCAAGGCTATGTTAGGAATTTGGGCACCGCCGCCCCGGGAACCATTTATTGGATACCAATAATTTGGAGAGATTTTTAATAAATTATCAATACTCATTTTTCTCCGTATACCTACTCAGTCTTAAGAGGAAAGGCTGTGAAGCCTTACAAAACTTAAATTTTGTTTTGAAGACGTAATACCCAGCGTAACAGGAAAATATTTTTTTTAGTCAAAAGGTATAGAAAACATAACTTACAGATGTGGGTTATTAATTTATTTGTGTTTTTCATTATAAAATATAGGCTGTCAAGATTTCATTTTAGAGGCAACTTTGGAAATTATTTGCGAGTAAATGATAGTTATCTATCTTTCTTTCTTACAAATAAAAAATGTAAATGTTTTTTTGTTAAAAATCTTAAATCTTCGAAAGTTTTTCACTACTTGAAATTTTGACACAACGTTGCAATCGAATACTCGTACGTTATTATATACCTATATAATATAGATATTACCTGTGACAGGTAAAAACACGCTTTAAAAATTAAAAAAAAAAAAACAGCGCCATCTGTTGGACATAAAAACTACACGCGTAATTGTTTTTTTTTCTATCTGCACAGACAGACTGAGCCACAGCAACGCATGGCGGGGTACATCTAGTTAAAAATAATGTTTCATGATTTCAAAAAGCTTTTTATTCTTCGTTTATCGTTCGAAATCATTAAAAAGGCAGATTAGTCAGTTAATTAGCTTAAATTCGTATGGAATTTGATAAATACAGTTGTAAATTGAACATTAGCATAATTAAAACCCCAAAAAACTCTAAAATATTTTAATCATTGATTTATCAACTGTACATAATACATATTATAGATATAAATTTATGAACCAAGTGACTAATAGACTTCATAATTTTATTCAATCTTTTATTCATAATGCCCAGAGCGTTTAAAAAATAGGCGTTGATTGCCGAATGATATCTAGGCAAAGTGTTTAATCCACTTCGGATCAAATGACACGCTGTCTCTATCAAAATAATCACTTCGCTTGTTGACTCATCGGCATTCAATGCAGGGCCGGCCTTTGGGGGCGCAATTGAAGCAGACAGCTCCGGACGCCGACTTACCAAGGCGCCAAGGAGTCTTTGCCAAGGCTCTGACAATACCTAATACAGCGACCTTGAGGCTTTCTACCGCCAGACGCAGTTTTTCTCAGGGCCGCCTATGATTCTATGCAATGCAAAAGTAAGTGTACAATGTGCGTTCCGGTAAAACTCAAAAACGAGTCCCGGTACGACGAAGGGAGTTATATGTGGTGGTAGCCCTCTGTCCCCCATCCATGAATAAGGTCCCCGTTTCTACCTGAAGGGCGTGCTTTTGAAGATATAAAGGCTGGAAGTTTCGCCATCTAAAATTTTCCAGAATATTTGAGAGCATTTCACAACCTTCCAGAACACCCCGGAACGTTCTGGAATGTTGTAGAATTTTCGGGAATAGTCTTGATCGTTCGGGAACATCCCGGAAAATCTCAGATCATAATGAACTAAAAACGGGATTACATGCCGTTTCCTGATAAACTTTTAGTAAACTGGTTACCGTGACAAGACATTGGTGTCTCTAAATAGTATAAAACAAAGTGACTATCCGCGTCTGTCTGTTTGTGCGCTTAGTTCCAACGCCGGGTACACGGCAGCTACCAAGCTAATAAAAGGAATATATGTAGAAACTATTATACTAAACGTACATATAAGTATTTATTGATTTGTCTGATTATTTCTTTTTGCATGACCCATCCATAATAATTCTTCTAAACGATACACGCGAGATCATCGCCGCTACATCCCCGGACCCCAATTCTCCAATCCAGGCCGTTCGCGATCGCCGTCGAAAGCACATACACTGGTCAACTTTCTTATTCTCGAGTCTCGTCAACTGTAAAGCATATACTCGTACTAAGATGCCAAAAGTCATTCCACTCGAACGACGACTGGATCGAAACCCGTCTACACTGACTTATCTTCTACCTTCTAACCTTCGACATTCTAGAATACGATTTTTTTCCTTCAATTTAAACACCCGCTAAACGGCCAAAGCAGTTTTTCAGCATGTCTTGTTTACAATATTAATTATAAAACAAAAGCACACATATAAGGAAGCCACATTGTAGAAAATAGATGCAGAAGAATAACATTTCAAGTGACAATACAAACACATCAAATTCATAGACATATAGATTTAACACAGACAACATACTCATAGGCAAACAACACACTTAAACACTCTCGTAAATTAAACAGTAGACAAAATTCGTCGAGACGACGGGTAATTTCTCTAAATTTAACATTCGACAAAGTTCGTCGAGACGACGAGTAATTTTTCATTCGTAGATAGCGCATAACCAATAACTATTAATCGTTTTGAAGAGTCTTGGCGGCGCGGCATCCAGAAAACGCCTCCTTCCTGCCGTACTTCTGATTTTTCCCTTCAGTTTTTTACGCATAAGACTGCGGTATTTGTCTCCACACTAGTACTGTATCAAAATATAACTAGCCGTTGGAAACAATAGTTATATTGTTTCAACGTCCAACGCTGTTGATAATAATTAGCGCCAATAGTTGAAATATAATACCTACTTGCGAATATTATTCAACGCAGTCAACGATTCAACTGCCTAATAAATAAAATGGTTAAGAGTTTGCACTTCGTGAACAACATTACTCGATATTTCAAATGGTCTTTTGGTTATGTAACTCCTGCTAGACGTTTTTCTTTTATTTTTCCATCCAATACGGCCGATACACAGCGCCAAGGGACAACCAAATTTATCAACGACAAGCAAAAAATAACCAACGTCGGCCGCCTAGCTACGTTTTGTACCTATTGTTTTCAACAGTTTGGCTTGTTAAATCAAAAGGGTCAAGAGATTACACTTCGTGAACGATATTATGCCTAATTTGAAATGGTCTTTTTGTAATGTACGTACCTACTGCACGTTTTTTTTGTTTTTCCCATCCAATACGGCCGATACACAGCGCCAATGGACAATCAAATTTATCAACGACTAGCAAAAAATAACCAACGTCGGCCACCTAGCTACGTTATGTACCTATTGTTTTCAACAGTGTTGGCTTGTTAAATCAAAAGGGTCAAGAGATTACACTTCGTGAACGATATTATGCCTAATTTGAAATGGTCTTTTGGTAATGTACGTACCTACTGCGCGTTTTTTTTATTTTCCCATCCAATACGGCCGATACGCAGCGCCAAGGGACAATAAAATTTATCAACGACAAGCAAAATATATCTTCAACGTCTTTAATATTTCAACAGGGTAATGTTTTCAACACCGAAACCAACGTCTTCCAACTTCCAACAGTTTCAACTTTATTGTAGGATTATTATTACGTGTGTGGGGCATACAGATAATAATAATACATCAATGATCCGGGGAACCACCCGTCAATAGGGATTTCCTAATACGATTTTGATCTATTTTTTGTTTGTTTTTTTTGTTAAAATCGTGTCGATCTCCTATACGTTTAGTTTGATTGTACTGGCTTGTCGCGCGTCTATTCAATCTGTTTTTGTTAATTGTTTTACTTAGGATGTAAAAATACATAAGTGTTTGATATAAATTTGATGACTAAACTAATTTGTAATTGAATAATAATTATTAGTGTTAGTGTCGTAGTGTGATTGAACTTTGGACTGATGATAAATATTAAACAGTTGAACAAATGGTGATTTATTACTCTAATCCCAACACTGTTAATGTGTTTAAAAATATAGTTCACAAATTTTTGTTAAGGGGGGTACCTACTCCCTCGGAAGAACAAGACTATTCGCAAGATAATTCTGAAAATCAAACAGAATCTTCAGACGAACCCTTATCATTTTGGAATGCATTAAACTCAGTAGTCGAAAAAATTAAGCCAGTGAATAATCCAAATAACAAATTCCGCAAAGAACTGGACATGTATCTCGAAATGGATCTTCTTGTTAGAAAGAGTTGTCCCCTTAAATGGTCGAAGGAAGTTCCTGAAGGAACAAGGAGTATATTTTCCGAATTTGAAAAAATCTTCATAGAACAATGCGGTATTGTAGCAACATCCGTTCCTTGTGAACGAATTTTTTCCAAGACTGGACAAATTATATCCGATCGCAGGTGCATTCTTAAGGCTGGAAAAGTGCGAAAGCTGGTGTTTTTGAATATGGATTCGAAAATATAGAAATGCGTAAAAAAACAATCTGTAAATAACCTTTAAATGACTTAATAACCGTAAATATTGTACATAAATAATTTGATGTGTAAAAACGTCTGAACTGTGCTAAAAAAAGTGGGACTTTAAATAGACTGAGCTTGGAGTAAACCCATCAAATAATGTAAGTCATGGTTTTATTTTTCTTAAAAAACGTCTAATCTTATTAATTTTTCAAAACTGGACATTATATTCTTACAAATAACTAAAATGAATAAGCATTTAAATTCGAAATACTTGGACCGTAATTTTTTATAACGTTTAATGCTTTATGATAATTTGAATATGTGTAGATATTAGTAAATTATCTAAAAAAATATAATAACAAATGTGATGAATGAGGTTTCATCGAGTATGGAGAATTAAGCACTAAAAACAGACCTGAGTTAATAAATCACTAGAAATAATCAATTATAGTTGCGTCAACGTCGGCGTTATTTTCAACAGTAATTTTCAACAGTTGAAAATCGCCAACGATAACGACGCTGGCGTTGGATGGAATTATCGTCAACGCCCAGTACTACTCCACACCATCCGACCACCTAAGCTAAGGCCTGCCAACTCCCATCACTCTTTTATCTTCCAGGCTTAGGTATTTAGCAGTAGATACTTTTTGATAATATACATAGACACCTATTACTGTGAGGTATTCAAAAGTTATTCTAGCTGGCAATAATCCAAAAATTCACGGCTGAAAGAGTTCAAAACATTTTGTCATTCGCATTTGGTAGAGTAGCTAGAGAACAGACCGCAAATTGTTGGATTCACAGATCCGTGGAATAAAGCTATCTGCGCGCTAAAAGCTTGTAGCCCGAGAAACCCGGTTATCCTAAAGCAGAGAATGAACAATTCTTCATCTTCTGGTGCCCTCTCCTATCGGAGGTTGGTTATCATCAATGCGGCTCTGTACTCTTCAATCTTCCAACAATAATCCCCTGGATTATCAATAGTTCATAAAATGCTCTTCATAAAACTTTCACAATAATATTGGATTTTACTTATTTTTTAAAATTCTATTTGAATTTCACTTTTGTGTGTTTTCTAGGATGAATGAATGCAAATCTTAGAAGCGGAAATTAACCCACATCCCGGAATCCGATCGAGCTGAAACCCGGCAGATAGACTCGTTCTCGATGGCAATGCATTCTATCAACTTTTGGTGGCAATCACTTACACGCACGCGGATATATACCTAAGCATTTCTTTGAAATTGGATGACACATGCACAGCAGTTAATATACGAAATAAACGTCAGTCCTACCCGATCGAAATTTGGCGAGGTTGTTAGCGCGGTTGACTCTAGTCCCTGGGAAGGAAGGTACAATCCTACAAATAAGTGTGTATTAGTCATCCGGTTAAAAAAGGAATTGCAGGCCCTTAACGAATGAATTGATAGGTGTCCTAATATACGATTAGTTAATACCAAAGATATTAGAAGAACGAGATATGCTATGTTGGCCGCCGGACCGTAGGCGGAGTACTACCGAATTAGGGTACTTTGAACGGTATCGGGACGTGTACGCACAGAAATCTGTTCTATGTATTAGTGCGGATACCTTAGCGTGTGTGCAGTAGTATTGGTGAACAAAACCGGCGACACTCGGCAAAGCAATTCCACACAGTATGAACTGCTCATACCACATCTCGTTCTTCTAATATCTTTGGTTAATACCAATAACATTTTCGCATTTCGCATTATATATTATCAAGACAAACCCAAGTGCATAAACACGTGTTCCGATTTATTACGAGTTTACTAAAAGTTTAACAGGACACGGCCTGCGATCCCGTTTTTAACCGGATTATTAATAATTTTAAGAGATTCTTAGTAAATTAACAATACTCCGTGCATTCAGATTCTTAAATTTACTTAAAAAATATTCACAATCAGTGAGCAATCTGATAAATTAACAGTTACCGATGCCTTTTTGATACTTTTGTTGAGGTAAACAAAAGGCTATCATTGAACACTAAAACACCAGACAATATTGGTTGGATTTCCGCTGATTTTTAATCTTCTCCTGGGTTGATTATCTATTTCCGTCCTCGTTCTATCTGTTGGCTCTCTCTCTTTTCCCTCGAGACATCTTTTGTGTTTCCCAAACAGCTGACCTAGTGGCGGTGTTACTGAAACGTCTGTGGTCTAATATCAACACAATACAAAAAAGTCGATAACATAGATTAGAAAATAATGTTTCTACAAATTTCTGTATTATTACGTAATTACCTAGATAAGATAAGATTTTTTTTCTATGTTATCAAAAATACTAATTTGTTGTTAATTTGTTCTGTTTATCTGTACGTATATTTGATTCAATTTTATTTATTTATTTTAACAGAAAATTATTTTAATTATTATTTTCTAAATTGCAACTAATGTGTCAAAAATTCAGACAATCCCGTGATTTTTCATTTGTCTGCGATAGTTTCAGTATATTTTTCTATTGATTATTTTTTTTCTATATTTTTTTTTTATTGATTCACATACTCTACTGCAACTCATTCCCTTCAATATCCCCTCGCAAAGACTCAGAAATAATGAACTGCTCTTCCTCAACCATCATTCGACAAATTATGGATATTATTCACCATTGTCCAGAATGTGACAGAATTGACTTGATTCGACTTGTCACTTTATTTTCTTATATTATATCTACCATATGTCTTTGCTTTCATGTACCTTTGTCTACTCCTGTATTTTTCTTTTTACTTTATTCGTGTTATTATTTTGTAATTTGGACGTTGTCCGTTAATAAATAAATAGATATTTTTTTACTGTTACAACAACATTGCTTTACCGTTGCGAGTGGTTTATTTATGGTTGCGACATTATTATACCTACATTATCATAATAGCTTCTTCATAATCTGCCCCCGTTTTGTAGGGTGACAAATGGGTGGCAATAAAAAACTAATATAACGAGCTTGTCATTGTCACAACGGTCCGTGACTTGAACTTTACGAAAACAACGAATCAATACATCAATAGGTTCTATTTTTAGAATTTAAAAGACTGATATACACAAAACACGCATAAAAGAAGTTATGGGGACCATTGACACAAAGAGACATCGCAAATTATTGGCTCACAGGCCTTTTTTGCATTTCACGGTTCTGAATTTAAATGTTTGCAAATAACCGGCAAGTGTTGTCATTCGTTCCATTTCCATCTCCCGCAAGCCGGATAAATCGCTAATGGATCATGGCAACAATAAAGGTTAACAATGCGTGGTAGGTACTTACTCAGCTTGGTAGGTACTTACTCAACTTAGTAGGAACCCTTTATAGATATATTATTAGGTAACTATTTAACCTACCTAAAACAGGTAAAGGCCAGAAGGTCGGACCTTTTTCCATTCAAATATTCTTTAATGGCATGATAATAATATGATCCCGTACAGACTGTAGCGGAAACCACCTAAAGGATTTTAAGAAGCGATTCCTGCTAGTATTTGGGCAGCCACCCTTTGGGGCAGCTTTGTGAGGCGGGTTAAGGCCCATAGTAAGCGTTCAAAGTTGGTTTGAAAGGGAAATATGTAAATAGTAATAATGTTAGAGGGAACATTTAATAAAACACGACTCGTTTGAAATAGAACAAAAATCTCTCGACAAATACTTTAGTTGCGTTGAAAGATACACTGAGAATTTTTTTATGCTTTTTAATAATTTTCGGAGCTTATTTAGCGATTTTTTTCTATCGAGGGCATTTCATATAATTAACGTTTCAGCAAAACAAATGTATAGATATTATCTTCAAAAATAGCACCAAGAAACTTGTTATTAATGGGCAGAAATTGGATATGCGTGGGTGATGGATTTAAATTTCCCGCCCTTTTGTAGTAACTCTAACTTGACCTTGTTGTAGGTAGAATATATGTACTCCTCTTCTCTTCTGTGACATTGCAAAGCGAGTGTATAACAAATGTACTTCTTATCAGTTAATAAAAGCAAATCATACAAAATAAGAGTTTATTTCTGTTTAAATCATTAGGTTATGGGCCCAGATAACCCAGAGGCATTCAGTGAAATTTTTCTAATAAACTAGCAGTGAAAAAAGGACTATTAGTAAAACATAACCTCCGCAGTGAAAACATAACCTCTACTCCAAAAACAAAATAGAGACTTTCTCGAATCATATTCCAAAGTGTTTTCGTGTTTGAACTCTGTGTTTTCATACATAAAAATGGCAACAAACAGTTCATTGGCATTAATCGAAAAGTTAACCGGCCGTGAAAACTATGCGACATGGCAATTCGCAGTGAAAACCTACCTACAACACGAGGAATTGTGGTAAGGTAAGGGCTGTGAGAAGGGATTTATTAAAGTGGGTCTTGAAGAGGCCCGGATTATATGAAAGAGGAAAAACAGATGCCGGTAGCTCGATCCACATACTATTAGACGAACACGAGTCGAAGAAGCGACCCGTTCTCATGAAGCCAACATCAACTGTGAACGGGTGTTCCGCACGTGTACGTCGAGTTTAACGCACATGCACCGGGGATCAATGCTGCTAGCTCCTCAGAGCAGGCTCCATTAAAAAATCCTGTAGAACAGACTCAGCATGCCCACATTGCGTCTGTGCATTACAGATGGCAATCAGTCTATTACCAATGGATTGTCAATCATCCGGACCGTCTTTTAATTCACAGAATCGAGTAGGTTTATCAATTATTGAGGGGCTCCAGCCCAAAGGTGGCCCCCATATTCAATTGTTGGGCGTAGTTGAGATTTATATAGGTTTAGCAGATGGTTACTATTGAAGAAACTGCGCACAGTTTCTTGGAAGCCAGATCCCTCAGCTGTCTATAGAGCCCCGATTCAACATTTATTCAGCCGTGTTTTGAATATTACGAAATGTGAAAAATCACGGGATATAATAATTGTATTATTTATAATAATAACAATATGTTAACTAAAAATGTAGAAACTTAAAAAGTCACGAAATCTGACTTTACTTGTCAATTTTAAAGAAAAGAAATACACATTTCAAATTATTTTCTGGTTAAAAAAAAAAATTATAACATAGGTAGCTACTTAGTATTGCTTGTCTGAATTATTTGCAAGTCACACGGAGAAAAATGAGTATTACTAATTTACCGGTTAATCCGGTTAAAAACGGTGCGAAACGACGCTTGCGCTTGCTTCGTGATTCTGCTCGCAGAAATTTTATCCTGTTTATACGCACCCTAAGAAATTTAATAAAATTTTATCAGGAAACTGCTCGCAATCCCGTTTGTAACCAGTGTACCAATAATTTGAAGAGATTCTTAATAAATTAGCAATACTCATTTTTCTCCGTGCAGTTTCAATTTTGAAAACAACAATCAACATATTTTTCTGTCAAAATATTGTAGATATTCAACGAAGAGAACTTATGACTCTTAAATTCAAATCAAATCCGAGTTCATTGAACCAGTGATATAATTACACATGGATTCACAACCAAAACTAGTATTATTGACGAGGGACTTAATTATCGCTATCGGTGACGCCGCCCCTGGGTAGGTAGGTACTTGTCTAATTAATTTTTATATTACCGATACGGACACTAACAAATATATATATATATATGTAAGTAAGTACACGCATCACACAGAGATTATTATAATCCCTGCTAGTATTAAATACTACACATGTAAGTACCAATAATCCCGTAAGCTGATATTTGATTTACGAGTAGAATGGAATATTGTTGTCAGATTGTATAAATGAATTTGTTATGATCACATGACAATAGTAATTAAGTAAGATTTATTTAAAATGTACAGGTGCAGCGATTAATGCAGGTTAATTACAGAATGCTCATATTATTTATTGGTCAGCTGAAAATACATCGCGAAATGATTGATAATAATTCTTTCTCATTATCAGACTCTAAATATATTACATAGATTAGGAATCTACCTTTTATCGCATATCACTTTTTGTTTAGGTCTAGACATATTTTGATCACTGTGCAAAATTACGCAGAAGTGAAATATATCTTTTATTATTTTTCAGCATAATTCCTAATGCCGCGTTCCTGTTTGATCTGTTATTTTGCCTCCCGACCGTCTGGAACCAGTGACGCTAAGGCAGCGGTCGGCAAAGTGCGGCTCCGGAGCCGCATGCGGCTCTTTGGCTCCTTGAGTGCGGCTCTGGCACAAATGCTAAGGTCGCTCTGCTGTTTTTAAACTCCTGAAATAATTCCTCTATTGACAAATACCATTTCAAAACAACAATTTTTCAGCAGGTTTCAGAAGTTTAAAACCGCAGAGCGACCTTAGCAGTCAAAAATCCTCTTATTGACATTGGTAACAGTGAAATACAATTGCAGGATTTAAAAAAACAAGGAAATATGGAACTCTAAATTTCAACGTCTTTGTATTGATTTGGAAATATTGGAGAAGAACAAGTGTGATCTTAGTTCACAACACAAATGGTCTGTTTTGAAAGATCTGGAGAAGGAAGACATGATCATTTTCAACGTTTGGAATAGTATTCCTGACTCTTACGATCAGCTAAATAAACTCGCGTTTGTTGTTTTTTCCCTTTTTGATTCTACATATTCATGCGAACAATCTTTTTCAAGCATAAACTTTATCAAGAGTAAACTGAAAAGTCGTCTTATTGATGAGAACCTTGAATCATGCTTAAAATTAAAAACAACAACATAAAATCCTGACTTACTGACATTTTCCAAGAAGACGCAAGGACATTGTTCGCATGAAGTGTTTGTCAGTCATTGACATGACTTAAATTTATGTAAAGGTACCTTACTTTCATATTATTGTCTATAAACGAATAAATTTTTACTAAGGGTGAAATGACGTTTTATTCAGTTTACCCGTAATTTAATGAAGGTCTAAAATTATAACAAAGGTTTACTAAATTAAAAAAACAAATTTGGCTCTCAGAATTTTTTGAATCGTTGTAATGTACATATTTGGCTCTTTGGCCAATAAGTTTGCCGACCACTGCGCTAAGGCATCCCCAACTGGGGTATGTAGTGAGGTTGAAGGTAGTGGGAGGTGACGGAGATAAGAAAGAAGAAGGTGGGGAATAGTGAGAGTATACAGGACAATACTGAGAGTATCTTCCACTCTGGAACGTGCCGCAAATAAACTATATATTTTTATTTTACAAGCAATAATTATTCGCCTGAAACACTCATCCACATTGAAAAATCTCCTGATAAAAGATACATGACGCCAACGGGACTCGAACCCGTGTCCCTTCGATTTCCGGTCGACAGCTCTGACCACTGAGCTATGGCGGCTTATCTCTTACCCGCGAAATAATTCAATATATACTAGTGTTTCATTCAACAATTACTGCTTGTTACATTTTTTCAAAATAATCGTTACCCTTTAAATAAATGTTACCCTTTGTGCTATGCATAAAAAATCTTGTCTTAAAAACATTAGTTTACCAACAAAAAATAATAATTATATATTTTTATTATCTTATCTTTTGTCATCTGCCCAGTGTCATTATCACACATCTGCCCTGATGATGGACCCTGTAACGTTGTCCGAAATGTTGGCTAAAGAAGGAGTTTTTATCCCTAAAATAAATAACAATAATACTTTTGGCCGTGAAAACCTTAAATCATATTTAAACTATATATTATTTTTAATTTGTGAAATAATAATAATCAATCAAAAAAAACTTACTTGCGCACGCTGGGATTTGAGCCCGCGACCTTCGGCTTGTTAGTCGAGAGCTTCGACCACGGAGGCCGTCAAATGCGTGTTCTTCGAGAATCTATGGTCAATAATTTATAGAACGAAAGCTATAGTCGATTCAACTTTGGGTTTTTATCCATAAAAAAGCGCTTTCTCACTGTACTATTATTTCATAGATTCTATTACATAGGTAGAATAGTCGAATAAATAGAAAATATTTCGGCTTAAACTATTACAAGTGGTAGCTTGTCAGCAGGAGCTTAGTCAGACAATGTACATAATATTGTATACACTTATATACATAAAGAAGAATGTCCCGGTGTGGGAAAAAATATATTCACAGCAGTTTACAGTTTATTTATAAGGTGTTAGCTGAACTCCCCGGCGTTGCTCGGGCTTCATACAGAGTTTATCATAATCAGACTCAGACAGTGACCTTACTCTTGTTTTGAAGGTCAAGCGTGCAAAGTTTCAACAACCTCGGAATAATACTGTAGATTTGTATACAAATCAAAACACGCCATACACCCGCCCGCCCGTGACAATCAACTTTATATAATGAAAGATGGTAAATGTACACGGTGTCCGGAAACTCGTAATACAAGCAGAAAACTAGTGAATCCACATCAAATATTGATGTTTTTTAATACGTGCTCTTTATACTCAAAAATTGATATTTTTTTCGGACTCACTGCCCAAATTCAAACGTGGCACCATGTCAATAATATAAACTGTTTAAACTTGTACACTACATACGTCACCTGATAATTAAGGAATATACATAACCATTTTTAGGTATAACAAGGAAACATATCATACCTATGATATGTTTCCTTGAAATATTATTTAAATTTTACCCAACATAAAATATTCAATTCCTGTTTCATCACTGTAACTCACGTACTTTTTGTTTCTATAATATGAAATAAATATGTTCAAAATTAAAATATTTTAAGATAATTATGTTAATTTTTTATATAAATATGTTTCTAAAGTTATTAGTATATACGACGATGTGAGCTAACTCAAGTGAAAGATTTTTTTGATCAAATTTGAAGAAAGTCGGTCGCTAAGGGGTTAATATTTATGGCACAACATGTGCCATAAACATAGGTAGAAAGTTAATCTGTACAAATCCATAAATAACAGTTATTATCAAATTAAAGGTGACTTAGGTAGCGTAGATATCTGTTTGTTGTCAGAATACCCACTTATTTGTTATGGTTCAAGAGAAGACAAAAAGAGAAAATATATAAATGTAAGAAAATCAATAATCTCTTAAGAGGAAGCTACAAGCCAAAAATGTTTATATTCTTGGTGTACCTTATATTGTATGTAATAGGCATTAAAATCGCTAGACAAACGGAGTATAGAAACGTTCGATTTCAAGCACAAAACTGGTTTTTATTTTCTTTGTAAATAATTTTATAAGAAAGCGAAAAAGTTAATCAAGTGAAACTGTCACGGATAATCTTAGCTACAGTACTAATTTTTTTAACGAGTTTTTCCTTTTCGCGTTCATACATTTCTACTGAAATATATGTTTTTTAGTAGTTTTCGTTTATATTTTTTATTGAGTAATTTATTTTTTATTTGTATTCTACTCAAGCGAAACGATAGGAAAACCTTCAATTTATCTAATGCATATTTTTGGTATTCATAATGTACACTAATTCGTTATAAAGATTAATCAAAATAGTGATTTAGCATTAAACTTCGCCTTAAGTGAGAACTTTAATAAGGGACAATATAAATGTAACACATAATAAACTTGAATTGTTAAAATACTTGAATCAAAAACAAGAAATAGAAACGGCTTCACATACATTGTCATATGAAACAACTATACTTTGGATATGTATGAATAAAGAGTTTGCATCGACCATATGGGTTTCATGTATGCATTACATATTATAATATAATTTAATATGTAATATAAAAAATATATTATATATTATATAAATAAAATTGAATCTAATCAGAAAATAAATCATTAAATACATTTCTTAGAAATCGCACGATCGATCTTATAATGAATTATCTTGTTGCAACTAAGTAATGTATTTATATCATCTAGAAGTATAATGCACTTAATTTTCTGACCTTAAATTGTTTGAATAAAAGTTCGGACGAATATGAATAGGGTTTTTTTAATATGGTTTTTATTATTAGTTTTTGTGATATGTAAATTGTTTGAGTTTGATTTTTATATGTACCGCCCCAGCCTATAATACCATATTGTATAATTGATTGACAGAAAGCGAAGTATGTGGTTCTAAGTAATTTTTCGTTTAAAATATCTCTTAAACATCTAAATATATATGTTAGTTTCCTTATTCTGTTGTTCAGAATATTTATATGTGGGGACCATTTTAAACTATCGGTATTGCTTTCTATGTTTGTGCATAACATATTGCATTTGTGGTTTTCTGTATTTTTCACAGAGTGGATAATTATGTTTATTTCTTTAGGTGTTTCTTGTTTTTTAATGAAAAATGGTAAATAATAAGTAATAAGTTTTTTTAGAATTTAAAGTCAACAGGTTTTCATCAAACCATAATTTTAGTTCATTGATATCTGTATTTGCCATGTTATTTAGTTCTGACCAGGTGTTTGCTTTTAGTAGTAGGACTGTGTCGTCAAATGAATAAAAATATAAAAACGAAATGCTCCGATCTAAATGAGATTAAAATAATTTGGCATTCTCAGACTATAAACATATTACGATTTGTTATTTCGGCTACTGGCATTATACCTAGCTCTCTCATTCAAAATTTAGGCGTATTAGATCTGTCAAAGAATTTGTATTTAAAAATGCAAAAATCAGTCATTTTAAATATATGTAGGGTTATGAAAGATTTTTTAAATATTTATATTGAGGGATCAGTAGGATTTATAGGTCCAATTAGAAGTTCTATCGAGCCGAACCTCTGATATGAAAATATCTGGAGTCGGTGAATTATTTTCTCATTTGATCTCTGGTGATTTGACGTGTTGTTCTTGTATTGTTTTGTATTTATTATGCTTATATAATGCACTTGCATAATTTGGATTGACTAGATCAGAGGTTCCCAAACTTTTTTGCCCCGTAGACCACTTGCCAATTTTTTTTTCCGTAGACCCCCTGCCTGCCGAATATTGAATTTTCCTAAAACTATTAACGTCCCATGTGATAATCATTTATTTTTGTAGTAAAAATATTCCCTTGCCTGCCCAACAACCGGGTGGCGGTATAGTTGCTCTGTCTTTACATTTTGCAGTCAGGGGCACCCTTGTTAGGTATTACACCAAATGAAAATGAAGGAGGATAAGCAACGGAAATTTCTTTCTGTAGCTAGCCCTACAGAACTGCCCCTTAAGTTCTTTGTCAGTGCTTATTCCGGTCAGTTCTTCTTGTCACATGATATCCAATTCTTCAACGTTGCATTTCCATAGTCAAAATGTCCTCAAACTTAGTTTTGAAGTCTGTGTGAAGTGCATTTAAATGTTGAGCGTTATTATTACTTGGACGTTTTTTAAAAACAAGTTGGGGAACTAGGAAAATTCGCAGCTTCCAATGTGCAATGCTTTGCTTGAATATATTATTTCTGACGAGAAAAGGAACGTAGACTCTATTTATATACCTCAATTAACAACTTTACGAAATATAAAAATACAAATATCAAATAAGTAATTTCTCAGTCTATTATATTTGTGTTAGGTCTATTGTGTCATTTACGGAACTCCTAAATGTTGACTTGAGGTAAATGGGGGTCCGTTCGTATGTACCCCCATTTGAATCTCGTGGACCCCCAAATATTTTTCTCGCTTACATAGACCCCCAGCATGCCGATATCGACCCCTGGGGATCCATATAGACCACTTTGGGAACCTATGGACTAGATGATCATTTGTGGAAAAGTGTGTGGAAAGGTTTAGTTTTTCTTGTGGGGAAGATTTAACCCGGACATAAAGTAGGAAAAAATTAATAAAAAAAGTTTTTCTGGGTTCTCTGTGTGGTGTAAATCACCAGTTTCTCGCATTTAGTACGAGTTTCCGGACACCGTGTATCTAGAAACTGAACCAGTCATAGATTTTCACTCCAGTGATGGCATTTTGCACATTTGACCTTCAAAACAGGAGGAAGTCACTGTCTATACGAGATTTTCTTTTCATACTCCTTAAAATAGAATTTAGATACTTCTTCCTCATCTACTTCCCCTCCTACTCCCTTCAGCCTCACAAAATACCCCAATTGCGGATGCCATAGTCTCACTGGCTCCAGACGGTTGAGGCGCAAATTCATATGTATATATATTTTTTATAAATTAAAAAAAACTCACTGTAAAGCGTTGCAACGCACTGGAATAGTATTTGTATACAATAATAGGACATTATATAAAATGGTGGAGATTCAATGATAATTTTGAAAAGATTGTGACCAACTGTGGATGCCTCTGGTTCCCTAAAAGTTGATATGGGCCGTTGGTTGAGAAACACTGGAAACTGGAATACATATTATGGTAAATTATAAATAAAAATGACTACTCACCTACGATTCCCTCATAAACGCCAACGTCAGAATGTGACCTCACTTTCTTTGTCAACTGTTCCATCTTCCTGAAGCTCCATGACTTCTTGATCCTGCAGGACAGCTGCCTATTGAGGAGACGAAACCTGGAGATGCCATCGAGACTGGAAGACGAGGTCGTGGAACTGAAGGTGCTACTACTGCTGCTACTTCCAGTTGGGTCCATCCCAGACTGTAACTGCGACAGTCTTGAAAGGGACGGACTTCCAGACTTCTCAGTAGGACACTGCAAGTGGTTATTTGAGTTCGTCCTGAAACTCTCATCGAAGGATTGCTGTTCTTTAGCAAGATCTCCATTTTGAGACTTTGTTTTGCTTTTCTTGGAACTTGGAGAGTCATCTAACGTTTCCAACTTATTACCAGAGTTGTCTCTTGATAGAAATAATACATCTTTGATACTTTTGCTAGATCCTTTCCTCTTGAAAGACATTAGAAAATCTTGGTCCAAGTCTGACAGTCTGAAACTGTCAGTGGTTCCGCCAGGAGTCTCAATTTCCAATTGGATTAAAGTCTTTTCAGTTGATTGCATACCTAATAGCGTCGACAGACTATGTCGGACTGGAAGAATAAGATCTGGAAGGCGTAGGAGACAAAATTATAAATCAAACGTTCTAGTGTCACTGACTGTTACAAAAATAAGTTCTGTGCGTCATTTTTTCATGTAATGTCCCGCCATCTATTTGTGGAAAGCTATCCAGTTAGAAAATGTGAATCCGTAGATACGCGCCTACTGCGTACTAGTTATACTTATATTTAAAGGTTTTATTTATTGAGTGTCATCGTTGAATAATTACTTCGTTTTGAAAGATGACGAATGTTGGAACGTGTAAAGTTTTGCATGATGTCAGTGAAAACAATCGATATTAATTAATTCCACAGATACCTGCGTGGATACCGTATTGCACAATGCACTTAATAATATATCTGTGACCAGCAGATCTCGGGTCCAAAAGGCATATTTCCAATTCTCTCTTCTCTAAATAGTATGAATCAAAGTCTCCATCTGCGTCTGTCTGTTTGTGGACTTAGTTCTTCTAACCTACCCAACGGATTTTGATAGGAGTTGTTGAAAGGTTTATATATTTAATAAATGCATATTATATTTATAGAAAGTAGAGAAAAGTCGAAGTTTTATAATCGAGTCGTAAAAAAATATTTTCGAGCGATTACATTGCTAACACTGGCTAAACCTTATGAGGTACAGGATGTTATATGAGTACATATGGTTACAAAATATGTTTATGTTCGCAATCTCACCAATGAAGAAACTGGTTCTTGTGCTTGGCGAGAGAGTTACACTAATTATAAGAAAAAATAGAATACCATTATGATATTGGTAAGCATATATATAATAGGAATAATATATGAAGAGACAACATCTAAATACAGTGGAGATGAGTATAGACTGATAATAAATATCAATAAAGGGAAAAACAGGCAATTATTTAGTGAATTATTTTTGAAAGTGTAACTTCAGTTTTAGTTTAAGTATGTTAATATCCTCTAATTTCTTTATTTCAATCAGAAGGTTTTTGAAATACTTTATTCCTAAATAGGTATAGTTATTTTGCATTTGTTTGGTATTACATTTTGTAATTTTGATATTGTATTGATATCTTTTAGATAGGTGGGTTTCAAATTTGTTGATTATATTATCTTTATAAATTTGGATAATTGCATTTTTCTTGAATATATCCTCTACTCGGGGCACCCCGAAATCTGTAAATAGCGTTTCTGTTGGATACGTGAAGGGTTTCTTGAGGATTAGCTTCTGGACCACTTTGATCGGGGTTAGAATTTTATTGTATGACCCCCCCCATCCATTTCATACTAATTCCATAGGTACATCAAAATAATGTACTACGAAATTGTATATCTTAAAAAGTCCTTCATAAAAGTCCACGATGTGTCTAATATCCTAAGAATAACCCTCCAGCAACGCCAGGTTCACGTCAGCTAGTATTAAATAAATCAAAACCAAAGATTTGTAAGTAGTTACTGAAAATACGTACCTACTTAATTATAAATATATTGTATTTTATGTTAAAATAATTATACATTTGTCTAAAGAAACGTCACTATCTCAATAACAATTCTATTTTTAAGCTTTATTAAGGCATCTATGTACCATAATATTAATTATTCCTATTTTTAAGTTCGTAGAAAGATCCACGCACTTATACGAACTCTTCCGGGATAAAAAGGTAGTATCCAACACGGCCACCATCTTGAAAGGGAAACGGAACGCACAAACAAATTTAGAGACAGACGAAATGCAAAACGGTTAAAAAAAATCTACGCTCAGTCAATGAATAATTGACAATCAAACTGATAACATAACGATCTGCTTTATTTGTAATCTTGAAAAGCACAAATAATGCAAATTTCTTATGTTCTCTCACGTCATAAATAATAGAATATTCCACTGCCAAAAATAAATACTCAAACAGAGTAATAAACCAAATATACTGGTTACTCCCAGTTTGAATACATCTTTGGGACAGAGAAATATTAAATTCTATGCTACTAAATTATACAATGTTCTGCTAAATCAAACAAAAAAAGTAACGTAAATGATTTTATTTAAAAGAAAAGTAAAAACATGGCATACTAAACCTACATCATGCATAAACTTTGCCATTTAAAAGTAAAATTAAAAATATGTAACGACGATAAATTTATTTTAGTACCTACTTAGAAAGTCAGTAGAAAGGAATACAGGTACTTAATAAAGGCCTCTGGATAAATATTTTGGAATGCAAATAGCGATAAAATTACATCTTTACTATTTAACTTTCGCTCCCACGCTTTGCTCGCAATGCCAACGCGGTCAATAGCAGCGGTCAAGTATTCATCGCTCCTTGTTTTTCCGAGTGCAGCTTTGCTTCTGTTGCTAAAATGGCAAGTGTTTGAAATTCGGAAGAAGCCAAGTTTATAATGTCAGAATCTAAATGCGTTGAACCACAAATACTTCGCATTTCAATACGAGGGTAATATTATTATCTGTACTTTCGTTACTTACGGGTACATAGGAATAATTGTGTGTTTTTCCTCTATCAGACTATAATCTAAGTATTATCTTTCGAACGGCGCTTTTGATCTATACTACGTTTATTATCACACGTGTTTGTTGACTTGAACATTGCACATTTTTTACAGTAATTCGTTGATTACGAGAAGTCGGTTATAATTTTAACATGATAAAGCTTATCGTATTATAAACCTTTCATTTCCTCCTTCCGACATATGGCTATGCATAAGGGCAGATATTCTGGTAGATACAGGTTTTCCAAAAAGAGGTGTTATTTTGCCCGCTATTTCGGTAGATGTTACTTTTAAAGCTGTCATTTTTTGACATTTGACAAGTAGAAACTACGCCATTAATAAAAATGGAACGATACACGCTTCAACAACGCATTGAAATTATTAAAATTCACTTGAGTGAATCAAATGCAAATCATCTTGAGTGATGAGGCCCATTTCCACCTCGGTGGCTTCGTCAACAAGAAAAATTGTCGCATCTGGGGCTCGGAAAACCCAAGCTTCTTTATCCTCAACGTGTGACTGTTTGGTGCGGTTTATGATTCAGCGGAGTCATTGGACCTTACTTTTTCGAAAATGAGGCTGGAGCAACAGTTACGGTGAATGGATTACGCTATCGAGAGATGATTAATGATTTTTTATGGCCGGAATTGATTGGTATTGATCTGGATAACGTTTATTTTCAACAAGACGGCGCTACGTGCCACACAAGCAACGAAACCATTGATCTTTTACGATTGAATTTCAAAATAACACCTCTTATTGGAAAACACGGGCATGTGCCTAGTGTGGTGGCCAAAAATTTACCCGTTTACTGTAATGTATAAACTTTACTGAATAAAGAACATATAAAAAAATAAAAAAAACCCTGTATTTTATTCACCGTCACACTTTTAGGCACACATTACGGAAATTACACTTTGTTTCAACTTAATTACTACAAAAAATTATTTACATGTTAAAAAAATGGCTAATTGCGACATAAGGCCCGACAACTAAATCAATCTTATGGAATGATTTGCGGCCTACGTTTCCTTCTTTCTACAAAATGGATGTCCTCAAAATGCAGGTTTAAAGACCCTCCACAGCATCCTCAAAGTTAACGTAGGTTCTGATGGATGTGATTTAAACTTATTTTTTTAGACAAAACGTTAAAACATCGAATTGGCTGATATCACGTAGATAAATACAAATTTAATGACGAACACTATCAAATTATATATACGTCGCACTACGTACCTACCTAATCACACATTTATAAACGTCTTTGTTTTAATGAAAATGAGACACCTACTTTTAATATAATTTACTATATATGACTATTTTATTGTATTCTTTGTAAATGAATTCTATAACACAATAATCTTGTTAATCCACTCACTATTCAATCACTTTATAATATATATAAAAAAAACAACACACAGAGACACTTCTAACAACTACAAATAAATATAGTACAACATAAACACTTTTTCATCACAGAGGCAGATCGCAAACGCGGCACTAAAAACAACGAAACGTTTTGAAGTTATCGGCGCGAATTCAAATTACGTCTCGACGCGTGCCAGATTACTTGAGCCCATGCCGCAGGTCTAAGTTCCGTTCACCAACTAAAACGCTAAACACCACGCGACCATGCCGAACTGTCTTGCTAATCACGCCACTATTATAATGGACACTTATAAATATAATTAAAGAGATGTTGAATCGTGTCGTAATCCGTCCGGGTCCCAAAAAAGCGCGGCAAATGAGAAAATGTGACGCGCGGGAAATCAAAGCCAAGTACCTACTCGCAAGTACCTAACTAATAATTTATGTAGGTTCTTACCTACTAAATTTTACTTGGTTAATTCGTTTTATTGTCGAGCACGTCACATTATGTCGTGAACTGATTTGTCAAGAGTCTCGAACACTACTTCTTGGTGAATATGAAGTATATTGAATGGTATTCAGTATTCACTGATCCGATGAATATATTATTATGTCGCCGGCTGGTATAAAGTACAAAAGATATAATGAGGAATTCAGCTGTCTGTCGCTTGATCTTGAATTCATATTTAATCTTAGATAAAATCAATTAAAATTCTTCACGTCAGTAATTTAGTAGGAATACCAGGTTGTAAAGATATTGTGATTTCATCGATCTGCAGAGATTTTACATTGGAAAACAATCTATTGTCTTGACTTGAAACATAGAATAAAGAAGTAAACTAGAAGTGCCTTCCATACAAATTTGGATGGAAACAAATGTGCCATTGACTTAGTGAGAGGCGGATTTAAAACTCAAAAGGCACACGGAGAAAACTTACCGATTTGAAATATTGTTAATTTATTAAAAATCTGGTCAAATTATTTGTTTTCCTGTTAAAAATGGGACTGCATGCCTATAGCGAATGAATTGAGAAATTTCAAAACAAACTATCAGTAAAATACCAATATGTTATGTGTTATGAAGTCGGAACACGCGTTCATAAAAATTATAATATTTTCACATCTCGTCCATTATATTTATAAGTCCACCTGCGTGAACACGTGTTCAGATATATTCCGAACGACTAATATTTTTTTAGGAAATGGGCATGCGGTCACATTTTTAACAGTATTTTAATTTTAAAAAAGCAGAAATAATATTTCTCCGTGTGGTTAAAAACGGGACTGTAGGCCCTAAACGAAAGAATTAATATGTTTCCTCTTAAAATTTAATTAAAAAACAATGTTTTATTGCGATGTCGGAACACGTGTTCATAAAAATCATTATATTTTCGCAATTCGTATTTTTGTTAGCGCTAACTACGTTCAGTCCTTCAAATGGAGTTACCTGCATTTACCCATTTTAAATTATAATTTTAATTGTAAATCTCATAAAATATTTCTTTAATTTTATTGAAGATGTTCATTTAAGACAGTGCTTTGACAACTTATCGTGATTTGGAGAAATAAAATCCTTTAAAAGTAAAAAGTAAATTACAAAATTAAAATTCCCGCTATTATATTTTTGAATTATGAAAATTAATTTTAAATTTGGAAAGTTCATATAAAATATGTATTTCTTTTTTATATGTAGCTAATTACCTACAGAGATTTAAAAAGGATTATATAATTGCGAATACCGCACGCTAGGCCCAGTTCCTTCACAATCTCGTAGCCTGTGGATCTATGGCATCTCCAACTGGAGTAGGTAAGTGACGAGAGCAAAGGGAGTGGAAATTTTGATATAACTTTCACAAAGATACGGAAAAAGGCCGCAGGGGAAATTTTTTACATAGTATCCCCAATTGAGGTACCTATGTGTTGTGTGAGAAGGGAATATGAATTATTACACTCACAAAGACACAGAAAAAGCGCAGCAGGCGAATTTTTTTCTAGGTCGGAGGACAACCAGTAAATGCTTTCGATTTTTGTTTTACAGAAAGTCAGAATCCCAACAATACGTAGTGTTATAACGTGTAGTTAGTAATAATCTTTTAGTATTATTTAAAAGCCTTCAGCGAATATATCAGCTTAAGCGGCTAGTGGACAAATGTGTCGGATTCCCACCCAGGCGTCGCAGACACCGTCTGTCTCACTTACCCTTGCTTGAAATTGTATATCGCCATCCAATTGAATTACGTAATGATTTTGAAACACAGTTTTGTATGGAAATATAGGCCCAAATGGCTTATATTTGGATTACGAAACACACCCACAAGGCACTTCTTGTGTTTTTAAATAATCTATGGGTTGAAACGATCTCCGCCCCGTGGAACCGTTCATTGCATAACCAACACCTAACACCTCTGCCATAGATCGCTCTAAGCAGAGGTGCCCGGGTTCATAGAAGCCCTTTCACCTCTCCAGCCTGACGCTCTCGGCCCATCGCCTCGCACCGCAGAGAGGATACGTGTACCACTCGTCACTCCTGGACAAACTGACCCCCAGATTCCTACCCACCTCTCATAACTACCTTTTCCTTTCCCAGAGCCTCCTCTCCTTCATTTCCTTAAAATATTCTCCACACACCTTCCCAAAGATGACATAGGCCCTGAGGGAAATCATTTTCCTCAACGCTTTATTAACTGCTGATCCCGTAGGAACCGATTTTTTTTGTATCTGAACTCCCTTGAACTCGATTAAAACTAAAACGAAAGCTCTTAAAATGAAAAAGGAAAATCTACGATGTGACTCCCACATAAATGTTAGTATTAAAACCATAAAAGACTTAACATGGGTTCAGCGCCAAAAAATTCACAATGTATGAAATGAGTTAGAAAACCGGAAAAATAAGGGAGAAAATAATTTAACCATAAAATATATTAACAACTCACCTAAAATTGTCAATGTTCAACCAAAAAACTCCAGCCATATAAACGCCTCATCTACTACCAGGACGTCAGGGGCATCAGAACAAAACTAAAGGAGTTCAGAAGGCCAGCTAATAAACATAAACCGGGATCATGCAGCATCTACTACCAAAATATCAGTGGTATCAAATCAAAACTCGGCAAATTCAAAGTTACAGCTCCTACCATCACAGAAGACGTCCTCGTACTCACTGAAACCTGGTTGGAACCTTCCATTCATTCAGCGGAGCTCAGATTACCGAATCACAACATATACCGAATGGACCGAAGGCATAATACTAGTGCCAAATCAAGAGGGGGGGGCGGCTTAATAACAGTAAATAAAAGTTTTTTTTTTCGGAATAACTTTATTGAGTAAAACCTCAAATTGTAATATAATGACGGCCGGCGTGGTCTAGTGGTATACGCTTTTGACTACTGATCCGAAGGTCGCGGGTTCGAACCCGGCGTGCGCAAATAAATTTTATTTGATTAATTTGTGTTATTTCACAATTAATTAATTAATATAGTATATTTGCGGCACGTTCCAGAGTGGAAGATACTCTCAGTATCGCCCTGGTGTAAGACCATCATTCAGAATTGAAACGTTGCTTGAAATGGCTTTAGCCGTGTTTGGTGACCAGATCTGAATAGCCAGGTACTTCCCCACCTTCCTCTTCCCCATCTCCCTCCCCTCCCCAATACCCTCAGCCTCACAACATACCCCAATTGGGGATGCCATAGTCTCACTGGCTCCAGACGGGAGCAGTTGGGACTCTTGTGTGGTATTACTGTAAAAAAAAAAAATAATAATAATAATCTAGGACCTAGATATGACCGTATCCTTTTCTGATTTTTCTGTTTCAGATTTTCGTTTAGAAATCGCTAATATTGTCTTCAATAATTAAGTAAATAAAAGCACTAACTCTAAATTAATTGAACATAAAAATTATGATGTTGAGCAAATATTTGTACTATTAAGCGGAAAATCATGTAAAACTATTATTGGCAGTGTATATATTCCTCCCTAATTAAAAATCACTGTGAGGACGTCGAGTATGCAAAAACAAAATATCAAACACACAAAAAAATTGTCTGAGGCAATTACTACCTACCGAATTGTAAGTTTAATGATCCTAATTACTCGCCAATTTCTGATTCTGAAAGGGATATTCCGAATATGTGTTCTTATTTAAATATTTCTCAATTTAATAACGTACCCAATGTTAACAGTCGCATTCTCGATTTAATATTCTCAAATGAAGATGATGTAAATGTTTACGAATCTCCTGAGTTCATTGTCCCTACAGATAAACACCATCCTACACTTATAATTTCTATACCCTACACTGAAGATGAAGATCTTAAAATCTTAAGATTTTTTTATAATTTTTAAAATTCAGATTACAATAAAGTTAATGAGGCACTGTCTAACATTGACTGAACAAGTCTTAATGAAGGTGATATTGCTTACAATACTGACTATTTTTATTCGCAACTCAATAATTTAATTTCAAACAATATTCCTCTTACCCAACATAAAGAATCAAAGTATCCTATATGGTTCACTAAGGAATTAATTCACTTGATAAATTGTAAAAAAGAATCTCATAAAATCTATAAAGAAAATAGATCTGCACCTAATTATATTAAATTTAAAAGTGTCATGAAAGCTTGCAAACATTTGTCTAAAATTAGTTATGAAAATTAGAGTGGAAGATACTACCAGTATCGCCCTGGTGTAAGACCACCATTCAGAATTGAAAAGTTGCTCCTAATGGCTTTAGCCGTGTTTAGTGACTAGATCTGAATAGCCAGGTACTTCCCCACCTTCCTCTTTCCCTTCCCCACTTACCTTCAGCCTCACAACATCCCCCAATTGGGGATGCCATAGTCTCACTGGCTCCAGACGGGAGCAGTTGGGACTCTTGTAAGGTATTCACTATAAAAAAAATAATTAAAAAAATATATAATGGAAGTCGAAAATACAATAAATCATGATGGAAAACATCTCTGAAAACACGTAAAGTCTATGAAAAAAAATGAAGTCGGGATCCCCGGAACCATGAATCATAAACAAAGGAGTTCTAGCAACATAAAAGAAATTGTTGACATGTTTGCCGATTTCTTTAAAGATGTGTTTGAACCTGACATTTGAGAAGAACAAATTCCGGAATTTAATTCTGATATAAATTTGCAATTGTCTAATATTAATATTACAATCACCGACATTGCAAATTACCTCAAAACACTTGAACCCAAATTAAGTTCCGGGCCGGATCAAATTCCACCCATTTTGATTAAAAACTGTGCAGACAGCTTATCCATTCCGTTGTTCATATTATTTAATAAGTTTCTGTCAACGGGAAATTTCCCAAAACTGTGGAAAAAAAGTTACTTAACTCCAATATTTAAATGCGGGGATAAATCTGCAATTGATAATTATTGTCCAATTTGTATCCAATCATCCATACCCAAGCTTTTTGAAAAATCGATTCTTCTAAAGATAAACCCCAGCGTGAAATCCATCATTACAACTTGCCAACATGGTTTTGTTTCAAGCAGATCAACCTTAATCAATCTATTCCCTGTACGAAAATATATAGCAAATGCACTTGCCAATAGACAACAAGTGGATTCTATATATACTGATTTCAGCAAAATGTTTGATAAGGTTTGCCATAAAATTCTTGTTAACAAATTGTCGAAAATTGACACAACCGGTAACGTACTATCCTGGTTTAAGAATTATCTGTCTAATCGAGAGCTTACTGTCTGCATCAAAGGTCAACTGTCCTACACTTTTGAAGCTACAAGCGGCGTGCCCCAGGGCTCACATCTAGGACCCATTATTTTTAACATATTTATAAATGACGTTACAAATGTATTTACACGCATCTTTATTTTGATGTTCGCAGATGATATGAAAATTTACAGAATTATTGGCAATATTAATGACTGCTTATTATTACAATCAAATCTCATTAGCTTTTCTGATTGGTGTATCCTAAATAAATTTGGAAGGTGGTCAATGGGTACCGCCGCCCCGGGAACCATACTCTGGGTTACCAACACCTCTGCCACAGGTCACCTGAAGTGGTTCGCTACGTTTGGTGACTTAGCAGGGGTGCCCGGGCTCATGGAGGGTTGTGCGTTCTGGATCACACTGATGAATGGGTCGGCCTACTCACTGCGGGGCGGGCCGGACTGGGAGAGGCCGGTTGAGGGAGATCCAGTAAACCGGTTATCGCTGTCCGGGCCGTTGGATAGTACAGGGGCCCGACCCTTGGGCTCACGACCAAGGGTGGGCTGCCCCATCAGCCAGTGAAAAAACCCTGCCGTTGATGTTGTGCCGGTTCGTGACCGGTGAGGACCCAGCATCTAGCGTTTGGGGCGCACTGGGCGACCTCCACAGCCGGACTCTCCTGCCCATTGCCTAGAACCGCAGTCAGAAGAACATACCTTACATTTGGTGTATCCAGTTGCTCCACTCTCCAACTCCCCACCCAACCTTTTTAACCTAATCCTTCCCAACCCATCCTAAATCCCACAAACAAATAAAACAAACTTAAAAACTATGAACTCACAACAAATTAATATAAACTCAGCGACAGCGAACAGTAGGAGTCCTCAGTGTGGACCGAGGATGAAGGTGAATTTCGCTAACATTCGCGGTCTGCACACCAACCTAACTCCCATCCACCACCACCTTCTCTCACAAAATCCCCATCTCCTCTTCCTTACGGAAACACAGATTGCCGAGCCCCCAGATACCTCCTATCTGAACTGCCCAGGATATCATCTGGAAAGCCTTTTCAGGCCCAAAGGAGGTGTCTGCCTTTACAGCCGTGCTGACATCAGCTGCGCTCGTCTCGCAAATATCGAGAGCGCAAAACACGAAGTGTTATGGGTACGTGTGGATCTCACCGGTATGATGAGAATTTATGCGTGCCTATATCGCTCACCAAACCTTGCCGAATCAGACACTGTTGAGTTGTTTAAATACTTGAGTGACACTGTAGATATTCTCTTGCCCCGTTACCCATCGGCCGAGTTTGTAATCCTGGGGGACTTCAATGTTCATAATGAACAATGGCTGAAGTTCTCGGGCCCAACAAACTCTGCCGGTAGATCAGCGGAATCCTTTGCCCTTATCCATGGACTAAGCCAACTCGTAGAATCTCCGACCAGAATACCAGACATCCCATCACATCGAGCCAACCTACTCGATTTGTTTCTCACTAGTGAGCCACTCGGGTACAGAGTGGAGGTGACAGCGCCCTTAGGATCCTCTGACCACTGCCTGATTACCACCTCTGTCCCATCCTCCATGAACCGTCAACCCGACAAACATGTAAAGAGGAAGGTATGGCACTACAGGGCAGCAAAATGGGACGGCATGCGGTCTTTCTTCGGCGCCTTTCCTTGGAGTACTGTATGCTTTAGCTCCGAGGACCCATCAATTTGTGCACGCGAGGTAGAAGAAGTAATCACATCAGCAATGGATTGCTACATTCCCTTCTCCGTCAAATCCTCTGGAGCGGGCACAAAACCGTGGTTTGACCATCGCTGTGCTGAAGCTGTCAGACTCAAAAATAAGGCTTTTAATGCACTCCGGAAGATTAGCTCCATGAATAACCTTTCGGAATACCGAAAACGGGCAAGGGATTGTAAGAGAGTTCTAAATAGAGCTAAGAGCGATCACGACCAGAGAATTGCGAAAAAGCTGGCTGACTGCCCCACTGGTAGCCGTGCTTTCTGGTCACTCGCTAGCTCGATCGGAAGAAATTTCTGCAGAACCACTTTCCCACCTCTGACCAAGCCTGATGGTCGGCTGGCTAACTCGGCCCGCGAGAAAGCTGAATTATTAGGCAAAATTTTCGCGGAAAACTCAACTCTTCAAGATAACGGAGAGACTCCCCCTTCCATTCCGCACTGCGGTTTTCAAATGGAGGAACCGAAGATCCGGAACAGAGAGGTTCTCCAAGTCTTGAACGAGCTGAAAGTCGACAAAGCCAGTGGGCCGGACGGAATACCTGCCTTGGTCCTCAAGAGGTGTTCTGCAGAAATGACTCCAGTGCTCGCGAAATTATTTAGGCTCTCTCTCAAAGGTGGAAAGGTGCCAGATCTTTGGAAAAAGGCAATCGTCCACCCAATCCCAAAAAAGGGGGACCGTTCCGACCCTTCTAACTACCGCCCCATAGCCATCACTTCCATACTCTCGAAGGTATTAGAAAGGGTGGTTAACAACAAATTGCTCACATATCTCGAGAATAACAATATCCTAAGCGATCGGCAATATGGATTTCGTCGAAACCGATCGTGTGGCGATCTACTCGGATATGTAACGCATATTTGGGGGCGGTACATGGAACGTTTTGGTGAAACCCAAACCGTTGGGTTAGATATCTCCAAAGCCTTTGACAGAGTCTGGCACCGGGCGCTTATCGGGAAATTACCATCGTATGGGATCCACCCAACCCTGTATAGTTGGATTGCGGACTTTCTGAGGGGAAGAACAATTCAAACCGTGGTTGACGGCTCTTCTTCCTCACCGCACCAAATCAATGCGGGGGTGCCACAAGGATCTGTGCTGTCTCCGACGCTGTTTTTATTGCACATCAACGATCTCGTTGAATGTGCACCAATTCACTGCTACGCTGATGACAGCACCGTTCACGAGGGTTATCTTTTTGACAGGCCCCCTTCCACCTATGATGTCCGAACAGCTCGGGAAGTTTTGAAGCGAAAAATTGACCACCACCTAGAGATGGTTCGTGCCTGGGGTAAGGCCAACTTGGTCAGTTTCAACGTCTCAAAAACCCAAGCGTGTCTGATTTCGGCAAAGAGGGAGATCAATGACTGTCTGGTGCAATTTGATGGGAGCACTCTCCCCAATAAAGACTCCATTGAAATGCTTGGAGTTACTATATCAGACCAGCTCAAGTATCGGGGATCCATAGAAGCCCGAGTAAATCAGGCCTCCAAAAAGTTGGGCGTCTTGTACAGGGCTAGAAGATTCTTCAGCAGTGACCAGCTGCTGACCCTGTACAAGTCTCAAGTCCGCCCAACTATTGAATTTGGGAGCCACCTTTGGGCTGGTGCCCCAAAATACTTGATAAACCTGCTTGAGTCTGTGCAAAGGAGAGCGATCCGTCTGATTGACAATCCGTTGTTAACAGACCGATTGCCTTCTCTGATGCATAGACGCAATGTAGGCATGCTGTGTCTGTTCTACAGGTATTTCAATGGAGCCTGCTCTAAGGAGCTAGCAGCATTGATTCCTGATGCACCGGTGCACGTGCGCGAAACTCGACGGACACGAACTGAACACCCGTTCACGGTTGACGTTGGCTTCATGAGAACGGGCCGTTTTTATGACTCGTTTTTGTGTAAGTCGGCTCGTATGTGGAACGAGCTACCGGCATCTGTTTTTCCTCCCTCCTATAATCCGAGCCTCTTCAAGGCCCGCATTAACAAATCCCTTCCTACAGCCCCTACCTTACTCCGCCTCACAACGCCGCCCAACCGGGTGGTGACATAGTTCTCCTGTCTGTGCACTGCACAGGCAAGGACACTCTTGTGAGGTGTCACATAAAAAAAAAAAAAAAAAAAAAAAATTAACCTTTAATGTAAAAAAGTGTCAAGTCATGAGATTTTATAGGAAGAAAAACACATTGACTTTCACATAGGGTCATAGGGGGCACAGTGGAACGCGGGGCAGAGTGAAACACCTACAATAACTCTGTCCCTGTCTTACATTTCGATTGTTTTTATTAACAGCAAAATTAAGAGTACAAGCGGCTATTTTTATTCAGTTGTCAAAGTAAAGTTGTTTAGGCCGCGCGTTAAATATTTTGGGAAATCGGTTTTTCGGCATTCATTTCTTATAAATTATTGTGTAATCTTTTTCGATCTACTCAAAATATCGTAGCTACTGGAAAATTATATTTAAACTGTATTATTAGGTATGTAATTTATGATGTATTTTACAACAAAACATAACCTTAAGGTTAACCTAAAAATTTTGATAATTTTTGTTTTCATGAAATCGGATGTGGGGCACGGTGGAACGGGGCACAGTGGAACATGTTCCACTGTGCCCCGCGGTGTTCCAGTGTGCCCCTAACCATATTTGCTTTTTCAGAAAACGCTTCAAAATGGTTAGAAACGTGTATGCGTGTTACTCCGAAATACGCTTCGCGCGTAGTGTTTTAACGGAATTAGAAGGTGCTCTTAAAATATATTTGATCACTTGTTCGAAAATGTGCTATGGACTAGACACTATGGAAACAAGAAAACTCGCATACGAGCTAGACAAGCATCACAAACTGACTATGCCTCAAAGCTGGATACATCACAAAATGGCTGGCATTGATTGGCTCTACGGATACCGTAAAAGACATCCCGAATTGACATTGAGAAAACCGGAGCCTTGCAGTCTTTCAAGGGCTACATCATTTAATAAACACAATGTAAAAACATTCTTTGATAATCTAGAAGAAGTCATGAAGCGACACCCGGGATTTGCTGACGGCACAAGGGTCTACAACTTAGACGAAACTGGCACTACTACTGTGCAGAAGCCAAAGAAAGTCATAGCAGCTAAAGGCTCAAAGCAACTAAATAGATTCACGAGTGGTGAGCGAGGGACCCTTATTATATACTTGTTGTATAGTATCAGCTACGGGAGCAGCATTGCCACCAGCAATGGTATTTCCTCGAAAGAAATTTCAGGCACACATGCTTAAAAAAGCTGCTGCATGCACATTGGGCCTCGCCCAGCCCACGGGCTGGATGAATACCGAATTGTTCCCACATGTTGTAACACACTTTGTAAAAGTCACTGGATCATCAAAGGAAAATCCTTGTTTATTGATTTTGGATAATCATGAGAGTCATTTGGCTCCACAAGCATTGAACATTGCCAAGGATAATGGTGTCACTATTTTGACGATCCCACCGCATACAAGCTCAAAGCTACAACCGCTGGATGTTTCTGGAAATACTGGGAGTGGCATTTGAGAAAGCAATGACGCTAGCAAACATAAAATCGGGGTTCCGAAATACTGGGATATTCCCTTTTGACCGAAATATCTTCACCGAAGACGATTTTATGCCGTGAAGTCAAACCGGCCTATGCCAGAACCAATTGTAGGACAGCAACAAAATATAGTAGAAGACGATGATGAAGCATATGTTGACCGGACAGCACAACCTTCAACAAGCTCAGCAGCCCATATACAAACACAGGATCACACGGTTCAAGAACCATCAATCGACTTGACTCACGAACAACCATCCACAAAGGCACCAACTCAGATGCAACATGTCGAGGAGGGAAATTTGACAAGTCCCATAGCATGTAGAGGATACCCAAAGGCTAAACAAAGAAAGAACACGAGGAAAGGTAGAAAACGAGGAAAATCTTGCATCGCCACTGATACACCTGTTAAAGAAGAATTTGAAAGAAATGCTGAAACTAAAAGTAAACGTAAAATAGCAAAAATATCTAAGGAAAGAAAATACCTTGACAAAGTGCAAAAAATCACAAAGAATATTTTTGATGACTCTGAAGAAAATATGAGCTCTTCTGAATCAAATGATTCAACAGACACAGACCAGGACATCCCACTAACCTGTTACGAGGCACCGAAAAAAGAAGATTTTGTGGTGGTCCAATTTCGAGGGAAACATATCAAATATTTTATTGGACAACTGCTAACTGACTGTGACAAAGAAAATTATGAATATGATATCAGCTACCTCAGGAAAAGTGGCAAGTTTGACGGATTTTACTTTCCTCTTGAACCTGACATGTCAGGTGTGTCCAAAAATGACATAGTTCTCAAATTATTGCCACGGATAAGACAAACATCAACAAAACGACAGGCCAACATTTTGTACTTTCCACAACGCAACTTAAGAATGTATAATTTCCTGTATAATTCCTGAGTTTCTGAATAATTATGTAGGTATGTTCCACTGTGCCCCTAGGGGTATTCCACTCTACCCCAGACCTGGGGCACAGTGGAACAAAATTCTGATCTCGGAAAAATGCCTGTAATTATTTTACTGTGAATATTTTTTCATATTTTTTGTTTTGAAAAGATAAATCAAAGACTACTTAAGATTTTATAAAAGATTTTAAACTAATTGAATACAGGTTTATTTTTCTAAAAATCGAAATACGTTTTTCGTTCCACTGTGCCCCCTCCTACCCTACTGTATGAACAATCAAGTCTTAGGACGGGTTGTTTCGGAGAATTTGAACAATTCATTAAATTTCATCGTTCATTTTCAAGTTCTGTGAAAGATTTTTTTAAGTTCTGTTTTTTATTTCAGTTTTGTCAAGCAACTAGCCTACAATGATATAATAACAGAACTTGAGTAGGACTTTCACAGAACCCGAAAATGAACGTTGAAATTTGATGAATTGTTCAAATTCTCCGAAACAACCCATCCTTAGTATCTGTACCCGAAATAAAAGACCTGGGGATAATATTTGACCCCAAATTAACATTTATCTCCCACATTAACAATATAACCACTAAAGCGATGCAAATGTTGGGTTTCATATTAAGAACTTCAAAAGATTTCAAAAATTTAAAAACTTTAAAAATATTGTATTCATCCATTGTCAGAAGCCATTTAGAATTCAACTCAAACATTTGGAATCCATTTTACAATATTCATGAAAAATCTATCGAGCGAATCCAACATAAATTTTTACGAAACATAAATTATAGATTAGGCATTCCTATTGAAAACATTAACTACACCTCACTGTTGAAAGTCATGGTCCTTGCCACATTAAAAGAAAGAAGAATATGTTCTGATCAATTTTTTCTTTAATGAAATAAAAACAATTTTTTTTGTTTAAAACCACGAATTTTTATTAATGTTAAGACCGACCGGTTTCGCTACACTCGAGCATCGTCAGGGTACAAAATTAAACTAATCAATAATATAAAATGTGTCATTATTTATACATACAGAGGGAGATAGAAAGTAAAACCAAAATGAAACAACAATATATTAAAAGAAAACAATTAGTGTATATAAATATTATAATAATAGAGAATAGGCATTAATAATTGTAAGGTGATTAAGGGATACTGGGAATTTTACAGTTTACAGGGAATATTCCCAGTATTGGGCTTTTTGACAAATCTAATTGATTATTCAGAATTAAACTTTTGGTTTTAATAGCTTTCTTAATTTCTAGTGCTTCTAGGTTATTCAATTTGTTACTATGGTCTTTTCTATGGAGAATCTTAGCACCGGTGCTTTTATTGAATGTATGATCTTTTTCAATAAGATGATTGGCAAACTCTGAAAAGCCATTGCTATTTAGGCATCTAAGATGTTCTTTAATCCTAATGTTGACATTGCGCGTTGTCTTCCCGATATAAAACGCTGGACAATTGTTACAATTTAATTTATAAATTCCTGCATGACTAAGTGTGTCATCTTTATCTTTAGAATTGGCTAAAAATTTACCTAAATTGTTGTTGGTATAAAACGCCGGTTTGACTTCAGAAGGAAGGTTAACTATACTGCAGGAAGAAAAAATATTGATGAATAGAATACGGCGCCATTGGAAAGGAAGATTATTATTATTAATATTATGTGGACTCGCGAATAAGAAGTTTTTAACTGCTAATTGTTTTAGTTTTTTACTTAAAATTCTATCAATAAAATCTGGATCGTATCCATTATTAGACGCTATTTTTTAATTATTGATAATGCGTTAGAGGAATTAATATTAGTTAATGGAATATTGACCAAGCGATGGACCATTGAGTGAAATGCTGAGTGTTTGTGTGAAAACGGATGATTGGATGTATTATGTATGACAATATCGGTGTAGGTAGGTTTCCGAAAGATGTTAAATTCGATTTTATTATTTATTAGAGATAAGGATAGGTCTAGGAAGTTTAAGGATGAATTAATGCCTATCTCTAATGTAAATTTAATATTTTTATGAAAAGAATTTATAAGGTTGAGGAAGGAATTTAGTTGCCGTTCCGTGCCTGTCCATATACAAAATATATCATCGACATATCTTTTCCACAGAAAGACGTTTTTTATAAGTGGTGAGTTACCGGCAAGTATTTTACTCTCCAAGTTATTCATGAATATATCGGCAATCAAAGGGCTAGTGGGAGCACCCATAGGTAAACCTTCTTTTGCTGATATATTACATTATTAAATTGGAAATAGTTTTGACTTAGGCACATATTAAATAACGACGTGAGATCATTTATAAAGTCTTTAGATAAATTAGAAGTATTTAATAAGTCTGATATTAAACATTTACTTTCCCCAATGGGAACATTAGGGAACAAATTAACCACGTCAAACGAAATGAGTTTACAATTATTAGGGAGAACCAAATCTTTCAATTCTTCCACAAATGTAAATGATTTTTTAATTGTGTATTTAGGAGTGAAAACATTGGTATTATTAAACACTTTAGTGATAAATGACGATATTATAAAATTTGGGGCATTACAACATGATACTACTGGTCTAATTGGGTTGTCAATTTTATGAATTTTAATAAAACCATATAATTTTGGAGATTTGGGGTTTTTAGTTAAAAATTTTACTTGGTGATATGAATCATCTTGGAATTTTTTTTTTTTTTTTTTTTTTTTTTTTTTTTTTTTTTTTTTTTTTTTTTTTTTTTTTTTTTTTTTTTTTTTTAGTTAGTTAGTTTTTTTTTAGTTTAGTTAGTGTATAATAATATATAATGAAAAGGTGAAAGACTTCATTAATAGTGATAATTTTGTAATTCTGAATAAAGACCCCACTAACAAGTACCTAGAAAATGTTAAACAAACACTTAAGGCATGTAAAACTAAAAAATTCCAAATGTTAAACCACAAAGTGATTGCTTTCTACGAAAATATTTTTTCTTTATAAAATTGTTAATAACATGTTTGACTCCCCTGAACTCCTTAGGCTGATTGACTTTCATGTGCCTAGTAGAACGGTTCGTCAGAAGGTACCTTACCATTGTAACAGTGCAGGGAATAAATATCACATGAACACCAACGGTACTGAATGTCTATCAGCCAATAAAAACATTGTTATTGAATCTATATGTCTATCTTGATAGCTTTGTAATGTTTATAAATTTTCAATGTATCTAAATTTTTATGAATGTGCATCCTATAGTTTACTCTGTTTGTTGATTTTAAGTTAATATTTTTATACTTGGTACCTATTTTAATTGTTATATCTCTTTTACTCTCTGTTTATATCAAATTTATTTTTAATTGTATAATATGTAAAAGTTCTAATTGGGCGTGTACAAATATATAGCATTACAAAGAAACTCACAAAGCTCATGTCTTAAAAACACACTCAATATACAAAGTAAAAATTATCTGTATAAAGTCTTCTATGCCCTTTGCCAATCGCGTATAGAATATGGGATTATTGTATGTGAATCTGCCTCACACACCCACATGAAGAAGCTCGGTAAAACACAAAATAATCCTGAAAGTACCCATAAGAACTCCATCAAAAGAAATTCTTAACATTTTTTTTTTTTTAAACATACAACAAACGATGTTGCATTCCCGTGAGTTACCAAACTCATTAAGGGATCGCCAATTGGTAGTTTTGAAATAGAAGAGTAAAAAAATAAAAAAAGAGTTTTGTACAGAAAAATTAGACCCAACCCAACCCAATGTGCAGACACAATGTATGAAGAAAACCTTTACAAAACATTTCACAGAAGCAACATACAGACACAACATATGAAGAATCACTTTACAGATATGTCACAAAAAAATTGTCTTAAAAGACTTTATGAATTATTATAATCACTCATTTGATTTATGTACTGTTGGTGTCAAAAAGTTAAAAAGGTATCCTCAATGATGGACTATAGAAATGCATAAAAACAAAATCAGGAAAATACATTAAAAAGTACGGGCTCAAAAATAAACAGACCTAATACAAGATGTTTTACATTCAAAATACGTGAGAAGATTAAAAAAGCCCATCATCTCTGGATGTACAAAGTTTGGTATTTGGAGATAATTAGGACGGCTATCAGAACAGAGTTTGTACCTACTTATGACTCGTTTTCCAAATAACATTTGAAAAAATAGGATTTCAATACATCGTGTCGAGATTTGTTAATGTTTTAAGTATTATAAAACTATACTCAAAGAATGCTCTATTCTAATTTAAAGGGAAAAAATGATTATCATACTGACCAACACATTTAGACTACAAGGACGAAAATCTCAAACCTACTGAACATCCCAAAATTTAATTTGCCCACCTTTTGGACAGAAAAATTATATAATGCCCTTCCAAATTAAATTAAAAACACCATCAGTCTCACTTATAAATATTGAGAAGGACTGTATATTGCTCGGGTTAAAATATTTACCCATAATATTATTCATGCAAGATTTTTTTGGCAAGACTGGCACCACTTTGTTTCAATCCTCAAAAACATGGTCGTTTTGCATATCGCGTTAAGTTGCTATACGTAGTACGCGTACGCGTGATTATGAGCAACGTTTTCTACTAACCTGTTCTTATCCATCCGTATTATCTATTATGAGTAAGACGGCATAGATATAAAAAAAATAAAAAAGTCATATTCACCAATTTCCGGACACTATGTAAAACTATAAATATTACCTACTAGCTACCACTGATAATTGAGGTCAATTTTCCCACACTCTAAAATGTAAAATTAATTAAACATTTACATTTTAAACATCGAAATTCTTTCTTGAGCAGATAGGCAATTTCACTGGCCTGTCCGAAACCTGGGAGTTTTTGACAACATCAATTTTCTTTTAATTCGGTATAAATCACAATTATTTAGATTTTCTGTTCGGTGGTAGGTACTTACCTACTTTTATTATCTACAGGGTGTATCGGCACGTACCCGACAAATTTTAACCAGCGATTCCTGAGCATATATGGAGTAAAAAATGTTGAAGCCACTTTGCTGTTCGGTAACTTTGTTTTTAAAAAATATATTTATTAGTTATATTTTCACCACATGTCACCACTGTTATCCTTTGTCAAAGTTTGAAAACCCATCTGGCAATATTTTATTCGAATTCCGTTGAATAATGTACGTGTGTACCTATATTGGCGCACTTTTACAATCACAACGAAATGGCACGGCACTATTCGTCTCTTTTTTTTTTTTTTTTTTTTTTTTTAAATAAATTTAAGATAAATCAAATTTAATAATCTTATAATAATTATTAAGTTCTGCAAGTATTTCTGTTATTTTTACAGTTTTTAATGTGACAGCTGTTTCGGCTTTTGAGGCCATTATCAAACTGTCTGATACAGTTTGATAATGGCCTCAAAAGCCGAAACAGCTGTCACATTAAAAACTGTAAAAATAACAGAAATACTTGCAGAACTTAATAATTATTATAAGATTATTAAATTTGATTTATCTTAAATTTATTTAAAAAAATTAAATGGAGTTCTACAAATTAAACACCAAAACAATAAAAAAACTATTCGTCTCATTTCTAACTATTATTATTTAGTGTGTGCGAAAGAGCGAAGACGCTTTTCGACATACTTGCTTATAACAGCTGTTGAACACGAAAAGCAATGCCAATGACAGTGATGTAGTGTGGAAATTTTTATTTTTTTTGTTTTTAATTGAAAAATAAATGTTACCGGACAGAAAAGTGCTCATAACATTTTTTACTCCAAATGTGCCAAGGAATAGCTGGTTAAAGTTTGTCGGGTTAGTGCCGATACACCCTGTATATATATATTTTTTGGCTGTTTAATGCCCGACTCAATTGAACTTCTTGTACGAAAAAGGTACATAATATTGTTTGGTTTTGAAATGAGAATATACTTAGTTCAGGCCCTGAGACAAATTTGTGAAAACCAACAAGAGGTGCACTGTAATTAATAATATTCGTATGATTTGTATATTTATGTAGCGACGTTTTTGTGAAATATAATCTAAATAGCAATGCTTTAGAACTGTTAGGTGTTATCAGTGCATTGACAATTCAGCGCCCGGAGCGGATTGCTCCAATTGCGCCCGCATTGGGCCAGCCCTGGTTGTATGTGCAGGTAATATTAGTCTCAACTAAAGGTATATGTTTTTCAATAGTTTAAAATTATGGGTCGATCTATTTTAACAATCCAATTATTTATTTAATTTTTAAATTTAGCCAGTGTTTCTATTTGTCTAAGCGTACCTAGCTAGCTGGTTATGTATTGTATAATGTACATGCTATGTATTCAAAATATATTTCTCTAAATGTAGTTTTAGCGAAAGGAGTTTTGACTTTTGGAGTAGTTCTCAATTGTTTTTCTTCGCATTCCTTATATGCTTACAGAGTAAAGTTCAGCTACCTGTAAATCTATGAATATCTAGGTATATGTATAAAATACCGTTGATGCTGATGTAATCATAATCAATGTCAAGTAGGTACCACCGTTACCTGAATGAATAGATAATATGTGGGTGTGTGGGTGTTTTGTGTTTGTGTGTCACGGTGTGCGCAAAACGTGATTATGACGGACTTCTACGAACGCACAGACAAAAGAAAAAAATAATTATACATAACAGACGAAGAAACGTAAAAGACGTGACCTTCAGTCTTCCTTCAATAGTTCCTGTAATGCGGCAATTAGACACAGGTCTACCTTCCTAGGTACTTGTTAACATACCTACCAGATGCCAGCTGCGGTAGAAAAACAGTGGAACGTGAATTATCGGTAAAATAAAGCTGATTCTCTAGTAAATTGTAAATTTAGAGTTCGATTATTGTGAGCTTCGGAGTATGGTCAATTTGAAAATACCTATTCGACATACTAGGCATAAAGACCTATTTCAAAGTCACCAGTGGCAGTTTTTTCTAAAGTGCCTTTGTGCAGAAAAACCGATTGTTCATAATGTTCATACAGGGTGCAGCAAAACAGACAGTGTAATTTTGAAGGGCCGGTAATTCTCTATAATATTCTAATAGTGGGGGTAGGTACCTGGGAAGGGTCTCATTGTGTCAGGAGGTTTGTGCCGTTTTCAATCTTTACCATGAATTGGTCCAGACAAACACCGGGACTTCGCAGTCCGCACGTTTCTTAAAGATGGCGGTCAGCGGGCCTTCAAGGTTTTTAAACACCGGTCTCACACCTTGCCTCAAGGATCGAATTCGGGAGAAAATCAACGCCATATCCGTCGAGATGTGACATAATGCGACCGAAAATGTCAGAAATCGCCTTCATAAATATGTCGCTGCTGGGGGGGATACTGTGAATCACGATATCTTACTCATAAAACTTGCCCAGATGGGTTTTTCACTTCGGATGTTAGAGTTTTTTAAAAGTTACCTCAAGAACAGAAAACAATTTGTCACTCACGGAATCTTCCAATCTACCGAATTTCTTGTTTTTTCTGGGGTTCCCCAAGGATCGATCCTAGGGCCTCTTCTTTTTTCCATTTTCATTAATGAAATTGCTGGAGTCATTCGTTTTTCTCGCTTTCTGCTGTTCGCTGACGATCTAAAATTATTTCTTCTGATAAGAAATATTGAGGACTGCCTGCACCTTCAAGCTGATGTTGATAACATTTCAGAATGGAGTCAACGAAACAGGCTTCATTTCAATGTCATGAAATGCGTAGTTCTGACTTTCACCAGAGCATTTAGTCTCACATACCACAGGTACACTATGCTCGGTCATAATCTCAAACGAGTTTCAAACATAAAGGATCTTGGGATTATGTATGAGAATAAGTTGACATTTCGTTGTGCAAAATTTTCGGGTGTGCCAGTCGGCCTTAAAAATGTTAGGGTTTGTTCTCCGAACCGTCAGAGTTTCTCGGGATACCCGTGCTCTTAAGATTTTATTCTTCTCCCTTTTCCGCAGTAGGCTGGAGAGTGGTTCGCTTATCTGGAAACCTCATGAGGTAGGGTGCTCCCTCATGTTGGAGAGGGTTCAAAAAAAGTTTCTAAGATTTCTCTACATGAGTGAGTACGGCCACTATCCATGGCTCTACCCGACGAACTTTCTTCTGGGCATGCTGGGACTTCACTCCCTGCAGCTCAGAAGGGAGGGGTATGCCGCTACCCACTTATTCAGACTGCTGCGAGGCTATATTGAGAACTCAGCCATTTTGGAGCGCGTGAGTGTCTATGTTCCAGATGACTAACTTAGACAACGTCATCATAGATTATTCTATCTTCCTGCCTGCAGAACTAACCTGTCAATGGTTCTCCCTGTAGGGAGGAGTATATTGCTCCTGAACCAAATCTCCTCCGAGATTGATATATTTGGCGTCAGTGAGGAGAGATTCAGAAGGGAAATTCTTCTGATTCTTGAAAGAATCTCTCCACATTGACGAGATCTTTCACCACTGCCTGAAATTTTTTTGGAAATTCCACATTTCTTGAAATTTCTTTTTTTACTTGTAAACAATCTTTCGTAAAAAATTAATATAACCTAATTGCTTATATGCATTAAACCCTAATTTGTAATTGTGTAAGAAATTATTATTATTATATGGAATCCTCATGAGGTAGGGTGCTCCCTCATGTTGGAGAGTGTTATTTATTATTTTTTTTAATTTTTATACTTCCGATTTTTTTGTCCGGGTTAAATCTTCCCATAGGAAAAACTAAGCCCTTCCACTCACTTTTCCACAAATGATCATCTATTCAATCAACACTATGCAAGTGCATTATATAAGCAAAATAAATACAAAACAATACAAGAACAGCACGTCAACTCACCAGAGATCAAATGGGAAAATAATTCACCGACTCCAGATATTTTCATATCAGAGGGTTCGGCTCGGTAGAACTTCTAACAGGGCCTATAAATCCTACTGATCCCTCAACATAAATATTTAAAAAATCTTTCGTTATCCTACATGTATTCAAAATGACCGACTTTTGCATCTTTATATATAATTTTTTTGATAGATCTAATACGTCTAAATTTTTAATGAGAGAGCTAGGTATAATGCCAGTAGCCGAAATAACGAATGGTAATTGTATTATTATTATTATTATCATCTCTCTGATGTAATCTTCAGGACTTGATTAATAAAACGGCAAGATGTAACGAATAAAATAACATAAACCCCATTTCTCTAACTTCAAAACTGCGCTGTCTGTTTTGCCGCACCCGGTATAAGCACATTATAGTCAAAGAGTAATTCGGCATTCTCATGCTGTTATAGAATCAGCACAAAATACTTCATGCGAAAAAACCAAAACAACATAATCCCCCTGATGGTGAAGTCTTTAAAAATCTTGAAATCTACGCCAAAACAAGACGATCTTTGTGCGCCGCGATAGAGAATTTTTGATGCCACTTGACCTCCGGAACTTGATGAGATGAAAGTTCAGCGAAATTGGCCGAGCCATCACCGCCTGCGCCGGGTGCTGATCTTTTCGTTACACAGTTGCAAGTTAAATGTTATTTTTCTTTAGTACCTAGTTAAAAATGTTTTTTTGTGAATTTTTATTTTCTTATTTCTGCACTTATCCAACCGTTTGCTTTTAATGACAATTTGTAAAACTACTAGTAAAACAGATTTTATCTTAATTGTCTTAAGTCGATAGTAATTCACTATTGTGTTGCGCTTTCTCTAGTTTGGTTTCGGTTTTCAACAGAAAGCAGTAGCTTTTATTGATTTTTCACAGTTATTCTTGTTAGTTATACTTACCTAACGTTGTACAATGGCGAAATGTAGTGCTGTCTACAAAAAAAGCTAGTTGGCGTGAAAAGGGGCTTAAAATTACAAATTAGGGATGTCTAATTAATAAAATTTGATGAAATAGGTATACAAATATAATATCTTGTCTTCATATTCTGATCCTCCAGTTCAAAAGACCACGAACCGTTAATGAATGTCATCTTTCACAAACAAAATAATGTAGCAAACTCTACAATTCAACGCCTACATAGTTTAGCAAATGAACATGATAATATCGACATTTTTAATGTGACAAATTTGATATTTAAAACATACTTCAACATTTTTTTATGTCAAGATATTATTTCTGATAATTTCAGTTTATAATTATTATTTTTATCCAATTGTAAACCACTGTAATGAAAGAAATTGTTTTTTGGAAACATTTTTTATCCATCGAGCGATGGGTGTTATAATGTATTTATACATTTACCATATTATTTAACTAATGTCATTCCTCAAAATATTAATATGGAAACTGCTTACTGCGGTTTAAAACCATTAATTCACCTATATTTCTGATTTGCAAACTTGGCATAATATGCCGAAAATCGCTGGAGTCGATTTATTATGATTTATGTAACCCTTTTGTACAAAATTGTAAACATTTCAATGTACCCAATGTAATGTGTTCTGTTACTCATATGTACACAAGTCAAAATTAACAATCATACTAGTAAACCACTGCCGATTACACATGGAGTTCCACAAGGAAGCATAGTAGGGCCCGTTCTTTTTACTATTTACATAAATGAACTTTGCAGCATGAAAATAGACGGTGAAATAGTTAGTTATGCTGACGACACAGTTTTACTCTTCAAATCTAAGGATCGGAATAATGTATATAACATAGCGAATTTAGGAATCTCGCAAGTGAAAACATGGCTAGACTCAACAATACTTACACTAAACATATCAAAACAAAATTCACTTATATTTTTAGGTTCTATAAATTTGACACTTAATGGCAAGCGATCGCTCAAGACGTTTTTGCGAACTTGCCAAAAATCGTACAAGTGGACAGTTTAGTAATTATAAATTAATATGGAAAATATTTAATATAATAAGGAGTATTGCAAACAAGGCCGGACCTAACGGACAGTACTGAGCCAGTGCGTCTGCTCTGCCATGTGTTAGATATAATAGATCGCGGTGCCGCCCCTGACAGTAGTTGTTTGGTATAATTTTTTTATATAATTTTTTTTTTCTAATTTCTTTATTTTGCAAATACAAAAGGTCTCTGAAAAGGTTAGGTTGTGAGTTTCAACGAATAAAAACCATTTAAAAAAGTAATATATTAATGATAATTTAACAAAACAAACAGGAGTATTAGGTACCTAATTACAATTTGCCGCTGTAGGACTACATACCGTATACATTATTATAATTACAATTATTAGAAAGTGACAATATAGTAATACCTGCATAGAATATTATACATAACTGCTCTATTATTTTATTTTTTATGTGAGTACCGCACAAGTCTCAACTGCTCCCAAACATCTGGAGCCAGTGAGACAATGGTATCCCCAATTGGGTAATGTTGAGACGCTGAAGGTAGGGGGAGGGAAGGAGATGGGAAAGAGGAAGCGGAAGGTGAGAAAGTATTAAAAATTAAATAATATATTTTAATAGAGACTTATTAGTCTTCATAGTTTCTCAAGTCTGAAAGCTAAACCTAAACTTAAAAACGGATTAATGATTTCTCTTAGGACGGGTTGTTTCACAGAATTTTGATGAATTGTTCAAGTTCCGTGAAACAACCTGTCCTTAGTTTTTTAGTTGGGTTTACTAGATACTAGGTGTACTTACATTAAGTGCTGATTCAATAAATAAAACTTTATACTACTAACAAGATGGATTTATAGACAGCCCTGATTTACTCAGCCTAATTACCTTTCATTTACAAACTAGTAGTACTCCTTCGAAATTGTATTTAATTACAACAACCATATCAGGACTGAGTCATTTAGATATTCGCTTGTACCTAGATTGCATGCAGTTGGTCATACTTTCGCAGGAATAGTAGATGTGTTAAACTGCACGGAATATAGTTACAAGAAGGCTATAACAACATATTTCAATAATAATAATTAATGTGAGCATAATACTATTCTTCTGGGGGCATGGGTTGTATACAGAATATCCGAGGATTAAGTGCGCTAACTTCGGGAGGTGATTCTACATGATGGGAGAAGTAAAAAAATAACAACTTTTTTTGGAATTCCATGGTTAATTTCCGATAAAAAAATATTTTTCCATAGAAGAATATTGATTTTCCCATACAAAAAATTGAACTTTTTTCCCAAAATTACCTTAAAACGTTGGAATTTCGAAAAAAGTTTTTCATCTTTTTTATTTGTACTATCGTGTAGTATCACTCCCCGAAGTTACCCACGGACACCCTAAATTAAAATAAATTCTATTAAAAAAAAAAGGTGTGATAAAGAAAAAACACATTTTGTCAGACAAATGTATTTTAAACATGATGTAACTCTTTTTTTTCATTTCATATAAAAATAATTAATAAAAAAATTACAAAGTTTCATAAATTTTTCTCAAGCTGCAGTCGAAACAGTGCATTTTCATAAAGGCTTCAAACTGCACTTTCATAGAGGTGTACGTTTTATTCTTCTGTGGTTAACTTCGTTTAATTTGAATACAAAGCGTGGTGTTGTCTCTTTCTAACATATAGATCATATTGCTAACCATGACAGTTAGGGAGACACAACGATTTCAACAAAAGCGGTCAAAGAAGTCTGAAGAGATAATAATTTTTTTATATATAAATTTAACCTTTAAGGGTGAGCCGCAGATGATGAGATGCAGATTTGACAAATTTTCACTGTCTGGAAAAAAATATAGAAGGCGACATCCAACCTTTGAGTTATATGGTACAGAATTAATAACTATAACTCTACATGCATTATACATCTAAAATGAGCATTAACCAACAATGGTAGCCGTATAACATATACCAGTAAAATGTTTTCTTCAATAACTGCAAAATTACTTTTTAACACATTGTTTGGGGGAGACGCTTAAACGCGTCTTTTGTCAACTGTTGGTAGAGAGCGGGAGATGGTTTAAAGTGTTTTTAAAAATATTTTCGTGCCTTTTGTAGACGACGGGAAACGCCAAATGTGTAAAAATTAGGCACCAGATCTTGTGAGACGTCTACTAGGAACCCGGCAATTCGTAGAATTATTAGTTATTGCCGACTGTGGTCATAAAACATGCACTTGTGGTGATATAACATTTAGTTTTTATCTTTACATTTCTTCAGTGTTGTAGCGATATTCTGTGGTTCAAGACGTTCTCCATTTTCGTTTCTGCCTCCATTCCGATGTCACAAATTATTTTTATTAATAAAATATTACATATTTCGAAAAAATATTTTATGGAGTGGATTGATAAAAAAAACACCCGCAAACATTGTGTTAAACGCCGTTTTAAATTGTATAAAAATATCCAAATTTGTTTAAATTATACATTGTATCTTAATGAAGAAACCTTTGGTTTCGAAACATGATATAATGTTTATTAAATAGTGCTTAAACAAAGTCGGTTATTTTCATTTAACCTCTCGGCGAGAATGGCCGTACTATTACGGCCAGAACAAAATACTCCCCAAGGAGTATGGCCGTACTATTACGGCCGGAACAAAATACTCCCCAAGGCATATGGCCGTACTATTATGTCCTTGATTATTATGATTGAATAAATAATATTTTTACATTGATTTTGAGAAAACTATGGTTATGCATTCATTTTTTTTTTATTAGTGTACTTCAAAAGTACTCACTCCTGGGACACAGTTTTGTTCGAAAAAGCTCACTCTCCGAGAGGTTGACAAATATCTTACACACAAAACAAAAAATATATTGGTACAAACATGGCATAAAAAAAATTGAATTCTTAGGTAAAAGATGAAAATAAATTATATTTTCTGTAATAATTGGCTGGCACTGTATCAAATAATGTAACATTTAAACATAAAATAGTAAATAAATGGTAAAAATAATAATGATATTTACACGTGTAAAATAAATATGGTATTGTTTAATAGTAGGTAGTATGTACATATTTTTGTCAAAATATGTTTTATTTACAGGAGTGGTTAAAAAAAACTACACATAGAAAATTAAAAATATTAAATAAAATGAGCAAGTAAATATTTTTATATTAGAAAAAAAATCCCTCAGGGAGGCTAATGCCATGTACACACATTTATTAATACTCGACAGTTTGGCTCGACCGAATGTGTTGACTTAGAACCATGCTCGTCATTGCGATCACACGTTCCAGCAGCTCGACACAAGACGTCATAGATATACCACCAAGACGCTCAGTCAAATCATAAATAACCGTTGAATATCGAGCAAGAATTATGTACCTTGCAGCATTGAATAAAAAAGCATCAAGCGAGATGGTACGCATGTTCAACACATTGTTTATGGGAGACACTTAAACACGTCTTTTGTATTTTTGTGCTATTGGTAGACGGCGGGAAACGCAAAAACGTGTTGTTATTCTGTAAAGTAAAAATTAGGCGATAGATCTCGTGAGACGTGTACTAGATATATTATTGCCGGGCGGCCGACTTTGGTCATAAAACGTGCACTTATAACATAGTGGTAACATTTTGTTTTTATCAAGTGTTGAGAGTTCGAAGGAGCGTAAAACTATCGAGCATGAACAAGTGTGGGTACTGGCCTTATTGGGTTATATTTTGTGTAATACTAAAAAATGAGATTTACTAGTGCTGATAACTAGCGGGTATTCTAGAGCTTCCAATAATGAAGAAATTTATCAATGGATTGATCACAAACCTTCGATAAAGTTATAGTTCAATAATCTGGTTCGGTGTTCTAATTACATACTTATCTTAAACATAATACGTTACTCGTTCTACAAATATTGTTGTAGATAATATTATCATATTACATAATTAATATTACAGAATTATATTATAATTTGGCATGATATTTGTATTGGAAGTACATATAATTGTTTCCTATGCCTATGGAATGGTAAACTATTACTAGAGCTGGGTCGATCAATATTTTACACGACCCGCTGGCGAAGTGATCGGGTCAAGAGTACCTGCTCTTTGATCGGGTACTTTCGAGTGACGTAGGTAGGTAGTAGGAGAATAATAGCCTATTTTACATTTCAGGTATCTACTATCACTATTTTTCTGTTGCGAGAACGAAATTTGAGATACCCGGTCTACAAAATTGTTATATCTATGGTCATCGCTACAGGATACACATACTGACAATTGAATCTTTTTTTTTTAAAGTAACCCGATCGCTCATTGGTGGTTTGAGAGCTGGTTACAAAGATCCGGTAGTTCACGTTCGATCCAGGACTAACTATTACAGGCACACGTTAAACTCCACAGAGCGACATAAACTAATGTATGTCAAATTTGAATAAAAACTGGAAAAAATTTTGAAAAATGCATAAAATAGTCGATAGGCACTGGATTATGCAAACCTTTTAGAATATTTCAAATTCAAGAGATTCATAATTATGTATTCGTAAATTACTGACACTGACATTTTAATATCTAAACACATAATTTTAGTCACAAGATGATATGGTAGTTTTCTCCAAAATATTAATTTTCTCAAACATTCCATAATCATTAAATTACAAAGTGTCAAAACCTTACAGGGACAACAGTTTAATAAACAAAGTACGGCAACCAATAAAATAAAAATAATATGCATTGAAGGTTCAACACGAGAAAAATATTTAACAAATAGTAATCTTGTCAAATCTTTTCCCAAATGGTGTAATTTTATGGGTATAAAATAAATTACTGTACAGATTTTTATATTATTACATGGGTACACTCGTAACTCTCGACAGGGAAAATTGTGCAAAACCAAATACATATGTGTAAGAACGCCTGGTGACTTATTTATTAATATGCGAGTAAAGCTTTAATTAAACATAATTAACATATCAATAATATATTGAATTATTTTATTACTAGGGAAATTCTACGAAAATTTGAGAGATATATTATTTTGTTTTGGTTGAATATTTTAGGCAGATGAATGGCATAATAAATATTATATGTGCTTTTATATAAGATCATTTCAGGGAAGTGAAAAAAATTGGCTAAACTCTCTTGATAGGAATGACTTGAGAAAGATAAAAAACAAAAAATGTATACAATATAGTTTGGAGATTACTTAACCCATGAGACCAAGAATTCCCGGCAAGAATATTCAATAAATATAAATACATTTTTGTTAAGGCCAACATGAAGACAATACCATACTTAATAAAGTGACATTTTGATTTTGTGTTTAATAAACCCAGTAGAAGAAATATCCAAGGGCAAAATGAATGTATAAGATCAACACTGCAATTGCAGTGATTGGTGACGTGCGTGGGCACAATTCTTCAATACTGCAATTGCAGGGCTCCTGCTACTAAGGGTTAAACGCCTCTGAAAAATAGCTGGCTGCACAAAAAACAATGCCTTACATAATATATCAGAGGTGCTCAAACGGTAGATCACGAAAGGTTTGTAAGTCGATAATGGTAGCGTCGTACACCGAGTTGATAAAATGTATCAAATAAAACTACTGTAACAGTGTACATATCTATCATGCTAGGTATAAAGATAAGTAAAAAAAGGTCTTTTTAGAATATTTAATTTTTTTCGAACTCTGGGAATATATCTTCACGTGTAAAAATCACAAATAAAAATCTAAAAATAAGCATTCCTAACTCAATTATAGTTTAAAAATTTGAAATCACTCTCCTGAAAAAGTTGTTGTTTTGACTTGTACTCTTTATGCTTAGCATGATAGATATTATGATGTACAAGAATAATTGTATATAGCTCTCAATGGTAGTTACTATAATTGCTGTTTTATGTATTTGTTAAAAGTGTCACTACAGAGGTATTGTTTCTGAAATTTGATGTGTGAACATCTTTCAAAAGAAAAAGTTCAAATCTGTCAAAAAAATAAATGTAACACAAAGTGCATGTAATGCAGCATGCTTCAGACAAGAACAGACGTTTATTTAATCTAGTCAAGTAACAATTTAATCAAAACATTAAATAATAATATTATAAACTAGACAACAGACATAAACTGAGCCAGTGGCGGTTCTTCACAGGGGGACAATGGGGACGATCCTCACCAGATATTCCCCAAACTTAATTAAACGAAAAAAAATTGTTGAAGCTTTGTCTTCATCAAAAAGAATTAATTCTTTAAACAAAAAAGTAATATTTACTTATTTGTAATGTAGATTTTTTTTTTGATCATTTTCAAGATAAACTGACTTCCAATAGGCGACCTTCCCTATAGTCTAACACTTGCACATAACGACACAACACACTTGAGTTCGACGCGTTCGAGCGACTGACTGCATAGGCGCACAGCAGAAAACCGATCTTTGGAGTGAATTGACTGTTCCCTAGTAGCGATGGGTCATGCTACAATAATTACCAGTACTTTACCAGCGGTACCTGCTCAATGATTTTGTAAAACTCGAAGAGTCGACTCAATTGAACGTGGGCCGTGAGCTCAGAGCATATGAGCAATGAGAATAATTAACAGCGTAAGAGTATAAATGAACGTACGACTCTTGGTACTGGTACGCCGCCTCATACCACGATAAAAATAAGATGTCAGGTAGTTAGTAGGTGTAGGTACATATGTCCAAGTCCAGATGTCGGACTGTCAGACGTCATTCACGTCTCTGACTATGTACATAATAATAATCAAAATTTGAATAATTTTAATGGTGCTATTTTCCTAAAATATCTCCTGATAAAAGAGAGTTACCATTCAAGTATTAATTCAAGCCGTGGTACGGTTTACCGGGGGTACGTACAAATACGGCTCATCAAAAAGAGCTAGATCAATTGTGAGGCTCGTTCATGAACGACTCATCGCTATTTCCTAGGCATTCTGCCCTACTACTCAGACATGTGAATTTGGGGGCAAGATTCTAAATCCCGTTGGGAAGAATTATTGGACCGTTTGTTAGTTTCAGGCGGGAATCGCATAAGAATCACCAGCGAATTAACACACTTCAGGAAAAGTAGTTCTACCCGTTCGGTCGATTGATGCTTAAGGCCGGGAAGGGTGGTTCTACCTTTTGCGCCGGCCTCATTTCAATGGCGGAAAAGACGGAATTACTCAATGTTTTTACATGAATATTATTTACCAATCTCTTTGTAAAGTTCCCAACTATATGTTCATAATTATCGAATCGTAATGCAAGTCTTTATTAAAATTTATTTTCGTGCCTTTCGTTTACATCGGTATTTCAACAAAAGGATAGTATATTATTTGTTAGTGAAATAATACAATTCCTGGATTGAGGGTTTTTATGACCGTGAAACAAGATTCGAATCTCTTTCTCCGTTCTGCACCCACTCAACTCCTACGTGCAAGCGAGCGAGAGATGTCGGGTGTATTTAAAGAAAGCAGGTATTCAAAGATATAGCGATTTAAAAGAAATTCGCAAGGGACCATTATTTTCGCCCGGACTCAGCATAGCGCCAGCGCAAAAAATATCCGGCTGAAATGTGTTAAGTTCAATGATAATCTTGTAAGATATTGTGTTATTTTTACTATAGTATGTTTCAAATATCGGTGTTTCTGTTAGCTTGGGTGTTAGGACCATAATTGTGGCATAGAACAATAGTGTGAAATTACAGTACATGTAAAAAATGTCAGTCCCCATCATCAAAAAAGTACTCGAGCCGCCACTGAACTGAAAGTAGACAAGAAATAATAGACAACACAATAAATCATTTAAATTTTAGATAGTAAAACCCAATACGAATCTAAGCCACTTGTGGAATTTGAGTGCGAATGTATCGCCACATTTAGATCTCTGGTCTATGAACTTCTTCTCATTGAGGGAGAAGGCTTTATACAGAGGGCTGGTGTAAACGGAGTGGTGATGGTGCCGCAGCATCTTGGCTTCCTTCACCACCGGTTCTCCTGTCTCCATGTCCTCGCACACCTTCACGAAATTGGTGATATTGGAAGAGAACTCTTTTCCCACGGTTATCAAAGCGCCAGATTGAAACTCCCCCTCTCCAAAGTACTGGCAAATTATATTTAGAAAGGTGCTTACAACGAATTTTCTATGACACCACAAAGCCTCGTGGCTCGTGTACATTTTAATCAGCTCTTCGTTCAGCAGTAAATCGTACAAAACAAAACAAATCCTTTGATAAAATTCTCCATACACTTTACTCTGTTCACTGTCTTCTAGGATTGTGCCTAGAATGGAAACCAATATTTCTCTTTCCGAGTTAGTACTGAATTCATCAAAATTCAAGTTTTTCATAATTACATTGATTGAATTTGTGTATTTAAATCGCTCTTCTCCTTCAAGGAAAGAGAATCCTTTTTTAGTGAGGGAAGCACAGTTCAGAGCGAACTGTCGGTAGTGCAGTCCGCTGTGGTCTGACACGTTGGTAGATATCCAGGCCTCTGAGAACTTGAGCTCGCCCATGAAGAGGTACAGGCAAATGCCAGGGCTGGTGTGGCGGGCCATCTGCTTCATGAACCAGATGCGGTGCGTCCAGGCGTGGTAGTTGTTGGGGCTCTTTTGCGCGCAGCCGTGCGTCACGCTGAGCTCCACCTCCGCCGTTGCCGCAATTCGCAAACACTGGTTGCCAACTGGCTCTGGAAACAAACATAATCAGAACCCCATACCACAAACAAACATGGAACAAATTAAACAACAAAGTAAAAAGAAGATTAAATCATTTTTCTCGTGAAAAGGCCATTACATCGTGTAAAGCGTATCCCCAAATTCAGTATCGTCATGCGGTTAAATTAAACCGAGTCATGTTGTGGAATATAACATTAAGTGTGGTTTGAGGTATACACTTATAAACTTTAAGTGATCCATACGATGAAAACAACAGCATCAAAATAAACTATAAGGAAAGTATTCCTTCATCTCGCCTCGTATTTCCAGTGATTTTAACCTGATCTAATGAAACGTCTATTTCCATTTACAGTCCATTTTAACTGTCATTCTGGCATCAAACATTTTTAGTCTGAAATTGATTTAATTTGAATAAAGAAAAGTTCATCATAAACGGTTGACCGTGGAAATAAATTTAGAGTTACAAAACAAACTTGTTGTTTTATTTAGTCTAATGATGTTATTTTATTGATTTTTAAAACAAATTAGATTACATTTCTTGATAACTGATTTTTCATGTAACTAGTATCTTAATAATTTATTGCTTTCTGGATATACTAAAAAAAAAACATTGTTTATTTATTTATATACTAGCTGTACCCCACCACGCATTGCTGTGGCTCAGTCTGTCTGTGCAGATAGAGAAACAATAGCGTGTTTTACTTTTATCTCCAACAGATGGTGCTGTTTTTCAAAAAAACATGTTGTTACCTGTGACAAAAAACCATGTTTTACCTGTTACAGGTGACATCTATATAATATAAGTTTATATAAACACGCACATATTCGAATGCAACGTTCTGTCAAAATTTCAAAGCAATCGGTGAAGAACTTTTGGAGATTTAAGATTTTGAACAAACAAACATTTTTATTTATATAGATAGATAGATTCATGTTCTTAGAAGATTACAAATTTGAGGTACTTGTAAGTTTAAATGGTAATGGAAGCAGTTTTAGTATTTTGTGACATGCATCAAAAGATAGTTGCTAAACTGTCTGTAAGTGACGTTAAAAATGTCGATGGTCAATGTAGAATCTTTAAGCAGTCAAGTCGCTCTGTTGATTGGCGAATTCTGACAGGCAGAACTTCTCGCTTTCGGAGTATAAAAGAGTGCATGGGATCTCCCACGAGTATACTTGTTAGGCACACGTAAGTTAACCTCTTTCAAGATAAGTGTATCTTAAGTATAGCTTCAGAGATTAGTTAGTAATATGGTTTGTTTGCTCACCAGACCAATATCTTTCTAGCAACCATTTCCTATAAGCGAAGGCATCATTGCATTTTGATTTCCTCGACAGGAGAACTTTAGTAAACTTCATTTCATCGAAGAACTTGAGAAATCTTTTAGAATACATCTCTCTGCGCTTATTCCAGAAGGTGGCCACATCTGGATTGATGAGCAAAGCACCCATTAACAGTCTGTTCACTTCCTCGCAATTATCCATGTTTATTTTAATTGGTTTGTTGTTTGCTTTGGATATGTATTGCTCCATCAGGACATTGTAACAATAGTGGTAGACGTTCTTCATGCACCATCCTTCTAGTCCAAGACTGTGCTCAGCATGTAACACTGGAGATTTGTTGCAGTTGTTGGTCTCGACAGGTAATATGTCAAATTCTTCACTATAAAAGAAAAAAATCATAAAATTACTCTAATTTAACAGGGAAAGTACAGCAAACTCATACTAAAATTGAAACATGCCGTTAAAATGCTATAAAAAGCCTACTAAGAGTTATATTTTCATTGATAAATATTGAAAAGTTTAATAATCTGAAGCACTTTGGAAATTAAGGATATATTATGATAATAATAATAAGCACAATAATTTAAAAGAAGAGAGACTCGTATCCATACATCAAATCTTTCATTTGTATGTACATATGAAAATATTATACGCGTCGGCAAAATTATTTTTAAGTTCGGCCTAATGTGATACGGCAGATTTAAAAAGTATAACACTGTACTTACAGGAGGTCGTCTTTTGAAAATACGTTTGCAATATCGAGCAGTATTTTCTCCGCCATTGCATTTGTATAATTTCCCATCGCTGGCATTTTAGAATATAGACGTTCTAATTAAAATAAATACGACTATTCGAACCCAACGAAAACCGCTGTCATATTGTGTCAAATTTACGTCAAAATTGAAATTTATTTATCTTACGTTTGTTCTGCGTTGTCAATGGATTTTCAGAGATGTATTGTCTATGTGTAATCATTTTAGTACTGCCAGTATTTGAATGATGAATTTGACGCCAACATTCAAAACCTTTTCAATATTGTAAACAAGGAAAACAATCAAATATAATTGGAAGTTGTATTAGAGATTCTAAGATATTTCAGGAAAATTAATTTTTAGAATATGTTCTAATGAATAATTTTTATGTTTGGCAACCCAGCTTATTGATATGTCAAAGTCAGAATACACGTCAAAATCATGGTAAGAATTTTTAAATTATAGCGAATTAATTTACATACATAGAAATCCGTTTACTTGTAATTTATAACTGAGCATTAGCGCCAAACAAATTAACTTTATGACAATCTGAACTATTTCGAGTTAAAGTAACTAATTGCAATATTTACTTAGCGCGATCACTGGATTGAACATAAACATAGCACCGTTTTTGTTGGAAAATCGCCTCATGTGCGCTAAATAAACTTTACAAATGTCATTATTTGCTGGGTCTGTCGATGCGAATGATAATAATGTTTCTAGAGCGCCATCTTCAACTTCCAAAGCTTGCTGTCAGTGGTGCTTCTTCTGATATGCACTTGCACCTACCTGCGCTCCCTCTTCCCTAGCATAATGGATAGAAATAAAACTGGGTAAGTTAATCTAATATTACTCTTATATATTTATTATAGGCATGACAAAACAGTTTTCTCTGAACTAGTTTGATTTGTTATTGTTAGGACTACAATAAACGAGCAGCTTGTAGCAGTCCAAAAGCTGTTGGCTCGCTGTCGTGACAACAGCAAGCCAACAGCTGCTGACTCGACAGCGCAACACGTCCTATTTGTTATGAATGAGATGTTTCGTCTGAAATCTTCAAACTGCAGATATTCGACTTTACGGAGCTGGCGATTTAGTCAACTTGTCATGTTTTGCGACACAAAGGCTGGGAATACACGGACTGCTACAAGCAGTCATTATCGACAACTTCAAGCAGTGACTGTATAATTCTCATAAGATGTTCTACCAAATCAAACAAAAAAATAACGGAAATGAATATATTTAAAACAAAAGTAAAAACATGGCTGAGAGAACAAAGTGATATTCAACTTACAACTTAAGACATTGTTAAGACAACTTGAAACTAAATACAAAAGTTTATAAACTACAGGCCGCCTCAGAACAGGAAACCCTAGTGAACTCTATTATACTTTATACCTACATTATGTACAAACTTTGCAAAAATTGAAACTAATAAAAAAAATAAACATTACAGTAGCCCATATATTTCAAATATCAACTGCTTGAAGCAGTCCGTGTGTTCCCTGCCTAACATTTTTTAAACTTCTTACCAATAGTGTGCCAGCTAAAATGACGAACGGCCTGCCATGTGCTGGCTGACACTATTTTCGTAGTAACTTACTTGTTTTTTTGCAAAACGATGTTTCAGATAATGTGTTAATATATATCCCCAATACTAGAAATAATATCTTAATTGAGTTTGGTAGTTTCATAAAAAAAAATATTATCAGCCTCGAAATACCTATTTGTAAATTATTATTATGTGTTTGTATATTTAATAAAAAATAAAAATATATATATATATGTTCAAACTTGGTTATAACAAGCACGAGGGGACTGACTAAATTTGCTCATAATCATATTGTTATATCAAAACTTTTTTTATACTACAGTGGTACCTCGACATACGAGTTTAATTAGTTCCGCAACCTTGCTCGTATCTTGAATTACTCGTATATCGATGCAGATTTCCCCATACAAAACAATTAGACTACCATTAATCCGTTCCAACCCCCAAAATGTCACCCCAGTTATTTTTGTTACGTGGTTTTGAATAATAAAAACGTATTTATAAATGACAAATATTTATTGTACAAAAACAAAAAAGAGAATGTAAATAAATAAATTAGATATCCTTACTGGTCTTTGCCTTTTTCGCTACATTTTTCTCGCTTTCACCTGTAGGCCGTTTAAAAAAAACATGTCCAAGGAGGTTTGTTTCTTCCTCCCTCTCAGAATGTTCCGGAAATGAGTTAGGCAAGTGTCATTAAAGAGATTAGATGCACGACCTGTTGCAACTTTTTCTGGGTGTTTCTTTTCCACGAACTGTGAAACTCTCTCCCACATTCCTATGATCTCCTTTATCTCACTTGTAGAAATAACCTCCTCCTCCTCTGACTTCTCGAAACCAATTTCTTGCATAACATCCGTATGCTGCTGTGACTGTAACTCTTGTATCTCCTCAGTCGTCAGTTCCTGGGTGTGCTCCTCGACGAGTTCGTTCACGTCTCTTTCTTCCACCTCTAGACCCATGGATTTCCCCAGAACTACCAGCTCCAACCAGCTAAACTGAACTCGTATCTCGAATTTCGCTCGTAACTCAAAGCAAAAAATCACTCGCTCGCCGGCTCGTATCTCGAAAAACTCGTATGTTGGGGCACTCGTATGTCGAGGTACCACTGTAGTATGTACCTACCTACCTGCCTCTACTATATATTTGCAAAAGAGTATTTTTTTAATAAGTAATACCTAAAGTATAGTATATTAAAGAATATAATATACTTTAGGTATTACTTATTAAAAATAGAAGAGTATTTTTCTTATTATTTTTTTAATAAGTGATACCTAAAGTATAGTATATTATTTTCTTGTTTTACCTCAATTTTACACAAAAATAGACAATTTTGCTTGTTGACGAAGCCTCATCACTCAAGATGATTTGCATTTGATTCACTCAAGTAAGAATATAATATACTTTAGGTATTACTTATTAAAAATAGAAGGGCATTTTTCTTATTATTTTTTTAATAAGTAATACCTAAAGTATATTATATTCTTTATTAAAAAAATAATAATTATTAAAAAAATAATAAGTAAAATACCCTTTTATTACTAAAATTTATTATCAATGATTGTTTTAAAGATTTCGCTATAAAATCAATGCATTATAACTGTCATCACCTGGTTCAAGGCTTCCAAGAAAAATATCACTAAATTGTCTATCTTATTATCACTACCTTGTGCGTACTGTACCTACCGCGTCTAGCATCGCACTTGTCATAAATAACTAGCTTGCTAGATTGTTTTGGTTTTCGGCTGGAAAATTTTACTTGTCACAAACCAGTGATGCACATCCCGCGGCTCCATTCTTGCGGCCCGCATGTCAATTTCATACGGCCCACTTGGCTGTAGAGAAAAATATAAATTTTCGGGGTAATTCTTGAAAACCCTGGCTGTGAACATTTTTTAATTGAGTTTTGGTTAATTTACAATGCATTTCCTAAATGGAACCAAATTTAAAAAACGGGTTTGCATAATATGAAATTTAAAAAAAAAAATTAACAGAAATCTTAACTTTTGAATATCGCTGTCAACCCCCTCCCCCTCAATGAAAACAAAAAAAAAATCCGCTTCCAGGTTGCGGCCTATTTGAAAATTAGGCAAAGCGGCCCCTCTGCTGAAAAAGTTGTGCATCATTATCATTAATTTACCCCCTCCATGGTTGTAGGTACTCGTAAATAGATACCTTCATAAACATACAATGAGTTTTAATACAAAACAAGACGTAAAAAGGGAACAAATTTGCGAAGCTCGATTTTATGACAATTTTACATTGTGCCCCCAAGAATTACCTATCCAACGGGATAGGTAATTCTTGAATAATTCCCAACTATTTTTTCAGACCCAACCGTATTCAGAAATTGTGTTGACAAAATTATTTGCTCAGTCAACAATTATATGAAGATAAGGCTGAACTAAAATATTGTTTTGTAATTGCTCATTATAGCCGTTAACTCGCTTTAGCCGTGATCGTTATAACCAAGTTTGACTGTATATATATTTATAAAAATAATATATACCTCTCCTATGTAGTTTCCCCAGGAAAGCTATAAATTATTCTAGCTTGTAATATTCGTCACTTGCAAACATTGACTTTTTATCTGTGAAAAAGTAGCTTACAATAATTTTAAGATAAATTAATTATTTTCTTGCCGAGCGGATATAATTTATTTTATTATTAAGAGGATTTTTAATTTAATATACTATAAAATCGAGGCAATTGCGGTGAGCTACATGCCAATCATTGCAAGGGTTAAACCTCGTTATGTATATTATTATCCACACAAATTTTTTTAAAACACATTAATGGTCCTCGTTAAACGTCAATTCTAGGCCCGTTTCAACCTTTTATTTTATTTGCTGGGCTTTTACATGGATTGTAAGAACAGAATCAAAAGTGAAAGCGAGTTATCGAAAATTATACACAAACCTTTTAAAGAATAAAATAATGTTAAACTGATATATTAATGTAACAGTAACATGTAATAAAATAGAAACTAAACAATACTACATAGAAGGCAGATGACTAAAACTACATTATTTTTTTTTTTTTTTTGTATTAGGCAATTCACCCTAAAGAGAGTGCTATGTGCCGTTAAAGTTAAGGGAGATGGTTATAATTTTATGGGAAATCTATACGGGAATAGGAAATCTCAAATATTGAAGTCATTCAAGTCTATGAACTTGTATAGAACTGAGAAAATGCGAGAATTGTTGAGAGAAAGTAAATAAGGAATACTAAGGGGAGATTGGTGGGTGATTTTTATAAGTAAACGATAAATGCCTTTGAAGGATGAATGATTTTTATAATTAAAGAAAACGTGATCAAGAGTCTCATTTTCCATGCCGCACTGGCAGAGTGGACTATCTAGGACCCGGATTTTAAACAAATGGGATGCAATGGAGCAATGACCAATTCTCATTCTCGAGATACAGGATATAAATCTTTTGGATTTTTTCTTGCCGTGGAACCAAGGTTTACTTGGAATATGATTTTGTATTCCAGCATAAAAAGCACCAGTTCGGGTTTTCGTATTAGTCCAATTTTCTTCCCAGGAGCGGATCATGTTGGATTTAAGAATTGGGATGACGTCAGAGATAGGAATTCTAAAATCTAAAGGATTAGAGCCAGAAATTGTTCCAAGTTTAGCTAGAGAATCGGCTTTCTCGTTACCCTCAATTCCTAAATGGCCAGGGACCCAAACCAATATTGTCTCGAAATTTAATTCATTTAAAGATTTAAGGGTGTTTCTGATATTATAAATAATATAGTCTTCTGGTTTATGGATATTTGAGGAAATTTTCAACACTGCGCTTAGTGAGTCAGTGCACAGTAAGGCTCGTCGAATATTGAAAAGCTGGATTTGGCTCAAAGCTTGTTCAATTGCGAAGCATTCTGCAGTAAATATGGAAATTTCTTTAGGCAATTTATAAGACAAATCTAAATCGAATTCGGGAATGTGTACCGCAGCTCCACAATCTTTGTTATCAGACTTAGAACCATCTGTGTAAATGAGAGAATATTCTGGAAACTTAGAAGATGTAATGTTTTTAAATTTTTCCTCAACATTTTGATTAGATGAGGTTAAAATATCAGTTCGGAAGTCTGAAGTTATAACGTTGGGGATATAATTGATAGAATCAAATGGGATGGTGAAAATAGGAAGGATAGGATCTTTTTGTAGATTTTGGAGGGAAGAAGACAGAGATTTGAATGAAAGAAAACTTTTTAGAAGGAGAGGAAGTCGATTTTTATCTGTCGATCTTTTTTCGTTATTTAAGTAATTGAACAAATAATCAAGGCTTTGTTCTAAAGGGTGACGCGATATAGAAAAAGATTTAAAAATATATTTATCAGCTAGGAATTGTCTCCTTAAAATTAAGGGGGGATCAACACATTCTACCTGGAGAGAATTAATTGGAGAAGATTTCATCGCTCCAATAATTATTCTGAGCGCTTTGGACTGAATTCTTTCAAGTTTTTTGTCCAAATATTTAGGAAGAGGATCAAAAAAAATGTTCCATAATCCAAATGGCTTCGCATTAGAGCACCATACATTAATTTAAGAGTAGTAGGATGAGATCCCCACCACACTCTGGAAACAGCTCGCATAATATTTAGCCCCTTTTCACACTTAGCCGAAATGTTCTGAATATGCGGGAGCCAGGAAAGTTTATGATCCAAAAGTAGTCCAAGAAATTTAATTTGCTTAACGATTTGAAGAGGGACATTATCAAAGCAGACAGAAAAGGGGGGTATTTTTCTTTTGCGCGTAAAAGCCACTACTTTGGTTTTAGAGGTAGCTAAATTCATCCCATTTGTCAACAACCAAACTTTAATATTATGTAAAGCCAAATTCAATTCCTTCGCAGCGCGCGATAGATTTTTGTGTGATAAATATATAAGGAAATCATCAGCAAAATAAAGTCGCTTGATAGATGAAGGAATTACACTGTCTAAATCACTTATATATATATTAAATAATAATGGACTGATTACGGACCCCTGAGGTAACCCCTTCCATAGTTTGCGATTTATAGTTTTTGAGGAAAAGTGGATAATAATGGATCTGTCTGTTAGTAAATTAATAATAAATTGAACTAGTTTTAAGGGAATTTTTATTTTAATTAATTTTTTTTTCAAAATGTTAATTAATACATCGTCGTAAGCTGACGAAAGATCAAGAAATGTGGCCAGAGTGCAAGAATTAAGGGACTGAGATATACGGATGTCTGTTGTTAACACACTTAAATTATCTATGGTTGATTTCTTTTTCCGGAAGCCATATTGATTAGGAGAGATAATTCTGTGATTTTCAACAAACCATTCCAATCTGTTCTTTATCAAGTGTTCTGCTACTTTCATTAAACATGACGAAAGAGCAATAGGACGATAGGATGAGATTTCAGATGGATTTTTGCCAGGTTTTAAAATCGGAAGGATTTTTTGAACTTTTCAGACTTCCGGAATAAATCCCGTTTCGAACATGTAATTAATTAGGGATAAAAAATATTCAACCGACATGTCTGAGAATGCTTTAATGAAACTATATAAGATTCCATCAGGGCCAGGAGAAGAGTCTGGAAGGGAATTGATTACTCGATTTAATTCACTTATTGAGAAAGGAGAGTCCAGCCAGCTAGAGTGATACTACATTATTAATGCTACTCTAATTTGTAGGAAGTACTGGTATAGATAACGCTTATTTCTTTCAGTCAGAGTCAGTAAATACGGGGTTTTCCAATAAGAGGTGTTATTTTGAACAGCCCGCTATTTCGGTAGATGTTACTTTTAGAGCTGTCATTTTTTGACATTTGACAAGTAGAAACTACGCCATTAATAAAAATGGAACGATACACGCTTCAACAACTCATTGAAATTATTAAAATTCACTTGAGTGAATCAAATGCAAATCATCTTGAGTGATGAGACCCATTTCCACCTCGGTGGCTTCGTCAACAAGCAAAATTGTCGCTTCTGGGGCTCGGAAAACCCAAGAGTTATTGTTGAAAAGCCTCTCTATCCTCAACGTGTGACTGTTTGGTGCGGTTAATTGTCCGGCGGAGTCATTGGACCTTACTTTTTCGAAAATGAGGCTGGAGCAACAGTTACGGTGAATGGATTGCTATCGAGAGATGATTAATGATTTTTTATGGCCGGAATTGGATGGTATTGATCCGGACAATGTTTACTTTCAACAAGACGGCGCTACGTGCCACACAAACAACGAAACCATTGATCTTTTATAAAATATTGAATATCAAAATAACACCTCTTATTGGAAAACCCTGTTTATCAATATTACCCCCAAACTTGTTGCCCAGATCATGGATCCTATTGGTTAGTGAGTTTGTCTGATAGTTGGTTATTTATATATTGCAGAAGAATGTTACATTTTTTCTTGTGTTCCTAGTTGGCACATGGAATTTAACAGTGATGACGATGGCAAGGCTGTCAATTAAGTTGTTGATGACTCTGTGTGATATAACCAGGTCTGACATAATTCTCATGTCAGACAGCGTTATTAGATGCAATCGATTCATCAAACTGACATAATTAATGTATTCAATTGGAAATTTGAGCTTAAAATTTATGTACCTAAGAAATTTGTGCAGAACTTGTTCTATATTAATTGTGATCAGCTGACAAGCATAATGAACTTTTTTCTTTCAATTGTTACCGCCATATTGTTTTTCTCCACCCTTAACAAGTTGATTATTAATATTACTGTAATAATCAACTTGTTGATTTTGTTTCCAGGCTGGTGGGCACGTTCTGGAAGTGCGCTCGCATCGGGGAGAGGAAGTCTCCATACGTGGCTGTCAGCTGCTTAATGATGGCCTTTTCTATCCTCTTCTGGACCTAGCCGCCTCAATCACTCACTTTTGTACTGTTATTGTGTCTAAAATATATATTATTCTATTCTCGTATGGCAGTTGTTTTATTTAATATTTTTTATGGTGGGGTATGACATCAAAATGACAATTCAACACACTTACAAAAAGTGATATAAAGTCATGAAAAGTAATGAAACAAAAACTAGGTTAAATAGGTAACTATTAAACCTAGTTTTTGTTTCATCACTTTTAATGACTCTATATCACTTTTTAAAGGTGTGTTGATTTTTCATTTTGATGAAATATCATGGAACCGTTTTTAGTGTCGGTTCATTTTAACCTTTTGAACCCGTTAATTTGCTCCGTTTTATCTATACCCGTACGCGGTACATATTTTCAAATACCTATGCACGCAATTAAATGTCAAATTATAGCATTCTGGCATGATTTATTGGACTATATAGACTGAACAGATTATTCTCCACAATATGAAAACAAATCCTCGTGTGTCAACACTCTTAGATGTTTATAAAAACAAAAACATAAAATTTCATACAAAGACGTACCGTATCTTTCGAATGTGGTCCCGCCATTCACTCGGCGTGTGTGTACTTAGGTGATAGACACAAGTGGGACACCATGATCACTTATCATTTTTAGTTATGAAAAGTTGTGAATGACATACTAGTACTAACGCCATCCGTTGACAAAAATGTAAACTAAAGGACTAAAAGGCGCGAAGAGGCGCACTTGATTATCGATCTTTTTTTATGAAATACAATTTTATTTTTGAGAAATTCTTGTAGATGTCAGTATCGTGATGGTTCTACGAATGTCCAAGTGAGCAAGAAATACATTTATGACAAAAGAGCGCTGGAATATCGGCCGTTAAAGTTTCCGTATCAACTGTTGATACAGCCGCGTTTGAGTATAGACTTTTTGCCGTAACAACAGTTGGTACGGCCGCGTGCAAAGAGTTAAATACCTTTCTGAAGCCCCTGAATATTTTTTTTTGTTTAAAATAAACCAAATTTTATTGCCCTTGGCTCCAAAGACCAACTTTATTGCCCTCTGAGTGTAATAATTGCAAGGATGCCGCTAACCTATAATAAAATAAGAGCTTGCAAAATGTAACCCTAAGATAATGTAAACACATTCCAATTGTTAATGTCAGGTTACTTTGAAATTATTGTTTTAAGAAAACTAAGAAAAAGTATACCCCTCATGACAACCAAGCCGTGGGATAAAAAGGCCTTAGCAAGGTCAACTTTTTAATGTGTTTTTGTATTTTTATTTAAAAGCCAGATACCACGAGTATGGAGGATGAGACATGTAGAGTCAGTCATGTAGACTCAGTCATCGAGAGGCAGTCTTGACGGCCAGTCTCGAAAAATGTCACATGTGGTAGAGAGTAGAACCACTACTGATTAAGGGAACTTACACCCTTAATCTGAGAGTAGGCTGCGACAGTCTATCAGAAGTGGTAGGTAGTGGAATTTCACTACTGATGAAGGGAAATTAGACCCTTAATCTGGTAAACAAATTTTAATCTTTTACCAGTAAACTACAGCTGCCGCTGATAGTCAGTAATATTTATGATTCAGATTGTCAGTACATAATATTGTATTCAAATAAAACCAATGTGAAGATATAAAAGAAGAATAAAGTGTTTTCTTGCCTACCATAGGGTGATCTCGTACCAAGATAGTAGAAACACCAGGATTTGAACCCTCGATCTCAGGCTTTCTGGTCTCAGGCCTTAACCCTCAACCACGGAGGCGGTCACGTAGATACAAATAAGTTATTAGTTATTATCCTTTTATGTGAAAGGAATTCGGTGCGTTCGCTGCGTCAACCTATATAGGTTCTGTGTTTACGACTATTCTATTACAAATTGTTACACTTAACGGTGCAGTAACTTAACTTTCACCACTGCAGATATTTTTGAGGTTGTCACCAGTATGAGTGTAGGTGACCTATTTGTGACACGGTAGCCAGCCGGCTACTGATGTCAGCATAATTCTTCAACGTAGTACGGAGCCACGACCATAGTCTGAAAAAGTAGCCGCTGTACCACCAAACCAAGATCCACCTTGCACCGGTTTCTTACCTGATATTGGCAGTCCAGCTTGTCTTTGGTTCACTCAAGTTACCATGCTCAGTTATAAGGTATTCACTCGACGATTGTGGGTCAAATAAAAAATAAAACAATGTTTCTAATCTTTATTTATTATATTGTTGAATAATAATATTTATACATAATAAAATCAATATAAAAAGTACTTTGTTATATAGTAATATTATTAGGTCCAAATATTTTTATTACAAAATTTTTCAAAAAAGAGAATGATTACAATTTTTTAAATATTTTAATCCCGAAAAAACATATTTTTGATCTCGAGACCCTTTTAAATTGTAACTTTTATAAGTTTTTATTTTTATTGAAATACACTGGTAAAGATTACACTATTTGGAATACCTCATTTCACTGAATATAAAATATACGCTAGAAATGCATTTCATGTAAATTCAATACCTTTTGATTCTAGCCCATTCAGCTTGCGCTCTGTCTCTCTTACTCTTGGTTTCAGTGTATATTTTCATCCAATTTGAAATACAATTTTGTATTGGAAATTTAACCCCTCAGGCTAATTTGTTCACTTTTAAGAACAGCTCATATGGTCTCATAGAAATCATAGTATCTCCTTTACTCTCATGATGAGAAATATGATCTAAACGGTGTTAGAAAGAGAAAACACCACGCTTTATATTCAAATTTAGAAGTTAACCACAGAATAATTAAAACGTACACCTTTATTAAACCAAAGGTTCTGACAGCAATTTTGAGAAAAAAATTATGAAATTTTTTTTAAATTATTTTTATATGAAACAAAAAAAATGAGGTAACAGTAATGTTTATAGTACATTTGTGTAATAAAATGTGTATTTAGATGAAAAAAACGTTATGTGAGCCATTTTTAATACTTTTTGTGGTGAATTTAAAAAAAATATTTTTAATAATAAAATTTGAAAGCGTATTTCATCACCTTTAAAAAACAATTTTTAGTTTTCGGATACATTCAGAATCATTCCATATTTGAATTTTATTGCAAAGCGGAAATACTCCGACCTTCTGACAGAAAATGCCAGAGGCCTGAGGGGTTAAGGCCCGATTTGCCAGACTTTGCATTTCTCGTGTTCGTCTTTGTCCTATTCTCATATGAAATCTATGTGTTTTTAATCTAATTTACCAGCTTTTAACACTACGTTTACAAAAAATGTATAAAAGAGATCAAAAATGTAACATTAATCTGTTTATAAACATATTATTATTGATTAACATTGGAGATACAAAATAATACAGTACATAAAATAAATGCATAGAATGGAATACATAATTTTTTTTTTAAATTATGCTATATTAACACACTTCAAGCAGGCGAAAATAAGGACCTGTTTGAGAAAATGGATTTTGCTTTAAACAGCTATATTGTTGAAAACAATACCTTTTTTTTACGTACTCGTACGCCACACTGCATTTATAAAATTACTGTTAAAAAAAGCTAGAAATCAAAGCCTAATTTGTAATAAAACTCCATAAACTGAAGTTAAAGTCAGTTTAGTGATGTTTTATTTGTAAAAAATGTATATATTTTATGGTTCCATGATAACTCCTCAAAATGACAATTCAACACACTTATAAAAAGTGCTATGAAGTTATGAAAAGTGATGAAACAAAAACTAGGTCACATATGTAATACACTTTTCATAACTTTATATCACTTTTTATAGGTGTGTTGAAATGGCATTTTGATGAGTTATCCGGTAACTGCATTTTATAACATTACGAAATTTTTAAATTTTTTTTTTGAAAGAATGAAAGATAAACATACGAATAACCTGACAATATTTGAAAATTACCACCACAGTAAGCGGAAAATATTGCTTGTGGTGTGATGGAGAACATAGCCAGCGGAGGAATTGAACACACTACGCCTGGGAAAGACCCAAACGCGATGTCAACTCGGCCACAGACCGGTCAACTGGTTTTCACTTTTGCATCTGGGGCGGTATAAGTTTGAGGATGTTATTATCCATTCTATTAGCTTAGGTTTAGTATAGTTTCCTTTTGATTAAATATTCTTCCACAAAAGAGATAAGATAAGAAAATGGGAGACTTGCATCACATTGTTTACATATTTAAACATTATTAAAAAAAAAATATATCGTAATAATATAGAGAAATGATTATAAAAAAATAGCACACATTAAATAATTTGGTCACAAAAAAATCTGATTAAATATTTACTATGTTATTTCAAAGCAAAAAAATTAGTATGTATAAATCTTTATTGCACTGTTTATTTTCACAATTAAAAAATCTATGTCCACGGATAAAATTACATTAGTTTTCAACTATTAGATTATTAAATCCACAACTGTTTAACCTTATTTACTCATCTGTTGCGTATGTACTCCTTTGGAAACTATCCCATATGTGATGATGTCTGATATTATGTGATGATGTCTCATATTATGTGATGATGTCTCATATTATGTGATGATGTCTCATATTAAGTGATGATGTCTCATATTATGTGATGATGTCTCATATTAAGTGATGATGTCTCATATTATGTGATGTCTCTTATTATGTGATGGTGTCTCATATTATGTGATTTATGAAGTTTCAGTAATATCCTTGATAGTAGTGTATGACCTCACCCATAGATGGCACTAGATTAGTGTATTTGGTAACCCATAGATGGCGTTAGTTGTTGAGAATAATAAAATAATAAATAAGGTGAGGACCTCAAGGTCGAGGTCCATATTATTCCAACTGCCTGCTGATTAAGATATCCGAACTAATTTCAATCTATCACAATAAGTGTTTGTTGAAGCCGGAGTTTTATTGAATAGATTGATCCTACCGGCTGCGCCAGTTTGTTGCGTCTCCAATCATTTCTCACAAACTCTCAGATTCAATATAGCTGTGTGATAGATTGACCACGGCTTTGATATCTTAATTAGCTGGCAGTTGGAATAATCTGGACCCCGACCTCGAGGTTCTCATCTTATTATTCTTGACAGCTAACGTCATCTATGGGTAACCTAATAGACTAATCTAGTGCAATCTACAGAGTGGTAAGCTCGTTCACTAATATCGAGGATATTACACTTTTCATAATAAAAATTTGGGATATACATAGTTATTCGACTTATTAGTTTTACCCGTCAACCATAGTCCTCAAGTTGATATTAATAAGATTTTATTATCAGATAGAATTTTAACAGAATCTGTATAAATATTGTAAATCAGTCCATTGTGTCAAATTTATGACAAATTATTGTAATAATTTCAAAATATGGAAATAGTACGCGAGTTGAATTGATTAATATGTGCCAATTTCTGCCAATTGTAAAAGGTAAATAAGCACCATAGTAAATTAAATAGCACAATATTTAAAAAAAAGGCAAACATTTTTCAAATCTCAAATTTATCTTCAATAGACAATTATTACAGATCGACTTAGGTCCTTCTTCCACAGGGATACGCATGTATCCGATACTCATGTTGTGAAATCACATCACAAACAACACAGTTCTTACACATCATTACCGAAATCACAAGGCCCAATTTGGAAATAGTTGGTTTTTGATATTTACCGCTCTCATTAAAAAAAATCATACCTCTGAATTTTAATATTTAGGCATATAAGGTGATCATAGTCAATGAATCCACCTATGTCTTAAGGTGGATCATAGTGCCATATAGTCAATGAATCCACCTATGTCTTAAGGTGATCATAGTGCCATATAGTCAATGAATCCACCTATGTCTTAAGGTGATCATAGTGCCATATAGTCAATGAATCCACCCATATCTTACAGTGTATCCCATATTTTTAGGATATATAAAAAGATTTTTAAAAAATCGTAAACTTTATAAACATGCGAATTCTGCATGTTAGTTCCGGTGAAATTGCCGTATGTGGTACTTATTCAGCTCAACAATGAATATTTTCTATTACTGTAGGTTGTCTGTGGTCTACTTGATAATCACAGACAAAAATATATACTAGAAAACTCAATTTGTAATCGTAAACAGCTGTTCGAAAGTTTTGTAAGAAAAAATATTTGAATGTTAAAATTGAATGCACTAAATTAGAATATTTAATGCATTTACCACAAAAAACATAAAAGTGAAAAGTATTACCTCTTTCTACTAACGCAGATTGCAGGAAAGTATGAAAAAAAAATTAAAATGTTTAACGAAAGGTAGATAAATTTGGTACATTATGGCAAGTGATCGCTGAACACGTTTTTGAAACTTGCCATAATATGCCAAAAATCGTTCGAGTGGCTATGCTTTATTACAAAATGTCTCGACACAAGTGAAGTCATGTTTAAAACCTCTAAAATTTTGAATGGTAACAACCTTGCTTGGCTGTTCGTGGGAGACTGGCAATGTATGCCTCAGCACAACATCTGCGCAGATGTATAACGGTAGTCGCAAAAATACTTGAATCTTCGAATATCGGATACTTGCGTATTCTGTGGAAGGGCTTTACTTATTTATACAGTCGTGGGCGTCGCTACCGTTAACATTGGAGCTATCAGTGCATTGTTCCTCTCATGATCACCCGCTGATAATATTGTAAATCTGTACAGTCCACCAACATGACTTGATAAGATCCTAAGAACTGGCCAACCGAGAATGAGGAATGCAACATATATAAGCTGACAAATATTGCATGTCTAAAGGTCTCCATAAATAGGTAGATTTCTATAACATATAAGTAAATCAATTAATTTGAAGCACACGGATGTAATAATAATATTATATGTATAAACTTACATAGTTATTAAAAGAGTCAATACGCTATAACCTAAAATACGAATACATAAACACTTTATAATACATTTACGTTGATTTATAGATCAGTCTACAGAACATATACAATTTCTCCACTTCTTTGAAAATCAATTTCTGAAAAGCCAATTCTTCGAAGGCAGCTTTGTTAAAGACGTCGTCATATTAAATTCTACAAAATTCCATCGTATTATATTCCGTAATTATTCAAATATATGTGACGAGACTTTATCGACGGGAAGAACGCAATAAATAAATTATTGTATCTCTCTATTTTGTGCTGTGTTTCAATTGACATCGAAAATTTTTAAAATTACATCGACTACTAATCCAATAATGATGTTCCACTTCGTTCATCATTATTTATAACTATTGCAATATGGCACACAAGAAGATACATAAATACTTGAATTTCCGAGACTCAAAACGCTATCAGATCTGATGTGATTTGAGATTTTCACGGCCAAAAGTATTACCTTGATTAAGTTTTGGGATATTATGCCGTGTTGCGCTTTCTCCTTCTTTAGCCAACGTTTCGGACAGCTTTAGACATTACTTCCACAGTGATACATTAGTACCCAATGACCGAAATTTAGCGAGTGCGTAACAAACACTGTTCATCTTTGCTTTGCCCTGATGATGGACGCTGTAAAGGAGGAAGCGCAAACGTGGCGTAATAACCCAACAATTAATCACAATAGATCTGTTCAAAATGAACTTCAAAAATCTCATAACACTTCTTTCTTAACACCCTCACTAAATGTACCCACTATTTTACACGTAAGCTGCACAACACCATACAATGGGTACATCAAAGGGGATCTAATATTCACACATCTTTCTCTGAACAATCCTAAATTTTTAGTAATTATTCTTCAAATAAAATAAACAAATTTAAAAATAAATCTTAAAATTATTAACTAATATTTAATTTTGTATTCAAAATTGTGCAAAACAATAGTTTTACATTTTAAAAATGTTTTTCAAGGGTCTGAAACTGCGTAATTTTGTGACATAATACATTATTATTTCAAATTGTACAATATTAAACTATGAGCATAAATTCATAAAGAACTAACCTGTAAATAGTAAGATAATTTCGTTGACAACTTTTTATAGTATGTGAAGTACATCATAAATATGCATCTACAAAGCGTATGAAATATTATGACTTGAACTGGTATAGTTTTGTTTAAAAAAAAAACAGCTATTTCAGCATTTCACAACATGATTTGGCACAGCATTGTACATTTTACATAGCTTATGCTTGAAATATTAATAATAATCTAATAAATACTAATATGTAATTAATAAGTCATATTAATGAAAATAATTCCATTTAACCCATCAGGCTGTTTGTTTAGTTTTGCGAACAAACAGCTGTTACTCGTAGAATCTATTTGTTCACTTTTGGGAACAGCTCATATGGTCTCATAGAAATCGTTGTATCTCCCTCACTCTCATGATGAGAAATATGATCTAAACGGTGTTAGAAAGAGAAAACACCATGCTTTATATTCAAATCCACAGATAACTACAGAAGAATTAAAACAATATACCTCTATATAAACAAAGGTTCCGACCGCAATTTGAGAAAAAATTATGAAATTTTGTGATTTTTTATATGAAGTAAAAAAAAAGTGAGGTGGCAGTAATGTTTGTAATACATTTGTCTAATAAAAAAATGAGTTATTTTCGTTATCAGTAATTTTAGTTTAGTGTTTAGACGAAAAACTTAACGTGGGCTATTTTTAAAACTTTTTTATGTTTGATCTCAAAATTGTAATATTAACAAAATTATACTTTCATTTCTAATAATAAAATTAAAAAGCATATTTTATCACTTTTTAAAAACAGTTTTTAGTTTTTGGATACATTCAGAAATGTTCCGTTAATTTTGATTTTCCTTCAAAGCGGAATTAAAAATAAATTCTCTGACTTTCTGACAGCGTCTTCAAGAAATATAACAAATAATATGCCAGAAGCCTGAGGGGTTAATGTGCAATTACCAAGAGATAAAAGAGGTTTATTGAACGATCGAAAGTAGTACGCAAAATTATTTGGCGTCAGAACATTATAGTGTGAGCATATTTTATTAATATACAAATATAATATAAATTAATAGCTTGTATATACTCTACCACTGTTAAATTGCAGATTAAATCGTAAAATAAAAGCGATAGAAAATTAAGATTAAGGTCAATTAAATTTATTAAAGCCTCGAATATAATAATTTAATAATATTTTGTCAGAAGATCTTCCATGTTTGACTAATGCCCCTTGTATTATCTGACTTAAATATATCATTTTAACCTTATCTGCGCCGCTGTAGCTTATGTGATTCATCGGAAGTTATCCCCGTATGCGGACGTTGCATATATGTGATCCCAATGGCATTACAATACTTCTAGACTAGTTATGGTCTCACAAAATTAAAAGATATTGTGGCAAGTAACAAACACTCTTATGTTTCCAGTAAATTCTTAATTTAAACATTGTTCATATAAGACAAAGAATGTAGACATTCAAAGAATACGTGCGCATGAACAAAATAGCTATAGAATTGATCGGCGTTTTCATATTTAACCTTCCAGCGGGCGCGTTGAGAAATTTCCCTTGAGCGGGCACTTGTCGTAAATTTTACGTCATCGAGTTTTCTCCATGTAAGTGGTGTTTTCTTTATACAAATGTTAGGGGATTTCTTTAAGGTTATAAAAAATGATAATAGGCAGTACTTAAAAAAAATTATTTGACTTTCTTAATAAAAAACGAAGCAACACTCTAAACGTGTTAGTATTTCAAAACAAAATATTTTATCGACTTATTTAGTCAGAATCAATATTCTCATCCTTACAATTGTTACAAACCACCTCAACTGAAGAATGGTTCTTGCATGTAAAGGACTGGCAACGGCAACACTTCATTGATGCTGAGGATCTTTTCTTAAATAACCGACAAACACCGCATTTTGGAAAGCTTCTGTTTTCTTCTTCTGTTATCGGTTCAACTGCCCGACCGTAATTAACTTTGAGAAAAGCACTTATATCTTGCGGTAAATGTTTGACATTTGATTTGACTCTAGCATAGCTCGAAGCTCGATGCTTACGAATAAGTGGTAAGAGTGGGGAAAGCGATATGGCGCGTCTGTCGTAAATTTTACGACAGCGCGCCCGCTGGAAGGTTAAGGGTTGCGGCGAATGTTACATTCTACATCACGGGTGTGATTGAGATGACAAGATACGCTCGCTCACACTAAGACGAATAAGTAACGCATTATGAGACGTACTACTGAAGGAAGGTCAGAAGGTTGTCCTGCTTATACTTATGTTTTGCTAAGTTCGCTATTTCACTTTAATTTACGAATGAAATCTTATTACTTGGCTTTTACTAGTGACACTTTTTCATCACACACAGGGCATTTTGGCACTGGTTTATGCAATTTGGTTAGAGATAACATTTTAGTACTAAAACCACTAAATCCAAACTATGACAATTACAGTGTCTCTCGTTTGCCACTTTTTATATCTCTACAGCATGTCTACAATTTGTAATGTCATTGTGTCAAAACGTGCCGCATGATGGGATAGATTGCGTTGAAAAGACCGGCATTGTAAAGGTTAAGAAAAGATTGTTAATGTCATGTCATTTTACCCATATTGAAACTATACTGACCAAATGGCGCTAACATTTTAATAAACTTAATATTAATTAGACTAAATATTAGTACAAACAAGTATTTTAACTTTTTTTTTTGTCAATGATGAATGCATTGTTCACGCAAGTCTTTTAGTATCCTATTTATTATGTGAAATACCTAACTATCAGTGCATCATATTTCTAAACACAAATGTTGAGTGATGGGTTATTGGATGAAATCTATAGTACACCCACACGTTCATATCATTAGCACTTGATAAAATACTTGAAAACTAAAGATTTCCACTGGCCACATGTAAAATTAATTCAAATACATACATATTTCATTGAAATTTTAACCCATTGCATCCAGTCATTGGTCATGACTGATTTTATTAACATATTTCGGCAGGGTATTTTTTGCGCTGGTGCTATCCTGAGTCTGGGCGAATTTCTTTAATTTGTTTTAAATCGATGTATCTTTGAAAATAATTAAAATATTTTGCTTGCACGTAGGAGTTGAGTGGGTGCGGAACGGAGAAAAAGATTCAAATCGGGTTTCACGGTCATAAAAACCCTCATTCCAGGAATTGAATTATTTCACTAACAAATAATATACTATTCTTTTGTTGAAATACCGATGTGAACGAAAGACACGAAAATAAATTTAAAAAGACTTGCATTACGATTCGATAACTATGTACATATATAGTTGGGACCTTTACAAAGAGATTGGTATATAATATTCATGTAAAAACATTTAGAAATAATTCCTTCTTTTCTGCCATTGAAATGAGGCCGGCGCAAAGGGTATAACTACCCTTCCCGGCCTTAAGCATCAATCGACCGAAAGGGTAGAACTACCTTTCCCGGCCGAAGTGTGTTGAGAGCGGAAGCCACGCTCAATATTTTCGCACGGCTCAAAGAGTCGACTCAATTGAATGACGGCTTGATTGAATTGGAGCTCAGAGCGTATGAGAAAGAGAATACTGTGCTCGCCCGGTCGCCTAATACGGCTCCCCGCTAGGACTACCAGCGTAAACGTATGAATGATCCTACCACGAGAATATTAAGATGCTAGGTAGTTATTAGGTGTAGGTACTTATGTCCGGTCCTGATGTCGGACTGTCATATGCCGTTCCCGTCTCTGATTATGTAATAACAGTTAAAACTTTGATAATTTTGACAGCGCTAAAATATATCCATATAAAAAAAAATAACCGTTCAATCAAAAAGAGCTAGCTCAATTGTGTGGCTCGTTGATGAACGACTCATCGCTACACCATTTATGAAAAATTCAATTATGAACTCAATAGGTTAATAAGAAAAATGATTATGTAAATCTGAATTAGGTTAGTTTTGCATGCAGCCAGTGAAAGATTTTTAACAATTTTTTTATAGAACCTGCCGTAATGATTGTATAAAATATTATTATACATTTTGCGTGTTAACTTTAGATAGAGAATGAAAAGATAAAGGTATGTATATCTTTCGATGTAATTGATATTCAATGCACGGAGTTAAGCATGTATTGAACAATACCCTGGCTAGCATGTGTACGTATTGGAGATAGGTACCCTGAATGTAACGTATTATGTTCAACAGCTGGGCGATTTAATATTAATTTAAGAATAGTGAGATATTATTTATATATGTATAAAAGAGTTACGATTATGTTTAAACACGGATTAATTCATAAGAATTGAGACACTGGACACCTTTATACAAAACAGGATTGTCTATAAGCTATGCTAGCTAAGGTGATGAGAACATGACAAAACAAAATAATAGATTTAAATAATTATCAAAAAGGAACTCCAGTACATTTTTTTATTATTCGGGGACTTATGAATGATTTGGGGTAAAGTTTTGAAGTTGTAAATTCTAGTGCACCTTAAAACTGGGTGCATTTTTAAGGTGAAAATAATATTATTGTATTTTAATAAGTAATTGTTTCACTTGATCGTGCCATGTCTTCTACGGGCGTCCTCGACTTCTTTAACCATTCACTTTCAAGTCATACATTCTCCTTACACCTCTTTCTTCATTCATGTGATTCATTTTTTCCGTGGGCGAGAGAGAGCGAGAGACTTTTTACACCATTCACTTCATGTAGAATTAAGATTCCACATTTTAACTGTTAAAAAACTACATTATATCAACTTTAATTCGACTGCGTATCTCATTCCAGCGCAGAAATAATGCGTTAAGTCTTCCTAGGGCTTTCCTGACTTCTTCTACCATTCGAATCAATCTCTAAACATTCCTGGCACTAATAAGAACAAACTTTGAAATTTTCACCGCAGTCGGGTGAATGTAGGAACGCGTACGGGACAAACAAAGAAACAATGATTTTACGTATGATTACATACATGTATTCCGAACAGGCGTTTGTTCTACATATATGAATATGTATTTTTTAAGCCTTAATATTTTTCACATGGAGTTCCTTATTACGTACAATTTTATAACTCATTCGACAACCAAACAATGAAGATATTGTTAAATGCCATAACTAATAATATTGGTTATTACAATATATTGAAATACAAAAAGAAAAATGATATTTACAAAAATACAAAAAGTGTAGCTGTTCTACTTTTGGCAACGTAAAATGAATGACCACACTGCGTACAATAATTGAGAGTACAACATCATCCAAAATAGTGAACTACAATCAAATTTCATTTGAACTTATTCATTGACCGATTAATAATGTAAATGTTAACACACGTGTTCTTTATTTTTCCACTTTCATGAAGACAAGAAGTACATATACAGAATAGTACCTACTTTTATTTCACGTCTTATGATTTTTATGCCATGACAACAACAACACTGAATACTTTTAAATTTTCTATTCAATATTATTATGTTGGCGTTCATTTGAACCAAATTTGTATGCTTTGACAAGAACACTGAATATTGTGTACTATTTTTATGTTGGTATTCACCTAAACCAAAACTTCATAACATGCAATACACACAGTTTATTTTTTCCAAATTTGAAATTGTTTGTAAGATTATTATATAGGCGTTCACCTGGCCAAAATATTTTTTAGCAATATTCGGTGTCACGATAATAGCAACACTGATTATTTTTTTCACTTTTGGTTCCAAATTCGATTTATGTTGGTTTGTTGACCTTCAATATTGCAGCAGTTGGCTGGCAGAGATTGATGCGGGAAGATCCCTACCGCGCCAGAGTGGAGTCCTCCTATCTGATCATCTCCAAGTACTTGTGCTTGTGCTTGGTGAGCATATCGGTGACAGTGACCAGCTTCTTGATGGCCGGCTGCGTCTTGGCCAGGACTTGCAGCTCCGCCAGATGCGACACGCAGATGTGGTGGAGGGTGGCCAGCTCTTTACCTGAGAGGAAGGATGATAAACTTGTTATAGCAATGAAAAACGAAATATAAAAGATTTTTTAATTTTTTTGGTATAAAATAATATCAGGACTAGAAGCAAAGAAAGCCATTTCCAAAAAACTAGGTCCCCTCTTCCATAGGGATACAATACTCGACGAGTCAGGTAACTTAGCAACTTCCGCAATACATCTGCATGGAGGTTCGTATACAGGTAAACTCATCGGCGAGGCCAACCTTCGTGACCAGTCGGGGGAAGTTACACAAAAAACAAAAATCAAAATGTGTTTTCAATAAAATGATGACGTACATAAACGGAGACTCCAATTCACCTTTGGTGCCAATGTCCCACTCTGTTGGGAACAAGGCTCAGATACCTAGGAAGACACATTGTAGAACCAGAAGACATAGCCATATATCCGATGACAACCCTGGTGAACTTTATTGAATGAGGTAAAATGGGAGGTAGCACAATGGGCCTACGGCCTAAGTGCTCACGAAAACCTTACGTCAACCGTCTCCTAATTTAAAAAAAAAATATATGTTTAGTTTAATATTAAGTCCAACCTGTATCTATGTTGGTAGCGGCAGAACTTCCCGACGAGGTGAACTGCTGGCCCGGCAGCGTGCCCGGGTCCCCGATGGCGCTGAGCTGGTCCAGGAACACTACCATGCGCTCCTTGTTCTTCAGAATGAAGGGGTTCACCACCTCCATGTAGGGCTCCTGAGGACACAAGGGTATCAGCGGGGAAAGGAAACTCTACTCAAACACGGCACTTGTTAAATTTACTGTATTTTGAGTGACTTATGTCGGTCCTTTCGAAAACTGTAAATCTTTAACACAGAGCACAAAAATCTCAAATTATGAAGAAGAAAAAAATCCATACATGTACTTACTGTAGAACCCCGTTAATCTTCCCCAAAATTTATTTTTTCGAAAAAAAAAAGTTTTTTAATTACAAATTTGTTATTTCGCAATTCGAAATATATTTTGATCAAGAAAATTTGTTTGATTAATTTGAAAAACATCGATTTTCACAAAAATAAATCGTGTCATTTTGTAAATCTGAATCTGACAATGGTAAAACGCAGTAAATGCAGATTTACGCGATTGTACATCGTCATAATTCGTATTATTAGTTTGTAAACATGAATCTGACAGTTATCGGCCACGAAAATTTGATTAACAAGGTAATTAGTTGTATTATCACGAATTTACTTTTATTATCTACCTATATTTGAAAGGCAATCGATTTTCAGCAAAAAAATATTTTTAAATTAGAATTATGTGGTAATTTGTTAATAAATTAAAAAAATGGTTTTCAATGCCCGTGGATTTCATATTAACGGGGTTCTACTGTACTTACGTAAATAATTGAACTTGTATCCCCCTCTTAGGGGAAGAGACATGTTGCAAATTTAAAAACACATTATGAATCATCAATCTCGTTTTAATAATTTGAATAAAATAAGTTTATTTGAGTATGCAAACAAATACACAAACCAACCGGTTTGGACCCTACCTCGTGGTTTCATAAAAATCTATTTCGTAGGTGGCTTTAACTCTTTGAGAGTTATATGGCCATCGAAAGTGAGATTTTGACATAGCATACTATTTCATTCAATAAATTTTATTTTATTTTTAAAACCAGCCCATAAAAAACACCATCAAGTTGCGCCATCTCTTGGGTTGTCTAGTAGCCAATTTTAAAGATTTTTTAGTTTGTTTTGATCAAGGATTGAATATTTCTCCCCAGGGACTGGCTCTTAAACTGCTGTGAACTTTTAAAATGTCTTTTACAAATTAAAAGATTATTTTTTTTGATTTGACTGAGGATTGAACCTTCCTCCCCAGAGACTGGAGTCAACTGCGCTAACAACTGCACCAAATCTCAATTGGGTAGGACCGACATTTATTTCGTATATTAACTGCTGTAATGAGTGTGCGTGATTGCTACCAAAAGTTGATAGAATGCATTGCCACCGACAACAAGTCTATCTGCTTAGTTTCAGCTTGATCGAATGTCGGGAAGTGGGTAATTTCCGCTTCCAAGACTTACATTCATTCATTCACGAAAACAAAATCGAAATCAAAGGGCTTGAAACCAAACAACAAACTAAAAAAACACAGAATATATATTCTTTAATTCCAAAGAGAACTATGTTCGCAACTTAGGAATCAAATTCAAACTCTTTGACTTCTACACTACAGGGGTAATTATTTAAGTTAACAGTGACCGCTGATCAAATAAGGAAAAGAGTTTTACACACATGCGCTAAGGATATCTAGCGATCTAACACAAAGACAGTTATTGTACGTCACAAGAACAACAACAAGACACAAATAGAGGTAGAAAGGTTGAGCTAACACAATGTACCTTCCCCCCAAACTCCACGAGGTTTGCGAGGTTCTGCAGGCACTTGGCCACCATGACCAGGGAGCGGGTGGCGGAGGGGGGGGGAGGCTCGGCCACCAGCCCCCAGGCGCGCGGGGACAGCAGCGCAGGGCACACCAGGCGCAGGAAGATGAAACCTAAAGCAATAACACAATATGTAAATTGGTTGCGTCAACTAAATACAGTTAAATAAATTTTTTTTACATTAACTCCTCACAGGGGCTCTGAGGAAAACAATTTCTCTCAGGGCCTGTGTCATTTTTGGGAATGCTGAGTAAGGGGTCTTTTTGAGAAGAGAAAGGAGTGAATATGGGTTTTGAAGAGAGGAAACATAGAGCGCGGCAAATCAAAACAGCCGAAATGTTTAACGATTTGTGACCCGTTCTCATGTGACAAATGTCAACCACGTACAAAGGTTACAAATGATCAATGACACTAGTTCCTCGAAGCATCATTCATTGAAATACCGATAACAAGGATAATATTCCCACCTGACGCCTGTGGTCAAAAGATTGTAATCCGTTTGTTAAGACAGGGGAATCTATTAAACAGACCACCCGTTTTTGCAGAGTCAAGGGTTTTTTTTTAAATGTATTTTAGGGATTTTGAACAGAAGTGGCTGCCAAACAGTGAGGCGCAGTTGCAATTTGTACAGGGTCAGCAGTTGTGTACTATTGAAGTATCTGCGGGTACTGTATTATCCCAAACCATGAGTCTGAGAGTCAACCAAGAGTTGATGAGGCTGATAGATTGAGCATTTACCTGACACAACCCTAGTCCTGACGAAGCGCTCGGTGGGCCACTTGGCCACCACGGCTCTCTGCAAGCAGCCGCACAGGTAGCGGATGGGTCGCGGGCAGGCGTCCGGGGATGTGAAGATAGACAGGGTTATCTGCAACAATAAACACACTTTTAATTTGGTAGGCGGGAATGGGTACCGCCGCCCTGGGAACCATTTATTGGATGACCAACACCTCTGCCACAGGTCACCCCAAGTGGTTCGCTACGTTTGGTGACTTAGCAGGGGTGCCCGGGTTCATGGGTTAAGGTTTGCCCAGGTCTTGGTGGCGGGTGCGTCGGCCGACCTTCTGTGTGGCGGGCCGGTTGGGAGATGCTGGTTGAGGGAGACCCTTTACAACCGGTTACCGCTGTCCGGGCCGCTCGATAGTACAGGGGCCCGACCCTCAGGCTCACGACTAAGGGTGGGCTGCCCCATCAGCGAGTGAAAAAACCCCGCCACTGCTGTTGTGCCGGTTCGTGACCGGAGGGGACCCAGCAGCAGCGTTTGGGGCGCATTGGATGCCCTCTCCAGCCGGACTCTCCCAGCCTATCGCCTAGCACCGCAGTGGGTGGGCTGGAACCAAACGCTCATCTCTCTTGGACAGCCTGAACCCCAGATTCCTACCCACCCTTCATACCTTTCCTTTCCAGACCTTCCTTTCACCTCATACCTTTACAAAAAAAAAAAAAAAAAAACTTATAATCATGAACTTACAACAAAACAAACTTAACATCGTTACAGCGGCGAGTAGCAGGCGTCCCCGGTGCGGGCCAAAACTGTTGGTAAATTTTGCCAACATTCGCGGCCTGCACACAAATCTAAATTCCGTTCATCACCACCTTTTATCCCAACGTCCCAACCTTCTCTTCCTATCCGAAACTCAGATAGCCGAGCCGCCAGACTCCTCCTATCTGGACTGCCCGGGCTTTACCCTTGCAAGCAAGTTCAGACCCAAAGGAGGAGTCTGCCTCTATAGTCGAGCTGACGTCAACTGTGTGCGACTATTGAGTCTGGAAAACTCCAGATTCGAAGTAATGTGGGTGCGCGTCAATCTTGCCAGTACGGCAAGATTCTACGTATGTCTATACCGCTCACCGAACCATAACGAATCAGACACTTCCGAACTCTTCAAACATTTGAGCGATACTATTGATGATCTCTTGCCCCGCTACCCTTCGGCCGAGTTTATTGTTCTGGGGGACTTCAATGTTCATAACGAACCATGGTTGAAGTTCTCAGGCCCAACGGACTCACTGGCCGACAGGCGGAATCCTTTGCCATTTGCTACGGATTAGAGCAACTAGTTCAGGAGCCTACAAGGGTTCCTGATGTCCAGAATCACCGCTCCAATCTGTTAGACCTATTCTTAACTACTCTGCCACACGGTTATAAGATTGACGTCACAGCGCCTCTAGGATCATCTGACCACTGCCTGGTGACGACATCAATCCCCGTTAACCTCAGACCAACCAATGAGAGGCTGAGGAGAAAAGTGTGGCACTATAGGTCAGCAGATTGGTTCGGCATGCGGGCCCATTTTAACGCTTTTCCGTGGTCAGCTGTTTGTTTTCGGACTTCGGACCCTTCAAGATGTGCCCAGGAGATTGGTGAAGTTTTGGGGATCAATGGTGAGGCACGAAATGAAAGAAGGTGTTGAAGGTCACATGTGTTTATTGGTGAGTCAGTAGCCGTGACAAGGAGATGATGAAGGACAGATGTTGTAGACTCCGGTTGCTGGCTGATGATGTGCTGGTCAAGCGCGGGTCAGTGAGTCGACGCCGGGCGCTGATGACCGGGACTCGATGTAGGTCAGGCACTGGCGAAGAACGTAGGTCTTCAGGCACTCCAGTGCTGACGAGAAGGCCGAAGGTGCGGCAGACCTTGTGGGCAGTTGAACGGGAACGGCGTGACCAGTGAGGATGCAGCGTGTCCTCGTGGTGGTCATGATGGCGTGGAAGAAGCGCTGGTCAGAGACACTGGAACCAGGGCGCTTGTAATCCGATGTAGCGCTGGCCATGGACACGGCCGAGGCGCTAAGATGATGTCCCGATGGAGTCCATAATGATAGGGGCGAAGCCGGGTACGTGTTGTCCACCGCGCTAGTAAGAAGAGCGCGAGTGATCACTCGTTGATCCTTCCTTGTAGGCTGACGGCTGAACGGTAACTGATGACTGACTGACTGACTCGCTGCGTCGGGCTTATTTATACTTGACGGCCGACGGTAGCAGTGGGAAGATAGATGGCAACTAAATTGAAGACACTCGCTCGATCTGGATCATTCGCGAACTTTCGACGGCTTGGCAATTATGCCTAGGCGGCAGACTCGTTCCTTCTGGCGAGTTCTCGTAATGTGTAAGACTGATAGCGTGATAGTATTGTCGCGAGTAGATACTTGAAACAGGTAGGTCCCGTAGTACGTAGATTACTTTGTTTACGATTTAACGAGCAAGTAGCAAGTAGGTACCTAAGTAGCAAGTAGCAGTTTATTATTAATTATTTAATCTGGATAATTCGACGCCACAGACACCCCCTTCCCAGCAGCTTGGCTGAGGGCTGCGATAGAAGAAATAGCTCGGAAACGAACGTCTTTTAAATTGTGACACTTCAAAAAAAAAAATTTTGCAAAACACATGTTCACAACACAGGCTAATGATTCACTCAGATAACCATGGTGGCACTACTATCCGCGCTTGTGCGGAGATGGTCTGGTGCGTGATGCTCCGTGATGCCTTAACTGATCACCCATTTTGAGACGGGGCTGCAGAATCATGTCGGGCTGCAGATCACGTCGGGCTGCAGATCACGTCGGTCTGCAGATCACGTCGGGCTGCAGATCACGTCGGGGTCACCACTTTGGGGATCAGACGGGGTTACCGGTGAGTCGGGGTAACACTATCACGTCGGGCTGCAGATCACGTCGGGGTGCAGATCACGTCGGGGTCACCACTTTGGGGATCAATGGTGAGGCACGAAATGAAAGAAGGTGTTGAAGGTCACATGTGTTTATTGGTGAGTCAGTAGCCGTGACAAGGAGATGATGTAGGACAGAAGAATATACCGGATGCTGGCTGATGATGTGCTGGTCAAGCGCGGGTCAGTGAGTCGACTGAGGAGACGGCCGAAGGTGCGACGGACCTTATAGGCGGTTGAACGGGAACGATGTAGACCAGTGAGGATGCTGCGTGTCCTCGTGGTGGTCATGGTAGCGTGGAAGAAGCGCTGGTCAGAGACGCTGGAACCAGGGCGCTTGTAATCCGAGTAGCGCTGGCCGCGGACGTGGCCGAGGCGCTATGATGATGTCCCGATTGAGTCCATGATGATAGGGGCGAAGCCGGGTACGTTGTCCCTCGCGCTAGTAAGATTAGCGCGGGTGATCACTCGTTGAGCCTTGTAGACTGGCGGCAAAATTATGACTGACTGACTGACTCGCTGCGTCGGGCTTATTTATACTAGACGGCCGACGGTAGCAGTGGGTAGTTGGATGGCAACTAAATTCTAGGCACTCGCACAGACTGTACGTTTCAGGAACCTTCGATAGTGCGGCGATTATGCATAGGCCGTAGACTCGAACCTTCCGGCGAGTTCTCGTAATGTGTAAGACGGCCCGTGACGTTTTGTCACCTGGTAGACAGGTAGGTACCGTAGTACGTAAATTACTTTGTTTACGATTTAACGATGCAAGTATCAAGTACGTACCTAAGTAGCAAGTAGCAGTTTATTATTAATTATTTAATCTGGATAATTTGACGCCACAAAGTCATCAAATCGGCGATGGATGGCTTCATACAATCGACTACTAAAGAAACTGGTGTGGGCTCAAAGCCGTGGTTCAGTCGACAATGCTCCGAAGCAGTTCGACGAAAAAACGCGGCTTACCGAGCCTACAACACATCTCGAACGCCCGAAAGCAGATCAGCATACAACAAATCGGCAAAGGAATGCAAGAGAATCATCAATAGATCAAAATTCGAACACGACCTGCAGATCAGCAAAAAGCTGGCTGCCTGCCCGCATGGCAGCAGAGCATTCTGGTCGCTTGCGGGCTCAATAGGTCGAAATTTTTGCAAACCCAGTTTGCCACCTCTTACCAGACCTGACGGCTCACTAGCAAACACCGCCACCGAAAAGGCAAACCTTTTAGGGAAAATGTTTGCGGAAAACTCGACCCTCGACGACGGGGGTGCTGTTCCGCCGTCGGTTCCTCACTGCGGCTTCTATATGAAAAAGCTGAGGATCCGGCATCGGGATGTACTCCACGTCATACGGGGGCTCGATGTTAACAAAGCTAGTGGACCTGATGGAATACCTGCCTTGGTATTGCAGAGGTGTGCTGCGGAAATAGTTCCAGTTTTGACAAAGCTCTTCAAAATGTCCCTGAAGTGTGGCACTGTGCCCTCTGGTTGGAAAAAAGCGGTAATTCACCCTATTCCCAAGAAAGGTGACCGCTCCAACCCGGCCAACTACCGCCCCATAGCGATCACATCAGTTCTGTCCAAAGTGATGGAACGTGTGATCAACGACAAACTGCTCACATACCTCGAGAAGAACAAAATTATCAACGACCGTCAATACGGATTCCGGCGGAACCGCTCGTGCGGTGATCTTCTCGCGTATGTGACGCATGTTTGGGGGCGGTGCCTGGAACGTCACGGTGAGACCCAAACGGTCGCACTAGACATATCCAAGGCCTTTGACCGGGTCTGGCACCGAGGACTTGTCAACAAATTGCATTCTTACGGACTTCCCGCATCCCTGTGTACGTGGATTGCTGACTTTTTAAGGGATAGGTCGATTCAGGCGGTTGCTGACGGTTTCACCTCTTCCTCGCACTCCATAAATGCTGGCGTCCCACAGGGATCGGTTCTGTCTCCGACTTTGTTTTTGTTGCACATCAATGACCTTTTGACATGTGCACCGATTCATTGTTACGCGGATGACAGTACAGTTCATGATAGCTTTTTGTTTGACAAGCCCCCAAAGGGCACACAAACTCCAACGGCTCGGAGGGCTTTGAAGCAGAGAATGGACGGTTATCTCGAGAGTATTTCCTCCTGGGGTAAAAATAATCTCGTCGAATTTAATGTTTCAAAGACCCAACCCTGTCTGATTACGTCTAAAAGGGATCCAAATGACAATCTAGTCTCCTTCAACGGAAGCAATCTTCCGAACAGGCCTTCCATTGATATGCTTGGTGTAACTATAGGTGACCAGCTCAGGTACGGGGGCTCCATTGAAGCCAGAGTAAAGTTGGCCTCTCAGAAGCTGGGCGTACTGTACAGGGCCCGCAGATACTTTAATAGTACACAACTGCTGACCCTGTACAAATCGCAAGTGCGCCCTACTCTCGAATTTGGTAGCCATCTCTGGTCCGGAGCCCCTAAATACCTGAAAAAAACCCTTGACTCTGTGCAAAAACGGGCGGTCCGTTTGATAGATTCCCCAATCTTAACAAGCGGACTGCAATCTTTAGAGCACAGGCGTCAGGTAGGTATGCTGTCCTTGTTCTATCGGTATTACAATGGAAGATGCTCTGAGGAACTAGCGTCATTGATCCCTTCGGCACCGGTGCATAGTCGGGATACACGCCAAACGCGCGCCCAACATTTGTACACGGTTGACATTTGTCACATGAGAACGGGTCGCTTCTACGATTCGTTCTTAAGTTCAACAGCTCGGCTGTGGAACGAACTGCCGGCCTCTGTGTTTCCTCCCTCCTACAACATGGGACTCTTCAAGACCCATGTTCACTCCTCCCTCTCCACAAAAAGACCCTCCACACAGCATCCCCAAAGATGACATAGGCCCTGAGGGAAATTATTTTCTGCAGGGCCTCCTGTGTGGAGTTAATATAAAAAAAAAAAATAAAAAAAAACACTCTTGACTCAAAGTGCAACAAGGGATGATCGTCAATGGGCAGACTAGATTGGGCAATGATTAAATCAGGTAGTCTTTGAGAGCATACCTGATCTAAAATAAGCAGCAGGAATTCAGCATTACTGCAAGCGTCGTCTGGTGAGTCCATTTTGGTGGGGTTTAGTTCTGCCGACTGTTTACTGTCCACCAGCTTCTGGATTGTGTCAGACACCGCAGCCTGGAATCAAACACAATAAAATGGAATTTAATTTATTAAAGGGACTGGACTGCTATCAAAAGAATTATGTGTAATTAAGACTGTCTTTGTTTCATTCCAGTTATTACAGTACAAAAACTAATTTTGAGAATTATATTTAAATGCCTAACTACCCACCTCTCAAACGAATTATTTGCTAAAATTAGGGTCTTAGATATTTGCCAGTTATTTACTAAGACAAACTTGTGCTACATACGGAAAAATAATCTGCTGGTGTCAAAAAACGCTTTTCATCACACCTGGGATGCGTGCTCCCTAAAACTAGAACCACATTTGCACAGCGACAATTCTGGTTCATTGCTCCTAAAATATACAGTGCTTTAAGCACCGATATAAAATCAATTAATTCTATATCCCTTTTTACTATCTGTGTTCAAAATTAGCTTTTTGAAAGGGGACGAGCCTTCTTTAATGAATACAGTGAAACTCTCTTAAGAAGTTTTCCAAGGGACCGGGGAAAAAAAACTTCTTAAGTGGGAAAACTTCTTAAGTGGGATTCAATTTTAGCCATTTAATAACTCGAGTCCGGGGCATACGTCATTCCTATGTCTACCTACGTTAAATTGTCGTGAAAACAAGCTCATATGATCCTCATGGACAAAGTAAACACAATTTTAAAACTGTTAAAGTACATCACTCGAAAAAGCCACTCGAATTCGGATAGTAAAAGTTGCAGCATTCCAAAAGGTTCATACTGTTGATCTTATTTTAAATTGGTGTAAAGGCAATGGATTATACATATTTACTTGTTAGTGATTACTCACTCTTAACTTGACAGTTGAAGACAGAGCTGTGGATATACGCCGTCTCTTTTTTACGCTTTCGTTTACTATATGAACTGAGGGAGAAAGAAAGACTTGTTGTGGTTAATTTTACCAAGCGGTTTGATAAAAGGACACCGCAAGTAATTTTGTTAACCGCAAACTAATGATAGCGGGTTCTTTGCCTCAGAACCGTTTGCGTACTGCAACCCTGCCATGGCACTGCACAGAAAAATCTCACAAAGTCTACGCGGCAAACTGCTTATTAGTTGGCGGACTTTAACTTTTTTGCACGCTTGCTGCTTGCTCCAATGGCATTTGAGATTTGAGAGACTATTGTTATGATGTATTTTCGCCAGGCACAGTCGACTATCGTATATTTTTAAAGATATTTTAATCCTTTTCTAGAAATTTCTTATGAAAATAATATGCGCAGCTCAATATTATGTCCTACCTGTAGGTTCATTTATGTTCCTACCTAACTAGCAGACATCGAATAGCTACGATTTCGCACATAAATAAATGGCTTGATGCTTGAATCAGAAAGTTATATCATACGAGCTGTTTGACGCTGGAATTATAATCTGTGAACGCATCCAAAAACTACAAAAATTATTTGCGAAGTTTCGTTTCAATCTACATTTTAAATTTATGCATAGGTATGTATTTCCTAACCTTCAAACTTAATTTACGACAAATGTCAGATGAAACATGATGCACGGCAATTTTTGATGTTTGAATGAAAAAAACGTAATTATAATGCATATTTTACCATCTCCCCCGCCATATAATCATGTTGTTATGTATTTAAAGGTGAAATATTCCGTATTAACCGCGATCCGATAGATTATCAAAAGTTTTTCGTGTTTTACAAATTCGATGGAATAAAAATTTTATACAATAATATTACGAAACATCTCTATGTTCATTATCAAAGAGAAGATTATTGAAGGAGGCGTCAAATGTATGCAAATGTAGATCTAGCCCACGTTGTCATTAAGGTTGAGTTTAATATAATCTTTCATGTTATTTCGGCCTTAAAGACGCTTGCATATTTGTTACATAATTCCGCATTGTTTATTCGTTCCATTGCTATTTTACCTAGTTAGGGGATTAGGAGACGGGGTATTTGGTTTATTTATTGGATGTTTATTGGTTACGGCAGGTTACGGCTTATGGCCCGGCGGCCGACAAAGGGTTTTATGGTCTCAGGTACTAGGTATGGGTTTCAGTCAACGTCTTTCAATTTATGACTTGGAAAAAGGTTCATTTTAGATATTTTGCGACACAATATTTCGTTTGTGTTGATTTTACCGCCGGATTTCTAAAACCTCTTAAGCGGGAAGCAGTTTTAGCTCTAAAACTTCTTATGTGGGAAAAAATCGTGTTTTTTGTATGGAATTTTCAAGGGACCAAAAATCAAAACTTCTTAAGCGTGAAAACTTCTTAAGTGGGAACTTCTTAAGCGAGTTTTACTGTACATGAGTTCCTAACACTGTTTTTGAAAAAAAAAGGATTTTGTACAAAGTTCTTTACCAAAATTGTAATTTTTCAAAAATATAAAAATTAAAATAATAATAATAAAAAGCCTTGTACACACCATACTTCTCCAGCTCAATTAGAATCAAACCCACTGTGACTTCTTTGGGGCAGCAATACTCCACTATGTCTAGTGTATACAAAGTTACGGTTTTTAAGTACAATTTAATTTAATACAAGTGGCCCAAGTTGAGTGCCTTGAGGTATGCTAGTAGGTCTAACACGCAGCTGCAGAATGTAATATGTATTGCATTATATTTCACCTGTAGGAACTGGTTGCACTCAGCCTTCATGTAGATGTCCATGAGGGTGGTGCTGAGCGAGGTGGCGCGGAAGAGGGTCGGCGTGTCTGCCTCGCGTGCCACCTCGGCCTGCAGTAGCTCACGTAGCAGGTCAGGGGCGCGGGTCTCGTAGCGAAACACACGCAAAAGTGCTGAAAACAGATACAAATATTATGATACTTAACATAAAAGTGACAATACGAGAAAACACAATATCAGGGTATGTAATAATGTATATAAATGTATAATCTTTTACCAAATTTAAAAAAAAAATAATAATAATTTCTTTCATGCAGCCACCGAGTTTCTCACTGGTGCACCAGTGCGAAGAGCTGTTATAACATAATGCAGAATTTAATTTGATGCACTAGAAGATGAAATAAGTAATAAATGAATATGTGAAAGATATATATATATATATATATTTTTTTTATTATGTAATAATTAAACAGTTTACAATGTATAATAATATTTGCTAACAATAATGATATACAAAAATTAGTAATCACATTTTTTTTTGAATTTTTTTTGATGTTTCTCTTTTATGGAAGCAGATGCTTGTGTTTAAATGATTTAAGATTCTCACAACTAAAACTATTATGTTGGTTAGTATTGTTAAAAGTATTGTGATCGTTAGAGCTACAAGACATAGATGGCTCTAGTGTAGAGATTAGACTTATCTGACAAATGTCGATAGTAAATACGGTCGCCCCTTCACGGTGGATATCAAGGAACAGAGAACGGTGAGGTTTCGAGAATCAGAGAGATTCCAAGGGCATAAGAGAGAGGACGTTGTCCTCCAGGCCGTCCTACAAATTCATTCATAATTACAAGAGTTTTTAGTTTAAATAAGAGACACAGTGTTTTGTTGTGAAGAACGAGTTATTACTAACCCAAAACAATTATGATAATTGATTTTTGTGGTATTAAACCATGTTGCAATTGCTTCGCTTTTAGCAAAAGTTTTAGATAGTCTTGCAGCCAGTACACTTCTACACAAATAAACACAATTTTCACCATAAACTTAACATCAGCCCTCATGATAGTCACTACAAGGCTGTCTGAAATGTTGACTAAAGTAGGAGGAAATGTACCATGTATATACTCAAAATATCAATCATTATGAGAATGTGATAATCTCAAAATATATTTGAAGGTTCACAAGTGTATTCTTACCCATAGCGAGGGGCATTCTATCAGCATGGCAGAGCTCCGAGAGGGCCCGCACCACCAGAAGTCCCGGCTCTAGGACCAACTGCTGCAGGGGGCTGTACTCCTCACTGGGCATCACCAGGTCATGCATGTATCTGGGAGCACAACAATTATATCAGATCATGAATCGTCAACATAAAGGACGTAAATCTGGCCAGTCACTTGATAACCACTTGATATGCTAATATGGAGCACAGATAGTGCCCTTCAGCGATAGTTACCCAAATTTGGGTAGCGCTGATAATGCCCCTGAGAGATATCTACCAAAATTTGGGTAGCACAGATAATGCTCTTTTATTTGAAATTCCCGCAATCGGCTAATATGTTTAGCCGCAAGCTTGATTAATTAATTAATCAAAGTCAATCGAATACCAAAGGATGTCCCTAATGTTCAGAGGAGAGCATGGAAAATTCCAGATATTTTTTGTACATTGTAGTATGCGTGTAGATGCCATATTAAATTGTCTTCTAAAAATTGAACATTTGTTTACACGTTAAAAATTGCATTTTTTTTATTTTTGTGACTATAGACAACATACAGAAATAGCAATATACAATATTGCCCCAAATAAGTACAAGGTAGGGCAATTCTGGTAACTAACGTATAGAATTCACACATTTATAAATTTAATTTTTTGTTTTTTAATAATTTTATAACACCTAAAAACAGGGGACTAAACAGTGAAATATATATATATATTTTTTTTTTTTTTTAAAAGAAAGACAAATATTCCCGGGTTACGAATAACCTGACAATATTTGAAAATCTCCTACTACCACCACAGTAAGCTGAAAATGTTGCTTATGTTGTGATGGAGGACTTAGCCAGCCGAGGAATTGAACACGCTACACCTGGGTGGGACCCAAACGCGATGTCAACTCGGCCACCGATTATGATATGTGGATTCATTGGCTTTAAACCACAGTAAGCAGTTTAGATGTTTCCATTTTTGGAATGAGCGAGGCCGAATCAAAAACCGAACGTTCGAAAACATCTATCGTTCAAAGAGTTTGTAGTTTCAATCAAAATTATTGCATTACCATTGAAAGATTGTGGTATTTTAAATATTTTTTTACATTAGCTCCACACAGGAGGTTCTGAGGAAAATAATTACCCTAAAGGCCTATGTCACCTTTGGGTTTTTTAAGGAAAGGAAGGAGGAAGTTCTGGTAAGTAAAAAGGTATGAGGGGTGGGTAGAAACCTGGGGTCAGTGTGTGCAGGAGTGACGGATGTTTGAATTCATCCCTCTCACTGTCTCACTAGGGATATCCTATATATTCATATATATAATTTTTCTTTTAACAATAAGCAGGTACAATTATTTTCGATATGTACATGTTTTTGATATGTTGGAAGCAATAATATTTGACAGAATTAAATCAGGTTGCATTAGTTAGTGTGTCCTGGAGTGATGGTCTTAAGAATCCATCCCTCCCACTGCAGTGCAAGGCGATGTGCCGAGAGACATGCTGGAGATGTAAAAAGTCTCTCCGAATCTGGCCAGCCACACAGTAGGTGGGCAGACGCATCCGCTGCCAAGACCTAAACAAGAAACCAGGCACCCCATGTGACCAAACGTAGCGAACTACTTGGGGCGACCTACGATAGAGGTGTTGGTTATCTAATTAATGGTTGCCAGCGTGGCGGTACCCATACGTGCCTCCCAAATTGAATTGATTGATTTATGTAATAAATAATAAGGAACTAGATTTTACCTGGTCCGTAATCGAATGGAGCCCCATTCGCCTATGGGGGTGATTCCAGACAGAGCGTACCATTCCTCAACTTCCTCTCCATTGGCTAGTGTAGACAGATCCACTGTTAGCTCGGCCATCTTTTATAAATAAAAAAAAGCATTAATAAACAAACAAAAAACGTATTTCTAATGAGCTTGATATAATGGAGTGGTATTAACCTCGGAATCTTTTCCTCTCTTTCCTTTGTTGTGGACAGTTAGTGTGAAGGAAACCACATCTGGTGGAACATCACTGTAAAAAAAATAAAGTCGATTAATATCATATTGCGTGATAGTAATACCATTTGTGATAGCTATTTTATGGGACCAGCCGAAGTACCCAGCGTTGCCCGGGCTTTATACTGCTTTAAGGGGTGGGAAAAGGGGGAGGGTGTGATTTTTTAAAATTTCATGTAGATAAAATTGTAGATTTGTACACAAACAAACCCATGCACAGACACTCTTCTTTGTAAATGGTGTTAAGATTTTTTTTCGATCATAAGTTTTGGAGTCGGGTCTATGCTTCAATGCATTGTAAAAGACATTAACCACTCAGAACATTAGAACGTCAAAAGACGTAAATATGATAATAGCGGTCAAGACATTAGAACGTCTTTTCACGTAAACGCGCGAGATTTTACAAAAATCGATTTATTTCCATCACTAGTATACGGATTGCCATGATTTAAAAAACAGAGTATCGATAATGAATAACGCTACGCGTCTGTATTCAAGAATATCTATGGAACGTAGAGGTGCATTATCTAAGCCGATTGGATCTGTCACCTTGTTCGTTCATAATTTATTGCGTTTCTAAATAATTTATTAAAAATATTTTAGTTTGGACGGTTAATATTTTGAGGTGACTAATAGTTTTTAATTATATTTCTTCAATATATAAAGTGTTATTTCTTTATGATACTCAGAAAAAAGTACATTTTTCACGGCTTTGAAATAATGGTAAGCGATTTTTACATATTTTTGACGTTTTCATAAAATGTATATTTAGAAACGCAAATATTTACGTATTACAACACAATGCGATAGTGGATTTCATAATCTTTCCAAAACATTTTTTAGAATGAGGCTACGTTTCCCAAAATGTGAGTTATGAAGCTTTTAGCAAAACTCGTAAATAACACAAAAATTATCACATTTTGACAGTTCGCAAAGGAACACATAGTAAATAAAAGTCTTTGTCTGAGAGGTTAAACAGCTGATATTAACCCCCTAGCACCCAATTGTTTTCAAATTTGACTTGACTAAAAATTCCAAATTCGAACTCGATTTACTCTAAAACGAAAGGTCAAAATAATTATATTAGACAAAATCAACTCAAAATGTGATGTAGATACACCAGATTTCCGCTTGCACTGTGAGTTTCAGAATACCGTGTATATAGAAGATTTTTTAATGATTCTAACAAAAAATATATAAAGTAGGATATAATGCAGACTAATCAATGATTCAATATTTGAAGAGGTGAGATGAAAGACTCGGTTTTGATCATCAGCATTCTTTTGTACTAGAGGAATACGGTAACTGAGCATACTTACTCCAAAACAAACTCCTCGTCCCACATGGGGTCGGGGCCGCTCTTGAGGCGGGTGCGCGCCACCTTGGCCTGGTTAAGCTGCAGCGAGCAGTAGGGCTGCGGCACTAGCTTGTAGGGCAGGCGGTGCGCCTCCAGGATGTGCAGCGTCAGGCAGCGCAGGGAGCGAAGCCGGGGAACCTGCACACAAAACCAGCAACATAAGCATCGGTGAAAGCAAAAAATAAAAAAAGTGGCAGCTGTCTCTTAGGGTAATTTTATCATTGACCCCCCAAAAATACAAGACAATAAATATTTCCAATTCTGGAACCGCCTCTGATAAGCATGCATTAATAATGGATGAAAGATACAGGTAAGACACTGGGGCAAGGCCTTCTCCACCAGCTAGGTATCTAGTTTTCCTATTTTGTAAATATTATCTGTACTTATACAGGGTGGCCACAAAAAACGGTTTTCAAAATTCCCTGATAATTCCAGGTTTTCCAGGGCAGTTTCTATATTTTTCCCTGATATGCTTTATTTGGTATAAGGACATATCGTTCAAAATTTTATTTTTGAAACACGATTTTCATCTACGCCAGAAAATTAGAACACATACATAAATAAAGGGAATTCCGTCATCTAAAGCATTTATTATTTCCTTGCACCACAATAATCTATTCAAAACAAAATACACTTTTTACAAATTTATGATATTTCGCCTGAAGACAATTTGTGTACAAAAGAAAAGACCAGACAAAAATAGAAAAATAAACAAAAGTAAGTACAGTAGAACCCCGATAATTCGAAAAAACGCGTAATTCGAAATTTTCGCCAAAAAAATTTCCGCAGAAAAAATTTTTCATACAGAAATTTTTTTAATTCGAAATTCGTTAATTCGTAATTCGAAATTTATTTTTGTCCGCGCACGAAAATTTGTTCGTGAAATTCGAAAAAATTTGATTTTTGCGAAAATAAATCATAATATTTCGTAAATCTGAATCTAAAAGTCAGCCGTGGCGGTAAAACGCCGAAAAATGTATTTATTGTACGTGGTTATACATCGTTCTAATTAGTATTATTATTTTGTAAATCTGAATCGATTTACACTGGAATGTTGTATTTTTTCAAATTTATTTCGAATATCCTAGTTTGAAGGGCCGAGAAAATACGTTTTACGCGGATATATGTCGTAGTTTTACGAGTTTACACCAAATATCTGTATTTAAAGGGTCGGCCGCGACGAAACTCGGCCGCGAAATTTCTATTTACGCGTAAATGTATCGTATATTTACGAATTTATTTCGAATATTTGAATTTAAATGGCCCGCTGCGACGGAAATCGGCCGCGAAATATCGATTTACGCGTAAATATATCGTATTTTTACGAATTTATTTCGAATATCTGAATTTTAAAGGGCCCGCCGCGACGGAAATCGGACGCGAAATTTCAATTTACGAGGAAATATATCGTATTTTTACTAACTTTAATTCGAATATCCGAGTTAAAAAATACGGCGCGACGGAAATCGGGCGAAAAATTTCGATTCACGACGAAATATGACATATTTTTACGAATTTACTTCAAATATCTGAACTTAAAAGGCCGGCCGCGACGAAAAACTGCCGATAAAATTCGATTTACGCGGAAATATTTCATATTTTTACGAATTTACATCAAATATCTTAATTTAAAGGGTCGGCCGCGACGGAAATCGGCCGCGCATTCTCGATTTACACGGAAATATATCGTATTTTTGCGAATTTTTCTCGAATTTTAAGAGCCGGCCGCGACGGAATACGGCCGCGAATTCTCGTTTAACGCGGAAATATATGGTATTTTTACGAATTTAAATTCAGATATTTGAAATAATGGGCCGGCTGCGACGGAAAATTACCGCGAAATCTCGATTTACGCGGAAATATATCGTATTTTTACGAATATCTCAATTTAAAGGGTAGGCCGCGACCGAAATCGGCAGCGAAATCTCGATTTACGCGTAAAAATATAGCATTTTTACGAATTTATTGCGAATATCTGAATTTAAAGGGCCCGCCGCTACGGTAATCGGCCGCGAAAATAAAAAAATAATTGGTATTAATACGAATTTACAACTAAAATACCACCCGAATTCGAATTACGTGGGAATTCGTTAATTCGAAATTTGATTTTTGATGTCCCGTGGATTTCGAATTAACGAGGTTCTACTGTATTGACACTTTGTAAAAATGTTGATAATGATGATCTTTAAATTTTATTACGACCGTACTGGGTGTCCGACCCTTTTGACACTTTGTTGTAACTTTGCTAGCTTTTTCTTTACAGATTTCGCACCTACATAGTATAGGGTAAAAACCAGGGCGGGTGGTTTACGACATGATTGTGTTGCAAGGGCTATTTACGAAAATAATAATAAAAAAATACCTACTTATCTAGTTTGTCTTTGTCGGCATATCTTTTGTTACACACGCCGCAAGTAAAAGTAATAAAACACAACTTTGGGACTTCACAAATCGTAAATAACGAATTTCGTTTTATTTTTGGAATTCCCTGATATTTTAAGAATATTTTAAAATTCCCTGACATTTCCCTGATAATTCCCGGTTCGGTAAAATTCCCTGATAATTCCCGGTTTTCCCGGTTTTCCAGGTCTGTGGCCACCCTGTTATACCCTCTATGGGATGTGTGGGATTGCACTCACCTCCCCACATCCTGGAATAAAGAATTTATTTATTTATTTTATTTGTGCTGTCAATATACACAACGTTGTTCCTTTATGCAAAATTATTAGCATATTAATGAAAGGAGGCACACTGAAGAAGCTCGTAGAATTGAAAGACGACATGTCTTCGATCAATTTAATCCGTTCGAGCTTGGAGAAACGGAATTCAGAAAGTTTTTCAGAATATCACGAGTTATGGCTAAAGATCTCATTCAATTAATTCATTTTTTGGTGTCAAAAAGTACATGCCACTGAACATACAGTAAAACTCGCTTAAGAAGTTCCCACTTAAGAAGTTTTCACGCTTAAGAAGTTTTGATTTTTGGTCCCTTGAAAATTCCATACAAAAAACACGATTTTTTCCCACATAAGAAGTTTTAGAGCTAAAACTGCTTCCCGCTTAAGAGGTTTTAGAAATCCGGCGGAAAAATCAACACAAACGAAATATTGTGTCGCAAAATATCTAAAATGAACCTTTTTCCAAGTCATAAATTGAAAGACGTTGACTGAAACCCATACCTAGTACCTGAGACCATAAAACCCTTTGTCGGCCGCCGGGCCGTAAGCCGTAACTTGCCGTAACCAATAAATAAACCAAATACCCCGTCTCCTAATCCCCTAACTAGGTAAAATAGCAATGGAACGAATAAACAATGCGGAATTATGTAACAAATATGCAAGCGTCTTTAAGGCCGAAATAACATGAAAGATTATATTAAACTCAACCTTAATGACAACGTGGGCTAGATCTACATTTGCATACATTTGACGCCTCCTTCAATAATCTTCCCTTTGATAATGAACATAGAGATGTTTCGTAATATTATTGTATAAAATTTTTATTCCATCGAATTTGTAAAACACGAAAAACTTTTGATAATCTATCGGATCACGGTTAATACGGAATATTTCACCTTTAAATACATAACAACATGATTATATGGCGGGGGAGATGGTAAAATATGCATTATAATTACGTTTTTTTCATTCAAACATCAAAAATTGCCGTGCATCATGTTTCATCTGACATTTGTCGTAAATTAAGTTTGAAGGTTAGGAAATACATATGCATAAATTTAAAATTTAGATTGAAACGAAACTTCGCATATGATTTTTGTAGTTTTTGGATGCGTTCACAGATTATAATTCCAGCGTCAAACAGCTCGTATGATATAACTTTCTGATTCAAGCATCAAGCCATTTATTTATGTGCGAAATCGTAGCTATTCGATGTCTGCTAGTTAGGTAGGACCATAAATGAACCTACAGGTAGGACATAATATTGAGCTGCGCATATTATTTTCATAAGAAATTTCTAGAAAAGGATTAAAATATCTTAAAAAATATACAATAGTCGACTGTGCCTGGCGAAAATACATCATAACAATAGTCTCTCAAATCTCAAATGCCATTGGAGCAAGCAGCAAGCGTGCAAAAAAGTTAAAGTCCGCCAACTAATAAGCAGTTTGCCGCATAGACTTTGTGAGATTTTTCTGTGCAGTGCCATGGCAGGGTTGCAGTACGCAAACGGTTCTGAGGCAAAGAACCCGCTATCATTAGTTTGCGGTTAACAAAATTACTTGCGGTGTCCTTTTATCAAACCGCTTGGTAAAATTAACCACAACAAGTCTTTCTTTCTCCCTCAATTCATATAGTAAACGAAAGCGTAAAAAAGAGACGGCGTATATCCACAGCTCTGTCTTCAACTGTCAAGTTAAGAGTGAGTAATCACTAACAAGTAAATATGTATAATCCATTGCCTTTACACCAATTTAAAATAAGATCAACAGTATGAACCTTTTGGAATGCTGCAACTTTTACTATCCGAATTCGAGTGGCTTTTTCGAGGGATGTACTTTAACAGTTTTAAAATTGTGTTTACTTTGTCCATGGGATGGTTTTGTTTTGATTTGTAATGTTTAGTCTCGATTTTAACGTTTCACCATCTACACCTTACCACCAACGCTCCATTTCTTCACCCGCTGACCTACGCTTTTTCGATTTTTTACCTACTGAACTCTCTGACCAACGCTATTTTCCACTGACTGTCCTATCTCAACCGCCGACCCACCGCTTTTCCACTGTTTTTCGAGTTATTATGACCGCTTGGATCATATGAGCTTGTTTTCAATACAATTTAACGTAGGTAGACATAGGAATGACGTATGCCCCGGACTCGAGTTATTAAATGGCTAAAATTGAATCCCACTTAAGAAGTTTTTTTTCCCCGGTCCCTTGGAAAACTTCTTAAGAGAGTTTCACTGTATATTAAAATGAGTGCATTTCGATTGGACATTGTTAATTTATTTGTATTGTTGTATATCCGCCAGTGTTGCCATTGTAATTTCTAATTTATTTCATTGTCAATATCTGCTTGGCTATAGACACGCTTAACAAGCACAATCAGGTTCGGGAAATCGATATAAAATCATTGTCAGTTAAGCCTGTCGATCCAATATTGTTAAGTTATCGATTTGACTGTGTTAGACCCCAGGAAGCAGTTGGGGCTAGAGACTCTAACCACATACGTACCTTGCACTGCGCCCTAGAGAGCTGGGGCACACACAGGGGCTTGAGGGCATTGAGCCACTCCTGGCAGGCGTCACTGGTGGGGGCCGCCAGGTAGGACACTGTGGCCAAGCAGGGCAGGGCCCTCTCCACCAATTGGAAGCAGTTAGGACGCTCCCACAAAGAGTCATGAACCTGGAATACAAAAACACATTTAAAGTTTGCTGGAAACAACCAAATTAATCAAAAAAAGTGACAATTTTTTTTTTTTTACATTAACTCCTCACAGGAGACTCTGAGGAAAGTGATGTGTGGAGAGTCTTTTTGTAGGAGGCAGGAAATACAGGGGCCGTCAAATCGTTCCACAGTAGAGCTATTGAACTAAAAAAATGTCAAGCATGTACAAATGTTATGCGCGTGTTTGCCGACTATTCACTAGTGCCGAAGCGATCAATGACCCTAGTTCCTCGAAGCATCTTTCATTTCAATACTGGTAGAACAAAGACAGCATTCCCACCCGACGCCTGTTCTCTAAAGATTGCAATTTGTTTGTTAAGGGAATCTATCAAAAAGATCGCCCATTTCTGCAGTGTCAAGGGTTTCTTTCAAGTATTTTGGGGCTTCGGACCAGAGGTGGCTGCCAAATTCAACAGTGGGGCGCACTTGTGATTAGTACATAACTGCTGACCCTGCACAGCACGCCCACCTTCTGAGAGGCTAACTTGACTCTTCGATGGAGCAATAGAATCTTTGTAGAACTCTAGGAGCCAGATAGATCTATGCTGAAAAAAATACTTGTTTGAAATTAAGTATACCCATATGTAATGTTTGTTATAAGTATTATCGCTTTCCTGTGATGAAATTCAAAAAATAAAGACAAAAGTATCGCTTTCATGTGATGAAATTTAAAATGAAAGACAAAAAGATAATATCAAAAAAATACCTGATAGAGATAAGCACAAGACAGATCAATGAGTCCTTTAGGCTTTGTCCTCTTTGGCGAATCGTAGAAGTACAGATGGGTGTCCGTCCCCTCGACCAGGAGCACGAAGTACAGCAGTTTCCACTTCTTTGCGATCTTGTCTGACTTCTTGTGCAGGTAGCCCTGGTGCTTGATGCCCTTCATCTTCTTCAGACCTATCTGGTCCCGGCACTCCCTCAGGGTGGCGTAGATCTTCTCAGCCGCGGCGCCGGACGCAGACATCTGGGTGGTGTGGGGCTCCGCCTTGTGGCCCTCTGCTGCCAGCTGGAGAATTAAATAATCAAATGGAGAAGACAAACAGGACGAAACATGCATGTAAATCTTTTAATGTACACCCACTTATATCGACTGTGTTTAGGAAAAAGATAGTGACTTTCATAATCAATATACTCTTTTTTATATATATATATACTAGTGGACCCGGGCAGACGTTATCTTGCCACAGACCGCCTTCTATGTAGAGGGCATTTTATACAGACCTAATTTTACGCAGACTGCCTTTTATTTGCTGTCAGATATTTTATGGATTTGATATACATAGAATAGAGGAAGGTGGGGAAGTACCTAGCTATTCAGATCTGGTCACCAAACAGGGCCACAGCCATTTCAAGGAAAGTTTCAATTCTGAATGGTGGTATTACACCAGGGCGATACTGAGAGTATCTTCCACTTTGGAACGTGCCGCAAATATCACAAATCAATCAAATAAAATTTACTTGCGCACACCAGGATTCGAACTACCCTTCGACTACGTAGGCCATCAAGATAGTTTTGGGTAGTCAAGATAGCATTTATCTAATTGAAGTCATTTTCACTAAACTTTATATAATAAATAATAAATATATAATAATAATAAATAAATTCTTTATTCCAGGATGTGGGGAGGTTAGTGCAATCCCACACATCCCATAGAGGATATAAGTACAGATAGTATTTACATATAGTAAAATAAATAAAACGAGATTAAAAATTAAAATTAAATTAAAGATGAAATTAAACCAGAGAAGCACGGGAATCCATCGGGTGTAAGATTGTGGGAGCAAGTATCTTTCTCCAATGGTCTTCAATGCTCGATCCTGAAGTCAGACGGGATTCTATGATAAGAATGTTTCTGGAATTGTTTATCCTTTCCCTCAGTCCTGCAATCTTGGTTCTTAACAGAGCTGCAAATCCTGGAACTCGCCCTTCAAGAGAACTCGTTCAAATATTCTAGCGATGGCCGTGGCGATGGATATCGGTCTGTAGTTTTCCTGTGAAGTTATGTCTGCCAGTTTGGATTTTATTATCGGTATAATAATTGTCTTTGTCATGTCTTTGGGTAGATAGCCACTCTTTATGATGTCGGTGAACAGTGTTGCCAGAAGTCCCATAATCGCTGCCCCTACATGTTTGACGTGTTCGGTGCTTAAACCATCATGCCCTGCAGACGTTCCAGATTTCATATTACTAATGGCCGATTTTATCATGTTAGTTGTGATGGTGAGATCGATATCATCATAAGCCGTTAAATGTGATTCACTTGAGTCGATAGTCGGTGTGGTAGTTGCAAAATGTTCTTTAAAAATGTTTGCAATTATTTCTGGATTCGTCTCTCCGTGTATGTTGCACGAGATTTTACAACGCATGTTTAACAGTTTATTTGACTTGTTCCAAAATTTTTTGAAGTCACGATTATCTAGATCCCCTGCTATTTTGTCCATCTGGAGTTGAGTCGAGTTATTTTGGCATTGTTTTAGTGCTGTTTTAAATGCAGCACGCTTTTCCCTTCTATCCTCTGCGACAGGACCCTCGCCTGGTCTCCCGTTAGTTATCCAAGTGAGCATCGCTTGTCTGGATTCATCGTATTTATCCGCTACAAATTCATTCCACCCACATACTTGCTTATGTTTTTGGATAGTACGCTTAGTAAACACAGAAATGGCACTGCTACGCAGAGCATTTACTATACTGCCGTATAGGTATTTTATTTTGGCGTATGTAGGGTTGCCACCATCCTCAGCAAATGTTTTATTTGACTTTATTTTGACGAGATAGGTTTGCGAGTAAGAGTTATATTTTCCGATATCGAGTATATTATTCGGATTCCATAGTGCTGGATCCCTCAACTCAGATGTAAACACTTCCGTTGTTGCTATTCCATCTGTTTGTAAAATCAGCTCGAGAGGCCGGTGATCTGTCCAATCAATATCGTAATATATTTTCATATCGACAATTTGCTTCAAAATATTTTTCGTTACCAGACAATGGTCTAACCACCTGGTAGAGCTGTGTGCGTCACTGATATAGGTGTAAGAATCCGCAGGTAATAATTCGATGTCGGCACATACGTATTCAAATTCTTGACAGAAAGAGATTAGCTCCAATCCAAAGAGTGAGTCGGGATTAGCGTTGAAATCTCCAATAATAATTGTGTTAATGTAATCTTTATCGTCAATTATTGCTTGTAGGGAGGCAAGGCAGTTAGAATATTCCTCAAAGTTGTCAGTTGAACAAGTTGGCATGTAGATTGTAAAAATACTTAATGTTTCAGTAATCAAACTAACCTCGAGTCCGGCCATCCGACAGTTATGCATTGGGATTGCGGTAACCCTTAAATTTTGTCTGTAGAGTATCCCCACTCCACCGTATGGTCTTCCCAGGAGTGGCCCATCGGCGATATTAACGGCAGAGGTTCCCAAGCTGTTGAAATCCGGGTGTATATGTGATAGGAAGTCAATATCTGTAGGGAGTAACCACGTTTCTTGAACTAATATAATATCGTGTAGTTCGCAAAGATCATGTATAAATTTTACAGAACTGCGAACCGATCTGCAATTTACGGATATAATTCTTAAATTGTTATTTGTCATTTTGATGTTTGGTTGATATGCGCGATTCTATAAATCTTCGGAATACAATTCACTCCGGCCAGAGTTCTTCTGCCAGGAATTTCTTTACTTCGATCGCTTTGACAGAAAGTTTAAAGCTGTTAAAAGGCGTAGGGCGGAAAGGCTTGATTTTTTCAATCTTGGTACCTTCCAAACCCTTTTCTGCTAGGTAGGCATTGATGTCTTCCTCGGTGGTTTCCACGGTAAACCGCGAAATGTAAACCGTTGAGATTAAGTCGGCCGACTTTAATATTGTTGACGTTGCTTTACCTCTCAAGTTTCGGTTAGCTTTCCGCGTTACTAAAGTATATCCGTTTTCGCCCGTCGCGGAAGGCCGGGGTTCGGGCCGCGGGCCGTGCTCGCGCGTTCTCTGTTTTTTGTTTTCGGGCCGTTCAAAGTGCAAACTCGGTCGATCACAGCGATCACTGTTTCTACGCTCGGTGCGTTCTTGAGTATTTTTCATGTGTGTGTTAGTTGCATTGTTGTATGCATTCTTAGTCACAACCGTTGAGTAGGATTCTTCTGTCGGTATTTGTTTACTTTTAAGATGAGTATTACCTACATTTTTGTCACTATTTTGTTGCGGGTTCTCGGCCAAATCGCTTTGTTTATTTGGAGCGTGAATTTTAGTAATTTGTTCTTTTATTAAAGCCAGTTCTTGTTTTAACTCATCATTTCTTGTGGCCGAAGAATCTTTTAATTCGGTTTTAATGTGTGTTATTTCCATTTTCATAGTGTTTAGTTCCTTTAGGAGTTTGGATACGTCCACACTATCAAAGTTGACGGGAGGCAATTTATGCAGCTGTCTGGCAACAAATACAGGTAGCCTGTCAGGGTCTGTCTCCTTCAAGGCCTTCAGGATGTCCTGGAGATCTCGGCTAATCCTGCCGTCTCCTTTCCGCAGAGTTCGTTTGTCCGGAAGTTTGTCGAACAAGATGGTCTTCGCGTTCTTTATTTCCTCCTCCGAGAAGGCGGAGGTACATAATTGCGTGATCGCGATCTCATCGAGAGTGTCCGCCTTGTTTTGGAAAAACGCGAGGCACTCATTTATAATGATATTACATGCGTTGCACGACATAGCTTAAAAGTGCGTCCTTCCGACACGACGGTTGCCGGAAGCAATGATAGTTACGGTTTGTTTTCCTAAACACAGTCGATATGTTTATCTTGAATTCAATTAAAATTCATCAGTGATTTATCTATAAAATGAATTACCGGTTGCATGAGAGTGTGCCCCTCCACAATCTGCTCTTTGCGATAACGGTTGATGACGGCGTCCAGGCACTCGAAAGTACGGCCGCCCATGAGGTAGCGCACGCCCTTCTTCTCGATGCGGAACCTCTGGATCTGGTTGTTGATGTGGAAGAACAGCGAGTAGTCCCCGGGGGAGTTGTCCGACGGACGGACCAAGAAGCTGCCCGGGCCGGCTGGAAAACAATCCCAAATTCAACAATACAAATTCAGAGTTCTAAGGACGGGTTGTTTCGGAGAATCTGAACAATTCATCAAATTTCAACGTTCATTTTCAAGTTCTGTGAAAGATTTTTTCAAGTTCTGTTTTTATTTCAGTTTGGTCAAGCAACTAGCCTACAATGATATAAAAACAGAACTTGAATAAGTCTTTCACAGAACCCGAAAATGAACGTTGAAATTTGATGAATTGTTCAAATTCTCCGAAACAACCCGTCCTAAGTTTAATTAAATCACAATCACAACTGAGCAACATTTTCAGTCAGAGGTACACATATACCCTTCTTCCACAGGAATACGCAAGTATCCGATACTGATGTTGCATACAGATACTCAGGTCGCAAACAACTTAACACAATAAACATTGCTACTGAAATCACAAGACAAGTGTTGCCAGTTTGCCACCAATTATTGTTGAATTCTAGGAACGTTTGACGAAATGAGATCCCTGAGGCATATGTGTGGTAAAACCATGTATGATCGTGTGAGAAATGTGAAGATCCGCAAAGAGTGCAAGGCTGATGTAAGCATAATGAGTAAGATTAAGAAAGGGACGCTTAGATGGTTAGGGCATGAAGAGCGAATGAGCGAAGAAAGGCGTGTAAGGAAAATATATGACGCAAATGCGAATGGTAGCAGAAGTCGGGGACGCCCGAGGAAGAGATGGCACGATCAAGTGAATCAGATACTTGAGTCGGGCCATGTCAAGAGTCAGAATAATAGAAGAGCATGTATGAGACGATGTATGAATGTGAATGAGGCAAGAAGTGTGTGCCAAGACCGAGTTGTTTGGCGGTCTGTCCTCTCTGCCTACCCCTGCGGAGAAACAGTGTGATGGTTAGTTAGTTAAAACTAGAATGCTTTTATAATCTCATTCTTTGTCGACTGTTTTTTTCCTAGCATTGATCTAAAGCACACCGCATTATTACAAAATATCTGACACAAGTGATGACATGTTTAAAGCCTCGACGTGAGTGGCGACAACCTCATCCGGCTGGTCGCGGGAGACTGGAGCCGTCATCTGCGTCAGCTGTCATTTTTTGTTGACTGCTTTGTTCCAAGCAATGTTTTAAAATGTATGACAAGTGACGGTGAGATTTTGCTAAACTATCATATTTATTCATTGCTCCGCCATGTTTTGAGTCTCGACGATATAAGTGGTAACGACTTTGAACATCTGGTCGCGGGAGACTGGCGTCACTGATCAGTTTACAAAATGTGGGCAACGTATACCTGCTTACGAACTTCCGGGCAGATGTATGGCGGTGGTCGCCAAGACACTTGAATTGTAGAGTATCGGATACTCACGTTACTTTGTGAAAGATGGGTCTTGAAGTTAATACATCTAATTTATGGACTAACATCTGCTCATGTTGAACTGTAAAAGTCACAACCATGTGACAAATCTAATTTTGATTAAAAAAATCATAGGTGACTTACCTTTAACCAGCATGTCGACAGCCTCGCTCTTGGTGCAGTTGGGGTGGAACCAGGAGAACACGGTGTTGGGGTCGATGGCCGGATCCAGGTCCTCCACCAGCTCTCGGAAGATCATCCCTTGCTCGCCAGTTCTACAAATTACACCAAAATTACTGATTACATATTACACAAAAAAAAACGGTAAAAGCGCCTTAACTTGCCTTATTTGAAAATATTTTTAAAACATGTCTGGTAATGCTATTAATAAACAGTTAATGGGAATTTTAATAGGAACAGCTGGCAGACTTTTTCAAAAACTTAATTTTGGATTTGCAGCTTAAATATTCAACCAAACTGAATATATTTTATAAAAATCAAAAGTTATAGCAAATATATAGTAGGGATGTGAGTTATTTAATTCATTTGTGTTTTCATTTATAAAATATAGGCAATTAAAGAATTCAATTTTTCATGATTTCAGAGGAAAATTTGGCTAGTATTTGCGAGTTGACAACTCGAGCGATGGGATTAAATTGACAAATTAACGCAATCTTGCCATAATATGCCAAAAATCGTTTTATAGGCTTAAATTTAAATTACAAATGAATTAAGTTGGAACACAAATTTTTTGTGGATAAATTAAAATTTTGACCCAATTTTTTTTTTTTAATATTCAATATATATAATACTAGTGGGCCCGGGCAGACGTTATCCTGCCACAGACCGCCTTCTTTGTAGACCGCATTTTATATAGACCTCATTTTACGTAGACCTCACTTAATGTAGATAGCCTTTTATCTGTTGTTGCTGTTGTCGGCTATTTAATGCATTTGACATACTTAGAATACATGCGCAAGTCACATCCATCGTAGATATTGTTTTGACGTTTCATTTGATATCGATCATTTCAGCAGATTGTGATTACTGTTCAGTACGATAGAAATTAAGTAAAAATGTGACTCCATATTCTTAAAACTATCTAGATATAAAAAATACCTTTTGATTTAAAAATGTTTTCGTGGGCATTTTGGTCAATATGTAATCCAAATTATCCAAAATAAAGTTATGGATGAAAAACGCCATGAAGCCGTTCCTCTTAATTTGAAATCAATAGACATGCAACACACACCTATGAGCTGTGACCCACAGCCAGCCGTCCCCCATGTCGTTGTGACAGAAGAATATATCCCCCTTGTGGAAAGTCAGCTCGTCTGTATCCGGCATCTTTGTATATGGCAGGATGGCCACAACTCGCTGCAACAACACACAACAATATTACACTTTAACATGACATAAATATATTAAGAAGAAGACCCGTAGTTAACCCTGCCACACCAGAAGGGGTAATACACTTCCCCCGAACGAGAGTTTTGTGCAATATCAAATTGCTTTTTACATCACATTCTCATTCAGATAAAACTATACGGTAAAATTGCTCGCCGCAAACAAGTCGGAGGCGCAGACATAAAAATGCATTTTAATAGAAAGGGTTTCAATAACATGTATTTGAGTTACGCTTGTTTACGTATCTCTTTTATTGTTTTGTATTACTAAGGACGGGTTGTTTCGGAGAATCTGAACAATTCATCAAATTTCAATGTTCATTTTCAAGTTCTGTGAAAGATTTTTTCAAGTTCTGTTTTTATTTCAGTTTTTTCAAGCAACTAGCCTACAATGATATAAAAACAGAACTTGAATAAGTCTTTCACAGAACCCGAAAATGAACGTTGAAATTTGATGAATTGTTCAAATTCTCCGAAACAACCCGTCCTTAATGATTAACTGCTGGGTGAAAATAGGCGATGTCCAGTTAAAAAAGGTAGGTAGTAATTAAGTGTTACTGGAAAGGGCAAAAGTAATATATTATCGAAAAATGTACCCATTGTTGAAATGAAATATTTATGAACAGCATGTCTCGACGCCTAGTAAGACCAGGCATAGTTAAAAACATGTTTAAACCCTACTTATATAATAAATAAATAATCCAATATGAAGAGACACGATCACTCCGCGACATTTGGGGGACCCTAATGACCCCGCTTAACCTCTCAGACAAAGACTTTAAGCTACTATGTGTCCCTTTGCGAACTGTCAAAACGTGATAATTTTTGTGTTATTTACGAGTTTTGCTAAAAGCTTCATAACTCACGTTTTGGGAAACGTAGCCTCATTCTAAAAAATGTTTTGGAAAGATTATAAAATTCACTATCGTATTGTGTTGTAATACGTAAATATTTGCGTTTCTAAATATACATTTTATGAAAACGTCAAAAATATGTCAAAATCGCTTACAATTATTTCAAAGCCTTGAAAAATGTACTTTTTTCTGAGTATCATAAAGAAATAACACTTTATTATTATTATTATTATTATGTAATGAGCAGGCAGCATTCTGCTGATGCGCTCATATCCGGTTTCACAACAAGTTTGACAGCAATTGAGTGTTTTAAGTTTGAACTAAGTCCTTTCTTCTCTCCAAATGTGAATCCAATAGAGCTTTGAAATGATTTATATTTGTTGCATCGATGACATGTTGTGGGAGTTTGTTCCAAGCATCCACTACTCTATTTGCAAGGAAGTGTTTTCTAGGATTAGATGCAAAAGGCGTTTTGGTGATTTTTTTTGAGTGTCCACGGAGATTTATATTTTTATTAGTAGTGAAGATTTCTTGGATGCTAGGGCAACTGTAATGTCCAGATAAAATTTTGAAAGTCTCGATCAAGTCACCCCTTTCTCTTCTTTCTTGTAAGGTTGGTAATCTCAATTCCTTGAGTCTATCTTCGTATCGTAGATCTTTCAGAGCTCTTGGTATTTTAGTGAAACATCTCTGTACTCTCTTTAACAGATTTATATCCTTTGTGAAGTAAGGACTCCATATTTGGAAAGCATATTCCAGGAGAGGTCGCACATATGTTTTATATATTTTTAACATCATGTCCGGTGTTAGGTCAAGGAAGGTTTTCCTGATTAGATATGTTAGTGAATTTGCTCTTTTCACAATTCCAGCGATATGTGGTTCCCATTTCAAGTCCTGTGATATGGTAACTCCTAAGTCTTGTTGTAATGTTACTGCTTTTAGAGGTGTTCCATTAAGTTTGTAGGCAAGTGTAGGGTTAGTTTTTCCAACATGTAGGACAGTGCATTTTTCGACATTGAGTTTAAGAAGCCAATCATTTGTCCATTGATATATTTCGTTTAAATCGTTTTGCAGTTGGTTGTGATGAGTGTGTGGGTTTGCAAAGAATTTTGTGTCATCTGCAAAGCAGCTGGAGTCTGATTTTATTATAGTATGCAGGTCCGTGATGTACAAAATAAACAGAACTGGACCGAGAACTGATCCTTGAGGGACACCACTGGTCACATTTCGCTCAGATGACAGTTGGTTGCCAATTCGAACTTGTAATTTTCTCTCAGTGAGGAAGGATTTGATCCATTCGAGAAGTCGTCCTCTTATGCCTAGGAATTTAAGTTTAGCCAACAGTCTATTGGTTGGAACAGTATCGAAGGCTTTCTCGAAGTCGAGATAAATTACGTCAGTGGGAATCCGTTTGTCCCACTCGTTTGTCCAGTAATCTATGTTAAGAATGAGATTGGTAATCGTGGATCTTTTTGGCACAAATCCATGCTGTTTGTTTGAGATTATGTCAAGTTTGATCAGGAATGAGCGTATCTCGTCCACTATTATTCTTTCCATGGTTTTGCAGATAATACTAGTCAAGCTTATAGGTCTGTAATTTGCTGGTTTGAGTTTATCACCTTTTTTGTAGATGGGTGTAATTATAGCTCTCTTCCAATCTTTAGGGAGTTTCCCATCTAAAAAGGATTGTTGCATAACCAGAGCTATGGGATGACTGAGAGTTGCTGCACACTTTTTGAGAACAATAGCAGGAATATTATCAGGGCCAGTAGCGCTATCTTCTCGCAACCCCTTCAAAATATTCTCAACTGCTGATGGAGTGAATTCTATTTCGCATAGTGAACTATCTACATACACATCTTGACTAATAGTTGGTATACTGGTGTGTGGTTCATTGACATAGGTTTTTTCAAATTGTGTTGCAAGGATGTTCGCTATGTCTATCTCGCTGGTAACTGTTTCGTTAGAGAAGTTATATAGTATGGTTGGAGTAGACACTTTCGAGGCAATCTGTTTCCTTATATAACTGTAAAATGGTTTCTGTCCGCTGTCAATCAATTTTTGCTCAAACTTTTTTCTGGTATTTCTTAGTTGCGATAAAAGGTAGTTATTTTTCAGTTTATATTCTCTGTAATACTCATTTTCAATCTCATTTACATTCCCCAGGTGTTTTCTAGATAATCTATAACCATCCCAGGCTTTCTTTTTCTCTTTAATCAATGCTAGTATGTGTTTGTCGATCCAAGGTTTGTTCTTATTGTGGTTTTTATTGCCTTTGAATAGTGGTATTTTTGACACAATCTTCTCTTCAAACATGTTCGTAAAAAAGTTCCACTTTTCTTCAGTTGTAGTGGTTTCCATGAGAGACCACATTATATCATGAGTGCTTAAGGTTTCATTTATTTTATCATAATCTGCTATGTGATAGTTGGGTCTCGGCTTCTTGCCTCTCGGGCCGGAGGATCCGTTGTTATGGCTGGTACTTACTTGTAGAGTTGACAACAAACATATATGGTCACTTTTGCCTATAGGTGCTAGATATTTTATATCAGTAATGAGATGTTCATCATTGCACAGGACTAAGTCCAATAGAGATGGGGTATTGTTGTCCCTGTATCTTGTAGGTTTATCTACCAATTGCCAATAGTTACTGTTCAAGTACATATCCTCAAATAAGGCCTCGGGGCTGTTTGAATTACGCACTTCTGTAATGGGCCATACCAATTTGGAATAATTGAAGTCTCCAAGGATTATTACGTTTGACACGTCAGCTATTCTTTTTAAATGGTGTAATAGTTTTTGGTGGTTTTCGTACGATGCATTTGGTGGGCAGTAGACACCAGCTAGGATAGTTTTGAGATTGTCTATTTGCATGTCAATGAATAATGCGTCAATTTGTGGGTAATTACTAGAACTGTTTTCCAGGGCTTTGTTCACCTGGGCTGAGATTGTCAGGCCTATGGTCCTTTTCTTTACATATATTGCTACACCACCTCCTCGTTTTTCAATTCGACGGTCTTTGCGGAAGAGTGTGTAATCCGGAAGATCCACTAACGTATCTGGTATTTCTGCCTTTAGCCACGTTTCTGTCACTATTAGTACTGTTGGTTTTATAAGGTTTATTTGTGCAAGAACAAGATCAAATTTCCGTGTGAGAGAGCATAGGTTCGTATACAGTATTGAGAAATATAATTAAAAACTATTAGTCACCACAAAATATTAACCGTCCAAACTAAAATATTTTTTATAAATTATTTAAAAATGCAATAAATAAGCAAGTTGAGTGAAAAATATTTTGACTTATAAAAAATATGTTCATGTAGATCAAAAAATATCGATTCTAAATATATAAATATATAAATATATTATTATTCTTAGAATTAGTTAAACGTTCTTGAAAAAGCATTCAATAGCAATAGACTGTATACGCTCCACGATTGGTCGAAAGAATTCTGACGTCACATGTGTCGTGACTTGTACGTACAACGAATCACCTATGGTGCATCTCTTTCTATTACATGAGAGATGGTCGGTTTAGATGAGAGAGGTGTATAGGCCAAAGTTTATTTGGGTTTGTCAAATATATGTACGTATTTGTTGTTATTATTATATGAAATGGGTTTCTAAAGATACATATTCGTATAGTGCTTTATAATAATATGTTGTTTATTGCATAACTTAGAAGTTTTTATTATTATACATGTCACATAACATGTGATACACTTCAGGCCGCCGGCCGCCCAAAAAAGTCTCACAGTGAACTGGGCTGTAAACCGTTATTTCACTTTTGGTCTTTACTTTTCTGCGCGGTGGTCCTGAATTCGCGCGTGGCAAGTCAACAAATAGCGACGGTAATACCGTACCGGGCGCGAAAAGCAAATATTCTAACTTAAAATATTAATTTAACTATGAAATCTTAATAAATTTTCTTTTTTTTTAATAACATCAATTCTAATAGACGGTTAACATTGGTAAAAATCTAAATTTACTGTCGTCATTGCTTTTGTTTCCTTGCTATTTTTTACACATACATCTGCCTATTTTATACTGCCTATTGCTTGCCGTATTATCAAAACAATATGTCATTCGAGAATAACCAGACATCGAACGAAATCCACGGTAATAATTCCACAATGGACACAACAATAAACTCTGTCTCGGTTAAACTACCCGCGTGCTGGCGCGACAACATTGCACTTTGGTTCGCACAAGCTGAAAGCCAATTTTCTAACTCAAGACTAAAGGATGATCTCACCAAGTACAACATTATTGTTGCCGCTTTGGATATGGAGACCCTCAGGACCGTAAGCGACATCGTCATCAATCCTCCTGCAGCAGACAAGTACACTCATCTCAAATCAGCACTTATCGAGAGGTTACAAGATTCTGAAGAAAAGCGACTCACTCGTCTTCTAACCGGACTACAGCTCGAGGACAGGAAACCTTCTGGACTGCTTCGACTCATCCATGAACTCGCTGGTCCCGGGCTATCGGAGAGCCCAATCGTACGCGTACTTTGGCTGCAAAGACTCCCGCAGCACATTCAGGCCATACTTACCGCACTACCCGACGACAATCTGTTACAACTAGCATCTGCAGCAGATAAAATCTCGGAAGTTTATCAAAAAACCGAATGTGAAACTATGGACAATAAACAATATAATGGCATCCCGAACTCGAATCCAAACATCAGTGCTATATTACAAAATTTACAAGAACAAATTTCGGCACTCACTCTAGAAGTCAGTCGACTTAAAACGACTCGGAGAGATGATCATGGACAGGCAAACATTAATTTCGAAAACCGAAATCCCAGCACCCGCCGCGAATGGCGTCATCCATCGACATCGTACCCAAATTCCGCGCACCGACCTCGTTCCAGGTCACGCGGTAGACCGTTAAACACCAATAATACCGCACACGGCTACTGCAGGTACCACGCAAAATTCAGTAACAAATCACATAATTGCATTAAACCATGTACTTTTATTAATAACAAGTCGGGAAATGACAATGGAAAACCCGCAGTAGGGACGTGCGATTTTCCTAAAAAAACTTGTCGTCTCTTCATCCACGAACTCGTGACGCGACAGAAATTTTTAATTGACACTGGTGCTGACGTATCTGTTCTCCCAAGATCAAGCGGGAACACGACCAACACGGTCACCACAGATACATGCCCCACCACATTATACAGTGCTAGTGGGAAGCATATAAAAACATACGGTACAAAAACCATAAACCTCCAATTTGGCCTCCGCCGCGATATGAAGTGGAAGTTCATCATCGCAGACGTATCGAAAGCCATTTTAGGAGCAGACTTCTTACACTTCTTCAACTTAAGCGTCAACTTAAAGAAAGGAACCCTAACGGACCAGTCAACAGGATTGCAGATTAGAGGAGCTTCGCTGCAAGGACCCTCATCTGGCATATCGACGCTGTCTACAAGTCAAAAATACCGGGACATCCTACAAAAATACCCAACACTGACTCGACCCAACATAAAGAGTCACGACGTTCCGAGTCACAATGTCACTCACGTCATAGAAACCAAGGGACCGCCGGTAACTGAACGAGCTCGCAGGATGGCACCAGCACTGCTTGAAGCCGCAAAGAAGGAATTTAAATTTATGATGGAGCAAGGGATTTGCAGGCCGTCCAAAAGTAGCTGGGCGAGCCCACTACACATGGTGAAAAAATCCAACGGGGAATGGCGCCCTTGCGGCGATTATAGGCGTTTAAACGCAATAACAACGCCAGACAAATTGCCGATACCACAGCTCCACGACTTCGCACACAAATTAAATAAGGCAAAGATTTTCTCTACAATTGACCTAGTGCGCGCCTACAATCAAATCCCAGTCGACGAGGCGGACATTCCGAAAACCGCAATTATAACACCGTTTGGCTTATACGAATTTACATCGATGCAGTTTGGACTATCTAACGCAGCCCAAACCTTCCAAAGATTTATGCACGCTGTAACAAGAGATTTAGAATCATGTTTCGTGTATATAGATGACATTTTAATTGTATCAGAAAACGAGCAAGAACACATAAAACATTTAGATGCCCTTTTCCAACGCCTCACAGAAAACAACCTGATAATAAACCTCAACAAGTGCAAATTTGGTCTACCAGCTGTTGATTTTCTAGGACACACAATATCACCGGACGGTATCACTCCCATTAAGGAGAAGGTGAAAACGATTGAAGATTTTCCACTTCCCAAAACAATGCAAGGTTTAAGACGTTTTCTTGGAATGCTGAACTACTACAGGAGATTTTTGAAAAACTCAATCAGCACCCAAATTAAACTCTTTGACTTCACAGCAGGCTACAGGAAAAATGACAAAAGAATCCTCACTTGGACTCCGGATTTGACAGCTGCGTTTGAGGAATGCAAAAATCAGCTGGCAAACGCCACCCTCCTCGCGCACCCGGATCCTCAGGCGAAAATCGCCATAATGGTCGACGCGTCTGATTTGGCAATCGGCGCATCCCTCCAGTTCAAAGATGATGCATGGCAACCTTTAGGATTTTTCTCCCGTAAATTTACACCCGCTCAATGTAAATATAGCACGTTCGACCGGGAGCTAACAGCATTATTCGAAGCAATTAAATATTTTAGAAATGAAATAGAGGGTAGAAATTTCACAGTCTACACCGATCACAAACCGATTACGTTTGCGTTCAGCAAGAAACGCGCTTCAAGCTCACCGCGTCAGGAAAGACAACTAGATTTCATTTCACAGTTCACCACCGACGTCAAGCACATCTCCGGTCATCTCAACACCGTAGCAGATACGCTGTCTCGAATAGAAGAGATAAACAGCCCCTCTGCTATTGATTACAGACGTATGGGGAAAGAGCAGAGTCACGACGACGATCTTATTAAGGCGCATGAGGACTCCCTTGTCTTGCGGAAAATGATAATTCCCGACACTGACGAATTATTATGGTGCGATATCTCCACTGGTCGTGTGAGACCTTTTGTTCCTCGAGACATGAGAGAACAAGTTATAGCCAACGTACACAACGTATGCCACCCAGGCGCCTCCGGCACCTCCAACAGCATACGTCAGAGATTCGTCTGGCCCAAGATGGCAAAGGAAATCAAAACCTTCGTCAAACAGTGTGTCGCTTGCCAGAAAGCCAAAGTATCACGACACACAACTGCACCCACAGCGACTTTTATCCTGCCCGAGGATAGATTCAGAAACGTCCACATTGACTTGGTCGGCCCTCTACCAGCTTGCAATGAGTACAAATACCTCCTAACAATGATTGACAGGTACACTCGCTGGCCAGAAGCAGTGCCATTAAAAGATATGTCCGCAGAGAACTTAGCTACAGCCTTAATGTCACAATGGATAGCTCGACACGGCGTTCCAGACACAATCACCACAGACCAAGGACGACAATTTGAATCTTGTCTTTTCAGGAGCCTTACTCAAAAATTCGGTATCAAACATAACCGAACCACCGCCTACCACCCGCAATCTAACGGAATTATTGAAAGGTGGCACAGGACCCTTAAAGCATCTCTGATGGCGCGTGATAACTCGGACTGGTTGGAAAATCTCCCGATCATCCTACTCGGTTTGAGATCAACAGTCCGTGAAGACATAAAATGTTCACCCGCTGAGATCACGTACGGAAGAACACTTAGGCTACCTTATCTGAATTCTTCACCACAACCCACCGCGAAGAACCCGACACCTACGTCAGACGCCTACAAAAAAGGTTTGATGAGATGAAACACATTCCCGCTAGTAACCACAGCGCTGGAAAATTTTTCATCCACAAGGATTTACCGCATTCATCACACGTTTTCCTACGCACCGACGCCGTAAGGAAACCACTTCAAAACCCCTACGAAGGACCTTTCGAAGTCAAAGAACGTGACGATAAAACTTATGTTATCATGGTCAACGGTAAACCAAAAAGAGTCTCAATAGATCGACTGAAACCTGCATTCTTTCAAAGCACAGAAGAAATTCCATCAAGAGGAACCGTCACACAGCCTCCAATAACGAAAATGACAACTCGATCCGGAAGACATGTTCATTTCCCGGACAGATATCAAGCGCAGTAACAATTTGGCAATACCACAATTAAGGCACAGTAATTAGAAAAAAAAAAAAACTAACCAGAAACCTTATATTGACGTATCCATAAATTTCATAAATTATTTTGTAACTATCATATCGCAAATGTCAGACAATCTAATAAATTACTGTTACTAAAAAACAAACAAAAAAACAATATAAAATTACAACCAATAATACGCATATATTAGCATCCTACAATAAACTCTTTATTATGTAAATATTCACAATACTATGTACTCTATCAAAAGTGCATTAATAAAAACAACAATAGAATCATAGTAAACACAGGTAGCTCAGTACTACTCTAAGTACATTGCGACTAGCGCTCGCCGGTATCCCACAAATATGCCAATACTATGTACAGCACAATCATGTTTACCTTTATTTATGTTGCTACCTACTGATATTAGTCAGGCCCAAAGATATTAGAAGAACGAGATGTGCTATGAGCAGTTCATACTGTGTGGAATCGTTTTGCCGAGTGTCGCCGGTTTTGTTCACCAATACTACTGCACACCTTCGCTTACGCTAAGGTATCCGCACTAATACATAGAACAGATTTCTGTGCGTACACGTCTCGATACCGTTCAAAGTACCCTAATTAGGTAGTACTCCGCCTACGGTCCGGCGGCCAACATAGCATATCTCGTTCTTCTAATATCTTTGGTCAGGCCACTCATAGGTACGCAGTTACTATGCAGCGGCGGCATCGTGCAATGTATTATTATTATTATTTTACCATTGCTGCTATATTTTACCATTGTTATTATTTTCCTGTCGCAAACCGTGCGCAATATTATTACAACAGTATGTACCTTACATTATGTACCTTACATTATAAATAGACTTGTGTTTTTATAAATTATTATTGACATTATAAAATATTCGTTGTGTTACACTATATGTCTTTGTATCGCGTAGAGACGCTGGTGGGGAGGTATGTGGGACTGCTTTAACTCATCCCACATATGGTAACACTTTTATAATTACTCCGCCGCCTGAAGCCCCGGAAGAGCTAGGCGCGAGCGGGAACAGAACTCTCCGTCATTCTAGTTCCAATTTTCGACCAGACCACCGCTCTCCACTACCACCGTCTCCGCGTTCGCATAACTTGTAAATTCATTCTCGCAAATAAATTCAACAAAGACCGCAGACCTTCATCTTTCAATCATCCAAATTCCTTGAACACTGATTTACGGTACCGGCAGCCACCGTAAATTCACACCTCACCGCCACATTGGTGACTCCACACATCGCTGCCATAAATCTTTGGTGTTGCCGTACCAAAAAATAATGCCGTGCGTTTTTCCACGTAATTTAGAGGAATATTCTGCTTTTTAGACTGGCCACACTAGTAACTGTTACTTTTGCATAAAGGCACTTGAAACAGCGCGCGGTCCGATTTAACATCTTTGTTACTTTAACTGACCGTTAAATTTTTAACTTAGCTCACGATTTAGCATTCTGTTGAAACAGACGGCCCTAAAAAATGGAATCTAAATAAGTAGTAAGTAATAATCTATGAGTGACCTTCTTGTCATTGACAGGCTCTGGTGGGGGAACAGGTTCCACGAGCCTCTCCCTCTTCAGCAGGTCGGAGCAGTGGCTGTAGAAGCCCACCAGGTCGCTCAGCGAGTCGAACTGCCGCCCTCCGATGTAGTAGTCGCCGCACACCGCTGTTATTCTGCAACAAACAATCAATCTCTATTTATTTATGTATTCATCTTGAGTTACCTCAGAGCACTGTGAGAAAAATTCATAATTTTTTCATGAAAAACGTGAATTTTGTCATTTTCACACGAATAACACCAAAGTCGCAAGCCGAATCCTCACCATCCACAGTACCACAATAGGTATCATATTTTCGGGCAAATAATGCGATATTTCGTGTACATGTAATTAAAAACATAGAAAAGGTTATTTACCTAAAGTGGTTGATTCCGGTGCGACCAAGATAACTAAGCACATAGGATCCGGGCTTTCTATCACTCTCACGAACTGAAATGAAAAAAAAAAACATATCAACAACGGCAAAATTGCTAAACCACTTAAATTAAAACACTGCACAATTACTAATATTTTTAACAATCTTACTATGTACTAGCTGTACTCCACCACACTGTGGCTCAGTCTCTCTGTGCAGATAGAGAAACAATCGTGCGTGTTGCTTTTACATCCATCAGATGGCGCTGTTTTTTTTTTATACGGATGTTTTTACCCGTCACAGGTGACATCTATATAATATAGGTATATAAAAACATATGCGTTTCCGAATGCAACGTTGTGTAAAAATTTCAAAGCAATCGGTGAAGAACTTTCGAAGATTTAAGATTTTGAACAAACGAACATTTACATTTTTCTCGCTAATATTACCAGTGCCATATGTGCACGAGCATAAGTTTATCTGACAGAAGAATAAAACCAAAACAAGTAACAGACTATATGATTTTTTTCAGAATAATAAGCCGAAACAAAGGACCGTTCCCACGACTCCCATTGTCCGTCCCGAGACCAAATACAACTTTCTAACTTGCACTAATTTATTAAAAGGGGAAGTGGAATTTGCTTCTCACGGCATACTTTACTAGCAATAGTTGACGCTTGTGCTCAGAATGGACCTTTTCTTGAAATAGCTTTATGATTGCGCATAAAAATTGCATAATCACAGCTGCAATAATCTACTGCCCCTGGAAATCTTGTGTGGTGGTTCTCAACATTTGTTTCTTCCAATTTATTAACCTCTCAGAGTTTTGTAATAAAATCAAAAAATATATATATTTTCGAACATATCCGTAAACTAAAAACTGTTTCAGAAAGGTGATGAAATATGATTTCAAATTGTATTATTAGATACTAGCTGTACCCCGCCACGCATTGCAGTGGCTCAGTGTGTCTATGCAGATAGAGAAACAATAGCGCGTTTTGCTTTTATCTCCAACAGACGGCTATATTTTTTTTAAAAAAGCATTTTTTACCTGTCACAGATGACAACTATATAATATAGATATACATATATAAACATAAGCGCATTCGAATGCAACGTTTTGTCAAAATTTCAAAGCAATCGGTGAAGAACTTTAAGATTTTGAACAAACGAACCACATCATTTATTTGTAAAAATAATTAATAAAACAATTCTCAAAGTTTCATAATATATTTTTCAAATTGCGGTCGTAATCTTTGGTTTCAAAGAGGTGTACATTTTAATTTTTCTGTGATTATATTTTAGATTAGAATATAAAGTGTGTTGTTCTATCTTTCTAACACAGTATAGATCATATTTCTCACCATGGCAGTAAAGGAGACACAACGATTTCTATGAGCTGTTCCTAAGAACGAACAAATTAGCCCGAGAGGTTAATTGTACATTTAGGTCGGATTGTTCCAAAATCTTATCACATTTACAATTAAATTAGATTTGTTCCTTATTTAAAAAAAATTACAAAACTGTTAACTTTGAAGCATTTAAAAATAAATTGGATTAAGATAAAAGTGGTTACTATTATAGTATAGTAAGTCGATGCCCGGAGTGTATAAGATGATGTCAATCTAGCAATCTATCCGGGCATCGACTTACTATAGTATAAAAGTGGTTACTACTAAACTATAGTAAGTCGATGCCCGGAGCGTATAAGATGATCTCAATCTAGCAATCTATCCGGGCATTGCCTTACTATAGTATAAAAGTGGTTACTACTATACTATAGTAAGTCGATGCCCGGAGCGTATAAGATGATCTCAATCTAGCAATCTATCCGGGCATCGACTTACTATAGTATAAAAGTGGTTACTACTATACTATAGTAAGTCGATGCCCGGAGCGTATAAGATGATCTCAATCTAGCAATCTATCCGGGCATTGACTTACTATAGTATAAAAGTGGTTGCTACTATACTATAGTATGTCGATGCCCGGAGTGTATATGATGATTTCAATCTAGCAATCTATCCGGGCATTGACTTACTATAGTATAAAAGTGGTTACTACTATACTATAGTAAGTCGATGCCCGGAGCGTATAAGATGATCTCAATCTAGCAATCTATCCGGGCATTGACTTACTATAGTATAAAAGTGGTTACTACTATACTATAGTAAGTCGATGCCCGGAGCGTATAAGATGATCTCAATCTAGCAATCTATCCGGGCATTGACTTACTATAGTATAAAAGTGGTTGCTACTATACTATAGTAAGTCGATGCCCGGAGTGTATAAGATGATCTCAATCTAGCAATCTATCCGGGCATTGACTTACTATAGTATAAAAGTGGTTACTACTATAGTAAGTCGATGCCCGGAGCGTATAAGATGATGTCAATCTAGCAATCTATCCGGGCATCGACTTACTATAGTATAAAAGTGGTTACTACTATACTATAGTAAGTCGATGCCCGGAGCGTATAAGATGATGTCAATCTAGCAATCTATCCGGGCATTGACTTACTATAGTATAAAAGTGGTTACTACTATAGTATAGTAAGTCGATGCCCGGAGCGTATAAGATGATGTCAATCTAGCAATCTATCCGGGCATCGACTTACTATAGTTTAAAAGTGGTTACTACTATACTATAGTAAGTCGATGCCCGGAGCGTATAAGATGATCTCAATCTAGCAATCTATCCGGGCATTGACTTACTATAGTTTAAAAGTGGTTACTACTATAGTAAGTCGATGCCCGGAGCGTATAAGATGATCTCAATCTAGCAATCTATCCGGGCATTGACTTACTATAGTATAAAAGTGGTTACTACTATACTATAGTAAGTCGATGCCCGGAGCGTATAAGATGATCTCAATCTAGCAATCTATCCGGGCATTGACTTTTTTTTTTTTTTTTTTTTTTTTTTTTATAGTCGGAGGCGGTTTACTTACGTTCCCCGCGAGCACTTAGGCCATAGGCCCATTGTACTATCTCCCATTTTACCTCATTCCCTTGCCAGTAACCCGGTCCCTTTTATGAAGTTCACCAGGGCTGTCATTGGATATGTGGCGATGTCTTCTGGTTCCACACTGTGTCTTCCCAGGTATCTGAGCCTTATTCCCAGCAGAGCGGGACATTGGCACCATAGGTGAATTGGAGTCTCTTCCTCCTCTTCACATTTCCTACAGATGTTGGTGTTTTCCACTCCCAACAGTTGCATGTGTCTCCTGAGATGGCAGTGTCCCGTTAATAGTCCTACCAGTTCCCTCAGTGAGTTTCTGTCCATATCGAGTAGTTGCCTGGTTCGGTTAGGGTCCGGTCCGTTTATGAGTACTTTAGATTGCCTCATTCCGGGTGCCTTCTTCCATTCCTTCCAGTGTTGGGATTTGACCCACCTCTTGATATGTAGTTTGGTGTGGCAAGCTGCTACTCCTACGGCCGGCTCAGATCCCGCAAGTGGTGCTTTCGCCCCTTTCCTTGCTAGTTCGTCAGCCCGCTCGTTGCCCTCAATACCTTTATGTCCTGGTACCCAGAGCAGGGTTACTTTATTGATGGTCGCCAGTTCTGTTAGGATAGTCCTGCATTCCATCACCAGTCTGGAGTCGCATCGGTTACTTTCCAGTGCCATTAAGGCCGCCTGGCTATCCGAACATATGTTTATGTTCTTATTTCTGTACCCGATACTCATATTCTCCTGTGCGCAGGCTAAGATGGCTTTCATCTCAGCTTGAAACACAGTGCAGTGCATTCCTAGAGGTATACTGAGTTCCCTCTTAGATCCCTGTAGACAGACCCCGGCCCCTGTTCCTTCCTCCATCTTGGACCCGTCTGTGAACCAGATTAGTTCCTGTTTGGAGTTTGGACCTGGGACCGAGTCCCATTCCTCCCTTGTGGGGTACGTCACTTTAAACAGCTGTCCGAAGAAGTATTCGGCTTGCTTGCCGTCCTGCTTCATCCCAGCCGTCGGACTAATTGCCCTCAGTCTTATTCCTATCTCCGTGTGACTGTTTCTGGGCAACTCTCCTCTCCATTGGCCATTGCAATGTAACCTGTAGGCTGCCGCCATCGCCGCCCCCTCTATTTCTATGTTTAGTGGGGGTAGGTTCAGCAGCACTCCCATGGCTAGTATTGGAGTGGTTCTCATGGCTCCTGTGATGCTTCTGCATGCAAGTCCCTGTATGTGATTGAGTGTGACCATCACTGTTTTCAGTGTTGTTCTCCTCCACCAGACCAGGGCTGCGTGCATGATCCTTGGTTTTACAACGGCTGTGTAAAGCCATTGCATCATTTTAGGTTTGAGACCCCACGTTCTGCCGCAGATTCGCCTAGTTGCCCACATCAGAGCACAGGCCTTTCTGCCTACAGTTTCCACCTGGTTTTTCCAGCTCAGTTTGGCATCTATGATGACTCCGAGGTACTTAACCGTGTCAGAGGGTTCTAATTCCTTTCCATAGAAGGTTGGATTGCTCCATCCTTCTAGTTTCCTTTTACGCGTAAAGATTACTAGTTCTGTCTTGTCTGGGTTGACTGACAGTCCTGTTTCTTCACACCATTCTTCCACTGTTGCCAGTGTTGACTGTATAAGGCCTCGGGTTGTGTCTGCATCCCAACACCTTATTATGGTTGCAATGTCATCCGCATACCCTTGCGTATATAGGCCCCTGTTGTTGAGTTTCCGGATGAGGTTGTCCACCACCAGGCTCCACAGCAAGGGTGATAAGACCCCTCCCTGTGGACACCCCCGTGTCACCAGCACTTTGATGCTTACCTCACCCCTTGTCACCGTAAGTATCCGGCCTGAGAGCATGTTCCTCAGCCACCTTCTGGTGGTTTTGTCGAGTCCATGTCTTTCTGCCGCTTCATCAATGGATTTAATAGTGGTGCAGTTAAATGCTCCCTCTATATCCAGGAATAGCCCTACCGCCAGTTCCCCAGTCGCTTGTGCCTGCTCTAGTTTGTACACCAACCTGTGCAGTGCCGCGTCGACTGACTTACCTGCTTGGTAAGCAAACTGTAACTCGTGGAGGGGCTTCTCTTTCAGTGCCCCGTCCCTTATGTGCCTGTCCATTAGCCTCTCCATTGTCTTCAAAAGAAATGAGGTGAGGCTAATTGGGCGGAATGCACCTGGTTGGTCGTAGTCAGCTCTCCCCGGTTTGGGTATGAACACTACCCTTGTCTTCCGCCATGGTATGGGGATGTATCCGAGGGCACAGCATGCCCTCAGGATCTTCGTCACCGGAAGTAGGATTGTATCTAGGCCCCTCTGTAGAAGTGCCGGAAAGATTCCATCCTCTCCTGCGCTTTTAAAAGGGTCAAACCCTCTGATTGCCCATTTAACTCTGGAGGGAGTAACTATTTTAGCCGCAGTGTCCCAGTCCTTACCTTCCCGTGTAACTCGGGCTGGTGGTGGACCGGTATCATCTGCTTCTAACTTTTTGTAGCCGGGAAAATGTTTCCCCAGCAGTACCTCCAACTCCTCCTCCCAACTGTTGGTATATCCTCCATCAGCTTTTTTGAATGGGCCTTTTGCTGCCCCTGGGTCTTTTGCAAGAATTTTTTGGATTCTTGCAGTCTGTGGGATGGTTTCCACCTCCCCACAGTATTTCTCCCAGGAGCATGTTTTGGCTTTCTGGATTGCCACCTTGTACTCTTTCTGGTATTGCTTGTGGGCATCCCAGTTTCCTGACTTTTTGGCCTTGTTGAAAGCTTGCCTTACTATTTTCCGTAGCTCCTGCAGTCTTCTGCTCCACCACGGTGTTTTGTCCCTGGTACTTGTCTTCAGAGGGCAGCTATTTTCGTATGCCCTTATCATTGAGTCCCTCAGTACTTCTACTGCGTCCTCAATTTCTTCGGGGCAGCCGTATTTAGCTGGGAATCTTGTCATTCCTATATTTAGGTCCTCCGAGTATCTAGTCCAGTCAGTTGCTTTTGGGTTCCTATATGTATCGGTCCCCGTTTTGCTTGTTTCTCCCTCTAGTTTAAATACTATGTGTCGGTGGTCCGACAGGGATGGTTCGTCCGATACTCTCCATCCTGAGACTCTTAATGTTCCTAGGGTCAGGTCTATCACCTCCTGTCTGTTACTTATAACGAAGGTGGGTTCCCTACCTCTATTAAGAATCTCAAGGTTCACTGTCATCAGGTATTCCAGGAGGTCCTGTCCTCGTTTGTTGATGTCCGTACTCCCCCACACAGTGTGGTGCGAGTTAGCATCTGCTCCGAGTATCAGTTCCCTACCCTTCTCCCTGCAGTCCTGGACGAGTCTCGTTATTTCCCTTGAGGGTGGTGGTTCCACAGAGTCATAGGGCATGTATGCTGATGCCACAACTACTTCCCTGCTTCTTTGGTCCAGCGTGACCTGTAGCTTCACAGCCACTAAGTCCCTACTGCAGTGTTCGGGTAGCAGTGTGCCAGGTATCCCTCTGATGAGAATACAGGCCCTGGGTCTGTCCCCCGACTCGTTATAATAGATTAGACCTTGGTTCATGTTTAGTCCTCTGACCTTCCCCCTATAAGTCCAGGGTTCTTGGATCAGCGCGACGTCCACACTGTCCCGAGTGACTCTACTGCTAAGCACTGCAGTCGCTGCCGGACTGCGGTGCAAGTTTATTTGTTTATTTGGTTACTACTATACTATAGTAAGTCGATGCCCGGAGCGTATAAGATGATCTCAATCTAGCAATCTATCCGGGCATTGACTTACTATAGTATAAAAGTGGTTACTACTATACTATAGTAAGTCGATGCCCGGAGCGTATAAGATGATCTCAATCTAGCAATCTATCCGGGCATCGACTTACTATAGTATAAAAGTGGTTACTACTATACTATAGTAAGTCGATGCCCGGAGCGTATAAGATGATCTCAATCTAGCAATCTATCCGGGCATTGACTTACTATAGTATAAAAGTGGTTGCTACTATACTATAGTATGTCGATGCCCGGAGTGTATATGATGATTTCAATCTAGCAATCTATCCGGGCATTGACTTACTATAGTATAAAAGTGGTTACTACTATACTATAGTAAGTCGATGCCCGGAGCGTATAAGATGATCTCAATCTAGCAATCTATCCGGGCATTGACTTACTATAGTATAAAAGTGGTTACTACTATACTATAGTAAGTCGATGCCCGGAGCGTATAAGATGATCTCAATCTAGCAATCTATCCGGGCATTGACTTACTATAGTATAAAAGTGGTTGCTACTATACTATAGTAAGTCGATGCCCGGAGTGTATAAGATGATCTCAATCTAGCAATCTATCCGGGCATTGACTTACTATAGTATAAAAGTGGTTACTACTATAGTAAGTCGATGCCCGGAGCGTATAAGATGATGTCAATCTAGCAATCTATCCGGGCATCGACTTACTATAGTATAAAAGTGGTTACTACTATACTATAGTAAGTCGATGCCCGGAGCGTATAAGATGATGTCAATCTAGCAATCTATCCGGGCATTGACTTACTATAGTATAAAAGTGGTTACTACTATAGTATAGTAAGTCGATGCCCGGAGCGTATAAGATGATGTCAATCTAGCAATCTATCCGGGCATCGACTTACTATAGTTTAAAAGTGGTTACTACTATACTATAGTAAGTCGATGCCCGGAGCGTATAAGATGATCTCAATCTAGCAATCTATCCGGGCATTGACTTACTATAGTTTAAAAGTGGTTACTACTATAGTAAGTCGATGCCCGGAGCGTATAAGATGATCTCAATCTAGCAATCTATCCGGGCATTGACTTACTATAGTATAAAAGTGGTTACTACTATACTATAGTAAGTCGATGCCCGGAGCGTATAAGATGATCTCAATCTAGCAATCTATCCGGGCATTGACTTACTAAGTCAATTCTAAGACTTACTAAGTAAGTCGATGCCCGGAGCGTATAAGATGATCTCAATCTAGCAATCTATCCGGGCATTGACTTACTATAGTATAAAAGTGGTTACTACTATACTATAGTAAGTCGATGCCCGGAGCGTATAAGATGATCTCAATCTAGCATTTATTTGCAAGTATACATACACGTGTATTATAGAAATTAATAAGTAATACACTACAAAACCCAAGAATCTATAATTAAGGAATGAATATATCTCAGGGCGTGTAAAAGGTTCCTTAGAATCGCTTGTAAGTTGTGTCTAATCGCAAAGCATTTATTTTGTTACATGTGACATTATAAAACTAGAAGTACAAACCTTGATATACATTTTTGGGTGACATGTAAGTCAAATGATTGACATCACAAATTACAATAAAACTAGAATTACGATAACCAGTATCAAATAAACTAGATGACTCCTTTCCATGTCGTCTAGAGATTCACCCATCAGTCGTTTCCAGGATAACCGACTCTGTGGCCTCTCCGCTGAGCACTGATCTCTCTAGCTGCCGGCTGATGACGCTGTTCTGTTATGTTCCAAACGAGCGGCTACATACTCGCTAAAGCCAGGCGCTCGTTCAAGTCAACATCTATTAACAGTTACTAATCGAGTCAACATTCGATTCCTGGGGTTGCAAGTATAACTGTTACAAGCGGACATATCCAATTGCGCCTGCACAGGGTCGAATCTGGTGGAACAAGCCAACGCAATATGAGAACTTTGACGACCACCAAATCAACATTTGAACGCTCCCCGTAAATGCCAATTCACGGTCCAACTTCATAGTGTATTATGTATCTAAAACTATTGAAGATAGAGATGGTACGAACCCAGGTAGTTGCCCATCTTGTCGGCTCCCCACAAGCGGTCCTCGGCCGTATAACGATCCAGTCTTCCATGGTACCACTCCGACTCTGGTGGAGCCAGCACTGCCTGGCGTTCCCCTGAACAATATAATTAAACATCAGTCATTATAAGCATTAATTACTCGCCTAGTATATCCATACAAATTGAAAATATCTCCCGAGTAAAAATAAATGCCGCCGACGGGAATCACACCCGCACCTTCAGATGTCCGGTCAGGTGATCTGGACCACTGAGCTACGTCGGCTTATTCCCAACCCGCCAAATAATTCAATATGTACAAGTACTTCAATCGAAAATTACTGCTTATTATATTTTTTTTACCTGTAAACAACTAAATTCATTTTTGTAGGAAAGGCTTTGTTAGTGCTGAATTTCCCACTAGATGGCGTCGAGAAATATTATATCTACATTTGTTGGTGAAATATTTTCACTTGTCAAATATTATTATTTTTTTAATGATAAACTAATGTTTATAAGACAACGTTTTTATGCATAGCATAAAGATGACAAATTATTGTAATCATTAATAATGCATTCAATTCCCGTCGGCGGCATTTATTTTTACTCGGGAGATATTTTCAATTTTTATGGATTTTTCAGGCGAGTAATTAATGCTTATAATAATTTGTTATCCTTTGTGCTATGCATAAAAACCTTGTCTTAGAAACATTAGCTTATCATTAAAAAAATAATAAACATCTGTCAATTGGGATGGAAATATATTATGTAAGTTTATCAAACAATGTGTAGGATAGGTAAACAAACGAAAAGGAAAAATACAAAAATAAATTTATATTGAAGTCAGAAATTCTTCGTTGTATTCAAGAAGGTGATTTTCCTATGAAAATGAGACCATAGAAATAATCCTTACTTGATTCTGGGCAAAGGAGGGCAGTCGGTCTGATTGACAATTTGTTAACCTTTAAGAGAGTAAGATTTTGAGAGAAGAATCAAATAAGTGAGTTTTTTTTACAACCAAAATTCAATTTTTTAAATTGTATTCATAGTATGCGTTTCAAAAATCAAGCTTTGTTAAAAAAATATGTACATAATATCATAATAACTGAATTAATCAGATATTAATAATAAAAAAAAAGTATTTGACATCATTATTAATAGGGGATTTCTACAAATACTGCCGTGCAGTGTATTTGCACATATTTTTTTATTCATTTATGAACAACAGTCCATTAACATATAATATTTTTACATGAACAAGAAACAAAGATGGCAGTGAAAGGAGAACATATACAAATGATGAGCAACGACAATATACATATAATACAAAAAGTACAGATGGAAGACAATTACACGTGTTACAAGACAATTACAAGACCGGTCGGTGGCCGAGTTGACATCGCGTTTGGGTCCCACCCAGGCGTAGTGTGTTCAATTCCTCGGCTGGCTAAGTCCTCCATCACAACACAAGCAACATTTTCAGCTTACTGTGGTGGTAGTAGGAGATTTTCAAATATTGTCAGGTTATTCGTAACCCGAGAATGTTTGTCTTTATTTTAAAAAAAAATTAAAATTAAAACTGAGGGAGGTTAAAGGGCTTTTAAAAATTACACATTACGTATCGACTGTCGAAATTCATTGAGGCTTACACCAAAAAATTCAATGCTTTGACTTGATGTTAAGTTGACAAGTCTCGCCATTCTGGACATAGGAGAATGGAAACCATAATTAGTGGAATGCTGATTGAGGAACAGCAATTCATTATTTTGGAGTGTACGGGAAGAGACGTTGAACTGGGTGAGCCGCAACAAAGCAGGTGTGTCAATAATACTGTTGATAATTTTGAATATGCAAATCAGATCAGAGTCCTTTCTACGTTTTTCCAACGAAGAAATGTTTAAAGTTTGTTCAATTTCATCATATGAGTACTAGCCTCTTTCCAGTCCCATCCTCCAAGCAATTCCTCGTAGGAAGCGATGCTGAACGGATTCGATTTGACAGGTGTGGACAGCATAAAAAGGAGACCAAATTACACTAAATTTGCAATTCAAATTCAAAAGCAGCAGGTGAGCAGACTCATCCGCCGCTTAGACCCAGACAAACCTCACCCCCATGAACCCGGGCACCCCTGCTAAGTCACCAAACGTAGAGAACCACTTGGGATGACCTATGGCAGAGGTGTTGGTTATCTAATAAGTGGTTACCGAGGCGGCAGTACCTGTAGCCGCTTCCCAAATTGAATGAGACCCTAGACCGGCACGCAGAACTAGATATCCCCCTCTGACCCCCCACCATATGAAAGGAGAACACCCAGATCTAAAAGAGACATGAGAGATTGCTCACCATTAGTGCTAGGCCCGTCCACGTCGTCCAGCTCCAGCTCCTGGGCCATGTCGGGCAGCAGGTCGCCCCCCGGGCCCCCGTCCTCCGAGCCCGTGGAGGGGGAGCCCAGTTTGTCCTTGCTGAACACCCCGGGCAGCCCCGGCCCCCGGATCATGTCGGCCATCATAACACAACACTGCCCGTCTGCAACACATATTGATATTACACCATAGACATATGAATATTAGTAGACCTGCCCTAAGTGATTAAAAGCGTATTATCCCCACTCCCCATACCGGTTCCATTGGAGCCGGCTGTGCTCGCGTATGGCCTCAAGTGAAATTTGAAAACGTGACGTCATCATTCTTGTGCGAACTATGGTCGAGGCATCATCGGTTCATTTTACGAAATAACACGGCAAAATGTTGACTTGTGCTATGAAAACTTGTAAAAATAGATGTGAAAAAGAGAATAAACCCAATTGTCGTATTACATTCCATATATAAGCATTATTTTACTTTATTTTAAGCATATTCACATCGTATAATATGGATCAGTTGTAGAAACATGTCTGGACGCGAAACACAAAGCTGGTTGGTTGCTGGGAAGTAAATTATGAACATTTATAAAAGTGTCTTAACTAAATACTTAAACGAAATATTCGACTCTGAAAATAGAACCGAATTTTTTTGCCGAGTTTGGACTTCGCAAATTTGTTCATAACGTGGCGAGTAATTTGCGCTCCCATGTAAAAATGTCTATTCATTCAAAAGCAGATTTTACTTTTAAGAAGTAAATGGTGATATTATAATGCGAGATGCCTATTTACTGTCAGATTGATTTATTGACGAATCACAGTCAGCTTCACCCCCTTCGTTCTTCAACAGTTGATTTTACCCCTCGCCATTATCTTCTCGTCTATTAATTCCTATGTCTGTGTATTACACAGAGTTACATAGACAACCAAATTTTTATAAATAAATGACCTGGTGGACAATCACCCAAAATTCCAGCTGGCTGGAACAATTAACAAGAAAAAGCAAATAAAACAAGACGGAAAAAAATAATTACAGGTTTCGTGATTACCATTTGCCTCTCCATGGAATACAATTCCATTATTGAATTGCTCAGCTGAACGCTTACCATTTTTTATCAGGAGATTTTACAAAAATAGTGCCACAAAAACTATCCAAGTATTAATCGTTATTACATACGCAGGCCGACATCTTGACTTACGTACCTAAACCTACTAAGTACCTAGCATCTTATTTTTCTCGTGGCACGAGGCGGCGTACCAGTGCCAGGATCATTCATACACCTACCCTTGAGATGTTTTCTCACGAAAACGGCGCTATACAAATAATCCAATCATTATTATTATTATTACGCTGGGAGCATATCGGGGGAGCCGTATCGGGGGAGCTGTAGAGGGGGAGGGTACCGGAGGAGTCGCACGGGGGGAGCACAGTATCCTCATTACTCATACTGTCTGAGCTCATGGCTCCCGTTCAATTAAGTCGCACGAAAATATTGAGCTGACGACGCGCTACTCGGCGAAATTCGAAATTACCTACCCCCCGCTCCCCGACCTTGACTCTTTCATATCCTTCCTAATTTGAGTAAACAGTGCAGCGAGTGACGCGATTGCGGCCACACGCATACTAGGACGTCCCCTATGACCATCTCGTCGTCCGCTGGACAAAAGTTTAGTTATAACAAAAAAATATATTTTTACGATACGTACATTCATATATTCTTATATTTATTGTTAATGTTGGCGAATCTTCTACTATAGAAGCTCCGGTTCCATCTACGTCAAACGTGCCTAAAATTTGCTACCTGTGTCCATCCAAGGCCCGGAGGATGACCAAACACCGTTGCACCAGATGTAGAAAGGCTATTTGTGGTCCACATAATGTTGACATGTGTGGTCTCTGTGTAGACTGATATTTTGTAACAAATGTAACAAGTTCCTATCTTAATTAAATATTTTTGATTTATTTCTAGTGTTTTATTGCGTAGTCCACTCGACGAAAGTGTAGTTACAATGAAACAATGAAAACAGTTTAGTTATCCAGGGTTAAACAAGCATTAAATAGGTATGATTTAAGATTTTCACGGCCAAAAGTATTACATATAGTGATTTGTTAATGAGGTATTATGCCGTGTTGCACTACCTTCTTTAGCCAACGTTTCGGACAGCATTGAATCTGAATCTATTCTGGGCTTTGTTCTACGCACTTCAAGGAATTTTAGAGATATGCGGGTGCTTATAGTTTTATTTAATTCCTTAGTAAGGAGTAGACTTGAAAGTGGGTCGGTGATTTGGAGTCCACACCAGGTAAAGTATTCTCTCATGTTGGAGAGAGTTCAGAAGAAATTCTTGAGATTTCTCTACTGAGGGAGTATGGCTACTACCCCTGGCTCTATCCCACTGACTTTCTTTTGGGTATGCTCGGAATGAACTATCTACGGGTCAGGAGAGATGTGCGCATTGCTACACATTTCTTTAGACTGATTCGTGGATGGTTTGAAAACTCGGTCATCATGGAGAGCATTCATTTCTATGTTCCCGATGGTTATCTACGTCACCGACAACAGACTATTTTATCTCCCGGCCTGCAGAACTAACTTGCCAATGGTCATGCCTGTGGGGAGAGCAATCTTGCTGTTGAACAGAATCAATTCGGATATCGACATGTTTGCCATCAATGAAGCTTCCTTTAAGGCAAGCTCTATTATCAATGGTATAGTTGATATACACACTGTAAATATTAATCTTTTAATTCTTATTATAAAAATTATTTTAAAAACGCTTTGAAATGAACACTTTTGTAATGTTTTTGAAATTAATAAACAAATTGAATTGAATTGAATTACAATCAGATAATATTGTGTGCGAGAGTTTCATATTTATCTATAGGGTTAATGAATTGCAATCTTTTTGTTACCATATCAGAGTCATTGAACCTTAATAGCAAACAAACTGAAGAATTATTTTTAAGATAGTTCATTTTATGTTTTCCTGGTAACTTGAATATAAAAAAAAAAAAACACTTAAACAAAAGGTCCCACGCGAATTTCTTTAATTTGTTTTAAATCTGAATCTGTCATATGAAGCTGTCATTTTTTGACATTTGACAAGTAGAAACTACGCCATTAATAAAAATGGAACGATACACGCTTCAACAACGCATCGAAATTATTAATATTCACTTGAGAGAATCAAATGCAAATCATCTTGAGTGATGAGGCCCATTCCCACCTCGGTGGCTTCGTCAACAAGCAAAATTGTCGCATCTGGGGCTCGGAAAACCCAAGAGTTATTGTTGAAAAGCCTCTCTATTCTCAACGTGTGACTGTTTGGTGCGGTTTATGGTCCGGCGTAGTCATTGGACCTTACTTTTTCGAAAATGAAGATGGAGCAACAGTTACAGTGAATGGAATGCGCTATCGAGAGATGATTAATGATTTTTTATGGCCGGAATTGAATTGTATTGATCTGGACAACGTTTAATTTCAACAAGACGGCGCTGATCATTGATTAATCAGCGCCGTCATTGATCATTGATCATTGATCTTTTACGATTGAATATCAAAATAATACCTCTTATTGGAAAACCCCGTATCTCAGAATACCCAAGCTATAAAAGTACTCATATAAGTCTTATACTCGAAAAATAAAAAAATCCCTTTTTATAGTGAATTTTTTTTTATAGTGAATACCTCACAAGAGTCCCAACTGCTCCCGTCTGGAGCCAGTGAGACTATGGCATCCCCAATTGGGGGATGTTGTGAGGCTGAAGGTAAGTGGGGAAGGGAAAGAGGAAGGTGGGGAAGTACCTGGCTATTCAGATCTAGTCACTAAACACGGCTAAAGCCATTTGGAGCAACGTTTCAATTCTGAATGGTGGTCTTACACCAGGGCGATACTGGTAGTATCTTCCACTCTGGAACGTGCCGCAAATATACTATATATTATTTTAATTAATTAATTCTGAAATAACACAAATTAATCAAATAAAATTTATTTCCCTGAGGCATATATGTGGTAAAACCATGTATGATGTCAGATAAATGTGGAGATCTGCAAAGAATGCAAGGCTGGTGTAAGCGTAATGAGTAAGATTAAGAAAGGGATGCCCAAATGGTTTGGGCTTGTAGAGCGAATGAACAAAGAAAAGAGTGTAAGGAAAATATATGACGCAAATGTGAATGGTAGAAGTTGGGGACGCCCAAAGAAGACATGGCACTTGAGTCGAACCATGTCAGGAGTCAGAATAATAGAATAGTATGTATGAATGTGAATGAGGCAAGGAGTGTGTGCCAAGACCGAGTTGTCTGGCGGTCCCTGTGTAATCGGTGTGATAGTTTTTTTTTGTTATTTGTTTTTGGGGTGTTATGCCGTGTTGCGTGTTGTGTCCATGATGGACACTGCAATGCTGTCCGAAACGTTGGCTAAAGAAGGAGTTAGCGCAACACGGCATAACACCCCAAAAACAAATAACAAAAATACTTTTGGCCGTGAAAATCTTAAATCATATTTGGTGTGATAGTTAGTTAATTAATATGGACAAACATGCAGAATATAGATTATTAGGTTCTTAGTTTGGGTTGTTTAAATAATTTATGCATATTTGGGTTCCATGACAAATCTGGACAGTGGAGGATGGAAGATACTCCCAGCATCGCCCAAATGGCTCTGGCCGTGTTTGTTGACCAGATTTGAATAGCCAGGTACTTCCCTACTTTCCTCTTTCCCATCTCCTTCCCCTCCCCACAACCTTCAGCCACAGCATGCCCCAATTAGGGATGCCATTGTCTCACTGGCAGTTGGGACTCTTGTGCAGTTTCATATACCTAAGATATATATTTTTTTTTTAAGTGGCAATTCAACACAATTTGGAAGAATTATCAAGTCATTAAAAGTGATGAAAAATATTTATTAAAACCTAGTCCATAAAAACCTAACCTGATGTAACCCATTTTGTTTCATCATAACTTTTCGTGACTTTATATCACTTTTCATGACTTTACATCACTTTTTATGACTTTCATATCACTTTTCAAAAGTGTGTTGATTTGCCACTGTCCTGAGTTGTCCGGTTACCATAAAAAGTAAGCGGAGTACGGAAACTTTACCATAATATAATTCATTACGGAAAGCGTTTCAAGTACCTGTAACATATATATTATAGTAAAAAAGGCAGACGTACTGAAGAATATTTTCTAAATAAGCACCCAAACGGTACCTATTTTATCTGGATACTTTATAGGGAGATCTGAAATAGAAAATATACTGATATCAAACACAGACTAAAACCGAATCTACTAAACTGAACTATACAAAAAAAACACTATGTTACTTATTTTTAAATTATTTAAAAAATAAAAAAATTATACTACATGATATATGTTTATAATAAAATTCATATGTTACTTTGTTGTAATATTAACTTCTTATAATTAAATTATAATATGTAAATGAAATCCTCAGCACGGGAGATCCCAGTGAGGATATCATTATCTCTATTTGTTACTAAGAAAAGAAGACAATAAATCATTATTGTTATTTTGGCATAGCACACATAATTAAATTTCCTTATATTTATCTATACAACATGCAATAAATATTATTTCCATTTGAATTTAGAATGCTTTCTGATGTTTCCTATTCGTAATGAGTTTCATCCAAGTCAAATGAGAGAATAATATTATGTTTTAACTTGTCCCGGAAGAATAATAATATTTTTCAAATAAAATAAAATAAACAATTTTTCTAGTTGAAGTTCATAACAAAAAAATCCAATTAGTCATTCATAATGAATATCGATTGCCTCGGTGACTGAGGAATTCGTCTTATTTTTTCATATTCAGGAATGCGGTTATATTATTTCTTTGCATGCCAAAATAGTCCGTAATGAGTGATCAATTTCCAAGAATGAATAAAATTGGGCAATACCTTTTTTTCTACATCACACAAAAAGTAGTAGCAGGAAAACACTCTCTCGAAATAGCCACCTAAAATAGATAGCTTCGGAACAAAAAAGAATATCTATCGCATTATCCAAGCTAGGATCCCCCAGCACGGGAGAGACACACGAAAACAATCAAGTTAATGAAGTTGTTGATAATTTTTTTGGACACTTTAATAGATTGGAATACACTCAGCACACACTCGAACGGTCACCTTACCTTTGAATTCTGAATTAGTTATTTAGTATCGTTGTTTATTTGATCACCGCGAGTCACAAATTTAAAAGCCGACTTCGGAGTTGACAAAGTGAAGTAAATAAAATTTGGCCGAGAGGTGTCATACGAGGGGAGATTATTGACGTTTCGGTGTCTACTGGAACTACTGTCTACCACCACGTCCGATTATTCCCTTGATTTTGAAGTATGGCAATCTTTTTCAAGGTTTGTTCGCACAATAAACTTTATTTTGAATTTTGAGATCGATGAAAATGTATAAATTAGTTTTTTTATTTTAAATAATGTAGGTGATTTTACAAAAGGCAATAAAAATAATGACGCTTTTCTCTTTCGGGATAAGCCAATAGGATAGACCATCAAATACTTAAAATATATTTTTCTTTCTTTAGATCAGAGGTTCCCAGTGTGGTCTGTATAGACCCCCAGGGGTCTATATCGGCTGGGGGTCCATGTCAGCGAGAAAAAAAATTGGGGGTCTACGAGATTCAGTACATACGATAGGACCTCAATTTACATCAAGTCATCAATATCCAGCAGTTCCGTAAACGACACAATACACTTAACACAGTTTTCGTAATACTAATAATAGACTGAGAAATTACTTATTTGTATTTTTATAGTTATATTTTATATTTTTATTTCGTCAAATTGTTTATTGATGTATATAAATAGAGTCCACGTTCCTTTCCTTGTCAGAATTAATATATTGAAATAAAACATTGCACGTTGGTAGCGGCGAATTTTCCTAGTTCCCAACTTGTTTTTAAATAACGTCCAGGGTTGTCACGTTTTGGTCTACGTTCAAAATTGAATTGTACTTAAATGACACACAAACTTTAAAACTAAGTTTGATGACATTTTGATTATGGAAATGGAAGGTTGAAGAATCGGATATCATATAACAAGAAGAACTGATCTTAATAACCGCTAACAAAAAAACTTAAAGGGCAGTTCTAGCTACATTACAAAGAAATTTTCGTTGCTTTTCCTGCTTCACGCTCATTTGGCGTAGTACCTCACTAGGGCGCCCCTGTCTGCACAATGCAAAGACAGAGGAATTATACCGCCAACTGGTTGTTGGGCAGGCAAGGGAAGAGAATCTTCTTACAAAATAAGAAATGATTATCACATGGTACGTTAATAGGTTTGGGAAAATTTAATATTCGGCAAGCAGGAGGTCTACGGAAAAAAATGGCAAATGGTCTACGAGGCAAAAAAATTTGGGAACCTGTGCTTTGGATTCATAAGTTTATTTAAAATTGTTTGTACTAACATCGTGTATGCAAAATCCTTAAATCAGCTTTCGGGATTTTATGTAACCGATCCTGATTAAAATAATTTATTTTGTGCATGAAGATATTAAGTCCTTTAGTTTGCACCCAAAATATTAAACTTATTATATAATATAATATTAACTTTAATAATATGTATAATTTTTTCACAAAAATTATTTATTTTTATTTTTGATGTACACAAAATAATAAGATTCTTAATATAAATAATCTTTCATGACAAAGTTCATATTTTCAAACATGATTTTCTGTTTGGAGGAAAGAGGAAGATGTAATATATTTTACTACCATTTGTCGTAGAAGCAGAGGGGTACCTGCATAAATCATAAAATTTTATAAGGAAAACTTTTATTGTTGTTGGTATCATTATTATAATCACTGCCTAGAGCGGCATACAATATTTATTTCGCTGGCTGTCAAACTTTTTGCCACTTTTAGTGATCCGGCAATTTGTGAATTTCGTAATTTGTTTACAATGCATAAGAATAATTTAAGTTTTGATACATTAAATCCTAAAACCCCCCTCAGTGCAAGATGGGCTCAAATGTCCAAGCAGGAGCAGATTATCGAAACCAAGAGGATGGAAATTATGGCCAAAATGGAGGCCCAGAAAAAGGCAAAAGTGAAGCCGACTGAAGCGTGGGTATTTTTACACTATCTCTGATATAAATACGCTAATTCAAGATATTGATTACCACGCCTTCAATTTGTTGTTAGAATGATCGATTTATAATGTTTTGATTTGTGTTTTTAGGAATAAGCCTGACTTGTCGGCTATGAATAAATTTTCCAATGATGGCAGTTTTATGAATCAGTTCAAAAAGTTATCTGACGATTTGAAACAGGGCAAGAAACCGGAACCCAAGCAGCCCCCGGAGCCCGAGAGGAACCGACAAGTTGAAGAAGATGACAGGAATCGCGATCATCGGAATGATAGGAACCACAGCTCCGGCGGCAGATATAGCAACAGAGATAGAAGTAGAAGTCCCAACAGAGATAGAAAGAGGAATGATCGTCAAGATTATAGGTACAGTAATCTGCCGCTTGATTATCCGACAACTTCTCAATTTGGGAGGTGGGTTTGGGTACTCCCATTTCTTGGATAACCAACACCTCTGCCATAGGACAACCCAAATTTTTCGCTACGTTTGGTGATTTAGCAGGGGTGCCCGGGTTCATCGGGTGAGCTATGTTCAGGATGCGCCTGCCCACCATCTGCGTGGGGTGCCAGATCGGGAGAGGCTGGTTTGAGGACCCTTTGACCCCTCCAACTGGTCTCTCTTGATCCATCGCCTTACGCCGCAGCAGGGGGGATAGATCATTCGTCCGTCACCCCTGGACACACCGATCCCTAGATTCCTACCCGCCCCTCATACCCTTTTTCTTCTCAGAATATCCTCTCCTTTCTTTCCTTAAGAAGACCCTCCACACAGCATCCCCAAAGATGACATAGCCTCCTGTGTTGGGTTAATCAATAGCAATGACGGGTAAAAGAGCAAATGTAAAATCAATGTCTAGTGTTTTGACTATAGTGTCCTCTGCGTGCAAAGTCAAATAAAAATGTGTTTATCTGAAGTGACCAGCCAGATAAGTATGTTTTTCTCTATCTGTTTGTAAATAATAAGTATGTTTTTCTCTAACTGTTTGTAAATAATAGGTATGTTTTTCTGAATCTGTTTGTAAATAATAAAATTAGATAGAGACTGGGAATTCATAATTAATTGTACAGCTCCCTTGAGGTGATTTTTCACAAAAACGGCGCTATACAAGTTATCCAATTATTACTATAATCCTCTGTTTATAATTTGCTGGTATTCGTTTGTCGAATTCAGTAGTCCGCCGCGTGCCTAGTCTCGAGCATCAAGCTTTGTACACCAACGTGTTACACACTCAGTTACTATAACGCCGTCTAGTTCCCAGGTTAATTATTGTTGTTTTAGGATATTTCGGTTAGTCCTCTGTGTATTCTATCAACTGTCACGTGTCTTTCTGTTTGTTTCATTTTGCCACGTTTTTGTTTGGATAAGTTTACAAAATGGAGTCTTCTCGCAAGCGGAAACATGATAGCAGTGCTCGTTTGTTTATATCAAAAATTACTATTTTTGAGAGCAACTTACCAGTAGTAACCGAGTTGACATCCCGTCTGTGTCCCACCCAGGTATTGTGAGTTCAATTCCTCGGCTGGCTAAGTTAGAGTGGAAGATACTACTAGTATCGCCCTGGTGTAAGACCACCATTCAGAATTGAAACGTTGCTCCAAATGGCTTTAGCCGTGTTTAGTGACTAGATCTGAATAGCCAGGTACTTCCCCACCTTCCTCTTTCCCTTCCCCACTTACCTTCAGCCTCACAACATCCCCCAATTGGGGATGCCATAGTCTCACTGGCTCCAGACGGGAGCAGTTGGGACTCTTGTGAGGTATTCACTATAAAAAAAAAAAAAAAAAAAAAAAAAGTTCTCCATCACGACACAAGCAACATTTTCCCCTTACTGTGGTGGTAGTAGGAGATTTTCAAATTATTATCAGGTTATTCGTAACCTTGGAATGTTTGTCTTTCATTAAAAATGAATTATGTATATGAATAGATGTGCATTATATGCGTTAGAATTTTACTTATTAAAACCAAACTTAATTGTCATTATTTGTTTCAGGGAAAGCAAACACCGTCGCTGGGACTCTGGGAACCATCACTCTCGCCAAAGGAGCCCCTCCCCCTCATCTCCCTCTTTTCCACCACACAATCAGCAGCGAATGCAACCCCTGTACTTCGATAACTTCCACAACAACTCCCACCACCTGGGGAACGGTGGTCCCATGCTGCCCCCACCCATGTACCCCCCCAGCCATATGTTTGCCAACATGGCCCCTAACATGTCCCCCAATATGCCTCCCAATATGCCCCCCAACAGGCCTCTCAATATGCCTCCCAATATGCCACCCAATATGCCCCAAAACATGCCCACCAACATGCTCCCCAACTTCGTGCCCATGGCTCAGCCTCCACCCCCACCCAAAACTGACTACAACAACGTTAACCCGCAGCAACAAAACAACCAGATCACTTTCCCGAACCTGCCACCATTCCCAAATCTATATAATCAAAATGATTCTTCTAATAATTTACCTCCTCAAAATAACGCTAACCATTTCAACATAAATAATCAAGTTAAAAATCCACCCGTGTTTGGACCAATTCACGCTAATGTGACTAATATTGAAATGCCACCGGGATTCAATAATCAACAGACATTTGTTCCTCTAAAGAGTAACGGGAATTCCAATAACCAACAGCGGATGAACATTACTCGTCAAGGAATATTTCCTCCCTTCCCCAATATTCCTATGCCTCTGATGGTTCCCAAAACCAATTCAGTCACCGCTTCAAACCAATCATCCAGATTAAACTCCATTAATTTGAATATTTCGATGAACATTCCTTTGCATACGATCCCAGAACCGAAACCATTGGATACGCTGTCCATTCCACCGCCTAAACCATTGAATACGCTGTCGATTCCGCCACCTAAACCATTGGATACCGTGTCGATTCCGCCACCAAAACCATTGGATACCCTGTCAATTCCGCCACCCAAACCATTGGATACCCTGTCAATTCCGCCACCTAAACCATTGGATACCCTGTCAATTCCGCCACCTAAACCATTGGATACCCCGTCAATTCCGCCACCTAAACCATTGGATACCCTGTCAATTCCATCACCTAAACCATTGAATACCCTGTCAATTCCGCCACCTAAACCATTGGATACGCTGTCAATTCCACCGCCTAAACCATTGGAAGCCATCTCCATCCCCCCTCCCAAGCCCCTGGATGCTGTAAAGATCCCCCCGCCCGCCCCCTTGGAAGCTGTGAAGATTCCTCCCCCTAAACCCATGAACCTTCAAACCATTCCACCCCCTTCTCCAATTTGTCTCACGCTAATTCCTAAGCCCAAAGAATTGGATGTCTGCTCAATTCCACCACCCCCGTCTTCGTCAGGTGAGGATTTAATTAATGTACCTTCTATATTTGATATTGCGATTTAGTATTCAGCAACAAAGGAATTGTAGTAAACAAGTTTAAATGTACATATTTACTTTATTTTCTTATTAGAATTGCAGCAAAACAATCATTCGAGACAGTTTTCTAAATTCTGTATTGAGAAAAATTCACTTACGGTGGTAAAGAACATATTTAAAATTAGTATTGTACAATTTATTCATTTAATGATTTCTCATTTAAACCTTGATTATTTTAGGTTGCTTTATTATATGATCAATGACAATTTCACTCTTGCAAGACAACTTTAATTACCTATTGGTGTACAGTGAAACTCTTTGATAAGTTCTTATGTGCCGGTTTTATTGTACAGTATTCTCTCATTAATCTGTCGCTCGATTACCCGACAACTACTACGATCCGCCGTTAGTTTTACTAGTTGAAAGTACAAAATCAAGCTCTATAATTCGCCGGTATTCGTATTAGCGCTGGGTTGTGACTTATTTTATTAAGAACGGGAGCCACGATACCAGCTCAATGTTTCCGCACAATGAAATTTAGTACATTTCTCAAATCCAAATATAATATTTAAAATTTTAATAGAAATAATAGACACACTTCTGCAATGTTAACTTTTTAGTTTGTAATTTTCATTGACAGTAACGAAATACATAAAAAGTTAGTCACATTTCACTGGGCTGCAAATGTAGCCAGCCACACTATAGGTGTTAATTGAAAGACCGCTCAATTGAACGGGAGCCGTGAGCTTAGAGCGTACGAGCAGTGAAAATACTGTGCCGATATGGCTCCCCCTCTACACGGCTCATCGATACTAGCTCCCAGTGTAAGAGTGTGAATGATTGTACCACACTTGCAGGGTGGCCACAGACCTGGAAAACCGGGAAAACCGGGAATTATCAGGGAATTTTACCGAACCGGGAATTATCAGGGAAATGTCAGGGAATTTCAAAATATTCTTTAAATATCAGGGAATTCCAAAAATAAAACGAAATTCGTTATTTACGATTTGTGAAGTCCCAAAGTTGTGTTTTATTACTTTTACTTGCGGCGTGTGTAACAAAAGATATGCCGACAAAGACAAACTAGATAAGTAGGTATTATTTTCGTAAATAGCCCTTGCAACACAATCATGTCGTAAACCACCCGCCTTGGTTTTTCCCCTATACTATGTAGGTGCGAAATCTGTAAAGAAAAAGCTAGCAAAGTTACAACAAAGTGTCAAAAGGGTCGGACACCCAGTACGGTCGTAATAAAATTTAAAGATCATCATTATCAACATTTTTACAAAGTGTCAATACAGTAGAACCTCGTTGATTCGGAATCCACGGGACATCAAAAATCAAATTTTGAATTAACGAATTCCCACGTAATTCGAATTTTTATGAAAAAAAAAAAAAAAAAAAACGCCGAAAATCGATTTTCTCGGCCGCCTCTTCAAATCCGGGTGGTATTTTAGTTGTAAATTCGTATTAATACCAATTATTTCTTTATTTTCGCGGCCGATTACCGTAGCGGCGGGCCCCTTAAATTCAGATATTCGCAATAAATTCGTAAAAATGCTATATATTTACGCGTAAATCGAGATTTCGCTGCCGATTTCGGTCGCGGCCTACCTTTTAAATTGAGATATTCGTAAAAATACGATATAATCGAGATTTCGCGGTAATTTTCCGTCGCGGCCGGCCCTTTATTTCAAATATCTGAATTTAAATTCGTAAAAATACGGTATATTTCCGCGTTAAACGAGAATTCGCGGCCGTATTCCGTCGCGGCCGGCTCTTTAAATGCAGATATTCGAAATAAATTCGCAAAAATACGATATATTTCCGTCTAAATCGAGAATGCGCGGCCGATTTCCGTCGAATACGATATATTTCCGTGTAAATAGAGAATGCGCTGCCGATTTCCGTCGCGGCCGACCCTTTAAATTAAGATATTTGATGTAAATTCGTAAAAATATGAAATATTTCCGCGTAAATCGAATTTTATCGGCAGTTTTTCGTCGCGGCCGGCCTTTTAAGTTCAGATATTTGAAGTAAATTTGTAAAAATATGTCATATTTCGGCGTGAATCGAAATTTTTCGGCCGATTTCCGTCGCACCGTATTTGTTAACTCGGATATTCGAGGTAAAGTTAGTAAAAATACGATACATTTCCGCGTAAATTGAAATTTCGCGTCCGATTTCCGTCGCGGCGGGCCCTAAATTCAGATATTCGAAATAAATTCGTAAAAATACGATATATTTACACGTAAATCGAGATTTCGCGGCCGATTTCCGTCGCAGCGGGCCATTTAAATTCAAATATTCGAAATAAATTCGTAAATATACGATACATTTACGCGTAAATTGAAATTTCGCGGCCGAGTTTCGTCGCGGCCGACCCTTTAAATACAGATATTTGGTGTAAACTCGTAAAACTACGACATATATCCGCGTAAAACGTATTTTCTCGGCCCTTCAAACTCGGATATTCGAAATAAATTTGAAAAAATACAACATTCCAGTGTAAATCGATTCAGATTTACAAAATAATAATACTAATTAGGACGATGTATAACCACGTAAAAATCATTTTTCGGCGTTTTACCGCCACGCCTGACTTTTAGATTCAGATTTACGAAATATTATGATTTATTTTCGCAAAAATCAAATTTTTTCGAATTACACGAACAAATTTTCGTGCGCGGACAAAAATAAATTTCGAATTACGAATTACCGAATTTTGAATTAAAAAAATTTTTGTATGAAAAAATTTTTCTGCGTAAATTTTTTTGGCGAAAATTTCGAATTATCGGGGTTCTACTGTACTTACTTTTGTTTATTTGTCTATTTTTGTCTGGTCTTTTCATTTGTACACAAATTGTCTTCAGGCAAAATATCATAAATTTGTAATAAGTGTATTTTGTTTTGAATAGATCATTGTGGTGCAAGGAAATAATAAATGCTTTAGATGACGGAATTCCCTTTATTTATGTATCTGTTCTAATTTTCTGGCGTAGATGAAAATCGTGTTTCAAAAATAAAATTTTGAACGATATGTCCTTATACCAAATAAAACATATCAGGGAAAAATATAGAAACTGCCCTGGAAAACCTGGAATTATCAGGGAATTTTGAAATCCTTTTTTTGTGGCCACCCTGACTTGGCACCGGTACGCCGCTCGTACCACGAGAAAAACAAGATGTCATATATCTCAGAGTATGTAATAACAATTAATATTGGGATAATTTTACTGGCGCTATTTTTCTAAAATATCTCCTGATAAAAAAACAGTAACTGTTCAATTGAGACGTGGTACGATTTATCCAGAGTCGTAAGAATAAGGCTCATCAAATGATCTAACTCGATTATGCGGCTTGTTCATAAACAACTCATCGCTAATTCGTACGTCCACTTTACTAGTCAGCCGGATGCCTAGACTCGAGTGCCAAGCTTTGTACACAAACGGGTTGGGATATTTTACTCTTACTCACTCGGTTACTATAATGCCGTCTAGCTGGCTCTCGCTGACCATTTTGCCAGTCACCAAGGTTCATTATTGTTGTTTTAGGACGTTTATATTAGTCTTCTGTGTATTCTAACAATGTGAGCGTTTCTATTTGTTTACAAAATGGAGTCTTCTCGCAGACTCTTCTCGAAATACCTGTTTTAATTTTTATCATGTTTTGTATGCATGCACTACGATAATTGGATATTTGTCAGTTTGTCGGGTTTGCTGATTAGTGAGAGAAAACTGTATTATAATATTGCCTTATTGTTGTGTGACGAGTGCTGCCAGCCCGGGTTACTTACAACTGTGATAAAAGAATAGTTTTGCGTGGATGAGATTATTTGCAAGTTGCAAGAGTAGTGGCTGATGTGTTGTGTTGGGCCGATGCTGATGGGTATTGTGTAGTTCTCTCTGCAGATGGGCGGTGGGCGGCGCTGGAAGCCGTGGCGGCGCAGGTGGCACGCAACGGAGAAGAGCGGGAGGTCATGCTCAAGACCCAATGCCAACAAGATTCCTCCATATGGTAATGCGACCAGAGGATCCCAGATGCGCACATTTGTTACTATTCTATTCCTATACTTATTTACCTTTTGCCCAGGAACATTTTTTGACAGCCAAAACTCGTGTAATAAAAGCAGAGAGATGTAAGATAATTAATAATATTCAAAGTATACAAATAAAAATAAAAAGAACAATGAGTATCTACAGTGAGAATAGATAAAAAAAAAATAGAATAACAAAAATGGTATAGAAACAAACCTAAACTAACCTCACATAAAATCTTATACTACGTCTGCAGTTTTGGTCAAAATATGATAGGTAAGTGCAAATTGTATTTTCTCATGAAAATAGTATGAATTTTTCAATAATAGTCCCCTGTAAATCTTCTATATAAATAAAAATGTAAATGTTTGTTCAAAATCTTAAATCTCCGAAAGCTCATCACCGATTGCTTTGAAATTTTGACACAACGTTGCATTCGAATACCCGTGTGTTTTTATATACCTATATTATCTAGATGTTACCGGTGACAGGTAAAAGATGCTATTTTTGAACAACAGCGCCATCTTTTGGATGTAAAAGCAACACGCGCTATTGTTTCTCTATCCACACAGACAGACTGAGCCACAGCAACTTTTTAATTTTAAAAATTAAAATTTTTGAAACATTTGTCATATCTATGAAGCCACAGTGGCCCAATTTTAATTTTCAATGATTTTTAAAGGATGGCACAATATATGTATAATAGCGATTCTTCCATTACTAAATTAGTTATTTATCTTTAACAATCTGACGTTTTCTCTGATTATGAATTTTAGTTGGTTGGGCCACTCTTCCGTTGAGCGCCTAATTTGAGGTTTTACTTAATAAGTTATTCCACTATAAATTTACATATATTATTGACCTGAGACTGCAGATATATTATATTCTTTGTTTTGAAGCTATTTGTCAAAGTTTAAAATTGCACTCACTTCCGGTCCATCATCAGCTGTCAAAAAGAGTTCCTATCACAAATGATATATGTTCCAGGTACATACTTCAGGTGTCATACCATTTATATTAAGCAGTATAACATTTTTCCTACAATACTTGCCAGTTTACGGGCTCTGTCCAACAATGGCTAACGTGGCATTTCACCATTCAAGGTTCCTCCGCGATGAACGCAGCTCCGACTACAAAATGTACCGAGACCTGGTCTCAAAGTATCGCACCGAGCTCCTCCGGCTGCAGAACATTAGCGATTTAAAGAAAGAAGAGAAAAAACATGTATCAAAAGATAAAAACATCTCAGGGGAGGATAAATATGTACCGGGTGAAGAGAAATATGACTCGGAAGATGAGAAACATGTTTCCAGTGATGATAAATACGGTTCCGGTGAAGAGAAATATAATCCCGAAGAAGAGAAATATAATCCTGGGGAAGAAAAATATGTGCCCGGGGAAGAGAAATATGAACCAGAATTCAGTATGGATTATGAATCTAGCGAAGACGATTCCAAGCATGATCTCAGTAAGCTTATGAAAAAAGAGATTGAAGTTGAATTTGATATTCAGAGCTTTTCTAAAACAGAGGAAAGGTTGAAACAGGCGAGGGTGAAGGCGGAGAGCTCGCAGAAAGCTGAAGAAGCTGGAGAAGAAGAAGAAGTGAACCAGGAGAAGGAGAAGAGAGAAAGGAAGAGGAAGTCCAGGTGGGGAGAAGGTCCCACCAGCACTGTGCTTCCCGTGGGACTCCCTGGAGTGGCCGCTGTGGCCTGTCTTGGAGGTAACATAATAAATTTATTGTTTCTTTTATCAACTCTACACAGGAGGCCTTAAAATTTCGCTCTCTCATCTTAGAGGATTGCTGTTTGAAATGTTTTTTAATGCAAATAACATGTTTTTAATTTGATGATTTAATCACTTTGAAATATAACTATAGAAGCTTTAATTAAAGACTGCAAGTAGAACATATTATATACTATAATCGAACATTTTTTCTTTTTATAAGCGTGGAAAAAAATAAAGTATCAGGTCTATGTCAGTGCAAAGTCTCCTACTTTCGAACACCTTTTCGGATTAGGTTTTATTGTGTTATGTAGCACATTAAGTTCTTTAAATCGGAAAAATTTTAGGTTTTATGCGTGGACTTCACAAAATAAAATATAACATTTTGGAATGTTTTTTTTTTTTGCTTAAATCAAAACAGGCGGCTGGCGTTAAGCTGGAATTTTAACCTTATCTGCCATCTGCGTAAGGAGTGTGTGATTTCGCCTGCGCCTCAAGTTGCAACCTTAAGGAAAGGAGTGATCATCCGAGCTATTGAGATCAAGAACACTCGTTGTTGGATTCATAACAACAATCTTTTCTCATGTGCCAAATGTTGGGCACGCCTTTGTCGTGTCTCCCAGCAATGCACCAATGCCGAAGGGATCAATGACACTAGTTCTTTGATGAAGTTCACTAGCCCTTTTATTAGAATTATTTTGACAAGGGCGTTAATTTTACAATGAGATATATTTTCTTTGGCATAATTATTTATGTTCTTAATCTGTTTAGGAATAGTGCCAGTGGTGGCCCCGGGCCCCTTGCTGGCCTTCAGCGGGGAGAAGACTCAGCTTAGTCGGGTGAGCCGCCAGGAACCAGGCCTGCTGCAGTACGCACTGCAGAGCTACGGCTCCACCAGCCTCAGCGACGAGGACTGGAAGAAGTGCGAGGACCACTACAAAATCAGCCTCTTGTATAAGGTAATCCATTCTACAGTCCATTTGTAAATTAAACCATATTAAGATAACTCAAAAGAAATATGATTACTTAACACCCTTTGCATCCAATCCTTCTTTGCGAATAGAGTAGTGGAAGCATGGCACAGACTTCCACAGCATGTCATCCATGCTACCAATATAAACCTATTTAAAACTCGATTGGATTCTTATTTGGAGAGAAGAAAGGATTAACTTATTAGAGATCCTGACAGTTCTAGAAGTTGTGAAAGGCCAGCGTGTTTTCGTTCTTCCAGGCTGTAATGTCTGTATACGCTGCAATTTTCGAAGAATCCAAGCTACGCAGCGTGCGGCAATTATAGAGTACAGCTTATTATAGAGAAGTCTTCTAGATGGTCGGCTATCTTTCATTCTTGCTGTACACATGTTACAAATTCCCCAAACAAATTGAATGTGTTTTCGAAATATCGAAATCTCTCAATGTTTCTATGATTGGAGTACAAAATTAAGTAAAAATGTGGTTAGCGTTTTTGCGTTTGATGTTAAAATTAAATTATTCAAAAATAGTAATGTTTATTTTAAATGCATACACCGGAAAGATAAATTTATCTAGTTTCAGTATTTGTTTTTACAGAAAATTAAAAAAGTAAGATGTATATAGTGCATTTGAAATACACAGAAAATATTGCCAACTGTTGAAAATGTTGAAAGTACTGAAGGGTTAACCTTTGGTTGCTTAAAAACGAGAGAAAAAGTTAAAAATCAAAATGATTGAAAAAAAAAAGTCTTTTTGGGTTCTCTGTAATGATTTGGTGTAGAATTATCAGTTTCACGCCAGTATTATGTGTTTCTGAATACCTTGTAAATCCTTTGTCCAGTGGAGCCATTCCAGTTTTATTATACATCTCGTTATGACTTGTACATTTGTTATATTCTTATTTCTTACATCCAACCACATAAATATGAGTGAGAAGTTAAAAATTTGTTGATTGGGAAACAAAAAAAGTCTCGTAAGCTTCATGTGATAGAGAAAAAGTACAAATAGAATGGCATTCTTTGGGTGATAAATTTTTTATTGAGAGTGTCTTTAATATGTCCCTTTTTATTCCAGGAAATGTTGGAGAAGCGGCGAGAGCTGGAGATGCTGGCGGCCTCGGGGCGCCATAAATACGAGTATGACTCGGACGAGGAGGTGGAGGGCGGCACCTGGGAGCACCGGCTGCGCATGCAGGAGATGGAGGCCACCAGCCGCTGGGCCGGTGAGCTAACGCGCGCCGCCTCGGGCAAACATCACATCGGGGACTTTCTGCCGCCTGACGAACTCAAGAGGTAACACGCTCTCCAACGTAATGTTAAAAGCCTCAATCTCATCCATGTTCTGGTGTCCCTACCATCAACACAACGCAGGTTGTTCATACCATCAAAGTTCCTGTCCCTTGACCAAGTTTTTATTTTCCTTGTCTTTTTGAGGAGAGGAAGGAGTGAACATGGATCTTGAAGAGACCTGTGTTGTAGAAGAGAGGAAACAGAGGCCTGCAAATCTTTCCACAGCAGAGCTGTTGAACCCAAGAATGAGTCGTAGAAACAACTCGTTCTCATGTGACAAAAGTCAACCGTGTACAAATGTTAGGCACACATTTAGCATGTTTCCGCACTATGAACCGGTGCCGAAGGGATCAATGACGCTAGTTCCTCGGGGCATTTTCCATTGAAATACTGGTAGAATAAGGACAGCATTCCTACCTGACACCTGTGCTCTAAAAATTGCAATCCGTTTGTTAAGATACAGGAATCTAACGAACCACCCGCCAATTAATTACATTAATTTCCTGATAATATTTTTGCTGTGCCCTCTTCATAACAAACATCTTGTCTTTATTTAGACCAAAACATCTTGTCTTTATTTAGACCAAAACCTCTTGTCTTTATTTAGACCAAAATATCTTGTCTTTATTTAGATCAAAACCTCTTGTCTTTATTTAGACCAAAACCTCTTGTCTTTATTTAGACCAAAACATCTTGTCTTTATTTAGACCAAAACCTCTTGTCTTTATTTAGACCAAAACATCTTGTCTTTATTTAGACCAAAACCTCTTGTTTATATGTAGACTAAAACCTCTTGTAATCACGAACTAGTGGGTAGGATGGCCTGGAGGCTATCGTCCTCTCTAATATGCTTTTAAAATCTCTGTTGCTAGAAATCTAACTACTAGCCGAGGTTGGTTCTGATAATGGAGGCGCAAACACATACACTAGAGATATCTCTTGGATTACTGTGTAAACTCTATGAGTCGCTAGCACTAGAGCCATTCTATGTAGCTTAAACTATAACAACGCTGTTCTTTGATAGGTTCATGGACAAATATTCAGCAGTCAAAGGGGGCCAGGAACCAGACCTCAGCGACTATAAGGAGTACAAACTGAAGGAAGACAATATAGGTAACGTTTCTTTTTTTCATTGCTAGAATATTGTGAGGGTCCAAGAACCATGTTGTTATTTTGTCAAATTTTATCTTATTAGGTACAATAAGAAATCTCTTATTTATTTAGGATATATTAAAGTATTAACAATAATTATTCATATGTTCTAGATCAATAAAGTTCCATTAAGTTAAATTAATTAATTAATACAAGTGAAAAATAAATAAATTATGAAATACACAATATTATGTATAAACAAGTAAAAAAAAAGAGCTTTCGTATGATTATACTATTCAAAACCGTAAAATAAACTATGGATTTCAAGTTACAGTTGTAAATGTCTACATCTCTTAAGATTAACCCGTCGTATCCCGGAACCGCATATGTGAGTGCAGCACATTATCTACGAATTAAAAAAAAAAATAAATAATAATTATGTGCGATTTTGACCCTTATGTATAAGGAATTTGTATGAAGAACAAGGTCACAATCGCTTGGGCTATTCTCGTTCTTTACGCAGCAAATACCGGAATGACTTCTAGCTTTTCAGAAATATTAAATATTCCAACGAAATATTTGCCGCGTTTTACAACCATCAAAGTGTCAAAGCGTCTTCTTTCATTATTTTTGATATAAATTGATTGTGGAAATAATAGATTTGAGGTATCATCAGAAAGATAGTTTTATCTACATTATTTTGATGTAATTTTTATAATATTTCACCCAAGAAAAGTGATGAAAATTAATTTCATAAGAAATGTCAAAATTTTTACGTCATAATGAATAATTATATTTTTAGCATTATTTATTTACAGGTTTCTTGTATAAAATAATATTATTAGTAACAACAGTTGTATAAACTACCGAAATCTGGAAGAATTGTTATCATATACTTATATAATGCGACACAAAAAAAATTTAAGTGGACACTTGACTTTTGATTTTGGAATTTGAGCTTTTGGAAATTGAGCTAGGAATTTCCTGGTACACCACAGGTTAAGGATCTTCTGCCCCTGGGATATGCAAGTATCCGATTCTCGATGATTCAAGTATCTTGGCGACTACCGCCACACAACAGCGCAGCGGTTCGTACACAGGCACACGTTGCGTGAACTCGTCGGCGACCAGTTGAGCGAGGTTGTCGCCACCCACGTCGTTAAGACTTTAAATATGGCGTCACTTGTATCGAGACATTTTGTAATAATGCTTGTGCTTTAGGTCAATGCTACGAACATAATCGTCAACAAAGAATGACAGGATATAAAAATAACGACCACAGCTGCTGTTTGGTTGTTAACCTCTTAAGGACCACGCCCGAGTATACTCGGGCGGCTATTATGTGCCAGAATTCGGAATTCATACTAAAGAAATTTTTTAATTATTTTTTTACATTATGCACCACCACAACATCAATATTCAGGGCCCGAAATGGCTTTTATATGAGGATATATATTTTGAATAAATAAAATTCATTGATAAAAAAAGGTGTTTTTTTTCCATTTTTAATTTTTAAATGATTAACTGAAGGGGTTAAGTGAGGTTATGAAAGCTTTTGAGTTTTGACTTTTCGAGAATTCAACAACGATTGGTGGCGACGCGGTTCTCCTTATTTCGGTAGCGACAGGTTGTTTGGGACGGGAGTATCGGATGCTTGTATATCCCTATGGAAGAAAAGCCTAACAATGTTGTTGTGTTCCCACAAACAGTTCTCCAACTCGTCGTGGAAGGAGATTTTAAATAATATGTTCTTTGTGTTAAATCAGGGATTTATTAATACTTTGCGTATTACAATGGTGACTCGATAGTCGACCTAACTAGAAGCTGGCTAAATGAGATCTGAAAACACCGAGTTTGTCTGGGCTACTAGCTGCCATCTTGCAGACTTCCAAGCAAGCTCTATGCACTGCCCTCTATGAGTGCATCTGTGAAGCTTTTACTTCCCAACAAATGTAGAATCAATGCTTCTCACATGTAATACTATATTATGCATATCTGGACTGCTGTGTTGATTGTGTTGATAGTTTAATAATGATTGTAAATAATTTAAAGATGTTCTGTGCAGGTTTCAAAATGCTCCAGAAGTTGGGGTGGAGTGAGGGGGAGGGCCTGGGGGCGGACGGATCTGGAATAGTCAACCCAGTCAATAAGTATGCATTCAAATACTTTCCAAATATTCTATACTTTTCAAATATCTAACTTTCTTCTTCTAAACCCTCTCATTTTACTCTTTTGAATCACAAAAAACTATCAGCAATAGGACCATATGCTTTTTTATCATTTGATATGAGTACCTTCCATAGTCTTGCTCTCGCGACGGAAATAGGGATGGTTAATCTGGAAAGGAAAGTCAAAGCGGTTCCAGTTACCGGAGACTGATAAATGGAATTGATTATATATACAGTTACTTTTGGAACTATTTCTGGCGACAGTAGGTTTATCGGTATGCTAATTGCTAATATGATTCGATTTTGATGCTAGTTAAAAACTTACCATCTCTATTTCTCTGTCGCGAGAACGAGATTCAAGATCCAGACTATAAAATTTATACATAAACATAAATGTACTGCCATCTTTAGTTAAGATTTTAAAATGATTTTTAGTATGAACATATTTAGATAATGCTGTTTTTCCGCATAGGGACTCATTTTATACCATCAAAACATAGCGGTCTTCTCAATAAGCCTTCCATTGATATACGCAGCGTGACCTCAAATAACTAGCTCAGACCTTGCCATAATAATTTTCCCATCTAACACTCGTATTTCCGTCCCGAGGGGTAGCAACAGAGAATCCAACCAGGGCCTGGGAATAGACCGCGGAGACAGTCTGGAAGAAGGGGATGATGAGTTCGATGCGTACAGGAAGAGGATGATGCTGGCTTACCGGTTCCGACCCAATCCCCTGGTAAGTTCAACACATATAACTTATTTACAATCAATTCGATACTTGATCATTTATATTATCATTATTTATTTTCAAAATAGGCAGTATTACATACATAGTTTATCATACTAGTTTCAGCAGTCGGTATTGGCAAGAGATGTTTCAACTATTTTATAATATTGAGAAAAAATATGTACAAATAAGGCTAGTTAAAGTTCAAGAGCTTCCATAAGACAGCGGAGGTACGAGTAAACATTAACACATTTGCGGACACGCCAGCCACAGCCGTCCAAATCGTGAAGCGAATAAATGTAATACTATGAAAGTTTATGTTAAATTCAACCGGCTCGAATTTTCGTTCTTTGTATCATGTGTCATAAGTCACGTGGTGCAAGCGAATTCCATATCGCTCATCGAGAAACATGAACGGTGCTCACCAATGCCTCTTAAACTCTTTGGCTAGATGGGGCCACTTTAGTTCACAGTTCGCATACTGATAATCCCAGCAGGTCGGTAAGCTTCAAAATTGTTAGTAGCTAGAATCCTTTACCCTTTATCTGACCTGACGCAAAGATAGACTGGCAATATTTTTAGCACAGAAAAAGTCCCCGTAGTGTAAATGATTTTTCAACTGATGTGCTTGTTCTGACTTGTGTCTACGCGAGTGAAGAAGACAGCAATAACCGTCAATCTAACGTTTATGTTCGTGGTATCGAAAAGTGTGGATCTGGCAGTGTCATTGTCGCGTTAGGTCCATATCTTTATGAAAAACAATTTAGTCATAAATTTTCTTTTAGCTGGAAAACATCATTTTTGCATACATATTTACTACAACCCTAAAATAGATTTCAATCAAAACTGAAATATTTAAAAGAATGTAGAATAGAATCAAAAATACAATATTCACAGTAAACATAGACTGCTAATCAGTAATAATAACCAGAGTAATTTCCAGAATAATGTCCTGAACTATAACTAATCTAACCTTATCTAAAATCTTGAAAATATTATAACTTATTTGGTTCCATGATAACTCCTCAAAATGACAATTCAACACACTTATAAAAAGTGATGAAACCAAAACTAGGTTAAATAGTTACACATGTAACCTATTTAACCTGTTTTTTTTCCAGCACTTTTCATAACTTTATAGGTGTGTTGAATTGTTGAGTTATCCGGTCACCAACTTATTTTAGTGTTTGAACGAGTTTGAAAAAAATTTTCCTTTTATTTTCAGAATAACCCGAGGAGACCGTATTATTAATCAAAAAAAATATATGCAGAAACCTGTAATTATTATAACAAAAACATAAAAAATTTATAATTTATTTATTCTTATAAATAATGCCAATAATAAGGCCGCCTGTAGATGAGAGACAATTTGCGGCGACAGTTGGAAACTATTCCAAAATTCATATAAATTCAAAAAAGTCTCCCGAAATACGGTAATGAATTTTTATGCCGGCAACTAAAGTCACTCGTCTGCGGGCTGTCTAAGAGTACTGGCAGCAACCTAAAATGTATATTTTATGCATTAGATATTAGATTATTTGAAATAAGAATGCCATTCTAAAAAGAGGATTCTAAATTAACACACTTAACTGCAATAAATGGCATTACAAACTTATAGACACGTTATTGTCTCACAAAATGTGGCGACTAACGCACATACTTGAGGTGGAGTTCCGAGCACAGCGACAGTAGCGTCAGTGACACTGCGTCAGGGCGAGAGTATTATACACTATGGAAATGTATGGGAGCATATTTGAACACAGTGTTACTGACGCAGCTTCTTCGATGCTACTGCTGTGCTTGGAACTCACCTTAAGGTTTTCAGTAAATTCTTATTTCATATATTCATTCATGTGTGACAAAGATAGATATATTTGAAGAAGTATTCTAAGATGAATACGGAATGCTGTGTGAGACAACCTATTTTGTGTTGCTACATTCGCTATCTCACTTCCTCTAATCAATTGGAAACAATAGTAAAAATAATTGTATTATTTACAGTCATGTACAGTACACTATGACGGCCTCCGTGGTCGAGGGGTAAAGCTCTCGACTAGCAAGCCGAAGGACGCGGGTTCAAATCCCGGCGTGTGCAAGTAAATTTTATTCGATTAATTTGTGTTATTTCTAATTTATTAATTTCAAATAATTTATAGTATGCTTGCATGTGGAAGATACTCTTAGTATCGCCCTGGAGTAAGACCACCATTCAGAATTGAAACATTGCTTGAAATGGCTTTAGCCGTGTTTAAAAATACATTACGTATTTACACTATGAAATGTTATTCCTTGGCTTTTACTAGTGTTTGTCATGTAATGGAAACACTTCATCACACACAAGGACATTTAGGCACATGGAATTTGGTTAGAGATTAGCTTGACAGTTTAGTATTATATCGAAAGGATGACAATTACCTTATCTTTTGCTTGCCAGATCTCTGCAACATGTCTGGCAATTTGTAATGCCACTTTCTGCGATTAACTAATAAATTTAGCAAAATTAACAGCTAAATTTTTGCAAATACAGGGTGCATTTTATGTTCCGGGTCGATGCTTTTTTTTTATTAACTTTTAAATGAAATACAATTTGATTGATTGATTATATAGTCTTTAACACTATGTATGGAATACTAAGTCGTTCAAGTGGCCGTCTCTGGCCGCCAAACAAAATCGACCCGGAACATAAAACGCACCTTGTATTCTGAATACCTAAAAATATGTTCAGCATTCATTCAGAACTTCCTATTCTACTCTAGAAATGTTTACAAAGCTGAATCAAAATATGTATGCTTTTTATTTACGCACGTAAAAAGATAAAGGCAATTATTTCCCTAACCGCTGCACTTTTAGGCACAGATGATGGAAATTACACTTTGTTTTAACAATTACTCGAGAAATAACTGTTTACACGCACCAAATAGGTTATTAGGTTTATGGCTGTTATGATCGCTACTTATAAATATTTAAACTTTATTGTTAATACAACATTACACACACAATCAATGTAAATTTGTCAGAAGGATTAGGAAATAAGAACCAAACGAACTGTCAACGAAAGCGGTCAGATCCAGAATAAAATCAAAATGGACTCTTGGCCAGCACTCGGCTCTTAGAAGCAGTGTGGCGATCTGCTAAATATTGCCAGCGGCAAAAAGGAAAATTCCGCATAAATTATTATTGTTAGTTCTTATTCCCTACAGATTCTTAGGTTGGGTTAATTAACTAATTTATACATATTTAGATTGAAACGAAACTAACGTTGTGTGTCAATCCATACAAAAAGGGTTCAAAATGACAGCAAAGGGATCGTTTATAAGGTAAATTTTGAATTTTGGTTGAATAAATATCAAATTATGTTGTTCTCCAACTTGTCGTGGAAGGAAATTATGAAAAATAAGTTCTTTGTGTTAAATCAGGGATTTATTATATATTTCGCGTATTACAATGGTGACTCGATAGTCGACCTAACTAGGAGCTGGCTAAATGATATCTGAAAACACCAAGTTTGTCTAGGAGCATTCCAACTGGCCCTGGCGACTACTGGCTACTAGCTGCCATCTTGCGGACTTCCAAGCAAGCTCTTTGCACTGCTCTCTATGAGTGCATCTGTGAAGCTCTTAGCTAACTCACTTCCCAACAAATTATAATGGTTTTTTTTTATCTATCCCGACATTATATTTACACATTTACCATTTTTTATTTTTATTTATAGGTAATTTTTTTGCAGTCATCTTTTTTTAGAACGTTGCTTCTTGTTGTAATTAAGTTGAAACGAAGTGTAATTTCCATTATCTGTGCCTATTAAAATTGCAGGGCTTAAGGAAATATTTACCAAGATAAAATTATGCTAATTTATGGATATTTTTATGAGTTTTATCACATATACGTAAACAGTCAAACTTGGAATAATGTTATAATGAGAAAGATGAGACAAACATAATTTTTCCTCATTTCAGTGGTTGGAAAATTGTAACTTAAAAATAATTTTATTAAGGGTATACTTAAAATAATTAATAATCTGCTATTTAATAGATGGCGCTAATTTAATTATTTTAGGAAAAAAACTCTTTTGCCAGTTATGCTTTAAAATAATAACTACTAGCAGATTATGAATTCTTTTGTCATTATGATGCCAAAAAGTAGTGACTTGTGATTAAAATATTTCCTATTTATAATTTTTTTCTCCACTTTTTCATTGTATTTTGAGTGTACTTTGTTTTTTCACTGTAATTTATGTATATACAATTTATATATATATATTGTAAACTAAACCTATAAATTTACCTCCACAATACACATGCATACAATATATAATAATTATGATGATAGACTAGAATAGAGAAGCGCCTCTCTATAACATTTGTAATGTTTTGTAAAAATGCCTCGACATTGTGAAAAGCGTTATCGCTTCTATTTACATTTTGAACAGGTGCCCAGTAACAAACTTCAGACATTATTAACCCGTAGGAGGCCAGCTAGAATATTCAATAAATAAAAAATATATTTTTTTTAAGGCCAACAAATATCCAATACCATAATTGATAAGTGACATTTTGATTTTTGTGCTTAATGAACCCAGTAGAAGTAAAAATTAATGTATAAGGTTGAAACTGCAATTGCAGTGCTTCGTGACGGTGACCGGATAAATCATCAAAATGATAATTCATCACATCTTTAAAAAGTTATATAAAGTCATGGAAAGTGATGAAACAAAAACTTTATTAACTGGGTTAAGTAGGTTAGGTTAGGTTTAAATTATTTTTTATTTCATCGTTTCTAATGACTTTATATCACTTTTTAAAAGTGTGTTGAATTGTCACTGTGTTGAGTTATCATGGAACCCTTCGTGACATGCGTGGGCACAATTCTACAACACTGCAAATGCAGGGCTCTGGCTCCTAAGGGTTAAGGAATATTTTGACCAATCAGATTATGTAGTATTGCAATTAAATATTATGCGTACTTTGTGGCCTTTACTAATAAATGTATTTTAAATTTATTTATTGACCACCATTCAGAATTGAAACGTTGCTCCAAATGGCTTTAGCCGTGTTTAGTGACTAGATCTGAATAGCCAGGTACTTCCCCACCTTCCTCTTTCCCTTCCCCACTTACCTTCAGCCTCACAACATCCCCCAATTGGGGATGCCATAGTCTCACTGGCTCCAGACGGGAGCAGTTGGGACTCTTGTGAGGTATTCACTATAAAAAAAAAAAAAAATTATACATAACTGATAAAGCAACCATTAACGTAAGGTAAATTGATGTTTATTGTCAAATTTAAAACATGTTTATTAGTAAGGGCGTACACATATAAGAAATACAATAATAATCATTCATTTTAACGACTTATTAACGATTTAAATATTTTATGTATTGCGTTGTATAACAGTTTAGAGTGCTCGTCAACAGTTAACGATGGCATGGAAATATGCGTAAACTAAACATTTTTGTAAATTACTTGCGGTCGTGACTTGCTATTTCCTTCCATGAGCAATTTACCAAGTTTGACTGTTAATTTATTATAATTATTACCAAAATATGTAGTTAGTATGTATCATTAATTCAATAGTGAAGAAAGAAAACTGTAACGGATTTCTGTTAGAACAACGAAAACATATGTCTAAAAGATGTACAAATTTTAATCATTTAATACACTTCTGACAATTTTTTAAGTGTTTTATTTGTCTAGTCCAGCGGTTGACAAACGGTCGGCATTCTCAGTCGCTCGCATAGGATATTTTATTATGTTTATAAATTGTGATGTTTTTTTGAAATTAAAAATGACTTGCAGACATGTTGCTATATATCACTCCAGCTTGATGAATCCACTGACGTGGTTGACACATCTCAGTTAGCCATATTTGTAAGAATGATACATATTTAGAGATTTTACTGTGACCGAGGAGCTTTTAAAAGTTTCAAGGGCGCATAAGGGGCGAGGATATTTAATTTGCAACTAAACAAATTATTTCTTCTGAGAATATACCCATTCAAAAACTTGTGGGTATTACTACCAATGGTGCTCCAGTTTTTGTGGTTCAATAATGGCTTCATTGCCTTATGCAAGAAAGTCGTTATGTGAAAAACTTATGTGAATCAATGTTTTCCTCTATGAAGGTTGTTAAAAGCGTATAAAGAAACAGACTCGCAGATGTCCATCTGCAATTGCATTCGGATGGGGGTGACAAGTTACTCACCAAGGATTGAGGATTGAAAAGATTGTGGAGGAAAGTGAATACCATTCTTTTCACTTTTACATTCATTTAAAGATATTTTTCATTTATTATGTTTATAAATAAATAATTTAAGCACATATTTTATGTTTTATTGGAAGTCTCCCGCCTTCTCCTCTCACTACTTCTCTCTCCGTACGCGCATATGGCAGTGGGAGTTAGCTCGTCGCCTTTTGCAGAAAAAAAACTATTAGTGCGCCGCCCGCCTTCCGCTGCTCGTTAATAGTCCTCTATTTCGCAAAATAAAGATGTGAAGATTAACTGGATGAGAACAGATTTGACTCCAAAATACCCTGGTGAGTCCTTCCTCTTTGCCTTGAGACATATGTTCTCCTTGGTGCAGTGGTCACTCATTACAATCCACGATCGATTCGATTACTCGTAAATTACACTAAAATTGCGTATCAAAGCTCGTTTTAAACATTAAACCATAGCTCAATAGGTACAGTACTTATTTTTTATTAAATAGTCTCAGCTCGTTCAAATTGACATTGGTTGAGAAAGGGTTAACATTAAACACCGTTAATACTGGTATAGTTATAGGTATAATGATTTTTATCAAAATGACACAAAATTACAATAATTTAATGAAAATATGCCAGCTTACACATAATATATTTCCCTGTTCCGTTCATATGATAATACAGTTAATACATGTAGATTATTTAATTATTACATTGATGTTTCATAAGTTACGCTTCAGTTTCAATAAGTCCAAAAGCAATAAAATCTTCAATCACCCCGTTGAAACGTTGTTGGAAATCAATGACTGACTTCTGGTTCATGAAACTCACATCCATCAGCGTTCGATCCTTAGACAACTCTGCCTCAACATCTACAATGTCGTCTCTTTCCCTCATTAAGAAGGTAAGAGATATTGTTGTGAAAATGAAGCCATACTGTGAGATGTCTTTGATTTGTTGATCGAAGACGTGTCGCGGATAGAGGAGGGCGATGTCGCAGTTGAGTCGCTGCAGAGAAAGTGAGAGGGAGCTGTAGTACAGGTCCAGCAGTTCCTGGTAGTGCTCCTTCCTCAGGCTTTGCTCCGTGGCGCAGAACATCAGGTGACTTAGGTCCACTATCGGGGAGCAGTGCTTCACCATCTGCCAGTCCACAAAGCGCAGCTCTGAAGGAAGTCCCTCCTGTAAGGCAATATCTAGGCTTTACATGCAAGAATAATGCATTCTCAATGAGGGAATGATGGTGGACAAAATTTAAAAGAAGACAAAGAACCTGGCTAAAGAAACACCAAGGATATTTCAAATTAGAAACCTTAAATTAACATTCCGGCAGAAATTAATTAGTTATAACTGAATCCTATAATTTCTATACCCGCTATATCCGATTTTTTGACAAAATGATGTGAGTATGACATCTTGTTCACATTTTTGCGAACAACAAGAGGAGCCTAAAATTGAGTTTCAAAACCCTCCTTCTCACGACCAAAAACCATGTTAAAACTGCGAGTGAGAAACCAAATCTGCTATATCATACAGAAAGTTACTATCAAAACGCGCTATATCGGATTCAACCAATCACAAGCAGTTATTTTGTCAAAATACAATATGGCCACCGCTCTGACGCCAGGCTCAAGCATTGTGTTTACATACGTCGAGTGAGTGTTTAGCTGTCCCGTTTTTTAACGATTTTACCGGGAATGTAATTCTCCAGAAAACGATCATGAAGAAACTGTGAATGCCGTAATTTAGTAGTATTTTTGAAATTTATTTCGTTTTATTAGGTTTTTTTTTTTTTTAAAAGTCCGAAGGGTGAAGATGAATAATCTTTTATTTCGAAATTTCGATATCCTAATTATTTATGTAAGTTGTTAAATATTAAAAAAAATGGGACGCTCATGAAATCGCTGGAATCGTGTGTCAAAATGATCTACGCGTGTGTTTCTAAACCCTCCATGTCGGCTCAGTTGACTTTCAAAAGCCTCTATATCGCGAAGTGAGTATCAAAATCCGCTTTATCCATTTTATTTATTGAAATTACTTAATTATTGCTAGACATATGTAGAAAAATAAATGCTTTTCGAAATTTTATTACTCCAATTCATTATATAAAAAATTGTAATGCAATTACTTATGTACGCTAGAGATGTGACAGTTTTTTGCGTTTTTCTCCAAATCAATGAAAGTTGATATAGCGGGTATAGAAATTACACAACTCAAATAATGTAGAATCTGCCCTTCTGGCCACAATCATCTTACACTGTCTAGTGGAAACTACCCGAACGGGATTTGGCTCAGTTGTTAGTGCTGTTGACTCCATTTTCTAGGGAGGAAGTTTCAATCCTCAGTCTAACCAAAATTATTTAAAAAAAATTTAATGACATTTTACAGGTTCAAAGCAGTTAAGAGCAAGTCCCTGGAGAGGAAGGTTCAATCCACAATAAAATAAAAAAAGGGTATAAGTTTTAAAAGGTACTCTCAGTATCGCCCTGATGTAAGACCGCCATTCGGAATTAAAATGGCTTTAGCCATGTTTGGTGACCAGATCTAAATATCCAAGTACTCCCCCACCTTCCTCTACCGCATCTCTTTCCCCTCCCCACTACCTTCAGCCTCACGACATACCCCAATTGGGGACGCCATAGTCTCACTGGTTCCAGATGGTTGGGAGCAGTTGGGACTCTTCTGCGGTATTCGCATAAAAAAATATTTTTTTTGTTTGCTTTTTACAGGTGGATTTTTACATTCCTTTACTTATTTCTCAATGCTCCTTTAACTCTCTGTGTGGCAATGTAAAATTTGAACCGTGCGCCAGCTGATTCTATTTTCGTAATAACTTAGGTATTTCTTTTTTGTAAAATGATCTTTTTATAAATTGTACTGTCTTACCTCATAATGTGTTTATATATTTACAAAAACAGTATCATATGTAATTTCCCCAGAATAGCATTTTAATTGTGATGGCTTTTTGCAATTTATATATTTTAATTATTATTCTATTCATTGACAGCGTAGCGAAGTTTTGTATTAACTCGACCATTTGGCATTTCAATCGGTCTGTAAATTTGTTTGTACATTCTGTTTCCAGTTTTGAAACTCTGCCGCATCCACTTTATTATTCAAGCAAGCCTTTTTTGACTAGATGGCAACTTTGACTTTGACTAAGCTTTTCAATTTACCCTACCTGCCAGAAGAAATTTTGAAAAAAGAACTGGAATTGAGATTTTAGGCAAATTGTATAATTCCTTATTTGAAATAAAAAAGAATGATACCATATGGTTTATAACGTATTTCGGTACCTTCTTACAAATTGAAATGATTTTAAGGGAAATTTTAGTTTTGGTCTTTTAAATAAGAGAAAATTAGAAACATACTTTTTTTGGATGCACAGAACGAAAATGTTTTTTGGACACAGGGTCTACTGTTTACAGAACTACTAGTTAATCAATTCATGTTTTTTGGATGCGAGGTCTACTGTTTACAGAACTACTAGTCAATCAACTGATGTTTTTTGGACACAAGGCCTACTGTTACAGAACTACTAGTTAATCAACTGATATTTTTTGGACACAAGGTCTACTGTTAAAGAACTACTAGTTAATCAACTGATGTTTTTGGACGCGAGGTCTACTGTTTACAGAATTACTAGTTAATCAACTGATATTTTTCGACGCAAGGTCTACTGTTATAGAACTACTAGTTAATCAACTGATGTTTTTGGACGCAAGTTCTACTGTTTACAGAACTACTAGTTAATCAACTGATGTTTTTGGACGCAAAGTCTACTGTTTACAGAACTACTTTTTAAATTTTTTTCTTACCTCGTATTTGAAGATAACATTATTGGACCAAAAATCTCCATGGCATATCACATTGTATGGATCACATAATTTAGGATCTATGATCTTATAAACTTTCTCATAAACATTCTTCATAAAATTCTCCACCGTTGCTCTGTGAAGTGGATCTTCAATGTACTTAATGGCTTGACTTGTTACTAAGGTGTAGAAAAACTTGACGTTTTCCGAATATACATAGTCGCTTTCAATGTTTGTAGATAATTCCTCGTAGAGTTGAGGGCTGTGCGTCTTGAGGGCAAAGGATAAGCTATGGAAGTAAGCAATGTGCCTCATGACAAGCCTCATGTGATCTATATCTAGAGCTTCCTTTCTGTTGAACATTTTGAACCCTTGTTGAACCATATCGTCCATTATGATAAATTCACTCAACTCCGTTAAACTGGTCTTGTAGCATTTAATGAAATGTAGTCGCTGGTCCTCTGGGAGGCTGTGAGCTTCTTGTATCTCTCTGAAGGCTGGTAGTACTAAATTATAAGTGTGCACTTCCCGATTATAAACTTGCAGAATTGGCATTAATTCTCTCATTACTTTCAAATTTGGTGCCGATTTTACAAACAGATTTTTAACAATTGGTTCTTCGAGTTTATTTTTACCAGTTATTTGAAGTTGAACCATTTCTCCCAAGTAATTGTTTCCTTTTTCTTTATCTCCTTCGATGATGATTTTTGGTTCAGTAATTCCTTCCTCATCGATAATTTCTTTGAGTGCTTCTTTTTGTTTTTCGCCGAGTTTTATAATGTTGAAAACGTTATTGAGTGAAGTCATTTTAATAGATATTTTGAATTAATTTACTCTTAAAAAGTAAATCCACTAAGAGCACTGTGACCGTCACATACAAGAGTAGGAAGTAGGACTGAAGTTCTGTAGAGAGATAAACAAGTTTAGGATTTATGATACAGTACCTACTTACTTAATAGCAGGGGTTGTCAACATCCACATATTATATTATATATTATTTATTTTATTGAAGAAGAAGATAATACTAATAAATCTAAACAAAACATCAAATAGAACAAGACACAAAAAAGTAAAAAGATAACAGTCACAACTAGGAATTTCTTGTCTTACTGGGACAGGTATCTTTTGACCATTGGGACCTGTTTATTAAATGTCATATTCCATTCAGAATTAACAATATCATCTTGCAATTAGTTTTTCCCATATTTTTGGCATCTACCTTTTTTAATGATTACAAAGTTTCTAATAAAATTGGTGTATTACCTAGATAGTGTCTCGGATAAACATATCTGATTTTTATTTATATAGTATCAAGTTGTTTCGCAAACAAATGTCTATAAAGCTTTGTCTGACAATTTTTAAAATCTTCTACATATCACTACAGTAAGCGCAAAAAGCATTTAAAACTCATTTTTTAGTAGTTTACACTTATTTTATTAAATAGTATGATTAGTAATTTGCAAGTTATGCTTTAACAAATAACTTGTAAAAAACAACCGTTTCGGACATTAAAACAAAAATGTCGGTAGGGCTGTTTAGTACTGACGATTGGTATTTGGAATAGAGTATAATGCAGTAATTTATCAAAAAATAATTGTCAATACCTACTTACATTGTTTTTGTAATCTTTGCTCTGATTCATTTATGGTTGTGTGCTAGTCTACATTACCCAGAGTTAATTAGGGTGTTTATTCTTACTGTGAATTAATTATACTAGTACCCCAAATTACATTATTTGCAAATCATAATTTAATTTTCAGACTTAAAAAATGTAATTAGTCTTGTGACAGTGTTTGCTTTGAAATGTATACACATTACTGTATACACATCACAATACTGTGGACAGACTAGATTAGGTACATCATTATATTTACAAACCAGCTCTTTAAATATTGCTGTTGTTGTATTCAAATCTGATCTGTATAGTAAAAATTGGCAGTGCAGTTAATTTACGATTTCTTAAAGTTTTTATTTATTTATCATCTATATATATATATATATAAAAATGAATGTTTCTTTCTCAAAAACTGCTGGACCAATTTCACTGAAAATTTCAATGCTCGGTGATTCACACTAATGTAGTCTATTACTGAAGTTTTGTGCTGCTTTTCTGCACATTTCAAGGGGTATGACCATTGATGTATTATACTAGATTAGCCCTGTCTAGTTAAATTCATTTTAAAAATGACACCACATAGGGTACGTCACAAATATGGAGATGAACTTAACAACCCAACTCTGTTTAAACTCCTTGTACAAGCGTCCAAACTCGTAAGCGAAACCAAGGAACAGCGTTCATTTTGTTACCGAGTTGTTGTTGTCATTTGAATACAAAGTCGTCACCAAACTAAGATTTTTTTGCTAAACCAGGTCTGAATCAGGTAAAGGACTAATAAATAACACAAAATGATTTTTATTTTCACATTTTAAGTTTTGGATTCTGTACACTACATATTGAACCAAAACGGGAAACGTACACATATTTACTATTGAGTAGAAGTTTTAATGAATTTACAAAATTATTTATATAAAATAGTATATAATTATCAAAGAAAGCGTTTACTTTGTGGCTTGACACTTTAATCAAATTAAAAGTTATTTTGTTTTTAACCGTTTTGTTAGGTTTATAAGACAGCATTATAAAAAACTATTCTAGGTACAAACATTAATATGTAATGTATAAAATATAATATTAAAATAAAGCGAAAGAAATCATATTAGACAAGGACAGAGCTTCAGAGAGGGTGTGGTGGGGTGGGACAAGGGAGGGTGGGGGTTACATGGTAATAATATCAATTTATTTATACCCATTAAATAAGCTTTTACATTGTGTTTTTTGTTGTTGTGTTTGTCTCCTTTTTTCGAATATAGGCACAACTTTACATATCTACGGAAAAAAATTATGATTGTACCTTCCTTCCCAAGGATTGGAGTGAACCGCGCCAACAACCTTGCCAAATGCATGCCGATCGGACCGACATTTATTTCGTAAATTAACTGCTGTAATGTCATATTTCAGAGAAATGCCTATTCGGTTTATTTTTGTAGTGCCATTTTTGTGAAATATATAGATGGTGACAATAACAACCAGTAATTAAAATAACCTTTCTCAGATTAAGCAACGATACCTAATTTGTGGGTATATTACATTCTCTCCTCCACACAGCATGCTCAAAGATTATAAAGGACCTGAAGGAAATTGCAGTCTAAACATTTGGGATGAAAATGAATTGAGCACACATGGTTTCCTGATGATGGTACGGTCAACATGTTCCGATATCGTGATAATTAATGTATTCGAAATTTACTAAAAATTTAACAGGAAACCTGTTCATTCATTAAAAATAAATTAGCAAAAACTCTTTTTTCCGTATTTGTAAATACAATATATAATAAATATTATCCAGTTATTTTCACAAAATTGAATCCGGATTGCTTATATCCATTTCTCAATTTTTTCTCGGTTTGTGGGGAAATCTAAGCGAAAATAAGACATTTTAAGAATCATTATCGGAATGTATATAGAAAATATTTATTCCTATAGCTTACAATCTTCGGGAAATAATCAATCGATTTTTTAATAATAATAAATAATTTGCTTCTAATGCTTAAAAATACAAATGAGTTCCATGGTTTTTTTTCCAGAGTCAACGTTTTAATTAAGAATTTACTGGAAACATAGAGAGTGTTTCTTACTTGCCTCATTTTGTCTTAATTTTCAATAGCAAATCTATATGTATTATTGTATTGCAATGTCATTGGGCAAAGGTCTAGAATATTTTGTCTTCATTTTGTGAGAATAGCAAGTCTATATGTATTATAGTATTGCCATGTCATTGGGCAAAGATCTAGAATTCTGCTGCACGGAAATGTCACATACTACATAATCAAATCAAATATATATGTACGAGTATTTTGACATGTTTGAACTTTGATTGAAAAATAGAACTTTAACGAATCTTTTACCATTTCCCCGACATAAATAGTTGCTTCTTGTTGTAATTCAGTTGAAACCAAGTGTTATTTTTTTTAATTATGCATGTTAACCGTGCAGCAGAATTCTAGACCTTTACTGTTATTAGTATGTATGTATATCATATTGTTGTTAGCATCTATTTGTAGGGTTTGTTCACAAATATTTAACAAAATTCAATTGAGTGATTATGCGAAGGAATGACAATCAAGAAAAATATATTTCTTAACGCAAGTAAATAGGAAATATTGCTGTTGTATTTATCGTCCTTTTGTGTACATTTGATAAGTTTTCAAACATGACTCATAATTATCAATATTGTTTATGTTGCTGGCTTGTTGACTATTTAAATATCTAATTGTATGGTCAATAGTCATTAAATTGATAGTAGATTATAAAGACAACTTAAGCAGTTTCCTATGAGTGCTTCTGCTTGGTAGCACAGTTTCCTATACTTATAAGTAAGCACTTATCTATGCTGGGAATACATACCACATATAATATTGATAAATACATCACTTCATCTGATAACATGGTACGCCTTTTAGCCCGGCACACGACAGATGCTGTAGCTTGCGGTAAACCAACATTCCAAAGAAGGCCTAATAACCAGCGGCCGGAAATTCAAATTTCATCAAACACGGGCTATTTTTAGAACGAGATACAGATACCGTATTCGTTCTTTATTTATTTATTTATTGAATATCAACGGTATAAATATACCATACACCATAATTCATGTCACAGAATAACAATTAACTGTGGCATTTGATCATAAAATGTTTTGTTTTGTTTTGTTTTGTTTTGTTTATTTAGGAAAACCAACAGATTTTTTACATCTTTAAATAATTAACTTATAAAAAAATACAAATAATATCTAATGATAGGTTTTCACTTAAAAAAATAATTATAATAACAAACTAAGGGTCCAGTACCCGTGGGCAAAAAATATTTACAGAAAATACAAAATACTAAATAAAGTAAACATAACATCGGATATAAGAACACAAGTAAATTACAAAATATCAATTTTATCCTCACACAACACCAATAATCACCAATATATGTATATACCTACAACTAAACTGAACAGATGTTTATAAAATGAGTCACTTGTAACTGGACAGGGTTCATATCAACAACATGATAACTTGCAGTATGTTATTAATTATTATTTAATAATAGCTAAGGTATCTTTTTTAAATGTTCCTAAACTACACGAAAATATGTCAATACAATTAAAATTCTTATTGTATAGGGTACAAGCTCTGAAAATAAAAGCGTTTTGTCTGAGATTAGTAGAGCATTTTTGAAGATGAAAAAGTGACTTATATATTTATAAGTGTTTGAATATTATATTATAAGTGTTTGAAATTATTTTAAGTGTTTGAATATTATTGAATTCTTTTCCAATACGGAATAAGAATCCTAACATTCTAAGGGCTTTCTTCACAATCATGTCAACATGCGCCTCGAATGTAAGTTTACTGTCAAGCAGAACACCTAGGTCACGAATTTGTGTAACCTTTTTAAGTACTTGACTGGCTATGTAGTAGTTATGTTCAAATTTTATTTTGTTTCTAGTGAAGGTAATCACATAACATTTTGAGGTGTTCATGTTGAGATGATTGATAATGCAGTAGTCATCAAGTCTATATAGATCTTCTTGTAATTTATAACAGTCAATAATAGAATTAATAGGAAAGAATATTTTCATATCGTCGGCGAAGAGTAGAATATTTGCATAATTAAAGCATTTTATAATATCGTTGATGAAAATTGTGAACACCAACGGTCCCAGGTGAGATCCTTGGGGCACACCTGAAGGTATATTTACAATCTCAGATATGAAGCCATTAATAGTTACTCCTTGAGTGCGCCCATTAAGATAGGAGACCAGCCATCGGTACAAATCCCCGTGGATTCCCAGAACTAGTAGTTTAGATAAAAGAAGACTGTGATCAATTTTATCAAATGCTTTGGAGAAGTCTGTATAGATTACGTCAACTTGGATTTGATCATCCATATATTTTGATATATTTTCAGTGAAAGTTGCAAGATTAGGGACAACTGATCTTTTTTTCATGAATCCATGTTGGTTAGCAATTATTACAGACTGGACACAGTCATACAGTTGTTCATGAACAATTTTTTCAAATATCTTACTGAATATCGGTAATTTAGATATTGGACGATAGTTACGGACTTCATTTTTCGCCCCAGACTTAAATACTGGTGTAATATGAGCACACTTCCAGCGATCCGGAAAGACACCTTCTTTCAATGAGGATTGAAAGAGCAATAATAGTGGCTTCGAGATTACCTTGCTACACATTTTGATAAATAATGCCGGAATTTAATAAGTATGAGTAGACTTACATTGTATTAGTAATGATTTAGAAGATATGATATGCCTTTTTGTACCTAGCTTCTGTGCAGTTAAACAGATCCGCTACATCTGCGTACCTATTACTAACTTCATGTAATCTAGGTACAAGCGAGTGTTTGAAATGCTCAGTCTTGGAATTGTTACAATTTAACAGGGTTTTAGAACGAGTAGCTCTAATGGGTACATGAAATTCAATGAGATTAGATAAATCAAGGCTGTCTACACTACCATTTACAAATTTGAACATAAATATTAAGTCAGATATAATTCTTCCATCTGAGAGTTTTAATAAATTTAATAATTAAGTAATTATAGTTTATACTTTCAATGGGAAAACAGAGTTTAAAATTAATGTGTCTTAGAAATTTGTATTAAATTTTTTCTATTGAATCTGAATGTATTTTATAATGGGGGGACCAGATCGAGGAGTTATATTCGACTTTACTTCAAACTAAAGATGAACAAATTTTCAATCAGAATTTTCAAGGTTGAAATATTTCTGAAACCTCTGGAGTTTCGAAGAATGAATCCAAGCATTTTCATTACCTTATTGTTAATTGCGTTATTTGAGATATAAAGTTTAATTTAGAGTCGAAAATGATGCCCAGGTCATTAATTTCTTAAAGGGTTGAGTTATTAAGTTCATATGAATATATAATTGGTTGGCTTATTTTGTAAAATCTTATTGAATGACACTTATTTATATTTAGATATTAAGAGTGCACCAATTAATTATCCTGTTTAAGTTATTTTGTAGACGGATACAATCTTCAACGGTTTTTACCTTTTTAAATATTTTTAAATCGTCTGCAAAAAGTAATATATTTATATCGTTATCAAATATATTAGCAATATCGTTTATAAACAACAAAACAATATTGGGCCTAAATGAGACCCCTGTGGTACACCACTTGTAGCTATAAATTCGTTGGAAAGGAACGAATTGATTTTTACTAGTAGAACTCTATCAGTTAGATAGCTTGCGAACCAGTCTAAAAGTTTTCCATCGATACCGAGCTTACATAGTTTAACGAGGAGAATTTTATGGCAAACTTTGTCAAATGCCTTAATAAAGTCCGTATATATGGAATCGACATAGAACTTGAGTTCTATGAGCTAATGCGTTCGATATATAGTTTTCATATAATGAAAGATTTGTCAAAGTTGATCTGCCTGACAAAAATCCATGTTGATTCGGAACAATGAGGTGGTTAATATAAGGGGAAATTTTATCTAGTAATAGTTTTTCAAAAAGTTTCGGTATTATGGATAGCTTACATATTAGTCTATAGTTAGTTATATCACATTTATTACCCTATTTGAATATAGGTGTCAGATAACAATGTTTCCAAATGTTAGGGAAGCAACCTGTATCAAGGAATTGATTAAACAATAAGCAAATTGGCTCAGCCAGTAAAGCAATACAATTTATAAGGATACTGGGATGCACATTATCAGGTCCAGCCTTCTTGTTTTTGTCTAGGGATTTAATTTTAGTTTTAACGTCGTTTGTATTGATATAAAATGGCAGGGATATGTATGCTCTCGTTAATGGATGAAGGTGGGATGTAATTGTCTGGGATATCGGATATAGGTCGGTGGCCGAGTTGACAACGCGCTTAAGTCCCACTCAGGCGTAGTGTGTTCAATTCCTCGGCTGGCTAAGTCCTCCATCACAACACAAGCAACATTTTCAGCTTACTGTGGTGGTAGTAGGAGATTTTAAAATATGGTCAGGTTATTCGTAACCCGGGAATGTTTCTTTCTTTTTAAAAAAAAAATATATATATATCTTTGTCATAAACACTTTTGAAGTAGTCAGCAAAATAGTTAACCTTTACTTTCATATCAGTACTACTCTTTTCTTTGAAATGCATTGAGATGGGTAAGCCTTGTTTGTTTTTTCTTAGAGAGTTAACATGATTGAAAAAGTTCTGAATGTTGGAAGGTATATAATTTTCGATTCGATTTATGTAATTAAAATACGATTTTTTAGTCATTTTTTTACATTGAGATCTATAGTTGTGAAATATCTTGTAGTCGTTTAGGGATTTCGATTCTTTATAGTTTTTGTAAGCAATTTTTTTACATATTACTATGTTAATTAACTCTCCATTGAACCATTTTGGGAACTTTGCTTCTTTGAAGTGCGAAAGTGGTACATATTTTTCAATGGCCCTATTAATAATTGTGTAAAATAATTCCATATTATTGTTATTGTTAGGGCGAAGAAATGACCAGTCTTCATTAGCAAGATATTGTTTCATGTTAGGATAGTCAGCTTTAGAAACATTATAAGTAAGGTTAGGCAGAATAGTTGTGTCGTCTAGTGAGTTACTTGTCATAGTGGTTATGCTTACAGCGGGGTGGTGGCAGTCTAGGGGGAGGTGCTCATCAACTGATTTAACAACATGAATTGAGAGATCACTGGAGAACACTAAATCCAACAGTCGATTATTGTTATTGTAGACTTGATTGAATTAATGTAGCGAGAGTAAGTTCGTCATATCTATTAATTCGCGAGCATTTTCTGGCAGGCTAAAGTTGTTACAAGTGTCTTTATTTGTCCAATCAATGCTAGGGGTATTATAGTCGCCAAATAAAATTGTTCTGGCATCCGGGTATTTATTTTTAATGGTTTCGATGTTGTCAATGTGGTTTCTGTAGGTTGTGATGTTGGATCCAGGAGGAATGTAGACACAGGAGAATTTTACCTGATTTATTTTTTAATAATACGAATACCTTTTCCACGTCTAAATGTTTACATAGTAATCGAGTTGATGGCAATGATTTTGAAATGGATATGAGATTTCTATCAAGACGGTAGGAGTTGTAAGATGAAAATCCAAGTTCCTTGGTAAAAATTTTGATAGGGGAGTTATAAAAATTTTTTTTACAGAGAATATTCATTGCCTCTGATGAACTTCTTAAGATAACTTTTATGGGTCTCCATTTATCAGGCCTCAGTGCTCCAAGACGGAAAGTGTTAATGAAGTTTGATTCAATGTTGTTATCCATTTTGTTCAGAATTTTAGTATGTAATTTGTAGATTATCATCCTTGATTTTTTCTATTTGGTTTTTTTGGGCTTTCTGGTACGTTTATTATTATAAGGTTATTAGCTCTGTTTTTTCTCTCTTTGAGCTCATCGGCCGCTTCACAAGTAGATACTACTGAGTTAAACTCGAAGTTTGGTTTGTTTATTAATGCTTTATTGGCTGTGAGTTCACCCTCAAGAGTAGCCATTTTTGCAGCCATCTGCACAATGGTTCCTAGAATGGCGTTGGTTTTGGGAACTATTTTGGCAATTTGCTCTTTGTTTAGTTTGGTACTAGACTTGATTATTAATTCTGTTAAAGCATCAACTGCGTTTTTTCGCTAGACTTATATAACCCTAATCAGAGATGTGCTTTATTTCAAATAAATCCATTTCAAATGGAAATGCAAAATGCAAAATGGGTATTTTCCATTTTGCATTTTAAATGCTTTTCTAAAAACCATTTTGCATTTTGCATGTTAAATGCTTTTCTAAAAACCATTTTGTATTTTGCATGTTAAATGCTTTTCTAAAAACCATTTTGCATTTTAAATGCTTTTCTCAATGAATTTTCCATTTTAAATGCTTTTTGCAACATACTTCCTACTATCTCCACTCATCTTTTTTTCATAAGCCCCAAATATCAGTCGGTCCTCAACCTCGCTATGAGAGATAATTTACATTTCAAGTTGCTCCCTGGTAGGAGCCCTGGCAATTGAGTGATACCATTACAAAAAATACTGAACATGGGGCCATGATGCTGTAATATTAAATGTTAGATAGCAGTTTCCATGTTTTTACATTGGCAACATTAGCCCCGCGCAAATTTTTTGTGGTTTCATAATCTGTAGTCGTGGTGTTTTTGGATTTCCCATCATGTAATATGTTTGTTCTACATTGATGTCCATTATTAAAATGACAAAATTGTTTAAAAAATTCTATAATTATTTTAATTGTTTGACCTGAGAAACCATTTTGCATTTTCAATGCATTTTGAAAATAGGTATTTTGCATTTTGCATTTGAAATGCTTTTCTAAAAACCATTTTGCATTTTGCATTTTCATATGGAAAAGTTTTGACCCATTTCCATTTTGCATTTCAAATGGTTTTGGGTACCAATTTTGCACATCTCTGACCCTAATATATATATATACATATATATTTTTAAAGTGGAAGATGGGTCAGCCTGGATTTATGATAGACTTGAATTGAAGTAATTGGTACTAGCGGCCGGGTCACGTGGTAGGTAATAGCTTGGGCGACAATAATTTAAATCAATTTAACTAGTATTAATATTGACAATTGTTCACTTAGTTTTAGTTTTAGAAACTTGTAAATTTGTATTAGAACTTGTAGCCACTTAATGGCTTGTTATATTGAAAGTTTCACTTATTAAATACACTTTTAACTGAATATTAATATTAACAATTGTTCACCTAGTTTTAGTTTTAGAAACTTGTAAATTTGTATTAGAACTTGTAGCCACTTAATGGCTTGTTATATTGAAAGTTTAACTTACTAAATACACTTTTAACTGAATATTAATATTGAGCTAATAATTGAATGTGCCTTCTGTGTCACTATGTTTTGCTTAATGAAATGTTTTGTTCTACTGTAAGCCGCTGTCCTGTACAACTGGCGGTGTATATAGTGTGGTTCCGACGAAATTATTAATAAATTCTTGGTTACTAGATAAAATAACAATCGTTCACAATCAATTTAATGCTTTTTTTGTGGAAAAGAGTCGATATTTCGTCGAATAGTCGTTGTGTCTGGTTATACTGTCTTAATTTTTTTTGTTTTTTCATTTATTTATTTACACGTTCTAAAATTTCTTTTCTACTAAATATTTAGGTCACGACGACGATGTAATAACATTAAATTGATTTTTTACCATGGGATGTCTGAATTGTTCCCACAATCAGTTCCAATTTTGAAAATTAAAAGTTCATCCTAATTAGGGACAGACATTTGGTACAATGTTTTTTTAAATACGTACATCGGAAAGATAATTTCAAAATAATGTTGATTAAAGGCAAAACAAATAATGTGAACAGGAACAGTATAATATTGAACCCTAAATTGTTTGCTTTTATTCGTAAATGTCACTGTTTACACATTTGTCAAAGTTTAATAATACTTTCATTGTTCTTAATTGGTTGGGTAACGTCTGTGTGGGTGAAGAGAATCATGTGGGGTAAAGTGGACCGCCGAGCGTGCATTGTCTTGCGAATGTTATAGCTCCGCTAACCAAAGTGATACCCCCTGCTTTTTTCCTTACATGTCTCGACAATATTAGGCTTGCGTACGCAGCTGTCGATTGTCTTGTGTGTCCACGTGAAATATTTAAATTAAATTTCGGTTATGTACATACTGCACATAAGAATGTGAAGAGAATATTGTGTTCTAAACCCAATTATATTGTGCACTTATAACTTAGGTAAGCACAAAAAAGTATTTGATGCATTAAATTACTTTTAGAAATAGTGCATCATTTATAAAAAACTGATTTTTCAGGAGTTGTACGGACCATGCCACGAACAAAAATGTTGCGCCATGGTTGCGACTATGACCCCTGCGTTTTTATTTTTTTGTGAATTTGTGAACTTATGTTTTATCTGTCATGTGGTATTACTACCGCCATCTATGGAGATATCTTAAAACTACATAAACTGAATGACAATAACTTAGATCTACATACTCCACCGACATCTGTTGGGCGGTATTGAAACTACAATCAAATATCAAAGGTCAAACCATTTACAATCTTTCTTTATTACTATCCTATCATCATCGATTTTTTAAGGAAGAGAGACTTCAGAGTATATGTATGCTTATAAATATACTCTGAAGTCCCTCTTCCTTAAAAAACTAATATTTTGTTATAGAATCAGCTTGTGGCATTAGAAAAACCTCGTAAAGTGGTACCACTTCACCCCCGCCAATATTGCTGATATAGTAGGTACTTTTGTACCATTAGTTAAGTAATGGAAGTAATCTGTATAATTATACAAAGTACCGATAAGTGCCTCCTTATTATTTATGGTAATCATTAAGTAAATATCATCAATGGTACCATTAATTGCTACATACAAAGCAGTGATTATGAATGTTCATTGTAACACAACTGATATCACTCTGCTGTCATGAGCAATTAGGCAAATGGGAATCTGCAAAAGTCACATTCTGATATACTTTTTACTTTAATAGGTAAAAGGTCTTGTATATCAGAATGTGACCTTTGCAAATTCCCAGGTGCCTTTTTTCTTATGAAGGCAGTATTGGTATCGCAGCCAAAGTTGACGCAAATATAGTACTCAGAAATGCTTTTTTTTTGTTTTTACATAAGCTCCACACAGGAGACTTATGGCATATGTCATCTTGGGTATGCTGTGTTGTGGATCTTTTTAAGAAAATAAAGGTGAGGAAGTTCTGGTAAGGAAACAGGGGTGGGTAGGAATCGGAGGTGCGGGTCGATAGAGTTATGTTGGAGAGGTTAAATAGTGAGTGGGCAGACGCATCCGCCACCACGACCTAGACAAACCTCACCCCATGAACCTGGGCGCCCCTGCTAAGTCAGCAAACGTAGTGAAATACTTGGGGGTGACATATGGCAGAGGTGTTGGTTATCCAATAAATGGTTTCCATTACTGTCTCCCAAATTGAATACATACAGCCTGTTTCAAAATTATGTACAAAAAAGTTTCTCTATTTGACCTTTATATATGTTATTTATGTAGGTACCTATATACACGCGGTCCAGAAACTTGAATCTACATGTAGGGAGGGAGCCCAAATTTAATATTTTTTCAAACTGAGGTTTTCAATTTAATTTTTTTTTATTTTAACTGTTTTCCATTTAGGCAACCAAATGGTTAAAAAACTTTTCGAACCTAGTCTACAAGAATTCTAAAATATATAATGCAGTTGATAAAATGTTCTAAAGAGAGGTCATATATATTATATAATTCACATAATGGTAATTACAGCAATAAAGAGCTATCAGTTCGCTCTGTACAAAAATAGTAAAACTTAGTGCTAAAAGTTATTTTTATCAACATGAAAAATTTTAACCTTAACATCACAATGTTGCAATAGTGTTAAAGCAAATACTTTTATGTAAGTGAACTCTATGAAATATCCTGACCCATTTACAAAATCATGTATGACCCCAAGATATCTAAACCAGCGAGAGGAGGGAATGTCTTATGATTCTGACAATAATAGCGAGGATGAAGAAAAAGTATCAACGCTAGAGGCATATAAGGTAAATAATGCACTGACTAACGCCAGAATAATAATACATTCTATAAAGGCAACGATCACAGAAGGTAAACGAAAAATAATAATATGCCAAAAAGAAAAAATCAATGAAGGTATGGACTCATTATTCGACATAATAGCCCATTTAGTGGCCGAAAACAAAAAAATGAACGGTGAACTAAAAATATTGCGGCCGATATCAAATAATTTAACAAAAAATATAAACGAAGTTAAAAAAATTATACAGGTAAATAATTCTTTGTTTATAAACATGAACACTAAAAACGAAGAAATAAAAAATGATGGTGTAATAATCAAACCAAAAAATTAAGAGCAAGAAAATAAGGAAACTAAAAATGAAATAGATGTTAATATTGATCCAGTAAACCTTGGAATTACTGGAATGAGAAATTTTAAGGAGGGGGGATTATAGTGGAGTTTAAAAATGCCACAGATGTTAACAAAATGCATGATGAGGTGATTGCCAAACTTGGAGATAAATAAGATGTAAAAATACCACTAGCAAGAAAACCGTCGGTCAAAATTATCGGCTTAACTGAAAAATATAGCAGTGAAAACATTGAAAGAAAAATAAAAACACAAAATGAATATATTTTTGAAAAAAATTCAAAAATTTCGGTAACATATTTTAAAGAAATCAAAAAGCAAAACAATTAAATTAATTACATCATCTATGCTGACGTCGATGGAAATTCATACCAAAGGATGTTAAAAAAGAAATAATAAATATTGTATGGAACAGATGTCGAATATATTACAATATCGGCATTATGAGATGGTTTAATTGCAATGGCTTCAAGCACAAAGCAAAAATTGCAAAAATGAGAAATCATGTTCAAAATATGCCAAGCCCCATTATATTAAAGATTGCCATGAAGATCATGAAAATATAACATGTGTGAAATGCAAAAAGGCGAATGATCGACTGAAACTAAACCCGGACGAAAAACACTCGGTATGGAGCAAGGAATGCTCAGTCTACGTACGAAAACTGGAACAAGAAAACAAGGCGATTGATTTTTTAGAGTAAATACAAATCATATACTTAACCATATTTAGTCTAAACATTTCAAGTCTACTAGCACATCACGAAGAAGTGGAAGTTTTACTTAAAGATTGTGGACAAACAAAACACAGCAGTTCAAGACCAAAAGGTAGGAGACAAATAACATATAGAGATAAGAAATTCTATAGTAAAGACAAAATTTGTATGGAAATGCATCAAATGAAATGGAGCAGTGAAGATGGAAGAAATTTAAATGAAAAGGCAGACAAATTAATTGAAAATCTGAAAACAGCAGTAAACAAGCTTATGCCAATGACTAAGATTGCCATAAAAGACACAAATAAATGGTATTCGAAATCCCTATGCCAACTTCAAAAACAAAGAAAGGCCGCATATAAAGCTTGTAAACTACAATTTACACAAAATAGATGGGAACATTACAAAAAACTAAGAAATATTTATGGTAAAGAAATCAAACTTACCAAAAATAATTACTGTAATTAATTATTAGCTAAGAAAATGACAAAAAAGGTTGATTTTTTAAGAAGAATATGGAATAAATTAGATGTAAATTAGTTTATAATAGTATAGAAGCATCTCATTTAAATTACTGTTCTAGTGTCCTTTTCTTGTGCAATCAAACATAGAAAGAAAATGCAAATAATTCAAAATAGAGGTATGCGAGCAGTATTGTATTGTAGTAGGTATTCTAAGATTATTATTATGCAGAAAAAACTAGGAATGTTAAGAGTTAGACTTTTTGATTTTTTTTTTTAAATTTGACCTAAAAAATTCCAACTTTGAATTCAATTTCGTCGAAAACGAAAACTCAAATCAATAAAAGTTATTAGTTTCCCACTTGTACTATGAGTTTCTGTACACCTTGTATATCTTCAGCTTGAAATTTAAAAAATATTTATATTTCGCTCTTCAGAGTTCGTATCTAAAATGTGTTGACCTTATGGGGACCAATATTACCTTACCTAAATACCTTGATTAATTTTGCTTTAACATATTCACTGCTGACCACAGCCACACCCATAGGGGTTATGACTACAATTATAGTATAGTATCTATATACCCAATAGTGGACTTTTCCATTTAGAATTTTATTTTCAATTACAAAATGTGTTATTTCCATAAAACAGTTATACATATACCATTATGTTACCAAAAATATAAAAAAAAATTATCACACAAAGAAACAATAAATGAGAAATGATTAAAAAATATTTAAATACCAAAGTTTTATCTTTATAATCTATTTTAAAATGTCTTATAACTATTTTTTTTTTGATTTGACTAAGTATTAAACATTCCTACTGAGGAACTGGAGTGGACAACTCTACTAACCTCGCCAAATGTCGATCGGGTAAGACCGACATTTAATTAGCATGTTAATTGCTGTAATGTAATCCGATTTCAGAGAAATGCGCATATGTACGTGTGTGTGTGTACGTGATTGCCACCAAAAGTTGATAAAATGAATTGTCATTGACAACGAGTCTATCTGCTAAGTTTCAGCTCGATCGGATGTCTGCTTCCAAGATTTGCATTCATTCGTTACCGAAAACAAAAATGAAATTATTTTTTAAGAATTTAATGTATTTAAAACAAATATATAAATAAACAAATAGTAGCAATAACAGATAATAAATAAATAATATATGTATATTAAAGGTTTAAAACAATTACTTAACCCCAGGCACGCCGAGATGCAAAACAAAATTTGGGTTGCCATGAGGGGTGACTCTGTTACCTCACGTATTTTATCATTTTAATGCCATTATTTACAATTATTTGCAAATTAGTCTTACAGCTTACTAATTAGATTTTTACACGCCAGTTCAACGTTGGTATGGCAAAGCCGGACTTAAGCCTGGTTTAAGGTCGTTTTAACCATACAAACGCAGGTCAAGTCAAGTCTTTCTCCGTTCTGACCTTGCGCACTGCGTTATATTTACACCGTTTATAAGTAAGGGGATTTGGTTTTTTTTTTTAATAATTATTATAATATAGTTAAATAACTAACTAATATAGTAGATGTAAGATAATGTAGTTGATTAACATAACATAAAGTTAATTTTATTAAAAAACTTCTTAATTTTTCAATAAACATGGCCTCCGGCTAATGACTGGGGTGTAACTGACTTACCGGGCAGCAAAAGACAGCGGGTTACATTACTTCAACCCCTGTCGTAGCTTTGGTAATAGCACGAACGAGTGAAATGCAGGAAACAACTGAGGTATGGTTTCAGCACGCAAGAAATATTATTTGTCGCAACGAATGAAATCTACTTAATTATAAAAATAAATCTGCTTTAGTAAATTTATTTTGTTGATAGATTAACCGTCTTAAAATGTTTTAACACACCAAAGAAGTCAAATACAGAACGGCCTGTTTTATAGAATTATATAAATAGAAGGCCTCCGTGGTCGAGGGGTAAGGCTCTCGACTAGCAATGCGAAGGTCGCGGGTTCAATTCCCGGTGTGTGCAAGTAAATTTTATTTGATGAATTTGTGTTATTTCACAAACAACAACAACACGTCCTTAGTAAATATAGATACATATTCAAATACTGAAAAGTTATCTACTACTTCATTATTAATTTTAAACATATTGTAACAATTTCCATAGTGTGTCACTCATTTATCAGACATCTCTTATAATTTGACTATCTGACAGCACAAAATCAAGTTCTATAATTCGCCGGTATTCGTGTATGTCAAATTCAGTAGTCCGCCGCGTGCTGTCTAGACTCGAGCGCTAAGCCTACTACACTTACTATAGTTATCTTACTCTTTCACACTCAGTTACTATACCGCCGTCTAGCTTGGTAGAGTTTACCATTTTACCAGTCAACAGGGTTAATTATTTATTTTTTTATTTTATTTTACGCCCAGCGGACTTTTTCATATGTATACATAAAGCCAGTACAATTTGACATGAGAAAGAAATATACATACATATATGAATTAAAAATAAAAGCAACAAAAATTTAAAGTACAGTGATCAGAGAATCACAACATTATTGTTACGGTATTGGTTTTGCATAGTACGAAACCGCTGTACCGGGGAATTAGCTTGTTGCAGGAGTTCGGAACTGTCGGATATTCAACCTGACTCCTCACTAGTGATGTGTAAATAAGTTTTAATGTTGGTAAAATCTTTAGCTACTCTTAGTACAAAACTTAAAATTTTTAAACCCTTCTTTGAAATATTTTCAATGTGAGGTATGAAGCTAGGTTTGGTGTCGAAAGTAACACCTAAGTCATTAATTTCGGAAACAGATTCGAGAATAATGTTATTGATTGAGTAATTGAAATAAATGGGATTTCTTATTTAAAAAAATCTCATAGTAATGCATTTATTAACATTAAGGTATAGCTTGTTATCGCTACACCACTCAACTAATTTTGACAAGTTTGCTGAGAGAATATAACAGTCATCCAGGCTTCGAATTGCTTTAAAAAGTTTTGAATCATCTGCGAACATAAGCAAGTCGATGCCTTTAAAAATATTACAAATGTCGTTCACAAAAAAGATAAATAATACAGGTAAAATGTGGGAACCTTGCGGAACACCACTGGATGCAAAAAAATCATAAGATGATTCCCCATTTAGTTTAACACTAAATTTTCTGTTTGAAAGATAGCTTATAAACCAATGCAACATATATCCACAAACTCCACCTTTAAACAGTTTTTCTACGAGAATAGCGTGACAAACCTTGTCGAACGAAGCTTTGCTGAAGTCCGTGTAAATTGAGTCAACTTGAAGTTTCTTTGCATCGGAAATGAAATTTTGATATAGAATGTTGTTAGTTAGTGTTGATTTTCCGGTTATAAAACCGTGCTGTTCAGGACATACACTATCTTTAAATGAACCAATTATTTTATCCAGGATAAGCTTCTTTAGAGATTTGGAATTGTTGATAGTATGCATATCGGTCTATAATTAGTTACTTCGTTTTTATCCCCTTGAAGATGGGTGTTATATAACTCATAGATCAGGAAATATACCTTTCGATAAAGAATGACTAAAGAGTGTGTACAGGGGATAAGCAAGAACGGTGACACACTGCTGTAAGAGTAGTGGTGGAATGTTGTCAGGACCAGCATTTTTATTGGGATCAAGAAGTTTAATTTGTTAAATAATTTCGTTTAGTTTGATGTGCACATGTGACAGGTTTATATTGAAACTGGGAGTACAGTTAGGTAAGGAGAAGTGTTTGGGTTGACTTTTATCGTAAACGTTCTTGAAGAAATATTGGTTGTTGTTATTGTTGGTTTAGGAAATTTCTGTTAGTCCTCTGTGTATTTTAACAACTGCCGCATGTGCTTTTGTCAGTTTGTTCTGCAAATTTTTTGTTTGAATAAGTTTACAAAATTGAATTGTGTCGCAAGAGACAACACAACAACTTAACTTCAAATCAAAAAATTGATATTTTACGAAAGATTGATAGCGGTGTTTCATTTTTACGAAATGGTAGCGGATTAGTGAAGGAGTACTGTGTTTGAATGCTTAAAAAAGGTCGTACGTTATGAAATCACTTATCACACCATTTATACGGTGTTTAAAATCATCAATCGATTTCTGATTTTTAAAACTAAAGTCGGCATCTTCTTGCTTGAGTTTAACAAGTGCTTCTATATCGACCAAATCATCTCCTTCTCGCATTAAATAGCTTACAGATATAATTGTTAAAAAGAGGCCGTATTGTGAGATATCTTTGATTTGTTGATCGAAGATGTGTCGGGGATAGAGGAGCGCGATGTCACAGTTGAGTCGCTGCAGAGAAAGTGAGAGGGAGCTGTAGTACAGGTTCAGCAGTTCCTGGTAGTGCTCTTTCCTCAGGCTTTGCTCCGTGGCGCAGAACATCAGGTGGCTCAGGTCCACTATCGGGGAGCAGTGCTTCACCATCTGCCAGTCCACAAAGCGCAGCTCTGAAGGAAGACCATTCTGCAAAGAAATATATTCATCAGTGTCAGATTTATTCATAAAACAACATAGATTTTGTGACTGTCAAATATTGGTTAGATGTGCTAAACACAGATGGCACTAGTCAGTGGCGAAACTATAGGGTGGCAGGGCTGGCAAAATGCCTCGGTCCCCGCAGGGACCGAGGCCCCGGCCGCCGCGAGGCCGCGAGCTCAGAAGTCAACCTAAGTAACCTAACATTTTTAACAAAATTTAGTAAAAATTATAAATTTTTGTATAAGTATGTACATAAAATCAACTAAAGTTAGACACAACTAAATTTAAATTTAAATCTAAATTTTAACTAAATTTCCCACTAGATGACGTCTAGCAATAATTAGTATGTTATTAATATTTATAATTATTTGTTAGCCTTTATGCTATGCATAAAACCCTGTCTTATAAACATTAGTTTATCATCAAAAATAATAATATTTGACAAGTCAAAATATTTCACCAACAAATGTAGATATAATAAGTCTCGACGCCATCTAGTGGGAAATTTAGCACTAACAAAGCCTTTCCTACAAAAATAAAGTTGGTTGTTTACAGGTGAAAAAAATATAATAAGCAGTAATTGTTGATTGAGGTACTAGTACATATTGAATTATTTGGCGGGTTGGAAATAAGCCGACATACCTCAGTGGTTCAGAGCACCTGACCGGGTTCAATTCCCGTTGGCGGCATTTATTTTTACTCGGGAGATATTTTCAATTTGTATTGATATTTCACTCGACTAATTATTGCTTATTGGTTTGTTGAAGTCCAAAAAGCGCTAACGAAAACAATTCTGTTAAATTGCAAATCGGATGAAAGAAATGAAACTTTATCAATCAAGAACAAGACCGAGAACTACAGTTTTATTATGTTATTGGTTTCCCATTGCAAAATTCTACAAACTATCGATACAGCCTCTAAAGCACTTCAGTCCAAAGCCATCGATCTTTCAAATGCCTTAAAACATTTGAAAATTTGTCTGGAAGAATTGGAAAGGTATCGACATGAATTTTAAAATTTAAAAAAGGAAGCAAGTAGTGTAGCAGAAAAGTGGTCAACATATTTTATCGAGTATTGGACATCATTATTAATCAACTGAAATCGCGTTTCCTTCCAATGAATTAAATTGTTTCCAATTTCAGTGTTTTGCAACCTGCCACTTTGCAAAATTTAAATGACACTGATCTCTTAAAAAGCTCTAGAATTTGTTGATATATATATAAAAAAGACATATCTGAATCATTTGCCAGGGAAATTCTCAGTTTTCGGTCCACCTTCCGAGACGAAATAGAGAAGGCTTTGTGTATCAGAGAACATGCTGATTTATTAATAATAAAGAATCATTTTATGTCATGCAGCTTTCCTGAAGTATGCACTGCATTAATGTTATTTTTTACAATTCCTGTGACTATAGCTAGTGCCGAAAGGTCATTTTCGAAACTAAAATTAATAAAAACATATTTAAGAAACTCATTAGGACAAGACAGGCTACGTAACTCGGCTATTCTGTCTATTGAAAATTCAATGGCCCGATCTTTAAACTTTGATGACGTTATTGATACTTTTGCGGAACCAAAAGCTAGCAGAAAAGAATTTTATTAATAAATATCTTGTAAAGACTAAATTGTTTTTTCATTATATTTACATATGTAATACCTATGCTTTTGAAAATAAAAATGCAGACAATATTAGTAATACTGTTGGGTAACTTCTTAAGTTATTTATAAAAAATCAATTACAACGCGACTGTGATTTTTACTGGGGGGCCCCCATCCAATGAATTTGCCACGTGCCCCCGATAGTATAGTTTCGCCACTGGCACTAGTAGCATTAATTCAGAGCTACCGATATTACAGAGAACTACAGGGTTATGTTATATACTATAGCTCTTCAAGGTCAATCAGAGAAACATTCATACTTTCATAGAATACAGACGTGAGTGGTTTATTTATGGTACATACATTAACCCACATTAACCTCTTGGCTGTCAGCTTTCATTATAAATTACTTCTAATAAAAGGATAACAGTGTTTTATGTATTTTTAGAGTTTTATTGAAGAGCAATCCAAGATACTGGGAGATTTTTTAATGTGAGTATCACACAAGAGTTCCAACTGCTCCCAATCGTCTGGAGCCAGTTATGGCATCCTCAATTGGGGTATACGTTGTGAGGCTGACGGTAGTGGGAAGGGGAAGACGAAGGTGGAGTATCTGGAGTATCTGTACCTGCCTAGGTGTGGAGTATCAGTACCAGGCTATTCAAATCTGGTCAACAAACACGGTTAAAGCCATTTCAAGCAACATTTCGAATGGTGGTCTCACCGGGGCGATACTGAACATGCCGCAAACATACTATTCATTATTTAAAATGAATAAATTTGTGAAATAACACAAATTAATCAAACAAAATTTTCTTGTGCACGTTGAGATTTGAACCAGCGACCTTCGGATTTGTAGCCAAGGACCTTAACCACGGAGGCCAGGAAGGAGATTATAAACAATGGAAAATATCAAGACAGGGTTCCCACTCACTTTATATTTGAAGATAACATTATTGGACCAGAAGTCTCCGTGGCACATCACGTTGTATGGATCACATGTTTTATGATTTGAGGCAATGTAAATTTTGTCATAAAAACTGGTTGCAGAATTCTCCACCTTCTCCCGGAGAAGCGGATCGTCGATGTACTGCAAGGATTGTCCTATTGTTGTATTCATATAAAATTTTAAATTTTGCGAATAAGTCTGGTCCTTTTCAATGTCAGTAGATAATTCCTCATAGAGTTGAGGACTGTGTGTCTTGAGGGCGAAGGACAAGCTGTGGAAATAAGCAATGTGCCTCATAACCAGCCTCATGTGGTCTATGTCCAGAGGTTCCTTTCTGCTGAACATTTTGAACCCTTGATGAACCATATTGTCCATCATGATGAATTCATTCCACTCCGTTAAGCTGGTTTTGTAGCACTCGATGAAATGGAATCTCTGATCCTCTGGAAGGCTGTGTGCTTTCTGCACTTCCCTCAAGGCCGGCAGCATAAGCTTATATGCGTATACCTCACGACAGTAAAACTGTCTGATAGGAATTCTTTCTCTTATCGCTTTAAAAGTTGGCGGTGATTTGATAAACAGATGTTTGGATATTTTTTCTCCATGTTTATTTTTACCGGTAATACTGAGTTCAGTCATTTCCCCCAAATAGTTATTTCCTTTCTCTTTATCATCTTGAATTATAATTTTTGACTCGGTAATTTCTTCTGTGTTTATCAGTTCAATAATGGCTGCCTTTTGGTCTTCCCCTAACCGTTTTTCAAAATCTCCCCAAACAGAAGTCATTGTTTTTAATGTTTATTGTTAGTTCACTTTACAAAATGAAAACTTTTAAAACTGAACACCAAACTGGAACTTGGAAAGCACCAGTTCAGTCTATGCTAGTGAGTGACTGAGTGTGATCTGAATGAGCTGGGATATATAATCAACTATGGGTATTGGTGTAATGGCTAATATAGCTATGTGTACATATTGTGTAGAGCAGGGCTTATCAACATTGTGGAAATGTATATCTTTATAGGTAGATTTTTTTTTTTGCATAGTGCTTTTTGAGTGTTTTAGATTACAAATATCCTTAATAATAATAATAATAATAAATGTTTTATTATCTTATTTTTTTTGCAACAAATAGATATAATGATATTTTTAATTTTTTATTAATAATTTTTCTGGTATATACATTGGTATAATTTTACAATAAAGGAAACACTTTTTTATATAAACAGTTAAAAAGTAAAGAATAATACATTTAGCAGATTAACAAAAAAAAACCCACATAGGCATCGCCAGTTCGTGGGTATACCTGTGTTTATTAACAGTTAAAATTTTACTCACATAAAATTAAAAGAAAATAAAATTGAAAAAATAAAAAATCCGTGTTTACTGAATTACAATTAAAAAGTTATGATTGAAAAATATAAAAAAATATATAATTAAAAATGTGAAGTTACATCAGGTCAGATGTTACAGGAGGTCGGATGTTACGGCAAGTAAATGTTTGTATCAATGGTATTTATCCAAGACTCATATGATTCATCAAACAGTTAAAAAGTAAAGTAAAACTCATTTAACAAAATAACCGAAAAACCAACAAAAAACCAACCATTTGTTAAAGTTAAAAATTTTACTCATATACATACATTAAGAAGATTAGAAAAATATAAAAAAAGAAAAGAAAAATGTTAAGATACATCAGTTCAGATGTTACAGCAGGTCAGATGTTACAGCAAGTAAATGTTTGTATCAATGGTATCTCCCGTGCTGAGGATTTCATTTACATATTATTAAAATTTATCAGTACCGATAATATAAAGTAATTATAAATATATTAAATGTTTTTTTTTCTGAAATAATTATAAATATTTCAATGGTGTTTTTTTTTGTTCAGTTGAGAGTTTTCAGTTTCAGTTTGTATTTGGTGTCAGTATATTATCTATTTCTGATCACCCTATGTTTTGTATCCAGCTTTTTATTTGAGATTTATTTTTTTATTTAACTTTTAATCCAGCAGGACTGGGAGGATAGTGCAGTCCCAGTCTGCCATATTACATGAAATGCAGTAAAACAGGGAAACAATAAAATAAAGTAAAAATTTATAAAAATGGAAATAAGATAAAACAAAGAGAAAAAAAATATATATTAGGCAGGTACCTAAACATAAAATTAAAATATAAATCCAAAGTTGTTACTTACTAGATATTCCTCGTTGTTATTAAACTGATTTTTAATATAATTTGTGCATATTAAGAATGCACAGCATCAAGTTTTTAATTTTAGCTTGATGGTCCGCTATTCTTGAAACCATTTTTTTTAAAACTGTTTGAAGGAAGCAAATACTTTGGGGTGTCACATTATAATATATTAAATGAAAAAACACAATTTTTATTGAATCAATAAATGCCATGCAGTATTCGCTAATCTCAAGCTTCTTCGTAGCTTATTATATTAACTAAACATAATTACATACTCAATGGTTCTCTTGAGATTAAAAAAGAAAGTTTTAGTAAAGCATATTTATAAAACATGTTGAGAGCCTCTGATGTAGTTTTGACACATCATGCAAGTTATCACGTAAGTTGGTCATTAGTTAAATAGCCCCAAGTCATTCTAGCCAGAAACCTTTGCACCTAGGTATTTATTGAAATAGTAAACAAACAATAAAAAAATATTCCTAGAACTGAATATTTGGCGGTATTTTTTGTATGGATTATTTATCTTTGGATCTTGCGGTTTAGTATTTTATTTTGAGCACTCTTTTTATACTTTTTCCATAAAAAGTAATTTTAATTAATTCAACAATGCCACTAAACTGGCGTTCTGCCAAAATTCTGAACTGTCTCAATGTCATGGCTTCGAATACTTGGCACAAATGTTTTTCAAGGATTTTTATTTAAAAAATGGCACAGTATTTGAGTTAAAATGAATATTGGTCAGTATTACGTTCTCAAGTGTTTTCCTCGTCTACTAACCTGACTAACTAACTAACCATCACGCAAAATACCGCAGGAGTAGACAGAGAGGACGGACCGCCAAACAACTCGGCCTTGGTACACACTTTTGCCTCATTCACATTCATACATCGTCTCATACATACTCTTCTATTATTCTGACTCTTGACATGGCCCGACTCAAGTATCTGATTCACTTGATTGTGCCATGTCATCTCGGGCGTCCCACTTCTGCTTTGCATCATATATTCACCATTCACATTTGCATTATCTCCTTTCTTCGCTCTACATGCCCAAACCATCTGAAGTGTGACATATCAAAATGATGTGGGAAGGGATCAAACAATGGTAACAACAACAACTTACCATCAACATTGCATATCGCTACAGTGTTAACTTTTCAGTCCTCTGTCATATTGACTGTTATATTTCTTGAAGATGCTGTCAGATGGCTTGAGAATTGATTTGTATTTCCGCTTTGCAATAAAATCAAATCTTTGCAATAGAATGCGTATCCGAACACTGTTTTTAAAAGGTGATGAAATACACTTTCAAATTTTGTTATTGGTATCATATAATTTTGAATGCAAACATAAAAAGTTTTAAAAATGGCCCACCTTACGTTTTTTCAGCTAAACACTGAACTAAATAAATAATAACAATATTTGGATGATTTGTAGAGTGCCGTTTTTGTGCAAAATCACCTCAAGGGCGCTAAAAAATTAGAGATATCAATTTTTTTTCTCAAATTGCAGTCGGAACTTTTGATTTGATTTGAGGTGTACATTTCAATTCTTTTGTGGTTAACTTCTGGATTTGAATATAAAGCGTGGTGTTTTCTCTTTCCAACATCGTTTACATCATATTTCTCATGATAATTACTAGGGAGATAAAACAATTTTGATTAGACCATTTGAGCTGTTCCTGATAATATCTATTTGTTCCCATAACCGAACAAACTAGTAACTTCTCCATACTTTGAATAGTTGGCTAAGAGCGCCCTTGAAGGATGTACAATACAATGAACTCAGTACAATATTGTTATTGTTAGTAAAAACAATAACAATTAATTGTTGAAATATTTGCAAACCGGAGATTTGTAGTCATGCAATTCTGCAAGGTAATGTTAATTCTATTTAACCCTTAAATAACATCATGGGTCTATGGGACCCACGTCAAAACTCCCCCCTCTGCCTCTCTCATTATATTCACAACTGAGCCCCGCGCGTCCCTACATTCTGACTGAGATAGCGCAGGAGCACAGCACTCTCACATAAGTACAAAGTCTATTTACGACAGCCATATGGGTCCCTGAGACGCATCGCATCCTTTACATAATTTATTGTGAAGATGGTGGGACCAAGTACAGGGTTTTCCAATAAGAGGTGTTATTTTGATATTCAATCGTAAAAGATCAATGGTTTCGTTGCTTGTGTGGCACGTAGCGCCGTCTTGTTGAAAGTAAACGTTGTCAAGATCAATACCATCCAATTCCGGCCATAACTAATCATTAATCATCTGTCGATAGCGCAATCCATTCACCGTAACTGTTGCTCCAGCCTCATTTTCGAAAAAGTAAGGTCCAATGACTCCGCCGGACCATAAACCGCACCAAACAGTCACACGTTGAGGATAGAGAGGCTTTTCAACAATAACTCTTGGGTTTTCCGAGCCCCAGATGCGACAATTTTGCTTGTTGACGAAGCCACCGAGGTGGAAATGGGCCTCATCACTCAAGATGATTTGCATTTGATTCACTCAAGTGAATTTTAATGATTTCAATGCGTTGTTGAAGCGTGTATTTTTATTAATGGCGTAGTTTCTACTTGTCAAATGTCAAAAAATGACAGCTTCAAAAGTAATATCTACCGAAATAGCGGGCTATTCAAAATAACACCTCTTATTGGAAAACCCTGTACTTTAAATACCATATTTACCTAAAAAATAGACACTCAGCTTTGGCCATTGTTGGAGGAACTGTAAAAAAAGTATGAATTGAAGATTCAATCCCAGATTGAACAAGATATGTTTCATTTAGTGAACAAAATTTGTGTAATTTTACCTATTTTCATTATTTTTATGTTCAAAGTTTTTTAAATATTATTATTTTTTTTATTGTAACCCACAAGAGTCCCAACTCTTCCCAACCGTCAGTATCCAGTGAGACTATAGCATACCCTGTTGGGGTATGTTATGAGGCTGAAGGTATTGGGGAGGATAGAGAGATGGGAGGAGGAAGGTGGGGAAGTACCTGGCTATTCAGATCTGGTCACTAAACACGGCCAAAGCCATTTCAATCAACGTTTCAATTCTGAATGGTGGTCTTACTTCAGGGTGATATAAAGATTATTGTAAACATTTGTGATTGATAATTGAAAATTAAAAAACCCACACACACGCATATAAACTATAACTTTCACTTGGAGTATTTTTTGGGAAGGCTGACAGAGATATTGAAAGAAGGGTAAATGCAGGTAACTCCATTAATGGAGGACTGAACGCAGTTAGCGCTAACAAAAAATTGTCCGAAAAAGCGAGGTTAGCAGTCCACAATGGAGTGCTGGTACCTACCCTGATGTATGGAAGTGAGGCATGGAAATGGCAGAGAAAGGATGAAAGTAGATTGAATGCTCTTGAAATGAGATCCCTGTGGCGTATGTGTGGTAAAACCATGTATGATCATGTGAGAAATGTGGAGATCCGCAAAAAGTGCAAGGCTGATAATGAGTAAGATTAAGAAAGGGACGCTTGGATGGGCATGTAGAGCAAATGAGCGAAGAAAGGAGAATATATGATGCAAAAGCGAATGGTAGCAGAAGTCGGGGAAGCCCGAGGAAGACATGGCACGGTCAAATGAATCAGATACTCGAGTGGGCGATGGCAAGAGTCAGAATATATATGAGATGATGTATGAATGTGAATGAGGCAAGAAGTGTGTGCCAAGACCGAGTTGTTTGGCGGTCCGTCCTCTCTGCCTACCCCGCCGGGAAACGGCGTGATGGTTAGTTAGTTAGTTTAGAAAAATATGCGTCCCCAGGACCCACAACGTTTCTTAAGTGAGATTTGTTCACCACGTCACTTAAGGGTTAAGCATCATACAAATATGCATACAACCAACATTATGTATACCCAAGAGTTAAATATCATATAAATTTCTAACGTATTCAAACCGAGCCAGTATATACATAGATTTCTTAGCTTCAATTTTCTTGTTTACAGTTAATTTGTTTTGTTAATTATTATAAATTTACGTGCGTATATTTGTCTTGGCTGCGGTGGCTTCGTAAGTGATAATAATTTTAATGTGTTTCTCCTCATCTCATGATAACATTATTTGCACAGCTCTTTGACATATAGGATTTGAGCAGTATGAGTTTGAGTTTTTGCAGTCATCAAGAATTTGTGACCATCAGAATAAACAATATATGCTTAGTCGATTTTGATATTTATAGATATTTTCTTTTTCACTTGAGAGCGAAGACCAAACTGCGGAGGTAGGTCTCATAGACATACAAAATCTGTCTGCTGAACATTGTCCTGATTAGTTTTGTACGCACAACGTCAAGAAATCTGAACTAGCAAGTAAATTAACCGCTTGAAGTCCACGGATATTAACATTTGTACCCGTAGAAGTTCGGCGTAACCCCAGCGGATACGTTAGCGGCTCAATCGTACTTGACTCGTTATTATGGTACAGTTGATACCACTTAATTGGTACACTGGTTTACCGGGACAGCCCGTTATTTGGGTCAAAACCTAAGGAAAAGAAACCAAATAAAGAATACTTCAATTATCTAGGACACCATTCTGTTTCAATGATGCAAAACATGTCTCAGTAAATGAATTTCAGTTAAGGAGGGCAGGAAGGTGGTACGCGGCGCGGGTGAGGGTAGGAGATGCGCTGCATTACGGAGTTTTGGGTTCATTCGGCATTAATTTGGTAGACTTCACCCATGCGGACTTTTCGCCGTCCGCCGACATTCATCAGTGTTCAGTTCCGCACAACACTGCCGTGCGTGTAAGAAGTCACTTTTTGTGTTACTGTTATATGTAATACTTTCATTTTTATTTTAAAATTTGTATCCGTTTTCAATTATTACATTTTTAAAAATTCATATGTACCTATAGTTAGTATTTTGCGGTACCTACATAATAAGGAAGTTGAGTACATTTTTTTATTTTTTTTATCAATGTTCGCATTCAAACTTAAATACAAGTATTTTTTTTTTTTTTTAAAGTTTGTTTTCATAGTTAAATTAATTCTCAAAGTTTGAATTTTATTAAGCCCACCAAAACGAGCGGAATCCGAGCGGTAAGAGGCGGGGTGTGGGTGTGACGTCATTCAAACTGTGAGAACCACGTCGCTTAAACATTTTGTATGGAAAAAAATTTAATTCTTCAATAAGGAATTCCAGTAATTTTTTTACCAATGTTAACCGTCTATTAGAATTGATGTTATTAAAAAAAAAAAAAATTGACTAAGATTTCATAGTTAAATTAATATTTTAAGTTAGAATATTTGCTTCTCCCGCCCGGCACGGTATTGCCGTCGATATTTGTTGACGTGCCCAGCGCCAATTCAGGACCGCCGCGCAGAAAAGTAAAGAGTAAAATAACGGTTTACAGCCCAGTTCACTGTGAGACTTTTCTGCGCGGCGGCCTGAAGTGTATCACATGTAATGTGACATGTATAATAATAAAAACTTCTAAGCGATGCAATAATCAACATATTATTATAAAGCACTATACGAATATGTATCTTTAGAAATCCATTTCATATAATAATAACAACAAATACCTACATATATTTGACAATAGATGGGAGCTATTTTTTTCACATAGATCCTATTGACAAAGGGGTTTCTCCGGGAATGCAGTTGGTTTTCAGCAGTGCCTTATTATATGGTAAACAAAAGATGAAATATTTAAAAGCTATCACCACATTATAATATATATTATAATGAGTAGAGAATAATTATCATGTCATGCGAAATCAATAAATATACCTGGTAAATGTCAGATGGGTAGAATACGCAATGATTATACTGTAAAAATGTATTATATTTATCGTAACGTACAAATGAACACAAATAATAATTTGATATACTTACTTGGAAGCTTTAACTCCACGACCGGCTGTGATTTGACCCAAATAAACGTTTGGCCTATACACCTCTCTCATCTAAACCGACCATCTCTCATGTAATAGAAAGAGATGCACCATAGACATTGCGGTGACGCGTTCTACGTACAGCCACGATACAATACATGTGACGTCAGAATTCTTTCGACCAATCGTGGAGCGTATTCAGTTTATTGCTATTTAATGCTTTTTCAAGAACGTTTAATTAATTCTAAGAATAATAATATAGAAATATATTTATATATTTAGAATTGATATTTTTTGATCTACATGAACATATTTTTTATAAGCCAAAATATTTTTCACTCAACTTCCTTATTAAATACTTTTCTCTAAATTTTATAAACTTTTAAACACATTTGAGAGAACTGTAAATGAACACTGAAAAAAATGCAATTTTTTATATTTTTTTTATCTATGTTAAACTTATTTGGGACAGCCGCTTATTTGGGACAAAAGTTAGGCCCGATGTGTCCCAATTAAGCCGAATAAACTGTATTTTGAACCTTAAAAAATGCTCCTAACTAAAATATATTTTATTCTCTTGGCAAGGAAATAAAAATATTATTCGGTCTTGTTGTTTCGTCACTTATCTCTGAAAAAGTACTTTATGATAATTGACCTTGCGATGGACTTCTCTTGTTTGTTTATGTCATATTATGCCTGGTATTTATTTAGATTATTAAGGTTTATGAATATTTTTACTAGCGTAAGTCAAAAAATTGATTTCCCTGAAATGGCTATTCTTTGAAAACTATTTTAACTTACATTAAGGCGATGCACTACGTCGTGTAGTATTTTAAATTGAGCCGCTATCAATAACTACCCTTACGTAGATGACGATAAGGTTTAAATTCCCGCTTAACACCATCCGCCTGTTTTGATTTATGCAAGAAAAAAACATGGCCAAAAAGTGCCTCTTATTTTATTTTGTGCATGTTCAGGCATAAATATTTAATTTTTTTTCGATCATTGTATAAATAACTTAATTTTCCACATTATTCAATAAAATATTAACCGAAAATGGGTTCGTAAGTAGGAGATATTGAACTTAAAGGAGTTTTCATAGGCCTTATACATCATTTTTTTCTGGGCTTATAAAAAGACTTATCTAAAAAATACTCGATTATTTCAAAGGCCAAGATGTATTCTACTCGCAGTATTTAATTAAAGCATCTGAAACATTTCTAGGCGACCAAATTTTCAAACCAAAAACACATGATTTTGCATTACTACGTATGGCATCGCCTTAAACATAAATTGTTGATAAATATATATCAGGTAAGGCAGTACAATTTAAAAAAACATCATCTTGACAAAAAAATAGAAATTACTGTCAGCATGTGAGAGGGTTATTTGGCGGGATCTCGGCATCCTAGGAGGCTAGGATTAGAAAAAGGCAAATACTCATATGATGAAATTGAACTAACTCTAAACCTCTCTCCTTTGGAAGTCCGTCGGGAAAGAAATGACCTCATTTACTTCTTCAAAATTATAAATGGTATTATTGATTCACCTACTCTACTGCAACTTATTCCCTTCAATATCCCCTCGCTAAGACTCAGAAATAATGAACTGCTCTTCCTCAACCATCATTCAACAAATTATGGATATTATTCACCATTGTCCAGAATGTGTAGACTGGTCAACTCAAATCAAAACCTTAACTTTTTTGGAATAAGTCTGAATGATTTTTGCCAGTCGCTAAACAAGTGACGGAATATTATAAGTGTCCCGTGGTCCTGACCCACGGCGTAGTCTTGACTTGATTCGACTTGTCACTTTATTTTCTTATATTATTTCTGCCATATGTCTTTGCTTTCATGTACCTTTGTCTACTCCTGTATTTTTCATTTTACTGTATTCGTGTTATTATTTTGTAATTTGGACGATGTCCGTTAATAAATAAATAAATAAATCCCAGTGCTAATAAAAAATTCATGAACACTTATGGGAAAGCCTGAATACACTAGCGATGGGTCGTGACTAATTTATTGAGTGTGAGCTACTCCAAAATAAATTTGACTTACGCCAATTTCACTCAGATCGAGTCGAGTTTATTTTTTTTTTAAATTCCATCAAGGAATATAGAGACAGGCTCATCAGGGCAGGAAGTATTAATTTAATGAATTACTTGCAAAGATTAAGTTAGATAAACTATTCAAAGGTCAGGAATGAAATGCCATTCATTCACATAACAACACTCATTGATGCAAACCAAGGACAAATGTTAACAGGAAGGGTATTCAATATTTATTTTGATATGTACGCACATTCTCTAAATAATATAAAATAAAGTCGCTATCCGCGTCTGTCTGTTTGTGCGTTTTATTCTAAACTACGCAACGGATTTTGATAGGGTTTTCATTATCATTTAGAAAATTTATTCCGGAAGGTTATATAACACATGCATATTATATTTATAAAAAGTAGAGAAAAGTCGTTGTTTTGTGATCAAGTTATAAAAAAATCATTTTGGGCGCTTATATTGTTGTTAACGCTGGCTACACCTTGTAAGATACATCAAAATAATGTACTACCGAATTGTATATCTTAAAAAGGCCTACAGAAAAGTCCACAATGGTATATGTCTATCTTCTAAGAATAACCCCCAGCAACGCCGGGTACATGTCAGCTAGTTTAAAATAATTATCGGTACAATTGAATTCATCATCGTACTTGTAAATTCAATAGCGACTGTTTAATTTTTATTTACTTTTTTTAATAACTTTTGAAGGTTATATATCACCGAAGAAGAAGAAAGTACTAATACATAAATCTAAACAAAACATGAGCCAGAACGAGACACATAAAAAAAAGGTAAAGCTCTCAACCGGGAATCGAACCCAGGATATCTGTCTTACCGGGACAAAGTCTTTAACCACTTGCCCATCGTGACCTAATTATTATATGTAATTTTTGTCGATCTCATATATATGTATATACCTATACAGGGCTTTTTTTTAAAAAAAAAAGGTGCCGGAACTCACTTCATGTCAAGCTTTTTACTAAATAAAATTATATTCAAATGTCACTTAAATGAAATTTAAAGGAGCTATGCCACGAAGCGAACAAAAAAAGGTTGATTTTTACGATATTTATTTTTTATTTTAGTCAAGACTAAGCTACAGAAACAGTAAAATACATACATTATATTTGAAATATATTGTACAAATAATACTAAATTTAAAATATAATTGTAAATACATATGTAATGTATTTATTTATGAACTTGAATAAAAGTTTAGAGTGATTTCCAAAGTTTTTTCCAATTCTCGTCTGATACATCATCTCGATTCCTTTTCTTAGTGTTAGAGTCTAAGGCCGAATGTCTTCCTTTAAGTAACCACCTATCAACATATTTTGAAGGATCTAAAAGTGTCAAGGGTGGTCCCACGAGTTTGATGAACAAGAGTGCCGAAACTGTTTTAGTGTTTAACGAAGCTCTTGTTGGGGTAATAATAAGATTCATTTGCGAAAACCCCCGTTCACATTCACTTGAAGAAATGGGAATAGAATTCAGAGCATATACCAAACGCAAGAGTTTTTCAGAATATGTCTTTTCGAGAATGTATTCGCGAAATCCACGAATCATTTCTCGTTCATCTAGTTGTAGCCTGATCGAAATGTTTCTAATTTCCATCTCTCCAAATGTCAACCGATTATCAATGTCTTCAGGCCAATATTTTTGGTCAAGTACGCGAGCCCAAAGTGCAAACTCGACATCTTTATTATCTAGCAGCCTTTTTTCAATCGACGTTTTCAACGTGGAATAAAATATTTTCGGATCAATAGGAGGATCATTTTTAGAAACTTTTTCGTGAAGTAAAACTCCACGAAAATGCAGATTGCTTATAGCAGCTGCAGCACATTTATAATAGGGTCCAAAATTCTGTTTTCTTTCTTCAAAAACTTGAACGAGTTCATTTATTTTTCGATTTGCAATGTAAAGGTTCACATTGCGATTTTGTAGATCCAAACTAAGTTCCGACAATTCTTGGAGAGCGTCGCACATCAATGCTAGATCCAATAAAAATGCTGTTGATGTTATTTTGTTCTTTAAGCCACTGTAAGTACACTTGTCATTTTTATCTCTTGTAGGGTCATTCATCACTTCTTCAAAATGACGCACAAGGGATTCATAATTATTCCACACAGCCGAAACTGAACGAAAACTAGATGCCACCCAACGGGTACTTAAAACTCTTCCGATTTTCAGTACTTCAACGCCTAGTGATTCTGCACATAAATGCAACTCTCTATTATTTTTCGGTGACGCATGGTATAAAACATAAAGTTTATCAATAAATGATTTGAATCTATTGATCCCTGAAATTTTCTTTACAACATCACTTACTGATAATTCTAACCTGTGATTAGCACAATGCCAAACTATAATTGAAGGAAATTTTTCTGTCAGCAATTTTTTCACTCCATTTTTAGAACCTAACATCACAGCAGCGCCGTCGCATGCAACCGAAACTAAATATTTTTTTAAATATTCTTCTGTCATCCCATATAAATCAAGAGATTGGAGTAATGATTCAAATATTCCTTTTGCCGTTACGTCTTTAAGTTCAATCAAATCCAAAAACAAATTAATTGGTGAATTCATTCCAACACTTTCGACACAGCATCGAACATACACAATGAGGGTAGTTTTTTGGCTTATGGTGGTAGACTCATCAATTATCAAAGAAATTATATTTTTCGATTGAACAATTTCTTTGAAAACATTTTTTCTCATTTCATCACATATATGATTTACAATGTTGATACATGCGTTAGTGGAATGGAGAATATGACCCATTTCGATCCCATTTAGTTCTTGGAGATTAATTTCACTTTCAAACATATTGAATGATTGATTTTCCTTAGCTACTTTATATGCGGTTCGAAATATGTTTGCTGTTATTACTTTTTCGCGAGATAACGATTTTAAAAAAGTATTTTCAATCCGCTTATTTTTGGCTTCAGAAATGATTTTTAACGCTGCTTTGTGTGCAATAGATCCTCTGTGATCGAAAATTTTTTTTCGAAGTGACCCCAATTGTAGCTTCCTCTCTTTCCCAGAATACGTAATTTCATTATTGGCCCATTCTTTGGATATTTTCATTCCCATTGTCGTTTCAGTTCCAAGAGTTCCAACGTTTCTGCAAATTGTGCAGCCAAGTTTCATTTTGTGTACGTTCAACCATTCGTTTTTTGAGCAAAAATCGTTTTTTTGATCTAATGACCAGCAGTCTGGCCAATCGTTTTGAGTTCGACCTTGATCCCCGAGATCAGCTCGAGATGATTCAGGAACATCTACATGTACCGATATTTCCATATCTTCTGTCATCGTTTCTGTTACTGTTTTGAGCTTTTTATTTACGGAATCGGCGCCGCTGCCGGTGTTTGAGAAGTAACAGGAATTTTTTTTCATATTTAAACTTGGAGTTGCACTAAATAATATATAAAACAACACGTAATCGTAACACAAACTGACTAAACAAACGTAAATAACAATATACGCAGATGCCGCCATGCGATAAACGTCAAACCATAAATAAATGCGTCAAACTGTCAAAATCATAATACGCAAAGACATACGTATGAAGCTAGTTACATACGGTTACTTCACTATTATCATTTTAACGAATTATTATTTTTTCGTTTAATTAATTTTGAAATAAAACCGTGAAAAAAGGTGCCGGAACGCCGTTCCACCGCGTTAAATGGAAAAAAAGCACTGTACCTATATTACATTGATGGTTACAACCATCAAAGTAAGTAAAGAAAAGCTGTTCTAATAAAAAATGAATTAATTAATTTATTTAGTGATAATATATTACAAAATAATAACAATACTATCGGTCATTTTGAATACATGTAGGATAACGAAAGATTTTTTAAATATTTATGTTGAGGGATCAGTAGGATTTATAGGCCCTGTTAGAAGTTCTACCGAGCCGAACCCTCTGATATGAAAATATCTGGAGTCGGTGAATTATTTTCCCATTTGATTTCTGGCGAGTTGACGTGTTGTTCTTGTAATTATTTTGCTTATATAATGCACTTGCATAATTTTGATTGACTAGATGATAATTTGTGGAAAAGTGTGTGGAAGGGTTTAGTTTTTCCTATGGGGAAGATTTAACCCGGACATAAAGTCGGAAGTATAATATATTATTCCCAGTGAGTTTAAAAAATTTCGGGAAAGACAACATTATTTAACATGAATAAAATAAAACAAACTTATTTTTACATTAGAAAATTAATTTAGGAGGGAGTTCAATGAACAGTGTACCTAGATTTTAAAACAGATTCGACAGACTCAACACAGTTTAATGGAAAATATTTCATAAATACATTAAAAGAAATAAACAATACATATAATCTTTTTGTTGGTAAATTTATTTAGAATATAGCCTTTTAGAAAAAGTCAATGGTGTCCCATGTGAATAAAAATGTTTATCTATACTATTATGTTTTTATGTTTATCCGAGACACTATCTAGGTTACAAACCAATTTTTAAGAAATTTGTAATCATTCAAAAATAAAAGATAGCTGTCAAAAATATAGGAAAAATTAGTTGCAAGATAATATTGTTAATTCTGAATTGGAAACATAAAAAAAATAACCATAATAATTAGGTCCCAATGGTCGAGTGGTTAAAGACGCTGTCCCGGTAAGACATATTCTGGGTTCGATTCCCAGTTGAGACCGTTTTCTTTTTATTTTTCTGTGTCTTGTTATGTTTCATGTTTCGTTTATATTTATTAGTAATATCTTCTTCTTCAATCAATAGAATTGAATTTTGTACATACATATTACATACTGGTTTTTTCTTAGTCAGCAACATTGAAAAAAACGGGAGTGTTAATCTGGCCAGTATGTGTCTCATTGTGTATGATATTTTGCTCTGCGGGGAAGCCGCTTGCACAGCGCCGGGTAAACTGTGCACCCTAAAGTTTATGTTTAGACTTACGGAATTCAATATGTAAATTGGCATTCTGAGAATGACAAAGCCATTTATTTAATAATAATAAAGTGTTTATTCCGGAATGTGGGAAGGTTTGTGCTATCCCACACATCCAGAGGCGGATTAACTGTTGAGAGCGCCCTAGGCAAGCACCTCATCGGCGCCCCTCTAGCGACCACATATTATAAATTTTAACAAGTACCTAAAGTAGCCGAATTTGTAGTTAGGTGGGTTTTACGTGAAAATAAAATTTCGTGGGAGGGGGGGGGGTGGCTAGAGAATTGTTTAAAATTGATGTTTTTACGTGAAAATTATGTTTTTAACTTGACTCTGAAGTAGCCCGACCAGTCGCCTTTTAGATTTTTTCAGCGCCGATTCTCGTTCTGAGTAGCCTAAATGGCGATATATCGCCCTCGTTGGCAACACTGCCAGCTATCTTTTTTTACATACCAAGTTTCATCACAATCGGTTCAGTAGTTTTTTTGCATGAAGAAGTAACATATACCTATACAAACACACACATATACACTTTCGCAGTTATAATATCAATAGGGAAAATTAATAAAACATAAAAAATTTGAATGATCAATTATTTATGTAAAGGAATAAGTACTCACTAATAAGTACCTACCTAGAAATGCCTAGGATCCCTTCCTTCCTAGGGTCACATCCCACGATAAACAGTCTATTTTGCGACTGCCTCACAACTTCAACGGCTGACGGAGTAGGCAGCATGGACAAATCGTGTTGTTTAGAACTAGTAGGAATTTCAAATTGAATAGACTCGGTAGAAGACGCACTGTGAACTGCGTTAGAATATTCCGAATCATCACTTTTTAATTTAGAAAAAAATGTCTCAAAATGTTTCGTATGCTTTATAATATTTTGATTTTTTTCTTCTTTTTCCTTAGCCTTCCTTTTATAAGCTGCACCACTAGGTTTCTTCTTCAATTCACTCATTATTTGGGTAATGAACTAAAACGCAATGTACTAATTAATTCACACAAATACCGCTGCGAGTACGTAATCAATAGAAGCGCGCGTAACCGGCGACATCCAAGCTGAAAGTGATGAGTGTGACTGTCACCCCGTCATCCGTTCGGAAGTCCGGTGCCGGCCGCTTAGCCCCTGCCCCCGCTGCGCCCTTTGCCCTGCAATCTAGCAACGCCCGCGAACGAATCCACGAGCGAGCGGTCTTCTATTAAAAAATCATGCGATGGAGGCATGGAGGAATAATCAAGAAGGCGAGTATGCTTTGGAAGCTCTGCATCTCTACAGAAGTAAATAATCTTTTATATTGTGTAAGCAGGTGCATACTTACTTACAAAATTAAGTTTATATATATATTTTTTTTAATTCTAGGGGCGCCCGCCGGCGCCCCTTTGTAACTGGCGCCCCTAGGCACGTGCCTACTTTGCCTTAGGGTTAATCCGCCACTGCACACATCCCATAAAGCATGTACAATAATTTTACAATAATAAGAACCAAAAAAAGACATTAAGCATTAGATTGATGGGGCCAACAACTTTCTCCAGTGTGCTGCGATGCTCGAGTCTGGATTCTTGCGGGATTCCATGATACGAATATTTTTGGAGTTGTTTGTCCTCTCCTTTAAACCTACTACCCGGGCTCTTGTGGGCTACAAAACCCGGTACCCCCGCCCTTCCGTGAGCATGTTGGAAGCACTGCAGTATCTGGGGCGGTCAAACATCATGCTGGCACTGTTGGTGGACACGGTGGACTCTCTCGCTGTAGCAGCTGGTCCAGTTTCTTCACCACCTAGGATTCTTGCTGCAGAGTCTCCATCTTCTATCTTCGTCGAACGTCACAGCGGTTCTGCCAAGGTCTGGTATCTATGTGAGGATATTGTGTCAGCGCTTTATTAGCAGCAGTTGCTTGAAATGGCTTTAGCCGTGTTTGGTGACCAGATCTGAATAGCCAGGTACTTCCCCACCTTCCTCTTCCCCATCTCCCTCCCCTCCCCAATACCCTCAGCCTCACAACATACCCCAATTGGGGATGCCATAGTCTCTCTGGCTCCAGACGGGAGCAGTTGGGACTCTTGTGCGGTATTACTGTAAAAAAAAAAAAAAAAAAAAAAGACACATACCTGGACGGATGATGAACCTCGTGCTGGCGCTGTTGGTGGTCGCGCGGAGGACTCTCTCGCTGCAGCAGCTGGTCCAGTCTCTTCACCACCTAGGATTCTTGCTACAGAGTCTCCATCTTCTATATTCGTGTCACCTGTTCCTGTATTTCATTTTACTTAACTTAACTTCACTTTCTTTTCGTAATATTTATATTTTTTGCAATATCTGCATCAACTGTAAAGCGCCCCTGAGGTGATGTCTCACAAAAGCGGCGCTATACAAATTATCCAAGAAATAAATAGGCGTTAAATAAATATGTAGCCTTTCCATGCTGTTCTTCTTAAAGTTGGCCAAAAGCTTGCACATATCAAAGGATGTACAAAACGTAAGGAATAGCATTCTTTTTACATGTGAGCTGCAAAGCTGGAACCTTCTATTGAGCGCTCGTCTTTGCCGGTCGATGTCATCTATGTCCGTCAGCTTACTGTTGAAGATGTGCCCTAGGTACTTTGTTTCTTCTACTACTTTCAGAAGCTCACATCTCAGGAAAGCTGAAACATTCAATCTATTAATACACTTCGGGCGGGAAAGATAGTTTTACCCGTTCGGTCGATTGATGCTTAATGCCGGGAAGGGTAGTTCTATCTTTTGCGCTGGCCTCATTTCAATAGCAGAAAATAAGGAATTATTCAATGTTTTTGTATGAATATTATATACCAATCTCTTTGTAAAAGTCCCAACAATATGTACATAATTATCGAATCATAAGTCTTCCTTTATATTTATTTATTGTTATTAAGTTTAATTTGTAGAACTCCATTTTATTTTTTTATTTTTTATATATTCAATAATATTATTATTGGGTTTATAAAAACAGTTTATTTTTAAACAAGTTCTGCTGGGTAATTATTATTACGCGTGACAGCTGTTTCGCCTTCTGAAGGCATTATCAAACTGTGGGTAGCCAACTTACAGACGATACATTTATATTATTTCTAGGTAGGTATTTTAATTACAATTACTGATTTCTTAATTGATTTCTGAGTAAAATATTAGAAATTATTAATGGTTTTTACCCCAGTAAAGTTTCCCCAATTAGTGTAAAGTTTAAATTTACTAGCTATTCTAATTAACGAACAAACAAATATAATTCGTTCACCCCTACTAGATATCTTCAAACCTAGTGCACATATGAGTGCACTATGAAGTACCTAATTATGCTATTAAAATAACCCTATGAGTCATCGTTTGGGAATAACTAACATAAAGACATTCAGTCAAATTTAAACTTTACTGGGGTAAAAACCATTAATAATTTCTAATATTTTACTCAGAAATCAATTAAGAAATCAGTAATTGTAATTAAAATACCTACCTAGAAATAATATAAATGTATCGTCTGTAAGTGGGCTACCCACAGTTTGATAATGCCTTCAGAAGGCGAAACAGCTGTCACGCGTAATAATAATTACACAGCAGAACTTGTTTAAAAATAAACTGTTTTTATAAACTTTATATTTATCTTTGTGCCTTTCGTTTACATCGGCATTCCAACAAAAGGTTATTATATTATTTGTTATTGTAATAATTCAATTCCTGGAATGAGGGTTTTTATGACCGTGAAACCTGATTTGAATCTCTATCTCTGTTCCGCCCCACTCAACTCCTATGTGCAAGTGAGCGAGAGATGTTGGGCGTATTTAAAACATTGTAGTCGGGCGCTTTAAACAATAGACTCTAGCCTATAGCGGGTGTTTTTCGCGATTAGCGCAAAAATATATCGCTTTCTTAAAATTGGCACAATTTCTAAAACAAATAATATTTTCGATTGAAATTTTCAAAGAAATCATACATAACATTTGATCATCAAAAATAAATTATAATTGCTTTGATTACATCATAATTTCACCACATTTCAAAGTTGAATATACAATCCTGATATTAATTCAGTAAATAGCATTTCATTCAATATTCAATATTTGAAAATTCAATGTAAAAGATAACATGTTTATTCATATCATATAGTTATATAATAAATAATAATATATATTTGCCATGCCCGCAATTTTACAATCGCTGGATGTGTGAAATCTGATCGCGTAAATATTGAACAGTGTCACCTAAGGCCGAAGGCGAACACTCAATAACTCATAAGTTTAATTGCTTCTTGTCAAAAAAGAGTCTTTTGCGGTTGCCTCGCCTAATTGAAGAGCCCATTCCACTTATGAATCATAGTATTTATTCTTTCAAGGAATCAGTACACTTAATGTGTTGATAATCCATCACACACTATAAGTGCACACTATAAGTACACTTCATCGTCACTATCATTGGCTTGTAAAGACATTTTTGCAGAGATAAAGTCCTATACAATGCTGATATATTCAAATAATAAAATACCAAACAGTAAACAAAACAGTGCGAGCGGTATGAAAAATAGTCCAATACGTGAAATGACTCAAACTAAACTGGAGATTGAGATCGCATAAAAGCTCCAGATTTGTGGCGACGCCTTTACAAGCGGCACACTAGCCAATCCGGACAAGACATCTCAAATAACGTGGACAGACTGTCGCCTAGCACCCAGGTAGCATTTTACCCTTCAAGGCGTTTTATTTCACGCTGATAACAAACACGTATAATGCCGTTTCCCGCCAAAAACCGACAGTCGACAAAAACGGCATTTGCCGTGTCCCGCAGTTGACCGACAGTCCGCGAAAAACGGCAAATGCCGTGTCCCGATGACAATGTGTTAAAGAAAGCAGGTACATATGGGCAAATACCGATAGGCGGACCGTAAGAAACATATTATGTACAAGGTTAATTGAGTTGCATTTCAAATAATATTCGATTTCCTTCTAGTATTTTTATAGCTTGGGTATGCTGAGTTACTACGTAGAAATTTTTATTAAAATATTATAATTATTTTCGAAGATATAGTGATTTAAAAAAAAAATTAAAGTAGCTATAATCCGTGCGGGACCTTTATTTTCGCCCGGAGACAGCGTAGCGCCAGAGCAAAAAATACTTACGAGAAATGGGCAAGTGTGCGGCTTAAACTTGATTTCCATACATTTCTACAGTTTTACTCAAAGGTTGATGAAATTTTACACACTTGACCTTCGAAAAGAGAGAAAGGTTAGGTGGTTACATGAGATTTCGAAAAATCCCCTCCATCTCCTTTTCCAATTCCATATTTTAATACTTTTTGATGAAATTTTGCACACTTGACGTTCAGAATAGGAGGAAATTACTGTGTGAAACCCAGACATAATAAATCTATTAAGATTGCATAATAATTAAAGAAACAAATTTGTTTACTCATGAAGTTGTTTATTGATTTCAACAGAATAGAAAATTAAAAACAAATAAAGGTATAACATAATGTAATTTTACTTATTATTTTAAATTTAATTTCAGTCACAAACGACAACAATAAATACCAAAGTGAAAAATAAATACATTGTTTTTTTAAAAAAAGAATTAATAAGAAAAATTATATTCTAAGTGGCCACTTTATCAGTTAGATTTACTTTATATAAGTACTGAATTATTTTTCAATAAAAATTTTGCCACTTATAATAAGCAAATTGTTTTTCAGTCACTTCAACCACAAAATGTCTTAAAATGCCTTATCATTTATCACAAATAAGTTTGGGATTATAATTGTCAGATAACATTGTTACAAACAGTTAGCAACATAAATCAATTCAATTTATTTACTGTGCGTAAATCAAATTGTTATCATAACGAAGTAACTTTAACATAACCGTATTATGTATTATTATTTCTTGTATTGACAAGCAGGCGGAATAAATGTCACAAACGAATGTTTATTGATACTGTAGCAGACAATTTTAGAGGGATTAGAACCGTTTTCCCTTTTAAAAGCCACTTTAGTTTGCCTTTTAAAAGCCGTCGATGGATCGCAAATGCGACAGCTGCGTGGATCAGGTTAAAGTTATTTTTTATCAATTCTGGCATCACTTGAATCATCGGGTTACCCGATCGGGTTACTTTAAAAAAAAGATTCGATGGTCAACACCTAACTTTAGATGTATTTTGGAATTTTTGTAGACCGGGCATCTCGAATATCATTCAAACAAATAGAGACTGTAGATATAGAAATCTAAAATAGGCAATCATTTACCCACTACCTACTTATACTGACTGACGGGTACTCGGGTCTCGGATAGGGCAGATAATTTCGACTCACGGCAGAGGACGGCGCGTTGTTCTCTCTTCTCTACTCTTTGGTATTTTTTCAGTGTGTAAAAGAACCTGATCAAAGAGCGAATACTATCGGCTCGAACACTTTGCCAGTGGGTCATGTAAAATGATCGATCGACCCAGCTCTAGTATTTATCAACGTTTAAGCTTTGAAGCATAATAATACCGCTATAGTATGCTAAAGTGAGATATTTTTAAGAAGAAGACAAATGGTCCCGTGTCTTTATTTCTTCCGTTACTTAAGTTACCGAATCGTCTAACAAGCATAGTTTGTAACAAAAGGTGTGAATTAACGAATGAGCTTTTAAGAATGGTAATGTCTCATGATTTGATCTATTGCATTTTAATTTTATTGATGCTAGAAGGCTGATGCGAGATGTGTAAGGTTTGGCTTGCTGCGGGCGGGTGTCGTCTAAGGCTTGCAGCGGTCAAGGAAGCGCGGGTAGAGGCAGACATCCCGGATGTGGTGGCGCCCCAGCAACCAGCAGAGCAGGCGCTCCAGGCCCAGGCCGTAGCCCCCGTGGGGACAGGAGCCCAGCTTGCGCTGGTCGGTGTACCAGTAGTAGGGCGCTGGGTCGATACCTTCCCGCTTGTAACCTGATAAAAAAAGATTAGTAATTAATACCGAGATGAATCCTATTCAAGAAACTGGACATGATTGTGTGATATTAGTTTCCGTCATTGTACATAGTTGGCGCGGGTGACACGATACATCTGGTTTTACACAATACTTTTTTCATACTGATCGCCATATCGGGAACCAAATGAAAAATCTTCACTTTACACAATCATTATATTCATATAAATAGTTACCATTGGAGAAGAAATAATATTTTGGGAAGGTACTAAATCGTCCAAAAATGGCAACACCTTAAACATATCCATAGATCACAATCATGAAAGCATCTGTCACTGTGATTTGTGTGATGTTTCAAGGGTTTGGTCAATATCTAATCGATGTTTTTGTTTAACCATTCGCTGTTTGAAAACCTTCATCATAATGATTTTTATAGGCGAAATTGCCTGCCACTGCTAATCACTGTATCTTGATGACTGCACGGTAGCAGAATCTGCCTACCACAAATGCCAAAGCAATACAAAATTGTATGAAAATCGGTATCAAAATAGAACACGTCCATTAGGGTGTCCCAGGACATAAGGAAGAATTTTTTTTTCATGAATTTAAATATGCATACCCTCTTATTTTATTCCATTTGATCCCAATAACTCATATAATAAATATTATTTTGATTAAACACTGGCAACCCGTGCCGACTTGATGCCAAACATATGGTACAGAGTTAATATGGAAGGATTTTCAACTTTCATTTTTGTCGGATAAATAAAATTTTAAAATGCACAAATGTTCAATTATGTAGTATTTTATATTTAAAAATGGTTTATTGATTAAATTTTTTCTTCATAGTTTGTTTTTTACAGTCAGGATAAATCTTCCGGTGTTCCTGAACGCATTGTAATAAAAAATATTTTTGTTCCTCTTCGACCGTGAGATTAAGCCATGAAAATCTTGCATTAACTTAACAGTTCTTTCAGCTGTATCATTCACTACCCTCAGCGGCGACACCTTCTTTCTGACTTCTTGATACGAAGCATTATTTGACCACATCGTAGGGAATTCCTTAAGAAAACTGACATTTGTTTTCAGACGATCAAACAAATACTTGCTCTTGACTGAAATGAAGTCGTAAATATTTTTCTCAGAAACAAAAGTCACTAAATTATGATATGAACAAAAACCTCAATACAAAACATAATTTAAACTACTTAATAAACTTACCATACATTTTACCATCAATATCTTCCTTCGATGGGATGTAACGTTTGTCATGGGTTAATAAATTATTTTTTTTGATATTTCGAGCATTTCTATTTTAGTTGTTTGATCCACAGCGTCGTCAAACAGCGATAAAATAGATCCTTCATCGGTCAAATACCATAACTGCTTACTGAACAGATACAGTAGAACCCCGTTAATTCGAACCCCGATAATTCGAAAAAACGCGTAATTCGAAATTTTCGCCAAAAAAAATTCCGCAGAAAAATTTTTTCATACAAAAATTTTTTTAATTCGAAATTCGTTAATTCGTAATTCGAAATTTATTTTTGTCCGCGCACGAAAATTTGTTCGTGTAATTCGAAAAAATTTGATTTTTGCGAAAATAAATCATAATATTTCGTAAATCTGAATCTAAAAGTCAGCCGTGGCGGTAAAACGCCGAAAAATGTATTTTTATGTGGTTATACATCGTCCTAATTAATATTATTATTTTGTAAATCTGAATCGATTTACACTGGAATGTCGTACTTTTTCAAATTTATTTCGAATATCCGAGTTTGAAGGGCCGAGAAAATACGTTTTACGCGGATATATGTCGTAGTTTTACGAGTTTACACCAAATATCTGAATTTAAAGGGTCGGCCGCGACGGAAATTGGGCGCGCATTCTCGAAATTTCGATTTACGCGTAAATGTATCGTATTTTTACGAATTTATTTCGAATATCTGAATTTTAAAGGGCCCGCGGCGACGGAAATCGGATGCGAAATTTCAATTATCGCGGAAATATATCGTATTTTTACTAACTTTACTTCGAATATCCGAGTTAAAAATACGGCGCGACGGAAATCGGCCGAAAAATTTCGATTCACGCCGAAATATGACATATTTTTACGAATTTACTTCAAATATCTGAACTTAAAAGGCCGGCCGCGACGAAAAATTGCCGATAAAATTCAATTTACGCGGAAATATTTCATATTTTTACGAATTTACATCAAATATCTAAATTTAAAGGGTCGGCCGCGACGGAAATTGGGCGCGCATTCTCGATTTACACGGAAATATAACGTATTTTTGCGAATTTATTTCGAATATCTGCATTTAAAGTGCCGGCCGCGACGGCATACGGCCGCGAATTCTCGTTTAACGCGGAAATATATCGTATTTTTACGAATTTACATAAAATATCTAAATTTAAAGGGTCGGCCGCGACGGAAATTGGGCGCGCATTCTCGATTTACACGGAAATATAACGTATTTTTGCGAATTTATTTCGAATATCTGCATTTAAAGAGCCTGCCGCGATGGCATACGGCCGCGAATTCTCATTTAACGCGGAAATATATCGTATTTTTACGAATTTAAATTCATATATTTGAAATAAAGGGCCGGCCGCGACGGAAAATTACCGCGGAACCTCGATTTACGCGGAAATATATCATATTTTTACGAATATCTCAATTTAAAGGGTAGGCCGCGACCGAAATCAGCAGCGAAATCTCGATTTACGCGTAAATATATAGCATTTTTACGAATTTATTGCGAATATCTGAATTTAAAGAGCCTGCCGCTACGGTAATCGGCTGCGAAAATAAAGAAATAATTGGTATTAATACGAATTTACAAATAAAATACCACCCGGATTTGAAGCGGCGGCCGAGAAAATCGATTTTCGGCGTATTTTTTTTTTTGTTTTTCATAAAATTTCGAATTACGTGGGAATTCGTTAATTCGAAATTTGATTTTTGATGTCCCGTGGATTTCGAATTAACGAGGTTCTACTGTATAAAGCTGCCATTAAGATGTTTTCATCAATTTTTTCTTAAGCCTTCATCGATTTCAAAGAGCACAAGTCCTGGTAAGGTGCTTTAACTGCTATAATACATTGTAACCATGGCTTGACATAGGATGTTACTATGAACAGGCAAACGTCTAAAAGTGCCGCCTTATCCTTACCAGTAATTTTAAATTGCGCACAAATTAATGATATTTTCAAGGAATAAAGCGCCTTTGCCATCCATCGACCACCTGGAGGCCGAATCTTAAATTTTCTCGCTGTATCTCCTCCTAAAACTATCACACAGAGCTCTAAAAACTCTCAATAGTCATCTCCAAGTATTTTTGTTGTCAGTGCAGTACGGTAAAAGTCAAGCAAATCATCGATTTCGGAAGCGGTTAGGTGCAATGTGAGATTTTCTCTGTAGCACTGAATTTTATCGGGATCAACATTTTTACAGTTATCTCGAAACTTTTTGAAGAGTGGTATGTTAGGGCTTGTAGTCACTTGACTAATTTTTACTTCAAACACAGCTTTTAATACCAAATATGGCTATATTTGGTATATATTGACAGTTAAATGCACTTTCCGGATATTGTAGAACAAAACTTCAAGAACTTGTCCATTAGATGGCAGTTTAGAACCCTATATTTGGTGTTTTACGACTCCTATTAAAAATATACTCCTTTTAGAAGTGCGTAAATCTAACAACATCTTGCCTGAACGAGTGATTTTCGTTTACTAACAAAATAGCAAGTTACTACAAGCTCATGAACACGTTTGCTCGCTGGCGTCTTAATGTACAAGTACTGACATCTTTCGATGCAAGTCGGCACGGGTTGCAGTTGTCCAAAGTAAACGATTTTTTTTTTATAAGTGTTTTGTCATAATTAAAACAAAATTAGAGGGTATGCGTTCAAAAATAACAACTTTATTTTTTTTGGGACACCCTAACGTCCATTCATCCCGAATCCTTAGGAATAGACAAACTGAATGAAAAAAAGCATAGGGTAAAAAATTAACTAGTCAGTAGGATAGATCACTAGTTCTTCAGTTGTCAATTGCGTACGAGCTTGTCTCAAGATCAGAGACTTGCTTACCAAAGACAAATTGTTAGACATAAAACAAATCATAGATAATCCAGCCAGTGTTTCAAGGGCCTGGTATAACATCAACAGATGATCAGTTGGTGATCTGACATACCTCTGAGCAGCTCCTCGATCTCCCAGATCCTCATGGAGCCACCGACAATCTCGCCCACGCCGGGCAGCAGCACGTCCACGGACTCCGTGAGGCGCTCGTCCTCCGGGCAGCGGGACATGTAGAAGGACTTGATCTCGTAGGGGAAGCGGCACAGCATGATGGGCTCGTTGATCTGATCCGTCATCTTGCGCTCCGGCATCTCAGGGATATCCTGGAATTCATTACAGATTATTAATCATAGATTGTCATGGTACAACTTATTTCTTTTACAACAAAGGAAGTAATGAGATTTGATACTGCGGAGGTGGTTGCGTCCTATCAAAAGTTCTGACTTGGCCATTGAATTGAAATTTAAAGAGAGATCCATGGCGTAGCAATGAAGAGTATAAAATTGTATTTGTATCAGATTGAGTTCTCAATCAAATGCAAAATGTTACGACATCAATAGAGACTAGCAGTTAAAAACCCGCTCCGCCTAACATAATAATCCAGCCTAACCTTTAATAATCCAACCTAACCTAAAATAATCCAACCTAACCTATATCCTATCCTAACCTATAATAATCTAATCTGACCTAAGCTTACCTCACCTATAATAATCCAACCTAACCTAACCTATAATAATCCAATCTAACCTAACCCAACCTAACCTAACCGAACCAATTCTAACCTAACCTATCCTAACCTAACCTATACAAATCCAACCTAACCTATAATAACCCAACCTAACCTATAATAACCCAACCTAACCTAACCCATAATAACCCAAACTAACGTTACCTAACCTAACATAACCCGACTTATCCTAACCTATAATAATCTAACTTAATCTAACCTAACCTATAAACTAACTTGAACTATACTAATCCAACCTAATCTAACCTAACCTAGCATAACCCAACCTAACCTATCCTAACCTATAATAACCTTTTTTTAAATATTTCCTTACTTGTAAAAGAAACCAAAATACCAAAATAATATTTGCATAGAGTAAATGGTAAAAATTCTAGCCACTCATATCAGGAATACCAAAAAAAGAAAATGTCATCAATAGAAATTATTCCGGCTGTCATCCAATACAAAGAAAGCGAATTTTAATTTTACGTAATTAAAAATTAAAATGCTAAAATTAAAAAATTCCCGAATGCATTCAGATTCCTTCTATATTAATTAAGGTAAATCCGAAGGTTTTATTTAAAAATATTTCGTATTATCCTTGTCCAGCGTTTCCGAATAATACCTTAATATATATTATATAAATATTTATACCTGGCAAAATGATTGTTTTATTATACATATAAGTATAATATAATATAAGTTTTTAATATAAGTGTGTTTGTCGGAAGTGACTTGCCAGGTAAGTATGTTTTGGAATCTTTTCTAAATAACAAATGTAGATCCTAGGAAATAAATTGTACAGCGCCCTTGAGGTGATTTTTCACAAAAACGGCGCTCTACAAATTATCCAATTATTATTATTATTAAGTACATGTCAGATTAGAGATTTGTTGGCTAATTTTACAATCAACGAAGCGTTTCTATCTTCCGATTGTCTTTCATGTTATTTTATTGGGTTGGCAGTGCCTATACTTCCGCGTATATCATATCGGTGTTCTGTCAAAATAATGCGAAATTATTATTTACGTAAATAATATTAAATATCAATATTTTTCAAAATCGTACATGCAAAGAGTTGTTGTTTATTGTCATTAAGTTGAATCAAATGTTTGTTTTATTTGTAAATGCGTATTAAAACGGTAGTTTCACGTAAATAATTACCGTTGTTTGAATAAATGAAGTTGTACGTATTTGTATATCGCTCTTATGCGCTCTGTCGGTCAATAGGGAAACTACTCCAGCGGCCAGTAAAGGAGGGATTGACATTTTTAAGGAACCTTGGAATGTTTGATTCTTCAAATATATAAAACGTAATTGTGGATAATTTTTACTGTGATGTAATTAATCCAATGGATTGTGAACTTTCTAAAACATATTTTCTTCGATATTATCCAAAAATTATATGAGCAGAAACGATGCTTTTGAAGAAATCTGGTGATCCTATTTTAGTATGAAATTGGGTCATAATTTTCAAGTTAGCGGAATTTAACCGAAACAAATTATTTGAATTCGACCAATCAGAGGGCCCAGACCGTCCAGACGATCGCATAATAATATTATAGATGCCATTGCAAAGTTTAAATAAACTTCCAGAAGAAATCTTTTTATAAAACGCTTGTTAATGGTCAAGTAATTTTGCATATTTAAATATTCGCGCCAGCCACTTGGTTCGTTCTTACACCGCCAGAGGGGCGCTCTGTCGGCTATCTATTGACGCGGTGCGTATCGGCCATATTGAATGAACGCGTGCTTTTTTCGTCAAACGTCAAACGTAATCACGTAATTGTGGAAAATTTTCACTGTAATGTAATTAATCCAATGGATCATGAACTTTCTAAAACATATTTTCTTCGATATTATCCAAAAATTGTATGAGCAGAAACAATATTTTTGAAGAAATATCGTATTACATGTGGCGATTCTATTTCAGTGTGAAATCGTGTCTTAATCTTTAAAGTCTTATTTTTTTTGGTATCCGGTCGACTGCAAACCGAAATGAACCTTACGGTTGCTTAATATTGAGGGGCAGAGTGGTATTTTTTTGCCTGCAGACCCCCTATGCAAAATTTATCCAAAACAGACAATTTGAATTCGACCAATCAGAGGGCCTAGATCGTCCAGACGCTAGCGTAATAATACTATCAGATTTTTGAGCAGGCTTTATTCAAAAGCTATTTCTTGAGAAGAACAACTGCGCGGCGTTTTTCATATAATTTTGAATATGAGGCCAAAATAACTGAAATTAAAAAAATATATGCAAATTTCTAGTATGGATGTGAGCTATTTTATTTATTTGAGATTTAAATTCTAAGATTAGAGAATCTGATTTTTCATGATTTTGAGGCACACAGTTGCGTCAACACTAACAAAATTAGTGTCATGAAATTGGAGTTGAAGCAGAGCACTGAAAAATTGTTCTGCTCCAAATCATTTAAAGTTTAAATTGCTCTGCTCCAAATTGTTTAAAGTTTAAATTGTTCTGCTCTAAATCGTTTAAAGTTTAGAGAGAAAAAAAGTATTTTACCTCTCCAAACTCATAGAAAGAGCCATCCTCCTTGGTGATGTTATTGGCCTTCAGGTAGTCAATGGCCTCGGTGTACTGCATCCTCTTGAAGGGGCGCTTGGGAACCTGGAAGGTGGGGTTCAGCTCCTTGACTAGGTGCGCCAGTGGCGAAGCCAGCACGCGCTCCACCACGTCCACCACCAGGTCCTCCAGGCGGTCCAGCAGACCGTCGAAGGTGATGAAGGCGCACTCTGCTTCAACGTGGCTGTATCTAAGAGTGGAAAGATGATAGATGATAGTTAAATTAAAAAGCGACCAATAAAAAACGTTATTCTAATGCGGACTCGAAAATACCTTGTAAACTTATTGGTGGTGTACAATGTGGTGATGCACAAAATAAACAGAACTGGATCCAGAACTGATCCTTGAGGGACACCACTGGTCACATTTCACTCAGTCGACAGCTGGTTGCCAATTCGAACATTTAATTTTCTCTCAGTGAGGAAGGATTTGATTCATTTGAGAAGTTGTCCTCTTATGCTAATACCTGGGAACAGTGAATATATCTTAATACCGGCAGACCAATATATATCGGTACTGGGCAACACTGCAAAAAAACAATTTAACCCAGGCCTAGTAGGGACCAATAGAGTTTTTGTCAGTTCAGTACTTACTCTGCCAAATGTCTCCTGGTCCTGCTCTGCTCTGCTCTGTAGCTCTGGGCGATGCAGTATACATCTCCTAGGGCGGGGATCACCGTCTCCAAGTACAGCTGGGAGCTCTGCGTCAGGAAGGCCTCCTCACTACACAATTGGACACATTGTCAAAAAATTACAAAATTGAACAATTTTTTAATACATTTGTAAAGGATAAACTAATGTTTATAAGACTAGGTTTTATGCACAGCACAAAGGATAACAAATTATTATAAGGAATAATTAGTCGCCTGAAATATCAATACAAATTGAAAATATCTCCCGAGTAAAAATAAATGCCGCCGATGGGAATTTATTTATTCATTTATTCCTGTCGGCAGCATTTATTTTTACTCGGAGATATTTTCAATTTGTATTGATATTTCAGGTGACTAATTATGGCTTATAATAATTTATTTAGTAGTAGCAACAGAGCTTGCCTTTTAAGGCCAGCTTCATTGATGCTAAATATGTCGATATCCAAATCGATTCTGTTCAATGGCAAGATTGCGCTCCCCACAGACATTGGCAAGTTAGTCCTGCAGGTTGGGAGGTGTGACGGAGATAACCATAGAGGCCATAGAAATGAATGCTCTCCATGGAGGCAGAGTTTTCAAACCATCTACGAATCAGTCTGAAGGAATGTATAGCAATGTGCACAGCCCTTCTGACCCGTAGATGGTGCATTCTGAGCATACCCAAAAGAAAGTCAGTACGATGGAATTCTTCAGTAGTGACTCATAACTAGAGACACCCATTCATAGCATTAACGATATTTTCGCGAATTAAAGAGATAAAGCTTATAAATAGCTTGCACCAACATTCAAATCTGTTGATGACACTAAATTCCTGGAAGGTGACAGCTATTTTCAAATACAGCTTGTAGAGCAAGTGAGGAATGGAGTCACTGTAGACATAATTCAGCTACTCTTAGCTGTAAAAATTGTTTACAGAGAATTTACTGAGGCAGCTCTGATAACTGTGTGGGCCCCTGTGAATAGTGTTGATGCAGAAAGATTATTTAGTAGCTATAATCTTGTATTGACAGATCGTAGAACGAACATGAAACACTCTACTGTAGAAACATGTGCCATGTTGAGTTTCAATCAATAATATGTACAATAAACATGTTACAAGTGATTTTGCTAATTTAATTGTTTTTCCCCTCTTGCCGACTCCAATTTCTTGACGTTATCCTATTTAGTTACAAACGCTATTAAAACGCAAAATTAAAGCTATAAAAGCTAATTTTTCAATAATTAATGATACATTTCTTAAAAATTAAAGCTATGAATGGGTGTCTCTACTCATAGCAAATATGTATACAAGTTGTGATAGTTCAGCTACAAGACATAGATGGCTCTAGTGTAGATAAATCTTAGAGGTTATATTTAGACTTATCCGACATCTGACGGATAAGTCAGACTCTTTCGACCCATCATCTTGCACCTCCGTGGGAGGATGGATTCATACATCTGTCACTCCTGAACACATTGACCCCCAGATTCTTACCGATTCCTCTCCTCCTTTTCCCTAAAAAGACCTTCCACACAGCATCCAAAAGATGACATATGTCCCCGAGGGAATTTTTTTTCAGGGCTTCTTGTGTGGAGCTTGTGTAAAAATTTACATAGAGTCGCCACTTCATTGTGTATACCGAATGAAGAATGGAGAACCGTGAGGTTTCGAGAATCAGACGAATTTTGATAATAGAGAGGACATTAGCCTCCAGGCCGTCCTATACACTCGTTCCTGATAATAAGAGTTTTAAGATCAATAGGAACCTATTGATAAAGACCATTATCTTCTTACCTTCTCCACTGGAACTCAGCCCAATTTCTTGCAACCCTAAGTGTAAGCTTAATATATTGATAACACATGTTACTTGTAGATTGTAGATTTTAATTCAGTATTATACAGCCCTGACGAAGCAATGGTTGTAGCGAAGCCCGATCGGCGATAAGTATAAAAATAAAATGGTGTTTACTAAGTTATTGTTTTATTTGAAATAATATTACTAACGCGATGGAACCTCACCTACAGCAGAAACATGCATGGGAAAAATGCACCATCTCACTTGCACATTATTTCGCTTGTGGGCATATTTCCTTTTATATATTCCAAATGTTGATTGTAAGTAATCGGTTGCAAGGGAGATCTTCATTTGACAAGTATTATTAATGTAGAATTTAACCAAATTCCATCACATAAAAATAATTTATTTATGAAGTTATATAATTACCCAAAGAAGTCCATCTTGAAGAGTGTGGAGCCACCTTCCACCTGTGTCTGCACCAGCGTTGGTGGACACACCTCGGTGTAGCCGCGTGACTCAAAGTGCTCCCTCATGCAGCGCGTTACCAGTGCACGCATGCGTAGCACCGCCGACGTGTTCTCTCCACGTATCATGATGTGCCTGAATAAAAAAAAACACGGGATTATTGCATGCTTTCAAAAATTGTTTAGTGTGAAATTACAGATCGGAACAAGATTTCTTCTTCTTATGTAGTGTCTTATCTAATTGGAGGCTGGTTATAATCAGGGCAATCTTTATCCTGCAAGTAGAACTGTAATCGTACCGGTAATTAAGGTTTTGAAACCATCAGGTCTATCATGAATTTATTCATTATTTTTATTTCAGCGCCCATAAGGTGATTTTTCACGAAAACGGCGTTATATAAATTAGCCAAATATTATTATTATTCTTTTTGAATTAATTTGTTAATTTATTCATTCATTCTTTCTTCATTTATTCTTTCATGAATTCATTTGTTAATTTATTCATTCTTTCATTCATGAATTCATTTGATAATTCATTAATTCATATGTTAATTCATTCAGGAATTGAATGAATGAATGAAGCATCTTTTTCTACTAATTTCCAATCAATCTTCATTGGATTGTCATCAAGTAAGTAGGTAAGTAAAGGGAGAAGACTCCATTTTGTAAACATAATAAAGCAAAAAAACTTGGCAAAACAATACAAAACAGAAACGCATGTGACAGATGCTAGATTACACACAGGACTACCGGAAATGTCCTAAAACAACAGTAACTGGTGACTGGTAAAATTGTCAGCTCTAGCAAGCTAGACGGCGGTATAGCACTGAGTGTGTAAGAATATAAGATAACCCAACTCGTCGGTGTACAAAGCTTGGCACTCGAGTCTAAGCACACAGCGGACTACTGACTTTGACATATGAATACCGGCAAATTATAGAGCTTTTTTTTTTTTTTTTTTTTTTTTTATAGTGAAAACCTCACAAGAGTCCCAACTGCTCCCGTCTGGAGCCAGTGAGACTATGGCATCCCCAATTGGGGGATGTTGTGAGGCTGAAGGTAAGTGGGGAAGGGAAAGAGGAAGGTGGGGAAGTACCTGGCTATTCAGATCTAGTCACTAAACACGGCTAAAGCCATTTGGAGCAACGTTTCAATTCTGAATGGTGGTCTTACACCAGGGCGATACTGGTAGTATCTTCCACTCTGGAACGTGCCGCAAATATACTAAATATTATTTTAATTAATTTTAATTAATTAATTGTGAAATAACACAAATTAATCAAATAAAATTTATTTGCGCACGCCGGGTTCGAACCCGCGACCTTCGGAATGGCAGTCCAATGCGTTACCACTGGACTATGCCGGCCGTCAGATTTTGTTCTTTCAACTAGTCAAAATAAAGATAGATTATAGTTGTACAATTGAGCAGCGAACGAGAGAGGTACATAAATATAATTAATTTAAAAAAATATATTTACCTGTTGTCAAGCTGGACATCAGGTAATGCCTCTTCGTTGAGGATGGCATCAGCACCTCCAGGAGGAGCAGCCCCGATCAGCTCCCAGTAGTCTACAGCTAACTCATGTCCTCCGGGGGCCTGGAAATTAATATATTTACATGAAATACATCAGTTTGGTCTATAATATTATCAGAATTTAGTACCGTGCGATACTTTGCACCGTGAGAATGTAAGCATTATGTAAAACGCGTACGTTGATCACTTTTCAGCAATCTCTTAAGGCGATGCCATACGTAGTAATTCAAAATTATGTGTTTTTGGTTTGAAAATTTGGTCGCCTAGAAATGTTTCAGATGCTTTAATTAAATACTGCGAGTAGAATACATCTTGGCCTTTGAAAATATCGAGTATTTTTTATACAAGTCTTTTTATAAGCCCAGAAAAAAATAATGTATAGGCCTATGAAAACTGCTTTAAAGTTCAAAATCTCCTACTTACGAACCCATTTTCGGTTATGATTTTATTGTATAATGTGGCAAATTAAGTTATTTATAAAATGATCAGAAAAAAATTAAATATTTATTAACATCCACAAAATAAAATAAAATGCATTTTTTGGCCATGTTTTTTTCTTGCATAAATTAAAACAGGCGGATGGTGTTAAGCGGGAATTTAAACCTTATCGCCATCTACGTAAGGGTTGTTATTGATAGCGTATTATTTATTAGCGTGTTATTCTTAAATGTAATACTAATATTCGCTTATGTACCACTGTGTACTTATAATCTATGTATCACATTATTGTAAAAGCCTTTTATGGCGTTTAATAAATAAATAAATAAAAAATAAATAGCGGCTCAATTTAAAATATTACACGACGTAGTGCATGGCCTTAACAGGGGAAATTACTTAAAAGGATCAAATACAAAGAATAATTTAAAAACTGTGATCCACACACCAGAAAAATACAATAACTTGATCACAAATTTGCAGCATTATTCTAATATCTTTTAGAGGTTCCTTTTTCTTAGAGTAGACACAGGACTACGCAGATCTGTTCTAAGATTGTTTTGGTCAACTAGCTTTGAACTCACAGTTTTTCCTTCAGGCAGCAGGTTCAGCGTGCCCCATAGGTCCACCGTGGACTCGGTGGTGAGCGCCACAGCATCGTAGGTCTGGCAGAGCTGGTCGTTGAGCACGCACTGCAGGTAGCCAGTGCCGTCGCGCAGGTTTATGAACATCAGGGCGCGGCCCTGGCGTCGCAGCCGGTGCACCCAGCCCTTCACGCGGATACGCTTCCCACGATACTCTGCGCCTGGAGATGGAATTTTAATTTAATGTGTAACATTAAATATATCAATATTGCTGTGAATTGATCATGATACACAATAACGCCTTCTTCACAACAAAAATACTTTATTTAGACTAGAAGCTTTTAAAAGAAATTCAAGTATTGGGACTCTACAGAAACCCGAGTAAATCTGGCTTCCAAGAAACTGGGCGTCTTGTATAGGGCTAGCGATTTTTCAATAGTGACCAGCTTCTAACCCTATACAAATCTCAAGTACGCCCGACAATTGAATTTGGGAGCCGCCTCTGGGCTGGAGCCCCTAAAATAAACCTAATTGATTCTGTGCAAAGGAGGGCGGTCCGGCTTATTGACAATCTATTGTTAACAGACCAATTGCGATCTCTAATGCACAGACGCAATGTGGGCATGCTGAGTCTATTCTACAGTTATTTTAATGGAGCCTGCTCTAAGGAGCTAGCAGCATTGATCCCCGGTGCATCGGTGCACATGCGTGAAACTCGACATACACGAGCGGAACACCCCTTCACAGTTGATGTGGGCTTTACGAGAATGGGCTGCTTCTTCGACTCGTTTTTGTCAAAGACATACGAGCTACCGGCATCAGTTTTTCCACGTTCATAAATCCCTTCCTACAGCCCTACCTTAACCCGCCTCACAACGCTGTCCAACCGGGTGGCGACATAGTTCCTCTGCCTTTACACTATACAGACAGGGGAGCGCTCTTGTGAAATGTCTCATAATTTTTTTTTTTAAAAGTTGCATAGGATGGTCTGGAGGCTAACATCTCGCTAACATTATGCTCTCAAAATCCCTCTGATTCTCGAAACCTCACGGTTCCCCTTATTTAGTTACCCACCAAGTAGAAGCGACCCTATATACTACAGACATATGTTGGATAAATCTATAACCTATAAGATCTATGTATCTCCACTAGAGCCATTTATGTCTTGTAGCTCAAACTATCACACATTCCAACTTGAGACTAGATTTATACTCTCAAAATTTCTCTTTTGCTAGAAACCTAATTACTAGCCCACCTCGGTTCTGAATATGGAGGGGCAAACCTATCTACACTACAGCCATCTATCTATTGTAGCTAGAACTAACACAAGTATTAATATTCTTATAGAGACAGCCTGCATAAAGTCTCCTGAAAGAACTCAAATCATTGCGGTATTAATTTTTTTTTAAAGAAAGAAACATTTTCTTATTACGAATAACCTAACAATATTTGGAAAACTGCTTATCATGTTTATAAGTGAAAAATGTTGCTGGTGATGGAGGACTTAGCAGAGGAATTGAATCCACAATGTGTGTCGGCTCAAAGGGTCTCCCTCAACTGGCCTCTCCCGATCCGGCACGCCACGCAGTTGATGGGCAGACGCATACACCGCCAATACCAGGACAAACCTCACCCCTGCTGAGTCACCAAACGAACCACTTGGGTTAGGATTGGTTTTCCAAAAAATTGCTCTCTTTAATCCAGATCGTTTCAATACCTGCATTACCTGCACAAGTTCCTTAGTACAGCCGTTTCTTTACCCCGCATTGCGTTGCCCACTTGGTGGTGATTTAGTTTCCTTGGACGAGGGTTCTTGTAAAGTGCGACGTAAACATTTTTTGCCTGACAGAGTGGATCATTGACCACACACAATAAACTGCCCCGCTTGGAAAGATATATATTTTATATGGCCAGTATGGGAATACATTCATCCTACAGATGACTGAGTTTGCTAGCGTGTAGTTATCGTGGATTTGTTTGGATGAGCAAGTTGCATACCCATTCGTGTTCAGCCAGTGAAAGTAAATTGGGATTCCATATGATACCTGATAAATCAATTTTATCGTTCTCCTAATGACAACTGATATTAATTTGTTATTTGGTATCTGGACATTTAAAATCAGTGCAGATAAATAGATACTCATTGATATATGATATTATTGATATTTAAAAATATATTAAATTTTCTGGTTAATCTTATCTAATCTATATCGATATGTGTGTACCTTTTAGACTCAAAAACTACTCAACCGATTTCAATGAAAATTTAAAAGTTTGTTCTTTTTAGTGCCGGAAGTGTTTAGAAAATGGTTTGAATGGTAGAATAAGTCGAGGACATCTGAGTAAGATATGGATATTACAAGAGGGAAGCATTGCCGGGGCTGCTAATCTTCTCTAAATAGTATAAAACAAAGTCGCTATCCGCATCGGTCTGTTTGTGATTTGACGCTCGAGATAGACATTAGCAATAGCGAAGTATTGAGGGGTCCACTAATAGTTATATTAAGAATAATGTCCCAGTTTGGGTTTATTATTTATAAAAGCTACAGTTTTATTCCAAGATTAATGAAATTTTGCACACTTCACCTTCAAAACAAGAGGAAGATCATCGTACAAGAAATTTATAAAAACCACCTACATTTAATTTTTCCGCCCCTTAATAATAATAATATTTGGATGATTTGCATAGCGCCGTTTTTGTGCAAAATCACCTAAAGGGCGCTGTATAAATATATAATATATTTCTATGGCAAAATTTCTAAGGCAGAATTTTGATACTTCTTGATGAAATTTTGCACACTTAATGTTAAAAATAAAGAGGAAAATTACTGTCTATTTCTGGTTTCTATACATCAGCTACTTTATTTAAAATTTACAAACTATCAAATGGCGGCAATTTTTCGATGATGAAATTTTTTAAACTATGATTTACAATTTCAATTTGGGTACCGCCGCCCCGGAAACCATTTATTGGATAACCAACACCTCTGTTATAGGTCACCCAAAGTGGTTCAATACATTTAGTGACTTGTGAGGTTTGTCTAGGTTTCTCCGTCTGCGTGGCGGGCCGTTTCGGGAATCGGTAGAGACTGGTTGAGGGAGACATTTGACCCATTGCCTTGTACCGCAGTGGGAGGGAAGCATTCATACGTCCGTCACTTTTGGACACACTAATCCCCAGATTCCTACCCACCCCTCATACCCTTTTATTTCCTTTCCTAACTGCCTGCTACAGTACAGTAAGTGTATTTTTAAAGAAATGTAACTGCCTGCTACAGTACAGTAAATGTATTTTTAAAGAAATGAACTGAAATGTAAATGAAGATTTTTCACTAAGGTTAGGTTAGGTTCGTATTTATTGTTATCAAGTTTAATAGTATCCATTTTAGTTTTTTTTTTTATTATTATTATATTTACAAAAAATAGTTTTTAAACATTGTGATAATGCTATTAATAATAATTACACAGCAAAACTTATTTAAAAATAAACTTTTTTCTGTAAATTTTAAAAATAATATAATTATTAGTCACATAAATTAAAAAAAGTATTTTTAAATCTTAGCACTCTAGATCACTTAAGCCAACTGTATTGTTATTATAATAGCACTGAAGCATTCAATAAGATTGATAAATAATGAAAAAGATATGCAGATTGCGGTTGTTGTGTACAAAATAACGCAAGATGAAGAAATTGGTTTTAAACTGCATATGGTTGGTTTGACCTTACTGCATTTACAGGCAGGGAAATAGATTAAAATGTGTATATGAAATTACAAAACGAATAAAACCATAGTAAAAATGCTATAAAAATTTTCAGCTTGAAAATTTAATATTTTACAATAAGGTTTTTAGCGTAACTAGTTTTACATCTCTCCGCTTCGGGCTGGGTTTTAACCCTTTTGGACTGTGTGTACATTCGAAAATACATGGAATGAAGATTTTTTTCCTTCTTTTCCAGAGCGAAAAAAATTGGCAGTTTTCGTTTTTCAATTGCTGGTATTTTTAAGCGCTATTTTTCTTATTGAATTTTAGCTACTTAGTTTAGGCGGTAGCCATTTTTATGTGATTTTTGTGTTCGATCTCAACTAAATTGTTTTTCCTGATTTATTTTAAATGTATGTCGTGAGGTATTTTAAATTTTTTGAACTGAACAAAATGTTTTTGTACACAGTCATTTTATGTGAAACAAGCCCTCTGAGAACTTATAGAGCACGGCTGATTACGGAAGCCATTGAAATTCATAAAAATCCCGTAAACATTAATAGAGACGATGGAGCTAAGCTCAATAGTTCTTGGTATCCGGTAATTGACGGATACACCAGAGCTAAACGAAGAAAACCACTTTAAATAAAATAAAAAAAAATGATACGTTAATGTTAGCTCAGAGGGTTGGAGCTGGCAACACGGTATCACAACCTCATACATAAGCTCACATTTTAACACAACCTCAAATAACACATCTGCCCTGATGATGGACACTGCAATGCTGTCCGAAACGTTGGCTAAAGAAGGAGTTAGCGCAACACGGCATAACACCCCAAAAACAAATACTTAACAAAAATACTTTTGGCCGTGATAATCTTAAATCATATTTAAGCCCTCTGAGATCTAATGCTCTTTCAAATTAAATTAGCAATAACTTATAAACTTAATTGTAAAAAGCATTCACTTTGTGGCTCATCATAATTTATAATAAAAACACATAAATTTGTTTTTGACCACGATAGTTTTATTTTCACTCTACCGGTTTCGGAAGATCCCTTCCTTCGTCAGGAGAATATTTAAATATTCTCCTGACGAGTGACTGTATATATAGTTTTAAATATTCTCCTGACGAAGGAAGGGATCTTCCGAAACCGGTAGAGTGAAAATAAAACTATCGTGGTCAAAAACAAATTTATGTGTTTTTATTATAACTTATAAACTATTGAAAAAAAAAAACATCGAAAACTTTCAAATAACTACCAATTGTTATCAAGTGTAAAATATGTTCTACCCCTACCAGTTATTCAGGTCAGAAAGGGTTAACACTATTGTTATAAAGTGTAAAACATGTTATACCCCTGCCAGTTATTCGGGTTTGAAAGGGTTAACACTATTATTATCAAGTGTAAAATATGTTATACCCCTGCCAGTTATTCGGGTCTGAAAGGGTTAACACTATTGTTATCAAGTGTAAAACATGTTATACCCCTGCCAGTTATTCGGGTCTGAAAGGGTTAACACTATTTTTTATTATGAACAGTAGAAAGATATGGTATATTATCTCGAAATTTGATGGCTATTTAAAAGCTCCCTAGATAACGATGGAAATAACGTTGAAGGCTGAAAAATTGTGCAAATTTCATGATGCTTAAGTTAGTTAACACAATATCTCGCACAGTTTTTAACCCATGGTTTGTGCAGGGAGCAGTTTGAAACAGGATTAGTAAATATTTTTACACAAAACATTTACAAACATATGAGGTGTATGAAACATAATAACAGACATAATATGTGGTTAATACGCACTAACATAAAAAAAAACACTTTGTATCAGTTAGATAAATAGAAGTTTTTTTTTTTGTTTTCGGAAATGGAAAATAATGCATTTTAATAACTATTTTGTTAAAAGGTGGATAATTTGACATGATTTCTTAACGCTATGTTTTGACGAAATTATATTAAAATAGTTTTTTAAGGATGGTCTTTTTAAAAATTTATCTTTTAACTAAACGCAAACTAAAAACCTATTTTAGGATCATATAAAATATGAATACCAATAAGAATGGCCGCTAAGTGAAAAATCGATTTTAATTTTAACGAAATAAGTATACAAATAAATATTTTTGTATATATTGTAAAAAGATATGTATATCTATATGGGACGTGTGGGATTGCACTAACTTCAAAAAATATATAATTTTCAATTTCCGGAAACTGAAATACTTCCCATTATTATCTGACTGATTTCTATTAAAATTGCATATTAACCATGTCCCTAATTGCTGTATATTTACCAAATATGATATGTATAAATAAATAAATAACCAAGAACTACAGTTTACCAACTATACAAGTTATGTGCATAAAAACAATCAATTTAGGATACAGATAACAAGGTGAAAGCGAAGAATTGAAAAAATCAGATTGGGATATTAGTAAAACTTACTAATTTCAAATAATAAAATAAAGTTTATACAATGACAGTCAGAAACATTATAAGGATTGATTACTTGCATTTACTTTTTCAGCATTTTCGTAAACACAGGAACACACAATGCATTGAATTTCCAGAATGGTTTTTTTTTCAAAACTGGGGGCAAGTATTTGACATAACTTGACCAATAACAAAGCTCCATTTAACAGGTCATATCGTCGCTGTGAAATCAAACCGGCATATATGCAAAAATGGAGATTTTGAGTTATTGGTGTCAAAAAATTTCTTTTTTTCCCTTCTATTTTTATGTCGAACCGGCATGTCGTATAGTTGAATAAAAATCTGTCAGATGGCGTTGGGCCGGTATGCATTTACGCGTGAATCGCCATTTTTTTTAGCAGAAGACAGACCTATTCCGCAATACGCCAGTTGCTTCAAAACTTTCAAGGGGGAAATGCGTCCATCGTGTAAGTAAAACTGGATTATCTCACAATAGTACATTTTTATTACTACCAAATATGACTTATTGGCAGATAATCCGGTTTGCACTTAACAAAAGCGTTTATAGCAGCCTCAACTAAAACAAACCGGCATATATGCCAAAATGTCTGACCCGGGTAAAATTTCTCCCGGTTAAAAAAATAAATTATAATAGGCAAATTTAAAAAAAAAACTTTAGCAAACTGAAAGATGCGAAACTGCGGTGAGGAATACGAGTCTAAAACCCGTGGAAGAGTGAACCAACGAAGCATGAAGCCTCCTTGCCACAACTGTAAACGCAAGTGTTCCTAGTCATTACTACAGATCTCAAAGTTCTCGGGAGTATATCGATGGTGGAAAATCTATCGCCGATCACAGAGATTATCTAATATAACAGAAAGAAAGGAGTCAAACCTTGCAGGAATCAGCTACTACCAGTACAGAGGTTTTTTCAAGTCATACAAACTTTCACACTGAAGAAAGATCAGTGTGATGTTTGTCTCATTTACGACGGCAACTTTTACTTCAAAACCTCATACGGATCACATGCCTGGGAGGAGGCGAAGAAAAGGAATAAACGGGGCAATGGGAGCGTGAATCCTGTTCTGATGCACGCTTATTCCAAGAGACTATTGATGAGAAGAAGAAAAATGGTATCCTAAAGTTAGTTACCGCCGGGATAATACCGTCAATTCAGATTTCCATAAACGATTGGGAAACTTTGAAGTTACCAGCAAAGGAAAGAGCAGTATTATGTTAATTGTTTATAAAAAAAATTGTGAAGCAATAAATTATTTTTTCATTGACAACATTGTCTTTTTTTATACCTTAAACAGGTTCCAAAAGAAGAAGCCACTGTGACACAAATGCAAATATTACACTGATTTTAAAGCCATACTGGCATATCTGCATTTTACTCTTAATTTAAGCAATTTTCGATTTATTTGCAACTACTACTTCAATAAGCAGTATTCGTCTAAATTTTATTCATTCATAAGGTGGCATTGAGGTGAACCAAACGGTGAAAAACAAGCATTTTGCAGATATGCCGGTTTGATTTCACAGCGACGATATATCTGAACCGATCATAATTTAGAACAGAGGGTACTGTTCCAAACATGTCAATGAAATTAATTCAGTACCTACTTACATTCAGTACCTACTTACACAACACTCAAATTCGAGAAATATGTTGTGCAAATCTTAGCCAAAACACAGCAGCTGGTAGGGAATTTAACTTGACAATGATAACTTACCTTCAACAATTTTGATATATTTAGCTTCAGGCAGATTGGGGTCCTGTTTTATAACAATCTTCTTGGCTTCCTCGATGTTCTGCAACCTTCTCTCGTTGTCAGCCTCGTCCCTCAGCTTGCTTTCCTTTGCCTTCTCGTTCTCTCTGGACCAGATCTTGATGATTTTCTTCAGCTGGGACTTGGCCGTGACGTCATACTGCCCTGCGTGTTCCTTGTGGTCGGAGTAGAAGGTGGGAAATGGCTCTTTTCCCGCCTTTCTCATGGCCTGGAGAACCGTCTTGAAAGGTTTTTCCTTGGTGCCATCACCAGTCTCGTCATTGCCACGTTTGTCGGAAGTGTATAGCTCCCCTAAATAAACACATAACAACGAATTAATACTCACAAAACAAACATTAAAAACAAGCTAACTTGTTAATTTTATTCTTACAGGAGTTTAGTAAAGAATCGATGAAAATAATATCACTAACCTAAAGACAATTTTGACATATCTTCTTCTGTCATTTTGCAAGTAATTACTACTTGATTAAACCGATTTTATACTTGCTGACTTTCAACGAAAACTATATATTTAGTATAAACGTCAGATCGCGTATGTAATATTAAATTTAAAAAAATATAAAAGCCGATCGAAATCTGACCATCTGACAGATTTCAAAAAAGCCGAAACTGAATTACTGAATCTGAAATCTGACGCAACGAGAGAACATGTGGCGCTAGACAGATATAAAATTGCGTTCAAAGAACAATTTAATCGCTAAGTTGTTTTTGATCCTGACCATAAATTATCTAATTCACAAAATAAAACAATTTTAACGACTAATAACTCAAAATAGGTTGAGTCAGATTATAACTGTAGTAATAATAAATTATCATGAATTCTAAAAAGCAACTATAGCGACAATTTCCAACAAAATCAATTGCATCTGTAAGTACCTACCCTGGATTGATCGCTCCATTATAGTTATTTTTGAAACATGAACAAACAACAAATGAAAATAGCGGCGCCGTTTCAAAAATGTTCTTGGTAAATAAAATGAAAACTTTTTATTTTGTATTCTACTACAAACAGATATAGGATTTTATTCGTCATAATTGGAACATTTGTTATTGAATCTGAAGGGCTCGCAAAGGCCTTTTGTTAAATTGATTCATCTTGTGTTTTTGTGAACTTCAATTGGGTTCAAATCGTATGGAAGTAAATTTTATTTGATTCATTTGTTTTATTTCGCAATTCAATCATGAAAAATAATATAAGTTAATAAGATAGTTGTGATTTATGAATCACAAATGAAAAAAAAACTTGGAGCAGGTGAATGAGTTTGTATATTTGGGAAGTGTGTTTACGAGACAATGTATGAATGTGAATGAGGCAAGGAGTCTGTGCGAAGACCGAATTGTTTGGCGGTCGGTCCTCTCTGCCTACCCCTGAGGGAAACAGCGTGATGGTTAGTTAGTTAAAATAACATAAGGTATATTTGCGGCACATTACAGAGTTGAAGATACTTTCAGTATCACCCTGGTGAATGACCATCATTCAGAATTGAAACGTTGCTTGAAATGGCTTTAGCCGTGTTTGTTAAACAGTTCTGAATAGCCAGGAACTTCCCCATATCCTTTCCCTCTCAGCCTAACTAAGCCTCTACCTTTAGCCTAACAAAATACCCCAATTGGAGTCTCACTGGCTCCAGGCGGTTGGGAGCAGTTCAGACTCTAAGGCTTGTGCAGTATTCATGTATAAAAATCAACCTGTAAAAACAAAGTTTCATTACTAAAATGAATCTATTTTTGTTTGAGGATTGAACCTTCTTCCCTAGGGATTGGAGTGAACCGCGCTAACAACTGAGCCAAATCCCGATTGGGTAGGACCAACATTTATTTTATTTAATAACTAATAATGTAAATATCTTAAGTTTCGTCATCCAATATCAGAGAAATGGGTATATGCCTGTGAAAGCGTGATTTCCACCAATAGTTGATAGAATGCATTGTCATCTGCAACGAGTCTGTCAGCCGAGTTTCAGCTCGATCTGATGTCAGGAAGTGGGTTAGTGTCCACTTTCAATATTTGCATTCATTCATTAACGAAAACAAAATTGAAATTCAAATAGACGTATTTTATAAAAAAAACCTAGTTAACCCATAGTTAATTTCGTAATACAAAAGTAGGTATCCTTTTGTTGTGTTTTACAAATGACAATCATGATATTTTTGATTCTTTGGGGATGAACTTTTCCATTCCAATGTCATGTAAATTGTAAATTAAAATGATTTTTCTGAGCAATCTTTCCATCACAAAATTAAAAATATATATAATGCCCTTAGATTAATTTTCTAAATGATTATGCCCTTTCAAAAGAAATTACAAACACTACGGAGAAAAAAAAGGTTTTAAAACGACATCAAAATTGGCCAACTAAACATGAAGATGAGGAAATCATTAAAATAGTCAACAAACATTAAGATTTAACCGAATACTCTCTCGCTCACACCTATGATGGCATCTACGAACTTTCCAACAAAATCTACGAACGTAGAACACAACAGATCTCCTACTGGTTACGCTAATTATAAACCAACTAATCAGTGGCCACCCCCCACTAACCACCAAATGATGTACCACCGTCGGCCTACATAAGCGAACCCATGGCCTTTGAACGAGCAGAGTTCCCGAGTCAGTCGTAGGCTCAAGACTTAATACTGGTAGCGAGATGTGTCATCCCTTCCTGCGAGGTATTTGAGAAATCCTAGGCTAAAACCTGAAACTGATAGCGAGAAGTGTGGTCCCTTTCAGTAGGTTGAAGAGTATTGCAGTACTGGATTCCACCTTTTCTTTTTTAACATGTTTTAAAAAGTCTCTTGGATAAAAAAAGGCATTTTTTTATTTCTGATGAAAAATAATAATTTTATTTGTATAAAGTGTACTTATATAACATTATAAATAAAACAGGAAAATAACAATAATATTATTCATATTAAGTATGGATACAAACCACTTTGCAACAATAAATTATACATAAAACCTTTTAGAAGTGTAATAAAATAATACAACAATAATTATTATTATTCTTTGAAAATACAAGGAAAATATGAAGGATTGAATAATAGTTCTTACGTATTCTGAGAATACCAATGCAATTAATTATATTCAAGAAAATACATTATATTTATGATAATTCTTTGATTTTATCGAATAACTTTTGAAGGTAATCTAAATAAAACATGAAACAGAACAAGACAAAAAAAAATAAAAAGGTAACGGTCTTAACTGGGAATCGAAACCAGTATCTCTGTTTTACCGGGATAATGCCTCTGGCAACTAGGCTATTGGGACCTAATTATTATATGTCGTTATTGTCGATCTCATATTTCAAATTCAGATTTAACATTATCTTGCTGTTATCTTTTTCCCATATTTAGACAGAGATCCTGGGTTCGATTCCCATTTTAGACTGTTAAATTTTTATTTGTCTGTGTCTTGTTCTGTTTCATATTTCGTTTAGCTTTATTAGTATCACCTTCTTCTGCAATGCTAATTCTTTGATTTAAATAATTGCATAGTAGTTAAGTTTACTGACTGGAAAAGTTGGAATGGTTTGTATATTTATTATAAATGTGGTCTCCTAACATAGCTTGGAATAATTTTAACGTAGGATTAATTACATAAGATTCGATGAATTCAATGCTGGGCAAGTTAAAGGCTCTTTCTGGTAGAATGGTCAAATGAAAAAGAAAATATTTGAGTCGTCGACTTGCAAAACCCGCTCTGGAATTTTTCGGAAATCTGTATATGTCACGACAAACTGTTTGGAACACTTGGAATATAAAAAGATTGTTAATTTTTACTTAAAACTACCACACATAATATGCATAGATACCAAAAGCAATATTTCTTATTAAGAAAAACAATCAAGGAACATAAAAACCTTTTTTACAAAATAGATTCTTAGTTTGGATAATTAAAAAAGGTAAAAGAAAGGCCTATAAAAGTATTTTATTACATATTATAGGTTATAGTTCTATTAACATGACAGTTACTAAACCGTACTAAAGTTGTAATGGTTTACATGTAGTTCCCGTGAGCACTTAGGCCGTAGGCCCATTGTGCTATCTCCCATTTTACCCCGATCCTTTAACAACAACCCGGTCCCTTTAATAAAGTTCACCGGGGTTGTTATTGGATATGTGACTATGTCTTCTGGTTCTACTGTATGTCTCCCCAGGTATCTGAGCCTAGTTCCCACCAGGGCAGGACATTGGCACCATAGGTGAATTGGAGTCTCTTCATCCTCTTCACATTTCCTGCATCTATTGGTGTTTTCCACTCCCAATATCTGCATGTGTCTCCTGAGATGGCAGTGTCCCGTTAGTAGTCCTACCAGTTCCCTCAGCGTATTTCTGTCCATATAGAGTAGTTTCTTGGTTCGTCAAGGTTTTGGTCCCTTTTGATTTTAATTTAAAGCACTTTTCGTGAATGTATCAGAACCAGCAAAAACTCCCCGAGCAAGTTTTGCAAGTCGACGACTCATTTAAAAGGATTGAAGCAAGAATGAAACTAAATCTAAAAGCAAAAATAATAAGTGGAAAATTTAGAACTGAGACAATATTATTATTTATACATTTTGTACAAAAAGTATCCACAAATATTGTAGATTTGTTCACATTTAATAATAAAATTCGATAATCTCACTCTGTCTCGCAATATAACAATGTATGCATCTAGATTAGTAGCAAAGAATATTATATAAATTTACAACATTTTTATACAATTAAAACATTTATATCTAACTATCTACATTATTGGTCTACTTCAGTTCTTAACATAAGTTAATACTATTATTACTGAGGTCTTTTCAGTGAACAAATACCTGATTCATGATGAAAAACGATGCGCAAACAAAAAGCATTAACAAAATAACTGAAATCTATGATTAATACAATATAATAATTTAACGATGAAGGATGATGACTTTACTTATAAACAAATTAATGATCAATTTAAACAAAATAATGATCAATTTAAACAAATAATAATCAATTTATACAAATTTAATAGAACACTCTTAATAAACACAATGTGGAAGCATTAGCCGATTGATGGTTGTCTTATATTGTTAAAAACAAAAAAACTTTCCCAATCAAACTAATTTCCAGATTAATTGACCAATAAAGTGGACAAAATTATTTGCATCGGGAATTAAACATCCTTACAGTTAAATTTAAACAAAAAACTTACCATGAGAACACTGTTTACCCTGTTGTGGTCTAAAAGGAAGGTATACTAAAAAGTGAGTAAAAAATATTATCCAATAATATCGTTTCTCAAAATATATATTTTAGGAATGTTATTTATATAGTATGTAGGTAGGTTCAGAGTCACTAAATTCCCCTCGAAAGTCAACTGTTTAAAAATATTATCTATTTTAATATGGCAATTTCAAATAATATATCAAGAGTGTTACGACCTATAAATACATTTTTCTCTTTTTATTAGGTTTTCTCTTTTTCTGCACATTCATAGTTGATAAAAATAAATGTGCTTGACTCAAGTGTTGGTGGGGGTTGGGAGTGGGTGGAATTGCTAGATGGCTGGGGGGTTATGACAGGGGCTCCCGGGTGGTGTTGGGCAGGAAGAGGCACATGAGACCACCACCAGCTAATAAGATAGCCACGATGAAGGTTGGTGCGGGGCAGTAGGTGTCCAGCAGGGAGGCTATTACCACATTACCGATGATGCCACCCAACCGGGCAGCCACCATGGATACGGCAACACCAGTAGCTCTGGAAAAATAAATGATAGATTTAAAATTTTTTTTAATGATGGAAACAAAAAAAGTATTTAGTCTGGAATACTGGCGACATATTTACTGATACAAATAAAATAATTCTTGCTAAACTTGTCGAATTCCACTGCTTGCAAAGGATTTCAACTTAAACATCTAATGAAGACTATCAAGTTGAGGGTTTAAGTAAACATGCGCAAAATAGGTTTTTAGCTTGTTAGTTTGAGTTATTTTAATAATTTAAGCATATTTCCTAACCTTCAAACTTAACTTTGGTTGAGAAAAAATGGAACGTTTTATGCATCTTTTACCATCTCCCACGACATAAATAGTTATTTTTTGTAGTAATTAAGTTAAAACCAAGTGCTGTTTGCATTTTTTTTTGCGTATTAGCGTGCAGTGGAATTGGACAAGTTTATCGAATGCTTTGAAAGGCTATTCTGCAGAAGATTTAAGAATTTTGACATTATAAAATTTTTGTTTTGTGCTATATATTTACCTCAAGTTGGTGGGGAACACCTCTGTGATGAGACAATCCAGGGCAGCGTTACCACAGGAGATGACGGAGCTGAACACCGCGCTGACTATCAGGTTATTGGTCTTGTTGTACACAAAGAACATACCAGCTGAGCACAGACCGGCTGACAGCGTTGAGAACACTGGAAGAAATTAAAAAAAAATAGTAAATTTTATTTAATGAGACCAGTATTGCCATCTATTAGTAAATAGGATTACTAACTACATAGTAGGTTATTATATTTTGAGTAACATTATACGTTATAATTTATTGGTGTTTATTTATACAGGAAATTGAGGAATTTTTTGTTGTTGTTAGTTGATGAGGACAAATGAGAAAAAATCATAATTTTTTAATGATAAACTCTTGTTTATAAGACAAGGTTTTATGAATGGCATAAAGGGTAGCAAATAATAATAAGCAATAATTAGTTGCCTGAAATATTAATACAAATTGAAAATATCTCCTGAGTAAAAATAAATGCCGCCAACGGGAGTTAAAACCAATTTTTCAATTTGTATTGATATTTCAGGCGACTAATTATTGCTTATAATTATTTGTTATCCTTTATGCTATGCATAAAACCTTGTCTTATAAACATTAGTTTATCATTAAAAAATAATAATATTTGACAAGTCAAAAATATTTCACCAATAAATGATGATATTATATGTCTCGACGCCATCTAGTGAGAAATTTAGCACTTAACAAAGCCTTTCCTACAAAAATAAAGTTGGTTGTTTACAGGTGAAAAAATATAATAAGCAGTAATTGTTGATTAAGGTACTAGTACATATTTAATCATTTGGCTGGTTGGAAATAAGCCGACATAGCTCAGTGGTTTCAGAGCACCTGACCGGACATCAGAAGGCATAGGTTCAATTCCCGGCATAGTTGGCGGCATTTAATTTTACTCGGGAGATATTTTAAATTTGTATTGATATTTCAGGCGACTAATTATTGCTTATAATTATTTGAGAAAAAATCATTTTAAACTTATTTAGTTGTCACGAATCAAATACTTACGCAAGAAGAACTTCCTGCCGAGCCTGTCCATTCCTATGACGGCGAAGATGTTACTGGGGATGGCTGCCGCCACGGTGATTAGTGACTCCATGAAGACCGAGGAGTTGATTTCGTCGGTGCAGACGCCCAGCTGGCTGTGTGAGCCCTTGGACACCACGTAGTTGGTCACCTGGCAGATGTCGGCCTCCACACCGGGGTGCATGCGCGAGTACTCATCGAAGCGGTTGAACATCTCGGGGAACCACATCATGAGGCCGTAGTAACTAAAGAACAAAAGAAATGTTTTGTTAGTATTGTGTTCCAAAGAGGCCAACTTAAATACTATTTTTTAAGAACTTTGAACCTTTTAGCACTTCAATAACTTGGAAGTATTTACCTCTCTTAAAAAATTGGTATTTAAACAAAATTGTTAAACGTACATCATAATCCACGCGTTCATAGATGGCGTTAATTTAATTATTTTATTAAAATACACTTTTTGCAAGTTATGCTTGAAAATATTAAGAATAATTATTTGTTTGCGCCCGCACACACACAATATTTATATAAATAAATGGTTTTGTTCGTACGCAAACTCAATTCTAACAAAATACGACTATTTTATATACTACTTATACTACTTAATATTTAATAAATTTTATGTATTAAATATATAAAATTTAATTTAGCTTAAATAAACTCAAATTTGAAATATGTATAGGACTTGGCGTGTCACATGATCAAATCAGTGCCATCAAGTAACGATAGTTTGCAAATGGCGGCGATTGCTGTTGATGCTTGTTGTAATTGTTAATGTTTTGCTGTTCTTGCTGATTTGTTAATGTTTTGCCCCAAGCATATTAAATATATAGACTGTCAGTATTTTAAACTCTGAAGTTTACTTAGCGGCAGCATTCTAATCGACCTTGACCTTAAAGTAGGTAGCATGACAACTGATAACTTTTAAACATATAATTACCCAATGTGGAAGGTAAAGTTGATGGTTATGGAGATGGTTGTAAAGCGCAAGATGGGCGACACGAAGAGCTGCTTGCTGTTGTCCATGATGTCAACCATCATGTTCTTGTACTTGCCCTTGACAGGCTCCTTCATCTCCATGGCCGCGGAACGGTAAACATCATCCATGATAAGCTGGCGCACGGGGTAGCTCTCTCGGTCCTTGCCGGTGTTAGTGTAGTATATTCCCCTGGGTGAACAAAACAACAGAATGTTAAGGCGACGGGCAGCACTTTTTCTTCCTTAATCTGCCTCATAATGTGACCCAATATACATCGTCTCACGGGTCGGAAGCTATTGATATAAACCGAATGCTACGAGACCCTGCGCAGAAAATTAAGTTCGCTATAGTAACGGTCTGCAGCGCAGTTCAGTGTGGAACTTTTTTGCGCAGGGTCTTACAGCATTTGATTTATGTCAATTGCTTACCGACCCGTGGGATGACGGGCTTAATTTAACTAGTGATTCCTGAGGGTTTTGAGGACATGGAAAAATGATGAGGAAAATTATTTGTAGCAACTTTCCACCAAACTTGTCCCAAATTCGACACAGGTAAGAAATTGACAAGAAATATAATTAATGTTTTACAATATTTTATAGTTTTAATAAAGATTATGTAGGTAATTATAAGACCCGACGTTAACCCGACTTTACACAAAGTTTTTTCAATCAGATGTAGACAATAATTTATCTCATATTTTGAACATTAAGTGTTCAAAATTTCAACGCAAAGTATCAAATTCTGCTTTGTTTTTTCTGGAGAAGGGGGTGGGATGGTTTACGAAATCTTGTGTAGTCAGTGACCTTGTTTTGAAGATCAAGTGTGCAAAATTCGTCAATATCTGAATAAAATAAAATAGATTGTTTCATAAAAAACCCACACGGGAAACTATTCTTTATACAATTAGCTAAGGTAATGTATAAGATAATAATTAATATTTGTCAACTATGGAAACATTCTTATGCTTTAAAGGGTTTGAGGTTTAAAGGTGTTAAAAAGTGCTTATTTTTTTAGAGTTTGCATTTCAATTCAATACAAGTGAATCGTAATGAATACATTTAAAAATTGACAAATTATCAAGTTGTTCGGGGTATGACATTTTAACATAATGCAAAATCACATGAAATCAAGTGTTTTGAGTTTGAAAATTTGATCACAAAGAACTATTATAGGTGCTTTCATTAATATTCAACTTTAATTCCATTTGCATAAGGACGAACGAAATCATGCACTCTTTGCTAAGAATTGGATCCTCTTAAGTGTATTTAACTCCTGAAACCGTGAAGAATATATTACAAAAATATTTACTTGAAGACTTCCAGCGCCTCGTCGTGACGTCCCCGTGACAGCAGGAATTTGGGGCTCTCGGGTAACAAGAGGAGCAGCGCTGCCACCAGGAAGGACGGCAATGCGCAGATCAGCAGGAAGATGCGCCATGAGTTGTACTGGAACGTGGGTGACTCGTAACCAATCTCTGCAAATAAATAAACAAACTGTTGGTTACTGGTTGCTTTGTTATTGGTTACCCATAGATTTTACACTGGAAAACATTTATTAACTAATTTTAATACTTTTATATGACTGGACGCGGAGGCGAGTTCGCATCCTTTGGAATATGAAACTTTTTAAAACATTAACCCCACACAGGAGGTTCGGACGAAAATTAATTCTATCCGGGCCTATGTCATCTTCGGGGGCGGTCTTTAAAGAAAGGAAGGATATGATAATCTGGGAAATATAAAAATCTGAGAAGTAGTTAGGAATCTGGGGGTCAGTAGTTCTAGGAGTGACATATGTATAAGGTGATGGATCAAGAGAGTCCGGCTGGAGAGGTGAAAGAGTCTCCCTCAACCGGCCCCACCCAATCCAGCCCGCTACGCAGTTGGCGAGCAGACGCATTTGCTGCCAAGACCTGGACAAACCTCCTAAGTCATCAACCACTTGGGGTGACCTATGGCAGACAGGTTATCCTATGAATAATTCCCGGGGCGATGCAGCAGTACACATTACCCGCCCCAAGATGACTAATGTTATCCAAATATTTTTATTCATTTTGATCTTAAAATTATGTACTTAGCAGAATAAATACCACTTTCATTTAGTTGATTATCTTCAGCATAAAATTATCTGTTCATTTCATGAGGGACTATTAATAAGTACAACCGTGTCACGAAATCAACTAAACTTCTGGGTTTTGTAAACATATACCATGCAAAGACTTATACTGAAGATATTAAGCAGAATTTGAAGGAAACTCACCAGCGGGAATGATGACCCAGGCAAGTCCTGCCACGAACAAGTTCCCTAAAGTCCAGAAGGCGGCCATGAAACTCAACATGGACCCTCTTTTGGACTTAGGCTGGAACTCCGCGAAGTAGGACCAGATCACCGGGCCGGAGCCGCCGAGGCTAATGAAAAAAAAACATACACAATCAGCGACAGATAAGGTTATTGCATAAACATATCCTATAATATTAATAATACTTCCAACTCCAGTAAAATATTGGCAATATCAACAACTCTGGTCGCTATAGGCGCTAGTAGCATACTGAAGTTGACATTTCTTTCAATGGCAGCAAATTGAATTTATTTATTACTTGGCGGCGGTGTTTTCCACTCTCTAATTAATATTTTGATCAATATTGATTAAAAAAATATATAAAAATGTCCCAAAAAGCAGTGTGCAGTGTGCAAAGCCTGTGTGTGCAGTTTAAGGGTGTAATAATAAATATCCTATAATATTAATTGGTTTTCATTAAAGTTTACATAAATCGAATTAATATATATATACATATATGTATATTTATAAATAAATTTTTGTATGAGCAAAAACAGCAGTAAGTTCGTATGTAGGTTATTTTTTTTTTAGATTTCTTTAATTTTTAAAGGTAAAATGAAGAATATATTTCACTTAAAATCAACTAAAATTGAATGAAAGAAAACCAAGGCGCACGACTCATGCCGCCAGGAGGCGCTAGTGAAGCACGTTACCATCAGAATGTCTGGGAAATGTTAGAATTGGATGGGTCAGGTTATTGCAAGTCACCGTGTTTTTGTCACAGTGATTTTGTCACAATGTCTGGTTACAATTTTGATTTTGATGATAGCGTGTCGAGAGGTTAGCTACTTAAATTTGCACAATAATTTAAAAAATATATATAATAATGGTCGGTAAGCATTGGATGTATACAATCATGTGAATTACATGTCACGCGAAATGTTTTGACAAGTTTATTAGCTAAAACTAAGCATTTAGGTCAAATAACGTCGAATTACCCAAATAGCAATCATATTATCAATAAATTATTCTAATTTGACGGTCTGTGAAGAACTAGGTAAAATCTACAAAAAATATGCAGAATGCATTAGACACTTAGCCACAGCTTTGTTTGGCGAGTGCGCAGGAATTTTTGTTATTTGTTTACACAATAATTTATTCATCAGAAGACGATAAAAAATTATATTTGACAGTTAACAGATCATAAGATAACTGGTTTCTTGGAATATAATAGAGTGCTTCTGAAACACACTGCTATGATTCGTGAGTCAAAAATAAAAGTTTTTATGGCAGGTTTTGGTGCTAATATAATGGTATCATAATAAACTATGCCCACAGACTATGCCAATATAAGATCAAAATGAAATAAAATATATTTAAGGCTAACTAACGAATAGTTCCTAAAAAGAGACAAAATTATGAATTTTGTTGTGAAGTTTGGAATCTAAACAAGCGTTCAAAAGCTAGGCCATATTTATGTCTGATGCTGTATCATGTGTACGGGGTTAGTTAGAATGCAAGTGTTTGGGTAAAGTTTAAATTCAATTCAATTTATTATTTTAAAACATTACAAATTCATCATTTTAATGCTTTTTTAAAACACACATGAATATCAAGAGTGGCTCCATCAACGATACTAATAAAGCTTGCCTTAGGCAGCTTCGATGCTAAATATGTCGATATACTCACATCTACCGGCATGACCATTGGCAAGTTAGTCCTGCAGCCTGAGTTAAGTTAGGTTAGGACCAGTCTAAATTAAGTTAGGTTAGGTAAGGTTGTATGTTGTTTGGCACTTACGCAGCCCCGTTGAGAAAGCGGAAGAACATGAATAGCGCATAGTTCTGGGAGAAGGATGACGCCACGATGCAAAGCGCGTTCATGATGGATATTGCGATCAGCACGCGCTTGCGGCCCAACGAGTCTGCCACCGAGCCCCAACAGTAGGCGCCCACCATCATGCCGATGAAGATGATGGAGTTCAGCCATCCCTGGGGAACAAACAGTGCACAAATGTAGTCATTCGCATTAGACGTGATACACTAATAACCTGTCACTAGTCTAGTACAGTAGTTACGTGGAAAATGAAAATTAGTTGATGAAATTTTAAGCAGGTTCGAATGTTTATCTTGGCAACTGCCAATACGGGTGTTCCACAAGGTAGTATTCTTGGTCCTCTCTTAATCCTTATTTATATGACGAAGTTCACTAATCCCTTGGAACAGCACATAGTAGCATTAGATGTCATACATCAATATATTAAGACGTAGTGTGAGGTATTAGGTTCAGTAATTTTGAGAAATCTGATAAAATATTAATATAATGGTATGAACTAAAAAATATTTTTTTTAATTCAAAATAATGTTAATACCAATCCCAATTTGTTTGTAAACTCTTTCACCATGCGTGCACAGCTTAGGTGACTGATATGCAGAAGTGTCAGATATTTTTGATAGCACCAAAATAACTTATAAAGAAGGATTTATTCTTAAAATAGTTATTTGCTTACATTTTTTCTACGGTCTCATTTTAAAGTTTAGTTCATTTGAATCATATTAGTATATTTAAATAATATACGTAATTTTTTTTCTGCATTTCTAAAGGTCTTGTACCATTAATAAATAAATATAATAGTAACAGTCAATACGGGTGTGCCACAAGGAAGCATTATTGGCCCTTACTTATTTCTTATTTATGTGAACGTAAACGAACTTATCGTTCGTACAGAATACATCATCTAAGATATCCAATGTCAATATGTCACACCTGAAAGTAGATAATATTGTTTGGAGCCTAGGATAGTTGTGTCCCTTTCGCTATTAGCGAGGTATATTAATTTAGTTTGATACTTCTGTGTCTTCGAATATGGATGTTAATGTAATGTATAATGTATTAGCAGGACTTACTTTGGTGTGTGTGTTAAGGTTGAGATCGCACTGCGCCGACGGGAGGATGAAGGACATCGAGATGACGTCCATCTCCTCCGAGGTGCTCACGAGACCACATACTCCTAGCAGGAGGTAGTGGAATTTGCCATAACCTGAAACACAGTACAAACAAGTCTATTATTACAGTCGGTGTGTTGAGATTTATTTTCAACATTATCATCTTCTATGTACAGATATACCTACTATTAATATGAAGAGGCATTTGAGAACTTACCGGCTAATTCTATCGCCTTTTCGAAATCAGCTTTTTCGCTGTGTCCTCCCTTTTCAGGATCTTTGATCGGCTCCTTGAGCGTTGAAACAACGCCTGAAACAACACAATACATTAATTAATAAATAAAATAAAATAAAATTTAATAAAATCTGATAAAACTAAAAATGAAGAAAGGAAAAATAAAGCACATTTAAAAAAATATAGTGTCATCAGTTTCAGTAGAGATAAATCGGCGTATATTTAGAAAATTTGAAGTAGTTATATCAACAGAAGCCGGGTGTAAAGTAGAATTTGCCTGCCAGTAGGAGTAGGTGGGACATTGATTATATTTGGATGATTTGTGTTTTACGAAAAATAATCTCAAGGGCGATGCATCATGTAAAGCATTGTAAGCACCTTGGCGCCTTGGCAGTTCGGCGCCCGGTGCTTACTGCTCCAGTTGCGCCCGCATACGGCCGCCCTGCCCCAAGGGACCGATTTATTTCAAAATTTATTTTAAAAATTCCAACTTCGGAATAAATTTAATCAAATACGAAAGCTCAAATCAAAAATGTAACACCACCAAATCTATTCCAAATGTAATGCAGATTAGTCAGTTTTGCGCTTGTGTGTACCTACCACGACTTTCCAGACACCGCGTATATTGTAAGGCCTACCTAGTAAGTAAGTAAACAGTCACTTGTTTTGAGAAAGATGGCAACGACGCCATTTAAAATAACCTTTATTTTATAGTCATTTGTTTTTGGGGTATTATGCCGTGTTGCGCTACCTCCTTCTATATTTTAACATTTATTTTAATAAATAATTATTTTTACGTCAGGTTTTAAAATCATCGACAAATAAAGAAGCACGTTCACAGTGAAAAATCGATTTTGACCTCACGACAAATTAACAGGCCTTATTAATAAAACACCAATCTAAGAATGTATTAACGATTTGCCTTGATTATATATCACGACGATACAAATAATTTTCGTTTCAATAATAATAATAATAACATGGCATTTATATAGCGCAGTTTAGTGTCATTTCACTTCAAGTGCGCTTAACTACTCGTATAATACAAACGGAATGCAAACATATTTGGATTTTCATGAACACGTGTTCCGAGGTCATGATAATATATTCGTAATTTACTAAAAAAATTATCAGGAAACCTGTTAATTTATTCTTAATGCCTGCAATTGCGTTTTTAACCGGAATTACCAATAATTTGAAGAGATTCTTAATAATTTTGCAATCGTAATTTTTCTCAGTGTAATTAATGTACGCCTGTAATCCTTATTATTTAATTAATTTTAAAAAAATAACAATTTTTACTCTCTGATAGTTTTATTGGTACCGTATTCAAGGAAATAGTTGAGGTGAAAATATATTTGACAACTGGGATATCCAGTGCAAACTGAATGAAACTACTTTCTATTTCATAAAATGTATTATATTTGCCGTTTCTAATAATATATTCTAATCCCAAGGAATCATAATAATTTAATTATTCTTCTTCTTTCGTATGGTGGGGGGGTCAGAAGGAAGCATCTAGGTTAGTAAGCCAGTCTGGGGCTTTATGCGTCGCCCTGTGGACTTCATCAATCCCGCTGGGGAATGAATACAGCGGACAATCATTACCTTTGTATCATATGGACACAGCGGCTGTGGGAGGACCTTATCCTATTGATGGCGGACTAAGGATTACGAGGCTGTCTCTTATTGGGGTCGTGCACGAGGTGGGCATTTTTCACGTCGGCGTCGGCCGAAAACAGTTGCGACAGCTTTCTTTCGAATACTAAACTCTGTTTTTAATTGTTGAGGAAACATAATTTAACTATCAAACGTTTTTATTAGGTGAACACAGACCTTTTAAGGAAATATTTTTTGTTTGGACGAAAAAGACGTTTTAAATATTTTTAACGATATAATTAACCCTGTCCAAAAATATTTTTGATAACTTGTCTAATTCACGCAAGGCGAAGCCTAATGCCAAATCACTATTTGATTAATCTTTATAACGAATGGGTGTACATTATGAGTACCAAGAAATATGCTTTAGATAAATTGAAGGTTTTCCTGTCGTTTCGCATAAGTAGAATACAATAAAAAAATAAATTACTCAATAAAAATTAAAAATGTAAGCTACTAAATTTTTTTTTCAATTGAAATGTATGAACGCATAAAGGAAACAACTTTTTAAAAATACTGTATTATTAATAAGATTATCTGTGACAGGTTCACTTGATTAACTTTTTTGCTTTCTTATAACATTATTTACTAAATAAATAAAAACTAGTTTTGTGCTTGAAATCGAACGTTTCTAGACTCCGTTTGTCGAATTTAATGCCTATCACCTACAATCAAGGTTTACCAAGAATATACACATTTTTGGCTTGTAGCTTCCTCTTAATACGCAATATATTTTCAAATTGCACTTGGCTTCAACTTAATTACTACAAAACACAACTATTTATAATTGTAAAAAGCATTCACTTTGTGGCTCATCATAATTTATAATAAAAACACATAAATTTGTTTTTGACCACTATAGTTTAATTTTCACTCCACCGGTTTCGGAAGATCCCTTCCTTCGTCAGGAGAATATTTAAAACTGATCTGCCCGAAGAAAGTTTTCCAAAACTTTCTTCGGGCAGATCAGTTTTAAATATTCTCCTGACGAAGGAAGGGATCTTCCGAAACCGGTGGAGTGAAAATTAAACTATAGTGGTCAAAAACAAATTTATGTGTTTTTATTACAACTATTTATGCCCGGGAGATGGTAAAAGATGCATTAAAGTTTCATTTTTCTCAATCAAAGTTATGTTTGAAGGTTAGGAAATACGCACAAATTATTAAAATAACCCAAATTAACATCTTAAAACCCTATTTTGTGCTTGTGTACTTAATCCCCCGAATTAAATAATTGAAATCGAGTGTTATTTATCGAGTCTTTGCATGAAGCGGAATTCGAAAAATTTACCAGGTTTCAGTAAATTGAATACGAAGCCACGAAGTTCGAAAATTGTTTTTAACATTATGAACTTAATACTATTATATCAAAACTAATGCTTGGAATAAAAGGAAAAAATCGCAGGAATATTTGCAATGTTTCAAACTCTTTTCATCACGGCTAAATACAATGTATTTATTATAGAACATAATTAAATCGAAATAAGTCAAATTTCAACATAGATTTCAGATTATTTTTTTTTAAATATCAACTCGATACAGGAGGCCCCAAGGAAAATAAATTCCTCAGGTCCTATGTCATCTTTGAGTATGCTTTACGGAGGGTATTTTTAAGAAGATAAGGTCGTGAAATGGGTCTTGAAGAAACCCACGTTGTAGAAGGAAGGAAACACGAAAATCTTTCCACAGCCAAACCGAGAGCTCAATAACGAGTCGTAGAAATGAACCGTTCTCGTGAGATAATTAATTTCAACCCATAGCTATAAATGTTGTGTTCGCGTTAGTCGTGTTTCCCGTCCATGCACCGGTGTCGAAGAGATAAATGATACTAGTTAGGAATGTTTGGATCGTAATGTACAGGGTTTTCCAATAAGAGGTGTTATTTTGAATAGCCCGCTATTTCGGTAGATGTTACTTTTAAAGCTGTTATTTTTTGACATTTGACAAGTAGAAACTACGCCATTAATAAAAATAGAACGATACACGCTTCAACAACGCATTGAAATTATTAAAGTTCACTTGAGTGAATCAAATGCAAATCATCTTGAGTGATGAGGCCCATTTCCACCTCGGTGGCTTCGTCAACAAGCAAAATTGTCGCATCTGGGGCTCGGAAAACCCAAGAGTTATTGTTGAAAAGCCTCTCTATCCTCAACGTGTGACTGTTTGGTGCGGTTTATGGTCCGGCGGAGTCATTGGACCTCACTTTTTCGAAAATGAGGCTGGAGCAACAGTTACGGTGAATGGATTGCGCTATCGAGAGATGATTAATGATTTTTTATGGCCGGAATTAGATGGTATTAATCTGGACAACGTTTACTTTCAACAAAACGGTGCTACGTTCCACACAAGCAACGAAACCATTGATCTTTTACGATTGAATATCAAAATAACACCTCTTATTGGAAAACCCTGTATTTGTTAGTTTTTTATAAATATAATACAATTAAACGTACCCGAGAGATCGACGTCTTTGGATCCGTTCTCTCTTCTATCGTCCTTCTTTACATCACAATCTGAAAATAAATAAACAAAGAACGTTTATAATGGACTAAAAAAGCTGAGAAAATACCTTCAAAAAATCAGGATCTCTTGTCTCACCGGGACCACTCGACCATTGGGACCTATTTATTAATCGTCATATTTAAAATTCAGAATTAAAAATATCATCTTGCATCAACTATCTTTTTTAAATGATAACAAGGTTTCTAATGATTTTTTTTTGTAACCTAGAGAGTGTCTCGGATAAACATATTTATATGGGATACGTACTGACTTTAAACAAAAGTCTAAATGAATATTCAGGAACAACTTATTTTCAATGTTTTACCGATCAATGTAATATATCATTGAAGAAGAAGATTATCTAACAAACTCACTGACCAATAGGACTCAACTATCAGACACACTCACTGACCAATAGGATGCATGATCTGGGAAACAAGCCAACAAGTATGGGGGTGCTATTGATTTATTTATTGACTCCAGATATAGAATTAAGCATAATCTACACCAACACTTTGTTGAATCCTACAAATTAGAGTAGCGTTGGTAAATTAGTTTTAATGATTTGTCTTATATGTAGTGTTGTTGTAATTTATTTTTTACTTTATGTCACTCTTACGTTTTAATAATATTGCTTCATATTTTTTAATATTTTCTCATTATACTTGTAATCACAATTTTACAAGTGTGTATTTTGTACCTTCTTTAAAATGGATTACATCTATTTACTGTCAATATCTCCTGTATAATACATATTCTCCTATGTACACTGCATCATGTATCACTTCTATTTAAAAGCCTTTTTAGGCGTATATATATAAATAAATAATAATAAATTTAAATGAAACATGAAGCACGATGTTTTTATTATTCGTAAGGTAAATATTCAGAATCGCTTGGTACGGTCAATACGCACAATTTATATTTTAAATACTTCGTATCAGTTTAATTGCAATGAGGAGCAACTATTTCTGTCATCGGAAAAGTAAAATAATTCATTTTTAATTGCTATTTCGTTAAAATTAAAATTGACTATTCACCTGGCGGCCATTATTATGAATGTAACAGTTTTAAGAAGAATCATGTGATTATGGTTTGAAAATTTGATCAATGGTGAATTGTTAAAATTTTCCGAAACAATCGGTCTTTATAAATATTTTAGATGCTTTCATAAAATACTGCTAGTATTTTTATGAGTCCAGCAAAAAAAATCAGTTCTATAAAAACTTCAAGTTAAAAATCTCCTACTTACAAACCCCTTTTCAGTTATGATTTTATTGCATAATGTGGCAAATGAAGTTCTTTAGAAAATGATTGCAGGGTTTGCAACCGAAAACAATATCGCCAAAAAGTGTGTTTTATTTTATTTTACAAAGTTCAGGCTCCAATATTTAAATGCCCTGCCCTGGCTTATAAATTTTAACTATTTAAAATTTAAACAACCGTAACATGGTAAAACATGCACAAAATAAAATACCTATCAGGTTCATGGTTTTGAGTTATTTAAATGATTAAGGAGCAAACGTCACATCATGCTAACAAAATCAAACCAAATTAACTTTAAGGCATCTCTTACCATCTAAACCAAGGCTGCCCAACCTTTTTAGCAGTTGGGCCAAATTGACGATTTTGAATCACTGGCGGGCCACTGAATACCTGACGGTTCCTATTTCCATGGGGGGGGGGGGGTTGTGAGAGAATTTCTATAAAACATAATTCCCCACAAAAAAAAAATCTAAATGAGTGCTCCCCACAAAATATTTAAAATCCATGGGGGGGGGGGTTGTTACGAAACTTCGCTGAGAAAAAATTCCGAACATCATATGTGATACCCCACAGCAATTTTTCGAATTCCATGGGGGGGGAGGGGGTGGCTACAGGTTTCCATTTCGACGCAAAAAATATTATGTTGAAAACCCGTGTATTTTTGTTTCAAAAGTAAATTCAACAGGTTAGATTTTTTCGTCGCTGATTCTCGTTCTGAGTAGCCTAAATAGCGATAAATCGCCGTCGTTGGCAACACTGGTGACCGCGCGCAAGCTGCATTGTTTGTTTTACCGCGGGCCCGCGACACTTTTTCAAATTGGCGGATTGGCGGGTTTTTTGAAAATGTTTCACGCGGGCCTGGGGTTGGGCAGCCTTGATCTAAACGAATGTTTCTTGTAGAAAATAAGTTTTTTTGTTGTAGTTTTTATAAAATAAAATATTTGACGCAATGATATTGTGTATTTTCAGCGCCTTTGAGGTGATTTTTCACAAAAACGGCGCTATACAAAACATCAATTTATTATTATTATATGATAATGTAAGTCTCACTTGGTACATAAATTTAATAAATAACCATTTATTGGATAACCAAAACCTATGTCATGGATGACCTCAAGTGGTTCGCTACGTTTGATGACTTAGCAGGGGTGCCCACGTTCATCGGGTGAGGTGTGTTCAGGATGCGTCTGCCCACCAGCTGCGTAGGGTGCCAGATCGGAAGAGGCTGGTTTGGGAGACCCTTTGTCATATTATAAGTTATTTGTTTAGTAAATGTATATTTAAAAGGTTTCTTACTGTTCTGATACTTCGGACCGGGTTCAGCTTCTACCATTCTATGTAGGCGGCTTCGAAAAGGTTGTGCGTTGGCGAACGCTTAAAGGAGAAACTGTCCTAGGGGACAATTAGCGGCTGAGCAGGGGGGTGGGGGTGGGGGTGGGGCGGCTGTTGTGGGAGCTGAAACAATACACATAAAAACAAGGTTATTTTGTTTTCTCAACAATAATAATACATGGTAATTTATAATACAAGTTATTTTTAAAAAAAGATTTTCTAGCAAATCTGCTTGTCTACTTGTTGAATATAGTTTACCTACATAATGTAAAAAATGATAAGGCATGTAGAAAAATAATTTGCCTGTGGACCTATTTCATCTTTGGGGATGCTGTGTGGAGGATATCTTAAGAAAATTAAGGAGGCGAGGTTCTGGGAAGGAAAAAAGTATGAATAATAATTTTTGGAATAACTTTATGAGTAAAACCTCAAATTATAATATTTAATTTAATTTTGAAGTTTGAAAGAATTTGAAAAATAAAAATCTGAAAAATATACGGTGCTCTATAACTATACCAGTTGGTAGAGCAGGTTCAAGTCCTAGGTGTATCTTTTTCTGTTTCAAAAAAGGTACGAGTCAAGAGCCAAGGAGCATACCGCTCTACCACGAAGGTCGTCGTTATTATTAAGTACTTACTGAAAGAAATCTGTTAATGAACAGTGATTTAAAAAGTGTAATATATACACGGTGTCCAGAAACTTTCATGGATTTTTTAACCAAAGGATTTAAAAATAAACTTTCGGAGTCGGGTCAACGCTTCGACGCATTTTAAAAGACAATAAAGTCGATTGCTAAGTAACCCCGTAAAGATCGAATGTATATTATTAACTAGCTGACTTGTACCCGGGGTTGCTCGGGAGCTTATAAATGTTTTGGAGTAAAGTTTTGAGATTGTAAATTCTGGAGTACCTGACAACTGGGTTCATTTTCAAGGTGGAAATAATATTATTGTATTGTAATAAGTATTTATTTCATGTCTCCCGCTTGCGTCCTCGACCTCTTCATCCATACACTTCATACATTCTCCTTACACCTCTTTCTTCGTTAATCACTTACGTCTCATTTTACCACAAATAATTATCTGATTCATGTTTTCCTTGGACACCCCCGACTTTTTCTACCATTAACTTCATGTAATATTATGAAATCCACAATGTTACTGTTAAAAAACTACATTATGTGACTTTATTTCGACTCCGTATTTCATGTCAGTGCAGCGATAATGCGTTAATTCTTTTTGGAGCGTACCCGACTGATTCTACCATTCAAACAATTCTCTAAACACTTCTGCGCGGAGAAAATTGACAAATGGTGATTTATTAGAAATCCCTTCAAAATTATTGGTAATCCTGTTAAAAACGAAACTGCTAGCCGCTTCCCGATAAAGTATTAAATTTGTCTTATAATATATCAACGATAATATGCAAAAAAATGGATTTTTATGAACACGTGTTCGGACATCATGTCAAAACATTGGTATTTTACTTTAAGTTTATTAGAGTACGTATCAATTCATACGTTAATAGCCTACAATCCCGTTTTTAACAGTATACGAATAATTTGAATAGATTCTTAATAAATTAACAATATTTTTTTATCAGGAAGTTTTCTCCGAGTGCCACTAACTTTTAAATTTCTGCGAAATCTGATATAGAGGTATAGGAACGCGTAAGAAATATACAAAGAAACATTCATTTTTATATACGACTAAACAGAATTTCTCGAAATCTAATGAATACAGTGACCTTCCTCTTGTTTTGAAGGTCAAGTGTGCAAATTTTCATAAACCTTGGAATAAAACTGTAGATTTGTATACAAATCAAATCCACGCCACAAACAGACGATCAACATTATATATAGGTATAAATTGCTAGATTTTCAGCAGGTAGTATTCTACTGTCAGTATTTACGACTAAACTCGTTTTAAATTACCGAGGAAGTTTTTTTGTGATGAAGATCAATCAATGTTGGTCGTTAGAAAAAAATCTACACCTTACCCAATCAAAATAAACTATTGCGTAGTAGATTAAATAACGCGGTATTTAACCTACATTTTTGCAAATCACAACAACAACAAATAATAAAATAAGAAAAAAAAACATCACATGCTTTCTGCGAGGTACGTACAGGGTTTTCCAATAAGAGGTGTTATTTTAAATAGCCCGCTATTTCGGTAGATGTTACTTTTGAAGCTGTCATTTTTTGACATTTGACAAGTAAAAACTACGCCATTAATAAAAATGGAACGATACATGGAAATTATTAAAGTTCACTTGAGTGAATCAAATGCAAATCATCTTGAGTAATGAGGCCTATTTCCACCTCGGTGGCTTCGTCAACAAGCAAAATTGTCGCATCTGAGAGGTGATTAATGATTTTTTATGGCCGGAATTGGATGGTATTGATCTGGACAACGTTTACTTTCAACAAGACGGAGCTAGGTGCCACACAAGCAACGAAACCATTGATCTTTTACGATTGAATATCAAAATAACACCTCTTATTGGAAAACTCTGTATCTGTGTATCTTAGAGGGGCGTTAAGCAGCTTATTTTTTTATAGAGCTTACAGGGAACGAACGAGGAAGTAGCCAGAATAAACTAGTAATATTTACATACAAGCGAACGTATACCCGGCGTTGCTCGGGGTTATAAACAGGGCCATCTTACGCAGTGAAGAGGCCCATACTCATACTAAGTTTGGGGGCCTTTTGAAAGCTGTAAACCTATAGAAAAAAACTACTTCGTGCAAGTAAATAAAATATCTTACAAATTAACTAAATACTTTTAAAATAATAAATAAATCTGTAGAAAAGCGGGGGCTTAGTACGAGAAAAATACTGTACTAGTGATAACAAATTAATTAAAATCAAAATCTGTAAATAAAGGCAGCCTAAGTATAAAGAGACATGAATAACAGTTATAAAAATTGTCAAAAGTAATTTTACGCCCATAGTTATTGGTGCACGAGATATAATTAATCATAGTTTTTGAGATTTATAACTCAAGAAAATCATCTACAAATATGAGATATAATATTTGTAGATGATTTTCTTGAGTTATAAATCTCATAAAAATTGTCAAAAGTAATTTTACGCCCATAGTTATTGGTGCACGAGATATAATTAATCATATTTTGTGAGATTTATAACTCAAGAAAATCATCTACAAATATTATATCTCATATTTCAACAAAGTACAGTACATACAGGTAAATATTTCCCTGACCGCCGCACTTTTATATGCACATACTAGTTAATGTGTACCCGGCGTTGATCGGGGATGTGAATGATTTGGAGTAAAGTTTCAAGGTTGTGAATTCAAAATCTGTAAATAAATTCTCTAATTGATAATGCATAGTTGCATATTTTAGGAGAACTAAGCGAACAAACGTTATTACGACTTTGTTTTATACTCTTTGTCATATCTCCTAAGCATAAACCCCAACAACCCCGGGTACACGTCAGATAGTTATTAATATATATTAAATCATACCTATCATCTGTTCAATAATATTATGTCACTAATGTTTACATTTCATAGAAATAGTGACCGTTTAGTATGAATTTTTCATATTAAGGTATTAAATATATTTATTACGTCAAAATTAAAATTTGTTTGCGTCACAAACGACAACATCAAAATGAACGGATGTTTTACTGCGTACAATTTGATTGAGAATCAAATTAATAATTTTATATAGATTATCCGAATTATAACTTCATTGTGAAAACAAGTTAAGTACGTGTTTTTTTAATACGAATGCACTAATCGTCATTATCGGTTATATTTTCAAAAGAGACGACAAAAGATATAAATGGAAAGTCAAACTCGATGTCAATATAAATCACAATATGATACATTTTTAGACTATGGATATTTTATTCCCGGTCTGACCTGAATAGAGTATTGTTGTATTTGTGTAATGTAATGCTAGTGAAAAAAAATATTGCCATGTTAATAAATTATACACGCAAATAGGTACCTATTACCTACCTAACTATGTTTGTTAAATATGTCGCTTACCCGGCGTTGCTCGACTTTGCTCTACTTTCTATAATTCAGGGTTTTCCAATAAGAGGTGTTATTTTGATATATAATCGTAAAAGATCAATGGTTTCATTGCTTGTGTGGCTCGTAGCGCTATCTTGTTAAAATTAAACGTTGTCCAGATCAATACCATCAAATTCCGGCAAAAAAAATTCATTAATTATCTCTCGATAGCGTAATCCATTCACCGTAACTGTTACTCCAGCCGCATTTTCGAAAAATTAAGGTCCAATGACTCCGCCACACGTTGAGGACAGAGAGGCTTTTCAACAATAACTCTTGGGTTTTCCGAGCCCCAGATGCGACAATTTTGCTTGTTGACGAAGCCACCGAGGTGGAAATGGGCCTCATCACTCAAAACGATTTGCATTTGATTCACTCAAGTGAATTTTAATAATTTCAATGCGTTGTTGAAGCGTTTATCGTTCCATTTTTATTAATGGCGTAGTTTCTGCTTGTCAAATGTCAAAAAATGACAGCTTCAAAAGTAACATCTACCGAAATAGCGGGCTAATCAAAATAACACCTTTTATTGGAAAACCCTGTACATGCATATGATATTTATTGTGTATTATATACATATATAAACCTTCCGGAAGATATGCTCTCAATTATAGTAAAAACACTATGCAAATCGTTTAGAAGAACCAAGCGCACAGACAGACGCTTGGAGGTTATCCTTAGGACTTGATTATAAAACATAGACTTTTCTCTACTTTCTATAAATATAATATGCATGTATTATATATGTAAACCTTCCGGAAGAAATTTTCTAAATGATAGTAAAAACCCTGTAAAAATCCGTTTCGTAGTTTAGAAGAACCAAGCGCACAAACAGATATTCCGGCGTTGCTCTAATTTAGTAATGTAAGTGTGGAAGGCAATCTTGCTGTTGAACAGAATCAATTCGGATTTAATAGCATTATATTATATTTTGTATCAGTGACAACCTTTGACAAGTGTACAAAATTTCATCAATCTAGGAATAAAACTGTAGATTTGTTAAAAAAAAAACAAGTCATCAATCCACACCGGAACACTCTTCTTTGTATACAGGGTATTAAGGGAACACTTGACTTAATTTAACCGTCGATTCCTGACATAATTTGTTGAAAAAATACAAAATTTGGTCACTGGTGACATTTGTAATGTTTTTTTTATCAATAGAAAACTTATAAACAAAATATCCTCCAGAATATATATATATACGAAAGAGTTAAATTATTTTTTTACTCTTATCCACAAAATTCAATATTGGCCTTTGATAGTGTATCATACGTATCCAGACCTCAAGAATCTTTCAGAGGAATTCATATTTACGTAAAAATTACAAAAACACTCAAACCCCGAAACCGCTCGATACCATGTCGCCGACACAATTGGAAATCTTCAAATCATAATTACTTAATGAAATTATATGCTGTATGTGATTAATCAAGACAATTACATAGAAATATAACAGCAGAATACATCTGAAAATAACCATCCAGCACCTCACTCGGGACCTCCCGCCTTCAGAATGGCTCACTCTATGAAAGCAACCCAGTATTTACGTGACCCCCACCTTCATACTATCCAGAAGGAATTCCATGATGGCCGCCGAGTTTTCAACCAATCACAGCTCAACATACTTCATTGACGAGTCACCAATCACGAAATGAACCTCCCTAAAGGGGCGACCCAGTATTTACGCGAAACCCCCTCCATACCACCCGAAAGGAATTCCATGATGGCCGCCGAGTTTTCAACCAATCACAGCTCAACATACTTCATTGACGCCCTTATCAAAAACTGATAACACGGATTATCGCAACCACCGATGATGACATCAGATCCAATTTACAAGAAAATATTAGAAGATATAACCACAGAATAAATATCAATATCAAGAAATAAATAATTACTAACATAATATCTTAAAGAATTGTACCTAAATATGTTTTTCACTCCTTGGGGAATGTTCAAACCAAGGATATTTTGCTTCAACCCCAATATGAAACTTTGTATAATTTATTATAAAATAAATAAACGGGACTGAAGGAGGTGGTTTGGGTAAATTGAACTGGCCTGGTAAAAGGTATAATATTAACATATAATTTTCCTCTAAACAAATTAATTGTAAAGAGGAAAAATACCTAACCAACTCACCTTTCATGAAAGGGATGAAAACTCCCCCAATAGGGTTCGATTTGAAAACGTTCTATAAATAGAGAACCGAATTCCATACAAAGTCAGTTCAAAAAACTACCCCAAGTGAGAAACTTCTCTCCTGAAGAAACCATCTCCAAAGTCTACAAATCTCAAGAAAAATATTTTCAAGTGTTTTAATTCAGTATTAAATTCAGTTTTTTCCAGTCTTAAATTCCTTCCGTCGACTCAGACTTGGGAATCAATCCTTCTCTGATTTTGACATTAAATTTTATCTACCGAGACTGAAACACTAATAAAGGTGTATCCAGCTACCTACGCATTTACAGTATTATACGGACGGAATATTGTTTCGTATAGATAGGATATAGCCTTTGTTTATGTTTACTGCAGTGCTATTGAACCGGAACTCGGAACGGCATGCGAAGTAAAAAAAACTTCTTGCGGCCCATTTTTAATGTTAAGGCGAAGCTTAATGCTAAATCACTATTTTGATTAACCTTTATAACGAATCGGTGTACATTATAAAAACCAAAAAATATGCTTTAGACAAATTGAAGGTTTTCCTATCGTTGGGCTTGAGTAGAATACAAATAAAATAATAAATTACTCAATAAAAATATCAATTTAAAAGAAATTTATGAACGCGTAAAGGAAACAATTTAAAAATTACAGTATTATAGCTAAGATTATCTGTGACAGTTTCACTTGATTCACTTTTTTGCTTTCTTATATAAAATTAAAAAAAAACAATTTTGTGCTTGAAATCGAACATTTTTAGACTCCGTTTGTCAAGCGATTTTAATGCCTATTACCTACAATATAAGGTATACCAAGAATATACACATTTTTGGCTTGTAGCTTCCTCTTAAGAAGATGTTGATAGTGAAGAGTGACTCATTAACAACAAAAACGTATCTCTTGGTTTGAAAATAGAGACCTGATAATGTCACTGGCCCGATAAATGGTATGTTATTGTTTACAATTATTTTCTTACTTTTCGTACTGAATAAAATTGTTTGTTTTGAACCCGCGATTAAATTAACTATAGCTAAACTGTTAAAATGGCGCCCAACGTGGGGCTCGACGAAAAAATAATTATAACCAAATCTTTTATACTTCTAGCGCAGCTAATATATCATAGATATCAAAAAACCAATGGATCGTCTGAACTAGAATGGCGAAACGAAGGAATAATTATAATAATTTACAAGAACTGTATAGTCATCAACAAATATAGTCGAACTGAATTGTTCATCTCCCCGTCACGGGGGTGGATAGACCCGGTTCCTGCATCCAGTGAGGTAATATTGTAATATGGTATCCGATGCGGCCGTCCCACGAACCACACACTTTATTCCCAGAGTCTTTGGAAGTATCTCCCCCTAATCTGTAGCTTCCTTGTTACAAAACGTGCACGGCTGATGAGGTTAAACAGTCAGTTTTCTCACGAAGCCTTTGAGAATGTGGTGGGTCTTCTCAAATGTATAGTCTCCAAGTAAAAAAAGTAAAGAAACAGGAAGCAGATAAATCAAATTTGAAAGAATAAAATAATTCGAAATAATACTATGCATATCGAAGATACTTGAAATTAGCTATCGACTCGTTCTGATTGATAAAAATGATAAATTCGAGCGTTCACACCATATTAGAGTCATTAGAGTGATTTACGGACTCGTTTAAAATCATGCCTTTTTGCACGGCTGCATAAATATCTCCACAAAATATAAAGCATACGTAAGGAATATTTCCATATTTCATAAGTAAGGGCACAAATAGCCGCTTATTGTGCAGCCGCTGTGCAGCTAGTGCAACTAGTGCAGCGTGTCCGGTATTGGCATGAATAGCTAATTGCAGTATTATAATTCGGTCCCATACATATTGCAACCTGACCTTGGTAATGTCATTGAAATGGTCCGGTTTATATTATGTGATGTTTATACCTGCGATTAACCGGTGATGTTTTTAGACCGTTCCATTATTATTAGCCAGTACTTTCGGATTATGTTTCTATGATCAGACTAGCAATTATTGTTGCTTGTTGCATTGTAAAACGAGGAAGCAACCACACGACAATAAGTCACAAACCACACATCACACAGCAGAAAAAATATTGTGTATATAATAACGATATGAAGGTTGTGGGACCAATAACCCCGCGGGCAAATGTTTTATAAGCAACCTTAAGATGGCAGTGTCTCAAAGCTATAAATAAGTTCTACAAGATGAAGTATTATCGTGATTATTTCTTGGGTTATTATGTCATGTTGCGCTTCCTCCTACTTAAGCTAACATTTCGGACAGCGTTACAGTGTCGATCATCAAGGAAGATATGTATATTTTGATTAAGTGTTTGTTTATGCATGTAAAAGTGTGATACCGCGTGCGCGTATTAATCTTCTTAGGGCAGGTATTTGTAGTGAAACTAATGTGGATTTGGGCGTTAGGTTTTGGTATAGCCATCAAGAATAGAAAACCAAGAACTATTAAGCTTAGACACCATCATCTCTAAGTAACGAGAAAAATCAATTTTAAAATATTGAACTGCAGTTATAGAAACCGTTGCACAGGTCAAAATTGATAGAATGGGAGCAAACAACTATTTTTATGTAGTTTTTACTCGTACATAACTGATTTCTTTCTTTCAAACACGTATAATTTAGACGTGTTTGTTTCCGAAACTACAATAATATAAGTAGTAGTGTTAAAAATATATAAAAAAACGAAATAAATTTTTTATGAAAAGTGTTTTTTTATGATGACTACAATGTCTCCATCTTGGTATAAAATTTATTTACTGTAGGTTGGTACACATTGTTATCAACGTTTGAGGAAAATCATACCAAAATAGGACAAGACCAGCTGCTGTTAAAGCTTCAAGATAGCTGAAAATACATACAATTATTAAGCATTACGCGAAAATGTCCTAAAATTATATATTTTTTTACCATAATACATCTATTTTCTATTTTCAATCTCTCGGGCCGGTTAGTATCAATTTTCAAAGATTTTTTTTTTATTTTACTGAGTGAATGCACTGTCATCGACAACGAGTCGATTTGTTGAGTGTCAGCACGATAAAATGTCGGTATATAAAAAAATAAAAAGTAAAAAAAAAACAAAAAAACGTATGTTTTTTTTTACTTTGTAAATCAATTTTCCAAAAAGACGCAATTTTACAAGTTTAATTTATTACCCGAGAAGCATACGGATGCAACGCCAAAATACACAATGTTCGGGAGAGCCGAAAAACTATGCTTTTTAGCAGATCTCTCTTTATTTCCACAAATATTTTGAGAGATAATTGAAAGAAATATTGTATATAGTTTTTCGGCTCTCTCGAACATTTTGTGTTTTAAAATTGCATTCGTATGCTTTTCGGGTACAGAATTATAATCTGAAATACAGGTTGTTGAAATGGTGAATGAAATTATTGTCTGCGGTGTTTTTTGTGTTTTTTTAAACCCAACCCTGACCCCAATTGTCCAATACAAACCTAACCTAACCTAACCTCACTCAACTCTGGCCCTAATTTTCCAATACATACTGAAATACTTCTATTTGATAATGTATTATTTTTAAGTAATAATCATTAGCCTGAAACACCTATAAATATTGAAAAATCTTCCGAGAAAAAAAATAAACACCGCTGACGGGAATTGAACCCGCAGCTGTCTGATTGCGTATTCGAAATCCGCCAAATTATTCAATATGTACTGATGTTTTTCATTGAACAATTATTGATAACTAGATTTTTTAAGTTAATAATAATTATTGCTTCAAAATAATACGTTATTCTTTGTGCTATGCATAAAAACATTAACATAACATTTACTTGAATTTCACTTATGTTTTCGTCAATTAATGAACGGATGCTAATCTTGGAAGTGGAAATAAAACTACTTCCCAATATCCAATAGAGCTGAAACTCGGCAGATAGACTCATTGTTGATGACAATGCATTCTGTCAACTTTTGGTGGCAATAATTCTCTGAAATTGGATGATATTACAGCAGTTAATATACAAAATAAATGTCGGCCCTATCCGCCAGAGATTTGGCGCAGTTGATAGCGCGGTTGACTCCAGTCCCTGGGGAGGAAGGGTGAATCCTCAGTCAAACCAAACAAATAATATTGAAAGAAAAGACATTATTTTTACGGTTTGACTTTTTTAGATATTTATATTTTTTTAAATTCCACACCAAATAACCTCAGGAATCGCTTGTTACAGTCAAATACGTCTCTCAGTGCACAAAGGTTTTTTTTATTTTCTGCGACCTAACGAATAGCTACTGTAGTTTGAGATAGTGTTAATAGGTTTATTGACTTGCCTCAAGGACATTGAATGTATGCAAAGGACGTTTCTCTAGAAATCTCGTTTCAGAAGCTGAGGTAAATAACCTCTAAGGTCCGAGAGAGCAGAAGTGGACTGCTCTTTTATCTATAAGGAAATGAGTAGTTCACATTGATTTAAGAATTAAGGTTAAACCAGTTAGTTCTCGGCTCCCTACAGATGACAAGACGAACAGACGAGGTACATAGGTACTAATAATAGGTAGCTAGGTACTAAGTACCTACTAGGCACTTGGTACTGCATGCGTGGAGTGGTCAGCGATCACGTAATGCGCTCCGTATTAATTTATATTGTATTTACTAGATAAGCGTTCTGTCAGAGTACGAATCTACGAATGCGCTAGTTCTGCTCGGAGCCAGTGATTCTGAGTATATAAAGTTCCTCACTATGGTATCCCCAATTGGGATATGTTGTGAGGAGGGGAAGGAGATGCAGAGGAGGGTGAGGAATAACCTGGCTATTCAGATCTGGTCATCAAACACGGGCAAAGCCATTTCAAGCAAATGAAATGATCCTTGGAGAGAAATCGATCAAATTAATAATGTTTTTGTCCGGAGTGTCTACCGACGATGCCGTGAAAATCTACTCTTTATAAATCTTACCTTTAAGACGACACAATACTTTAAAATAAAGAAGGAATCTTAACGACGTAAGTGATAAATAAATACTCCAAAAGAAAGAAGGAATCTTAACGACGTAAGTGATGAATAAATACTCCAAAAGAAAGAAGGAATCTTAACGACGTAAGTGATGAATAAATACTCCAAAAGAAAGAAGGAATCTTAACGACGTAAGTGATGAATAAATACTCCAAAAGAAAGAGTGTAAAAATATATTCGGCGTGCTGCCGGGCGTATTGGACGGACCTAATGAACCCCCGAACGAATTTGCTCCAGCTGGCCTAGAAAACTGATCTTTCCGCTGGGTTTATTTAATTTAAATCTGATAAACGTATTACTAAAATCTAAGATGTTTCTAAACGGATACTTCGAGAAGTTACAAATTCATGGTCTGGAAAAATAAAATCTGGTGCTTACCGCTAATTTTATAGTTAAAAATCGTTTTATAAATGTTTCAAACAGTTTTTTGTAAAATATTTTAATTTAAAAAACGGTATTATCGTTACAAATTCGTTGGAATTAATTAAAATGTGAGCATCGAATAATCCCCCGTTATTAGAGTGTTTTTATTTAGGATGTTCTGATTTTTCACTTGTAGCAAACACTTTGTGGGTATACATAATTATAATAATTCAAATAAAATAATTTTGTTTGAATACCACTTTATTGTATATATTTATAAAGAAAACAATTTAAGCCATTCTGGCATCTACAAACTTAAATGTAATGATTGCGAAGCATTTTACATTGGTAAAACTGCAAGAAATGTTCAAACGCGGGTAGTTGAACACTTGAGATGCTTAAACAACATAGGTTTTTCAGAATTTGCAATACATTTAATAGATAAAGATCACTCATTTGATAAGCCTTCAGGTATAGATGTATTACATAGAAACGGATAGGTCTACGCCTCAACAATTTAGAAGCACTTGAAATAAAAAAAATCCCTTAAAGTCAATAAAATCAATTTGTTAAATAAACAATTAGATTTAACAAACAGCCCCATTTTAAATATATTTCCCTTCCCTGCACCTATGTTTACTCCCTCTCTCTTACCTAAGTCTTCCACCCCCACCAAAGTCGATGTTCTCTCTCCCTCTTCCAGCTTAACCATAAGTACCCATATACCTCTGTAATTAATTTAATATGTTTTTATTAACCCTGATGAAGGTTCGGGTTGAACTGAAACCGGTTGGCTATAAATATATACAATAAAGTGGTATTCAAACAGAGTTATTTTATTTGATTGTTAAAATGACATCAACTATAACTCCAGAGTAAAGCCACTATAAAAAAACAATAATAATGACTTATTTTCCAATTATGCAGATACATTTAACAACATTGTATGTGGAAGATGACATAGCATCAGCGAGCAACCAACATCTCGCTGGAACTGACAAGTAAACATAAAACGATATAAATGTAATATGTATATTACTTTGAAATAACGCCATTGACCTTAACCGTCGGTAACCTTGTTCGTAATAAATTATTAACAACAGTTAAAAACCAGCTGCTGTAGTTTGAAAACTTCAAGGGTTCTTTTTGAAAATAACAGAGGGCACCACTTCCGTTCACAACAATCTTAAACTGTACATATATGAAGATAATAATATATTCATCAGATTAAATAAATGCTCTGGTTTCATTACTGTTCATATAACCTATATAACTAATAATATTTGATTGCGCCTGAAGTAAGATTACATTTCAATGCGAATCAATGACAAATTCAAAATGTTCATTTTGACAAAGGAACCTTCAGCTAAACGACAAATGCTCTAAACCACTGAGCTACCGAAATAACTTTCAGAAGAGCCATTACTCTTCTGTCTATCATATATATAAAGAAGAATGTCTGTGGCGGGTGGCTTTGTTTTTGTACAAATCTACATTTTTATTCCGAGATTTTTATGCAGGAAAAATTTCTCTCATTTCTCCTAAGGAGGGTATTTCTGAGTAGAGGAAGGAGTGAACACGGGCCTTGAAGGGACCCATGTTGAATGAGGGTGGAAACACAAATGCCGCAAATCGTTCCAAAAGAACCAGTCTAGAAATGACCCGTTCTCATGTGAAATGTCAACAATGTACAAATGTTGGCGTACGCGCGTTTGGCGTGTTTCCCTACTGTGCACCGGTGCCGAAAGGATCAATGACGCTAATTCATCGGAGCATCTTCCATTGAAATACCGGTAGAACAAGGAGAGCATTTCCACGAGAAAGATGTTTGTTGAGGTAAATGAATATACTAAACGGACCGCCCTTTCTGCACGGAGTCAAGGGTTTTGATGACATTTTGCACACTTGACCTTCAAAACAAGAGGAAGGTCACTGCTACATGAGATTTCGAAAAACTACCACCATCCCATTACCTCTTATAGGAAAACCCTGTATATTTTCCATATCAGTATTTTTAGTTACAAAAAACGTAAGGTGATGTTGATTATATTTTTATTTATAATAATAATTTATGAAAGCGATTTCTATCACCTTTCAAAAACAGTTTTTACTTTTCAGATACGTTCAGAAATAATCCATTTATTTGAATTTTGATGGATTTTGGACTCTCAGCTTCACATATTCTACAACTATAAATTCTGCGCCAGGTAATTTTAAAAGCGACGAAGTTTTATAGCAGGGGCATGAAAAAATGCTTTAAAAGATTTACTTTATACCTAATTTAGAATATTTTGAAGTATTGTAAAGTTTCGTTGTTTTCATTCGACATTACGAAAGTCAAATTACCGTGCCGCATCCCAAGCTGTGAAATGATTTGCAAACAGACCTGGCCTCCGAAATTAATCATTACATACGTATGTGTCAAAACGTTGGGATCCTTCGGCTATTGGTTGGCGAGAAAAGCGCTTGGGGATATCCCACATACCTCCATTCTGATGAACACACAGCCAACTTTACCGGTGCATACTGGAATAATTATTACGCAAATACCCTTTTTTGTATAAGCAAATAGGTATTTACTCTATTTTTGGTGTGCTGTGTTGAACTGTGAAAATTCCCGAGAAATCTTTTTCACTGAATTATTCTATCATCTTCTATCTTCTATCTTCTATCTTCTATCTTCTATCTTCTATCTTCTATCTTCTATCTTCTATCTTCTATCTTCTATCTTCTATCTTCTATCTTCTATCTTCTATCTTCTATCTTCTATCTTCTATCTTCTATCTTCTATCCTCTATCTTGTATCTTGTATCTTTTATCTTATATTTTCTATATTGTGTCTTCTATATTCTATCTTCTATCTATTTATATAAAGAAGAGTTTCTATGGTGAGCAACGGGAAGGCGGCGTGAATTTGATATGCATACAAATCTACAGTTTTATTCCGAGACTGATGAAATTTTGCTTACTGAACCTTAAAAACAAGAGAAAGGACACTGTTTACACGATATTTCGAAAAACTACCTCACATCCTTTTCCCACTTTTTAAAGCAGGTTTTATTTTATGAAATTTTGAATACAGGCCTTTCAAAATGAGAGGAAAATTACTATCTACTTGCCTGCATCTGATTTCGAAAAACTCCAAGCCCGGGCAACGCCGGGGAATTCAGGTAGTAAGCTATAAAGCAGAAAATCTACTTGATACTTGAAACCCCGAAAGTCTCGAATGATGAGCTTTAGCGTCATGCAATTTGCACCGCTTTTTCTGTCTGCAATTTCTATATCAATTAACATATATTCAGCTGCCATCGTCATTTACATCTTCAATTATAAAGACGAGCAATATTGGTTGGGAAAAGGTAAAAAAGGTCGCTAATATATGAGATGGATTGAAGACAAGAAAACAGCTTTTTCAGATGGGTGAGAGTCGCCGAGAATTGAGGCATTTGAGGGATGTATTTGACCAAACAAAAGACTTACGAAGAATAAAAAGATAAAGTCAGATATGAAAAAATGTCTTGTTTTTCACGGGTTCTCTGAATTATTTTGTGTATTTTTGTTAATGTAGGTGCCATAAGCAACACTGCACACTTTACTGAGAGAAAACTGTTAGATGACGATACCAGACGTTGTATAATGTGTGTTCTTTATCCGTGTGGATGTTTGATGACATTTTGCAATCATGGTTATATAGGAAGAGTCAATAATGGGGAAACGCTTAGTAATTGAAATAAAAAGTCGCAGAGAAGCTGCAAAAGTTATCATAAATACAATAAAAAAATAAATTAAAACCTTTGAAAAATCACTTTTCATAATAGGTTAAATGAAATTTTTGAACGAAGTAGATAAATTTTCAGAAACTTTGGTGAAAATAAATTATTACTGGTCAATGATTACTAAAAAAATTATTAAATTTATTTGAAAAATAAATTCATAGCGTCGTAAAATCACTTTTCCTCAATAACTTTATTGAATTTTTGCACAAATTTGATATATTTTCGGAAACGGTGATGATAACAAATTATTACTTATCAATGCTTGCTAATTGAAAACTCTCAGAGAAGCTGCAAAAATGTTCAAATATTTATTCCAAAATTATTTTTAAGCTTTGTAAAATCACTTCCCATAGCAAATTAATTGAACTTTGTCATGAATTTGATACATTTTCAGAAACGGCGATGATAGCAAATTATTACTTATCAATGATTATTAATTGAAATGAAAAAAATCAGAGAAATTACAAAAATGACAGTAAATTTATTCGAAAAATAAATTAAAAGCGTTGAAAAATCACTTTTCCAAACTAAATATATTGAATTTTTGTACGAATTTGGTATATTTTCAGAAACTGTGATGAAAATAAATTATTACTGATGCTTACTAATTGAAATGAAAACATTCAAAGAAGCTGCAAGACCTGAAAGCAATCCTGAAATTGTACAAACTGGTACGTACCAGAAATTCAACATCGGATTCGCAAAATCACACGGAAATTTTTAGGTACTCTTACAGCATTAAATAAATACGTTATAATTATTTTTGTATCCTGCTAATTATGTCGCTGGTTTGGCTGTTGGGTATCAGATATTTAGGCATTTAAATAATAATAAAAATCATTTAAATCCGCAGTTGAAATGCACTGAATGGACTGTGGATATTCCAGCATCTATCATTACTCTCATTGGATTGTACGGCAAAATAATAATGTGTGTCCAGTTCAGCTGGCGTGTGATAAAATGTCAATTCATGACCGCATTGAAGAACTAGATACAATGCATAATTCACGCAAATAACCGCCTTCCTATGTTGTGTTCGTGGGACAATATATATTGTAATATTGGAATATGCGAAAAAATGTCAAACGTCAACTTGAAACTAAAATTTTATCACTGAAGAACATAATAGTACTAACTCCTCAGTCCTCAGCCATTTTTTGACAGAAGGTCAGAGAATGTCCGCTTTGCAATATAATCTAAATAAGCAGAATATTTCTGAACGTATCCAAAAACTGAAAACTGTTTTGCCGAGTCAGCGGACATTTTCAATTTATCGCAAAATAAATACAAAAATTCTGGGACTAACTACCTTGTGTATTCCTCATTGCCCAGAATACTAATGTAGTGAAATAATTATGTCGAGCCAGTGGACAACTTCAATTTTTCACAAAATAAATAAAAAAATTCTGGGACTAACTACCTTGTGTATTAGTGTATTCCTCATTGCCCAGAACACTAATGGAGTGAAATAATTATGTCGATCCGGTGGAAATCTTCAATATCATAAAATAAATACAAAAATTCTGGGATTACCTACCTTGTGTATTCCTCATTGCCCAGAAAACGAACGCAGTGAAATAATTGTGTCGAACCGGTGGAAATCTTCAATTTATCACAAAATAAATACAAAATATTGCAATCTCGAGGTTGACAGATGACACATTTTATAAAATTTTAACATAGATCTGATAATTTCATAACAAAAAATGCCGCGACATTTGACACGATAATCCAAGCGATACCTCCGAACTTAGAACCCATCTCAACTACGCTTCCTTCAACCTTCCGATAGCTGATGACATCGATAATATTCAAATTTAGATACCTCAATACAAACACAATAAAATTTGGTGCCTATTAAAATTTATATTTGGTTATTCGGAAAATTTAGTGAGTAATATGTACCTAGATCTTCATAATTGAAATAACACATAACATATATTATTGAAGAAGAGGAAAAATGAAACGCAACTTTTCTCGGGTGAGTCACCGCCAGGGATATATCTTGTGCTTGCCAGTGCAAGGCACTGAGGCACCGTCTGTCGCCTAATGACTTAAGCAATTATTTGTTAGTGACAACAATTCGACGTTTTACGCAGAATCCAAATTTACTTTGTACAACTGAGGTTAGTCAAGTTACAGGATAATAAAATGAGTGGTTTACAGACGACTGGTTGTTTATTTATTTAATAGCTGACTTGTACCCGGCGTTGCTCGGGGCCTTATACATAGTCTTCCTCGGGCGTCCTCGAACTCTTCAATCATCCACTTCCAAATCATACATTATCCTTCCACCTCTTACTTAGTTCATCACGTCTCATTTTTTTCCAAAAATAATTATTTGATTAATGTTTTCATATAGATTATTTATTTAGTGACACATGTAAAAAGATTGTTTCTAAACTGTATGTAAGTGAAGTTAAGAATACTGATGGTCAATACAGAACCGTCAAGCAGTTGTGTCGCTCTGTTGATTGGCTTGTTCTGATAGGCAGAAGTCTCTCACGAGTATACTTGTTAGGCACAAAGAAGTTAAGGCGATGCACAACGTAGCAATGCAAAATCGTGTGTTTTTGGTTTGAAAATTTGGTCGCCTAGAAATGTTTCAGATGCTTTAATTAAATACTGCGAGTAGGATACATTCTGGCCTTTGAAATAATCGATTATTTTTTAGAAAAGTCTTTTTATAAGCCCAGAAAAAAATAATGTATAAGGCCCATGAAAGCTGCTTTAAAGTTCAAAATCTCCTACTTACGAACCCATTTTCAGTTATGGTTTTATTGTATAATGTGGCAAATTAAATTATTTATAAAATGATTGAAAAAAAATTAAATATTTACGCCTGAACATCCACAAAATTTAAATAAAAGGCACTTTTTGGCCATGTTTTTTTCTTGCATAAATCAAAACAGGTGAATGGTGTTAAGCGGGAATTTAAGCCTTATCGCCATCTACGTAAGGTGTGTTATTGATAGCGGCTCTATTCGAAATATTACACGACGTAGTGCATCGCCTTAATCTCTTTCAATATAAGTTGATTAAATATAGTTAAAAAACGTTTGTTTAAAAAATATTACTAGATAGTTGAAATCGAGCATTCCTGTTAAAAACAAGGATTTAATAGAACGTATATTCTTCCATATAAATAGTTTATATTTCTAGGATCTGTTTTTGTTCAGAAAGGGTCCAAATAATGGAGCTGTGATCTAGCATACATGTATAAACGTACGTAGAAATGACGAGCAAACGTTTTTATTTTCCTGATTTAATATAAAACCTTTAAAATTTGAATTATTCACGAGGAACACTGAATACTGTTTCCTGAAATCATGGCTTCCTGAAAACAGTATACTAATAAGAAAACGTGCCCCAGTATGGACTTGTTTATGAAATAAATCTACAATATTAATTTTAGATTTATTTGAAGGTTCATTCAAATGAAAGTTTGTCTACACGAGTTATCGAAAAATCACCCCCACCTCTTTTTCCCATCCCTTAAACTAGAATTTAGATAATAAACTGTACGTAAAGCCCGGGCAATATCGGGGCTTTCAGCAAGTATTGAATAATATTATTTGACATTTGCAATCATATACTTCCTATAAAGGTTTCAGTCTATCGACGTCCTCATCATAGAGCGATAAAAAACACGCATTTTAATGACGATAAGTAAACAAAATACTCAATTTTTAGTTCTAACTCAACCGAATCAAATTTCGGCCATTCAAATATTGCCTCATCGTACACGAACACGAATTTTTAGAATTACATATTTGATTTAGCTTTCAGTGATAAACTACTGTTGATTTCCCATAAATAAATAACCAATTACGTAGCGAGTACTTACGTATGTAGTTTCCGCTAAGGATTAGCTGCCAACCTATCGGTGGCTTCTGAAAGCTTTTGTTTCTAGCCAATTATCACCGCAGTTTAGAAACGATCGAGATGGCCATTAAGATAATGACAGTGCGCGTTTCGCGCGAGTAAACAGTAAGAAAATGCGGAAAAACGTAATGGCGGCCGAGATATGTGTCATATCTTTACACTTATATCTCCCTCTTCTTTTATAGTCAAACAAACAAGCAGGCAGAGGTAAAGATGCGTTTTATTAGATTTAACTAATCTGGACTGTTCTTCATAATTAATTTAATTCTAATTACCAGAAAAAATAAAATGATTGGATTTTACGGGGTTTTTATCTATTATATTTCCCTGTGCACATATAACTACAAAGCAATAGCCAAAATACACAGTGATAATAGATTAATTGACTACAAAAAACTCTCGCGTTTTTTTCCTCCAGTCTGGGAACATTTCGGTTATAAGGCTGCGTATACACGTACGAAACAAATCGCCGAGACACGAAATATGGGAGAGGAACAAAGCAATCGCTCACGTAGAAAAATGAGTATTGGTCATTTATTAAGAATCTCTTCAAACTATTGGTAATACAAATAACAAATGAATTAATAGATTTCTTGCTAAACTCTTATTAAAGTACAAATATATTATCACAATGTCGGAATACGTGTTCATAAAAATACTAATATTTTTGCAGTTCGTTCCAAATGCAGGTGCATGAACACGTGTTCTGATGTATTAGGAATTTACTAAAAGGATACTTCAGGAAAAACATCAAAAAACGGTGCGAAACGCTTCGATTGCTTCGTTCCTTTCAGATAATTCGTGGCTCGGCTCGCGCTCTGGTTTGTAAGTGAACACGACGCGCAAGATGACGTAATACATATCATAGATATATATATAGGTAATACCAACCTGTTGTTTGTTCTTAATTGAATGATTTATGTATATTTAAATTGAAGGCCTCCGTCAAGTAAAATATCAACAAAGCCTTACAGGTAAAAAAACTACATTAAACGATAACACAGGAACGTACTGACTATAAGATTTTTTTATTATCGTTTAATGACCTAGGTCCAACTTGACGACCCCTTTATTAAAACGGTAAGGTTGTTGACTCAAAACCCGTCAAAATGCAAACCAAAACAAGACATTGAATAATATTTTTTACACGTAAGTATTCGGCTATAAATTGCTTCCCGGGTTTGCCCGAATTTCTACAGAATTTTTGAAGTGAATAAAAATAATAATTATATATAAATAAAAAAAGCTACCCATGTGATGACATCTGATGACACAGCTCACCGATCCAGAGATTTACTGCTTTAGAAAATAGATTTAGTATTTTTATCGTTGTTGCAGTTTTATACATAGATACTAGGTGAAGTCCCGGGCGTTTTACGAGTTTTACGTAGAATTTTTCTAAATCAGATGTGCACAGAAATCCTATTATTTTAGATAAAGTATAAAAAATCGGCTTTAAGGGGTAGGAAGGAGGGAAGGGGTGGCATTTTATCAATCTCAGAATAAAACTGTAGATTTAGATACAAAAAAACCACCCACATATATTATTTTTCTATCTATAATAAAAATCAATGTTTCTTCGATGCGATGAAAATTTAAAAGCTTGTTCTGATTAGTGCCATGAGTGTGGTTTGAATGGTAAAAGAAGTCGAAGATGCTCGAGAAAGACTTAACGCATTATTCCCGCACTGAGACATCAATCAAATTTGTGTTAAAATGAGACGTCACTGATGAACGTCAGGCGTAAGGAGAATATATGACTTGGAAGTGAATTGAAGAAGAGGTCGAGGATGCCAGATAAAGACATGTCACGATCAAGTGAAACAATTACTTATTTTGATAAAATATAACATTGTTTTAAATGTAAAAGTTCGCTTCTGGGTAAGTATATGATACTAAACCGGTAGCAGATTTTCCTAGACTCCCTTGAAACAGATTAAGCCGCAATCAATTGCATTTGATTTATTCGCTGCATTCATTAAGATCAAACTATGCGTTATTTCCACATATCAGAAATAAAACATATTTCTCATGCATTATTCAAACATTATATTATAATATGGCACAAGCGACGTTTTACGTACTAAAAACCAAAGCAAGAAAATCGTATCGTATCGCCCATGGTGTCTGCAGAAAACAATTATTATGATCGTTTCCTTGATGGAATTTCACTTGTTATTGCTTAGCATTTGATCAAATTGCAATAATAGTAATTATATGCAAGTAGAGCATTTATTAAAATCAAACTAAGGCATAATATACAATCAATTAACGAATTAACCTCTCGGGTTTAATTAATATAACAGTTATTGGATAACCAACACAATTGCCATTGGTCACCCCGAGTGGGGTCATCAGGGGTGCCCGAGATCGTTGGGTGAGGTTTGTTCAACTATTGGAGGCCGGACGTATCTGCGAACCAACTTCGTGGAGGACCAATCGGGAGAGATTGGTTGACCTCTCCTGTTGAATCTCTCGACCCACAGCCTTGCACTGCAGTAAGAGGGATGGATTCGTATGTTTGTCACACCTGGACACATTGACTTCCAGATTCCTAACCACCCCTCTTAACGTTTTTCTTCCTAGAGCTTCCTCTCCTTCGTTTCTTTAAGGAGACCCTCCACACCTTATCTTCAAAGATGATACAGGCCCTGATGGATTTTTTTGTCCTCTTTTCCCGAATATTCGCGATACGAGCGTGGAAAACGGTGTATAATTATTTTAATTATCAGTAGGTTTTTGTACTGAAGGCAAATGGATAGACTTCAACATTCAGGAATAATTATTCAATATCATTCGTGAGCTCAAACAAATAACTAGGCAGAATAAACACAACTAGAATCTATAATTATAATAATTCTCTTGATAATCTGACGAATTAATATACTATGCCTAGACTAGTGACGTTGAAAGAAGACAGATCTTAGAAACGAGGTCAGCGTTTTGTCAAGCTATCACAACTTGTTGCAAATTGATAAGATACGTAAGTTCTAATTATATGAGTATAAGTTGTTGCATAAATTCAAGCATATAAAGAAATAAATCATTAAATATTCTCTCGTAACTCAGAAGTGCGCCAATGCCTGTATATTGTAAGGGCAGGGAGCTACGTCGCCACTCGGTTAGTCAGCGTTGTAAGGCGGGCTATAGGAAGGGATATATTAATGCAGGTCTTGAACAGGATTATATGAAGGAGGAAACATAGATACAAGCCGTCTTACTCAAAAACGAAGCGGCCCACTCTCATGAAGCCAACATGTACTGTGAGTTTCACGCACGTGCACTGGTGATAAATGCACCTTAGAGCAGGCTCCATTAAAATACCTGTAGAATAGACTCAGCTTCCCACATTACGTCTGTGCATTAGGGAAGACAATCGATTTGTTGACAATGGATTGTCAGTCAGACGGACGGCCCTCCTTTACACAGAATCAAGTAGGTCTATCAAGTAATGTGGTGGCTCCCAAATTCAATTGTTGAGCGTACTTGAGGTTTTTACAGAGTTGGCAGATGGTAACTATTGAAGAATATGCTAGCCCTATACAAGACGCTTACTTTCTTGGAAGCCAGATTTACCCGGGCTTCTATAGAGCCCCGATACTTGTGCTGGTATGATCTACGATTGATTGCCATCGTTCTAAGGGGTCATGTTTTAGTTTTAGAGAGCAAAATATATAACTACCTTTGGCAGGTCTGGCCCAAGAGATGCTTCGTAAATCGTCTACTTCGGAGATCAGCTAACCAAAGAGATAATCTACTCGTTAAACTCTTGGTCGAACAAAAGGTTAAAGGAAAATATTAAGTTCCTCTGGGAGGAACGTTACAATTGTAACTTGTTTCCTCAGTGAACCCAAATGGTTATTAAAATTTATAACACTGTCTTACAATTGCTGAACTAATATAATTACGTGTCACGCTTGCAAATTAATTGTACCCAAATAAAGACGAATTGTGTTAGCAGTTAAGTCAAAAAGCTTTGATATCAAATATCAACTCATTTAAAAATTAATAGCGATAGTTCGTTATGTCTACGCTGGATTCTATAAAACGTTTCCTTAAAATATTTGTCGTTAAGCTAAATGTATTCATAACAAATCTAGAAGCAATCCCGAGTTAATTGATCAGAAATGAAGTCAGCTGATAATATTGGCCATTAAATGCAATTTGTAACACCAATATCCAACATAGGAAATCTCTATCTATTTATAACAAGTTTCTCGATAACTCTTTCAGTTTTTATGTTTAAAAAAAATAAATAAGATAATATCTATACATTGTTATGCCGAAACGTTAATTATAAGAAATTCCCTCGATGGAAAAAAAAATCGAAAAAATGTTAAAGACACGTTTTGTTCTATTATTTAATAAGTTATAGGCATGAAACAAATCATAGTGTATCTTTAAATGCATCTAAAGCATTTGTCGAGAGATTTTCGCTCTATTTCAAACAAGTGGTCTTTAATAAATATTTTCGCTTAAGGCGATGCACTACGTAGTGTAATATTTTAAATTGAGTAGCTATCAATAACAAACCTTACGTAGAAGGTGATAAGGTTTAAATTCCCGCTTAACACCATCCGCCTGTTTTGATTTATGCAAGAAAAAACATGGCCAAAAAGTGCCTTTTATTTTATTTTGTGGATGTTCAGGCATAAATATTTAATTGTTTTTCGATATTTTTATAAATAACTTAATTTTCCATATTATACAATAAAATCATAACCGAAAATGGGTTCGTTTTGAACTGTAAAGCAGTTTTCATAGGCGTTATACATTATTTTTTTCTGGGCTTATAAAAAGACTTATCTAAAAAATACTCGATTATTTCAAAGACCAAGATGTATTCTACTCGCAGTATTTAATTAAAGCATCTGAAACATTTCTAGGCGACCAAATTTCCAAACCAAAAACACATGATTTTGCATTACTACGTATGGCATCGCCTTAAGTATTATCGTTTTTTTATATTAACGCGCTCCCTCTAACATTCATATTTATATATCTCCCTTTCAAACTATATTTGAACGCTTACTATGGAGCCTAAACTAGCAACAAAAATAAATATCAGTAAGTAAATGAAAACGAAACTTTATTGTCACTTAATCACATTAATTACCTATCGGCTCGCTCCACATGCGAGCTGATTTACCCAATAAACGAGTCGAAGAAACGACCCGTTCTCATGAAACAAACGTCAACTTTGAATGGGTGTTTCGCTCGAATCGTGGATCAATATGCTATGTTCTTAGAGCAGGATTAATTGAAATACCTGTAGAACAGACTCAGTATGCATAAATTGCTTCGATTGCTAACAATGTTCCTATTGTTCATCTCAAAATATTAGACATATATGTATATAATTGCATAAATTTGTTTTTGTAAATGTAAGAAAATCTTGGAAGTGGAAATAAACCCACTTCCCGGCATCCGATCAAGCTGAAACTCGGCGAATAGACTCGTTGTCGACGACAATGCATTATATCAACATATTAGTGGCAATCATGCACACACACTCGGATATATACGCATTTCTCTGAAATTCGATGAAATTACAGCAACCAATATACGCAATAAATGTCGGTCTTATCCAATCGTTATTTGGCTCGGTTGGTATAGTCTCCAGTTCCTGGGTAGGAAGGTTCAATTCTCAGATAAAACAAAAAAAAAGTCATTTGAAAACAGATTTAATATGGTCATTTTTTTTCTTTCAAATTACACTAAGTTATTAGAAATTAAGTTCTGCAAAAATGTTAGCAGGCCACTTGTCATACGTATATTAAATTTTACGTGTTAAACTCGGTAACCTCGAGGTTATCTGGTGAGAGTTGCTTGCAGGAATGTATTGCAAGTCCCAGTAACCTAATCACGTATTCCGTGTGAATAACCTCTTATTAATGAATATTTTTCCCAACCGTCCCAACTTCCCAAGGCTAATAAACAATATAAATAATTAACTTTGTGAAAAAAGCTGTACGAAAAAATTGACTCTAAAATGCAAACTTTTAGTTTGTTCATTTGTGTAAGCAGTAGCGATGGGTCATGCCTAATTTTATAAAGTCAGGGTACCAGCTTAATAATTTCGTACGGCTCAATGAGTCGATTGAATTGAACGACGACGGCTCAATGGAATGAGAGCGAGCGTAGGAGCAATGAGAATATTGTGGCTTCCAATAACGGCTCCCTCGGTGTGAATGATCGTGCGACACTTGTTACTGCTACACCGCCTCGTAGGTGTAGTTTATATCTAAGTCCAGATGTAAAAAAGGTTTATGCGTTACCAAAAAAGGTTTATGCGTTACCTGTATATGAGGGAATATACATACTATCCATTCCTGTATCCATCCTTGTTCTTAACAGGAATGCTCGATTTCAATACATTAGAAGCCCGCAGAAAAATATTTTTAGGCAAACACTTTTTTAAGTTAATCTCTGGTACAATACACAATCCGCCTATGTTGAAAGAGGTTAACTTTTATGTCCCTAACAATTATACTCGAGGGAGATCCCATGCACTCCTATATGCTCCGAAAGCGAGAACTTCTGCCTATCAGAACGCGCCAATAAACAGAGCGACTCAACTGCTTAACGATTCTGCATTAGCCATCGACATTTTCAATGTCACCTACAGACAATTCAGTAACTATCTTTTAACATATGTCACAAAATAGTAAAACTGCCTCTGTAAACTTTTTAATTTGGAATCTTCTCCATGATATATTGGTGTATAATCGTTTTATGGAGAACATGAAAAAATAAATAAATAAATAAATAAATGTCAGACATCATCTGGACTTGGTTCTCAACTTTGAGTATGGAATAGCAATTTAACTTGGATAATTTTAATAGCGCTATTTTCTAAAATATCTCCAGATAATAAAAAGATAACCGTTCAATTGAGCCGTGGTGGGCTTACCGGGAGTCGTACGAATGCGGCTCATCAAAAAGATCTAGCTCAATTATCGTGCGGCTCACTCATAAACGACTCATTGCTAATAGGCAGCACTATTATTATAAGTAAATGGAATGTTTGTTTATACACGATTTTCCAATAAGAGGTGTTATTTTGAATAGCTCGCTATTTCGGTAGATGTTACTTTTGATGCTGTCATTTTTTGACATTTGACAAGTAGAAACTACGTCATTAATAAAAATGGAACGATACACGCTTCAACAACGCATTGAAATTATTAAAATTCACTCGAGTGAATCAAATGCAAATCATTTTGAGTGATGAGGCCCATTTCCACCTCGGTGGCTTCGTCAACAAGCAAAATTGTCGCATTTGGGGCTCGGAAAACCCAAGAGTTATAGTTGAAAAGCCTCTCTATCCTCAACGTGTGACTGTTTGGTACAGTTTATGGTCTGGCGGAGTCATTGGACCTTACTTTTTCGAAAATGAGGCTGGAGCAACAGTTACGGTGAATGGATCGCTATCGAGAGATGATTAATGACGTTTTATGGCCAGAATTGGATGTTATTGATCTGGACAACGTTTACTTTAAAAAAGACGGCGCTACGTGCCACAAAAGAAACGAAACCATTGATCTTTTACGATTGAATATCAAAATAACACCTCTTATTGGAAAACCCTGTATTTGGCCAAGGATTTTTACTGACGATGCACCACGTCGTGTAACACTTGGAATCTGGCCGCTAACAATAATACTCCTTATCTAGATGGCGATAAGGTATAAATTCCCGCTTAACACTAGTCGCCGGTTTTGATATAACCCGTTAATTATTAGGAAACCATATTTGGTCGCAAACATCATAATATGCCGTTATATATGCAGGTAACCAATATTGTACCAATGCGACCATACATTATTAAAAGTTAGATATCTCTCTTCGTCTTATGCGAAAATTTATGATTTTTTTATGTGTGAAAGTGAACGAAATTATGTTCCTTATTGTCTTTGAAATATTTAAACTCGATTCATGGGAAATAATCCAAAAAAATGACAAAGTGCATGATTACCAAATGGAATATTGAAATATTCCTAAAATTAATGACAATTTCAATGTCGCTTGGGACTTATATGAGAACATATTTAAAATTGTCATGTTTTATTTTACTTTGCGAATTTCATGTACCAATATTTAAATGTCTAACTATTATTCTATTATGAACTTGTTTTGCCACATAATACAGTAAAATCTTAGGCAAAAATGGGTTCGTAAGTAGGAGATTTTGAACTTTAAAGCAGTTTTTATAGACCTGATACTTTTCTGTGCTTATAAAAACAGCTTGATTGTTTTAAAGACCAAGATGTTTCTACTAGCAGTATTTAATTAAAGCGTCTAAAATATTTATTAGTGATCTAATTTTCAAACATACAAACAGTAACTAATTTAGTTTACTATTTCGAATAATATCAACAAAAAAAACATTAAAATAATCGTATCTTTATCTAGGATTGAACCTTCCTTCCCCAGAACTGACTAAAATGAGTGAACTGCTCCATCACTAATTTCAAATCCAAAATGGATGGTATCGACATTTATTTTGTATATTAACTGCTGTAAATTTTTATATTTTCATCCAATTTTTGTGAAATGAATGTGTGCGTGCCACCAAATATGTTAGTGCCACCAGTGTTAATAGAATGCACTGTCATCGACAATGAGTCTCTCTGCCGAGTTTCAGCTGGATCGGATGTTGGGAAGTAGGTTGATTTCCACTTCCAACATTCCACTTCATTCAATCACGAAAAAAAAATTAAATTCTGAGATAATAGATGTACGAGTATTTAAAAACGGATTTCAAATTTTATTATGTGTCAATAAATAAATTAAAAACCTTACCGAAATATCTGACTCTTTTATTTTCAATCTGAACGCCGTAGAAATGCTCTAGACTGAATGCGGTAGAAATGAGATCGCTGAGGCGTAGGTGTGGTAAAACTATGTATGATCGTGCGAGAAATGAGGATATTCGCAAATAATGCAATGCTGATGTGAGATGTGAGTTAGATGGTTTGGCAATGTAGAGGGAATGAACGAAGAAAGGATAGTAAGGATATGACGCTTATGTGAATGGTTAGGAGAAGTCGGGGACGCCCGAGGAAGACATGGCACGATCAAGTAATCAGAAGAGTCGGATTGTTATTAAGGCAAAGAGTGTGCCAAGACCGAGTTGTTTGGCGGTCCGTCTTTTCTGTCTACTCCTGCGGGGAAACAGCATAATGGTTAGTTAGTTAAAATAATATTTATAAATTATTTCAAAATTACAATAATAGTGTTTTGTTGTGATGCAATTTGAGAAAGAAGTGTGACGAGAAACGAAGGAAAATAGTATTACAGAAATGGAGAACAAAATGATCAAGACAACCTATTGAGCCTTCTGCTTTGAGGTGGAAATTCTGGGAACCAAATTGTTTACGTGCTAACATCAACACTGACTTGTGCATTATTATCATTGTTTAACCCTTTACGCTAATTTGTCCGGTTTCGCAAAAAAACACCCGTTAATCATAATTGTTCGCTTTAGGGTTTATTTATAAAAATACTAGTAATACTGAGCAGACATTCTCCTGCCACATACCACCTTAGTAAATAATAGTAACTATAATAAGTAAAGTAAAAAATTTGGGATTTATAACTAGGCTAACCAGAAATTTTAACAATATAATGTGTATTAAATTGTTATATGTCGCCTATGTAAGAAGTCAACTTGAGTACAATTCTCCTGTCTGGATCCCACATAATAATATACATGTACAAGCTGTTGAAAGAATATAAAACAAATTCATACGTTTTATAAATTTTAAAATGGGTATTCCAAGAATTATGTTAAATTTAATGAATATGCTCAAATTGTCAGACAGAAGAATTTTCACTGACTTGGTATTTCTATTTAAAATTCTAAATGATTTAGTTGATAGCCGGTATTGCTAGAATTGAAAAGCTTTTGGATTCCACAACGTATTACTAGAAGTCAGGATCTATTTCAGTTCAGAAATTCTGGGACTAACTACCATATTATGTATTCCTCTTTGCCCAGAATACTAATGGAGGGAAACAATTATACCAAGTCAGTGGACATCTTCAATTTATCTTTAAACAAATATAAAATGTTGTTAATGAAGCAATTCAGTTATGTACAATAAATAATGTATATTTCTTATATATTCTCATGTAAAAGCCCCGAAAAAGGGCGTTAATAAATAAATAAACAAATAGTATAGATCGCATTTTATGTATACAGATGTCATTTTATATAGACCGCCTTTTATCTTGTGGCGCTGTTGTCGGATATGTTATGCTTTTGACATACATGGAATACATGCGCAAGTCACATGTAACGTAAATATTGTTTTTACGTTTCATATGATATCGATCATTTCAGATTATTGTTCAGTATGATATAAAATAAGTAAAAATGCGACCGGCACTGGTGAGGCCGGTGTAGGGAAGTTAATATATGTGGTTGTATGTATTTTTGGATGAGAATTATGAAATACTAAAAATTAAAATTCGTTTAAAAAAATATTATATCTCGACAATAGCGCCACTTATTGACCAAAACTCTTTCAAGCTGGGACTAACCACAAACATTTAAAAAAAAATCATTGAAATCGGTTTGGTGGTTTCGGAGATTAGCGAGTACGAACACAGTGACACGCGATTTTTGTATATTTAGATTCCATTTAAATGGATTTTATTGCAAAGCGGAAACAAACAAAACTTCGCCAAACTTCTGAAAGCGTCTTTAAGAATTATATCGTACACTGTGCCAGAGGCTTAATGGGTTAAATCCCATTGCTTACCACGCTCCGTCATTCTGATAACAGAACGTGTGTAGAAGATATGGGAATGACCAAGAAGAATTTCTACTGCATTCGTCACTCCATTCATATATGTGACGATAAGAAGCCTAATTTGTCTTATCTATACTTTTGCAATTTGATAAGCTAAATAATGAGAACGTTCAACGGTACACATTGCCAGTGTTGTAAACATCGTAAGATAAATGATGTTTAAATGGCCCTATGATACTTTTTAAAAACATTTATTATTATGTCACTTTTGTTTTCAGTAATGAATGAATTAAAATCTTGGAAGCGGAAATTAACCCACTTTTCGGCATCTGATCGATCCGAAACTTAGCAAAAAGACTCGTAGTCAATGACAATGCGTTCTCTAAAATTTTAGTGGCAATCACGCAAGATTACGCGGACTTGTACGTATTACACTGAAGTTCGACAGATAATATACGAAATAAATTTCGGTTCTACCCGTCGGTATTTGGCGAGGTTGGTATTATTGTCGACTCCAGTTCCAGGGTAAGAAGGTTCAATCCTCAGTCAAATCTATTTGTTATTAAAAAAAATTGTATATATATTTAAAAAAATTAATTAAAGTAAAAAAACTTGCTCTAACTGGTTTAAATATATTTTATATATTTTTTAATGTGATCATGAATGAGTCAGTGAGACTACGTCATCCTCAATATTAGGGTATTTTGTGCAGCTGAAAGGTGTGGGGAAGAGAAGAAAATGTGTAAGAGGAAGGTTGGGATGTCTACTCAGATCTGGTCACCAAACATGGCTAAAATCATTTCGTTTAAAACGTACAGGGTTTTCAAATAAGATGTGTTATTTTGATATTCAATCGTAAAAGATCAATGGTTTCGTTGCTTGTGTGGCACATTATACATCTCTCGATAGCGCAATCCATTCACCGTAACTGTTGCTCCAGCCTCATTTTCAAAAAAGTAAGGTCCAATGACTCCGCCGGACCATAAACGGCACCAAACAGTCACACGTTGAGGATAGAGAGGCTTTTCAACAATAACTCTTGGGTTTCCGAGCCCCAGATGCGACAATTTTGCTTGTTGACGAAGCCACTGAGGTGGAAATGGGCCTCATCACTCAAGATGATTTGTATTTGATTCACTCAAGTGAATTTTAATAATTTCAATGCGTTGTTGAAGCGTGTATCGTTCCATTTTTATTAATTGCATAGTTTCTACTTGTCATATGTCAAAAAATGACAGCTTCAAAAGTAACATCTACCGAAATAGCGGGCTATTCAAAATAACACCTCTTATTGGAAAACCCTGTACTTATTGTAAACTAGTAAATTGTAAGACACAGAAGATTATGTGCTTTTAATGAGAAATGTACTGGGGTATGTGATACTAATGGCGACGTAGGTTAGATTTGTATACAAATCTACGGTTTTATTCCAAAATTGATGAAATTTTGCGCACTTGACCTTCAAAGAAAGATGAAGGTCACTGCCTACATGACAATTAGATTTTTTTTAAACTCAGTGTAAAACCCGAGCAACGCCGGAGACCAGCTAGTTTGTTTATAATTCGTAATTTATACCACATGACATGTTTATTGGATACATCGTTGTGTACCAAATAAAAAATAAAACTAGTTATCTATACCAAGTACCTTTGTTTGTTCAATATAAAAATATGTAATTATTGCGCGGCCATTTCCTCTTCTGCGAAATATGACAGCTATTGTTATTGGAAATGGGCTCCTGTCAAATACGCGATGGCGGGAAAACTCGAAACAATATGGCGTATGTTTTACTGTGATACCAGCGCAGAGATTCTCAACTGTATCAACTGGTCGCGGAACACGGTGTAAACAAGTACCTACCCGCATAACACAAGACAAACTATTAAGGCGATGCACTACGTCGTGTGATATTTGAAATTGAGCCGCTATCAATAACACACCTTACGTAGATGGCGATAAGGTTTAAATTCCCGCTTAACACCATCCGCCTGTTTTGATTTATGCAAGAAAAAAACTAAGTAAAAAAAAAGTAAGTCGGGGACGCCCGAGGAAGACATGGCACGACCAAGTGAATCAGATACTTGAGTCGGGCCATGTCAAGAGTCAGAACAATAGAAGAGTATGTATGAGACGATGTATGAATGTGAATGAGGCAAGGAATGTGTGCCAAGAGCGAGTTGTTTGGCGGTCCGTCCTCTCTGCCTACCCCTGCGGGGAAACGGCGTGATGGTTAGTTAGTTAGTTTAAGAAAAAAACATGGCCAAAAAGTGCCTTTTATTTTATTTTGTGGATGTTCAGGCATAAATATTGAATTTTTTTTCGATCATTTTATAAATAACTTAATTTTCCACATTATACAATAAAATCATAACCGAAAATGGGTTCGTAAGTAGGAGATTTTGAACTTTAAAGCAGTTTTAAAGTTACATTATTTTTACATTATTTTTTTTTGGCTTATAAAAAGATTTATCTAAAAAATACTCGATTATTTCAAAGGCCAAGATGTATTCTACTCGCAGTATTTAATTAAAGCATCTGAAACATTTCTAGGCGACCAAATTTTTAAACCAAAAAACACATGATTTTGCATTACTACTTATGGCATCGCCTTATGAATATATCTGAAGACGTGTTCAAGCTTGTCCGAATAAATATAATGGACGAGATGCGAAACTATTAATTATAAAATATTGGTGATCAATGTACTTATTTGTGTGTTATTCATTGTAAATGTTTGTAAATATTACTGGAATCACTGTTTTTCACAGTAAACAATAAATAAATCAGAAAATAAAAAGTTTACGGTCGCAACTGGGGATCGAGCCTGGGACCTCTGTCTTACCAGGACAACACCATACAACGGAGCTATTAATTGACCTGATTATTTTCCCATATTTTTTATCGATCTCATATCAATTTGAATTACCATTGCTATCCCCAATTATTCGGGTGGAATTTTGCAACCATACACGGAGAAAACTTACTGATATGAAAAATTGTTAATTTCTTGAAAATTTTGGTCAAATTATTTGTAGAAGAAAGGTGGTATAAAAGAGTAGTCATTCTCGCCATAGGCATGATCATAGGTAGGTTGGTCCTGCCTCTTGGAAAAATTAAATGACTGTACTTCCTAGCTCTGGTGAAATTGTCGGGGGTATAAATCGTAATACGTTCCAGAACATCAGGATTGCAAATGTGGCCATTGAAAAGCCCATGTGCTGCTAACACCATAGCAATTTTTCTCCTAACGTATAGACGATGTAGTCCCAGCATTCCAGCGAGAAAGTCAAAGGAATACAACAGTGCGTAGTACCCAAACTCTCGCATGTAAAGGTTTGGCATAAACTTGTTTTTCACCTATATTTATATATATTTATTTGGGGTGCATTCAGCGGATGATATGGTACAAACTCACGCTTCAAATTTTTTATTAGGATTTAGGATGATCAATAATTGTATCTTTCCAATAATTGGAACAAGACTGAAAGGATGAAACCTTTGAGGACCGCTGTCCTGACAGCATGTGCAACGAAGGCACCAATCAAAACAAACAACAACGAATAATTAATTTAGGAGCTCAAATCCTAAATTATAGTCAAAACGAGATGATTGTAAAAATTTGAACATCCGCAAATTTTAATAAATACCTACTACTCAGTTATTAGGCTAATTATTAGGAATCTATGTACCACTCAATAAATACTGGGAATTAGTTTTAAATACCTACAAAGAATAAATAAATTCGGTTTTTTTCATTAATTTTTTTGAATTATAATTTAATTGAATAATAATTTACCTAGTGACTAATACAGGTTTGTAAAAACCAGCAAAGCGGCCACATGGAATGCGCATGCGTCCCAGTTTGGCTATTGACAAAATATTACCAGTGTCCAAAATTAGATTATTAATAGTTCGTACAGTGTACTGCGTTTGCAGAATTTAAGTGTACCTATAGACTACAGACAATAGAGTTTTTTAAAACTAACTAACTAACCAACACGCTGATTCCCCGCAGAGGTAGGCAGAGAGGACGGACCGCCAAACAACTCTGTCTTGTCAATCCCTCCTTGCCTCATTCACATGCATACATACTCTTATATTAATCTGACACTTGTCATGGCTCGATTCAAGTATTTAATTCACTTGATCCAGCCATGTCTTCCTCAGGAGTCCCCGACGTGTATTGCACTTTATTGTAACAAAATAAATCATAGCTATGACTTTTCACTCATTCCTATCATTGTATTGACAACAGTTTTATTGGTATTACTATAAATCTTTCGGTTCACGCTGTGTGCCAATCATTCTAATTTGTAGAATCATGGTTTTTGAATAGGCTTTTGTCTAACAAAAGCGCGCTGATCGTACCTACAAAGCTAAGCTGAAACAGCTTTTTGGCATTGACCTTCAGAGCTTGAGAGTCGTCAAACAAGGACAGAGATGGATGCACAAGGAGAAAAAACATACATCCAAATTGCTGGCTTACTATGCACTATAATATTGTTATCTTTATTGTCGACCACTGCTTCATTCACACAATTCGTTTCTTGTTTTATTATCTCATCTCGGTAGCAACTAATAAACAAAACAGTCTTCTGTTTATGTACAAATTAAGATAATTTTTATCTCTCGACGGCTTATCTCACAAATCCTAAGCTTTTTATAGCCAACAATGTTTGTATATAACAGTTTGTTATATAATGCTAATTTGTTCGATTTTGGGAATAAACAGCTGTTAGCTGTAGAGTTAACTTTTTCGCCTTTTCGGAACAGCTCAATGGTCTAATGAAAATCGTTGTCTCCCTTACCGTCTTAATTAGAAATATGATCTAAACCGTGTTAGAAAGAGAAAACACCAAGCTTTATATTAAAATATAGAAGTTAACCACATAATAATTTAAAAGTTATCCTATATGAAACCGAACGTTTCGACTGCAATTTGAGATAAATTTTTAGAAACTTTGTGAATTTTAAATGAATTATTTTTATATGAAACACCATTCAAGTGAGGTGGCAGTAATGCTTATAATAAATTTGTCTAATATATATTTTTTTAACTCGATTGTGGTATTTACTTTATAATGCATCAATAAATCATTACAATAGATTCTATATATAAAATATTTATTTTTTGTTAATTCGTTTGTCCTCCTACATGTTATTATTTTTTCTATGTGTTGCATTGAAAAGTCTGTCAAGCTTGTACATTATTCAATTACACCTCCACAACAGGGAGCGTTGTTCCCTACCTGTATCTGGTAATATTATTGTCTTAATGACTGCACAGTTTAGCATTGTTGTAAACGGAGGTGGCGTCCCCTGTTATTTTCGAAAAGAACCGTTGAAGTTTTCAAACCGCGACAGGGGGTTTTTATATACTAGTGTTAATAATCAGTTGCAATTGTTTGTTACAAGGCAGTTACAGTATCCCCAGTGACAATACTTGTTCCTGACTTAAGCCCGTTGAGTGCTTTGATTAATTAATAACAGGAAGACTAATTCCAGGACTTGATTGACCATCCTTTAATCCTTGTTTTTGGCCTGTTCCTTTCCGAGTATTTAGGACCTATTATTCAATTTGAGCTATCGGCGGTCACTGATTTCGACAACATATTGAATTAACTGAACTGCTAGACAAAGTAAACATATCAAATTATTCAACATGATATTTTGTACTTCATGACATTTTTGTACGTTTGATTGAAGCTATAATCGAACATAATATTTTCAGTTGTGGGTTTGTCTGTCTGCCTACTGTCAGTGTAGAACTTTGGTTCAATGATTGCGGATTTGTTTTAAATGTACGTGATATTTTCAAAATTTAACAAGAATTCAAACAAGAGATAAAGTACCTATCTACACGGTGAAAACTTACTGATATAAAATATTTAATATATTGCTAAAATTAAAAAAAATCTGGTCTAATGATTCGTTATTCTAATTAAAATGGGATTGCAGGCCTTAAACGAATGAATTCACAAATTTCCTCACAGAGTATCAATAAAACACGAGTGTTTTATGAGGACGGCGGAACACGTGTTCATAAAAATACTAATATTGTCAAAGTAGAACACATGCATGAACACATGTTGCGATATATTTTGAATAGACTCACATTTTATCATTAAATGAATTACCAAAACGTTTTTGACAGGATTTCAATAAATCAGCCATACTAATTTTTCTCCGTGTATAATATTTTAACAGAAAATTGTTAATTATTATAAGCAATAATTAGTCCCCTGAAATATCCATACAAATTGAAAATATCTCCCGAGTAAAAATAAATCGCGCCGACGGGAATTGAACCCGCACCTTCTGATATCCAGTCAGGTGCTCTGGACCACTGAGCTACGTCGGCTTATTTCCAACACGCCAAATAATTCAATATTTACTAGTACTTCAATCAACAATTACTGCTTATTATATTTTTTATTGGCGGCATTTATTTTTACTCGGGAGATATTTTAAATTTGTATGGATATTTCAGGCGACTTATCCTTTGTGCTATCCATAAAAAACCTTGGTTAATAATTAAAAAAAAAAAATCAGTTCAAATTTAACTGACGTGTCAAGAATCTAGACAATCCCGTGATTTTTCACGGGTCTGCGATAGTAGTGTTAGTAGTCGCATGATAAAATTTTACACACTTAAAAAAAAATAATGTATAAATCTGGGCGAATCATTACAAACTAACAAAACAATCTGTTGAACCGATAGATAGCGGTCAAGGTCGTAGGAACAGATCATCGCTCATTATGTAACCGCCCTTGAGAAGATGTTTAAACTGCGCTACAAAAAGGCGACCATTTTTTTTTATAATACCAGATGAGCTGGTTTCTCGAAGGGCAAATTGATCGATCCGTAATAACGAATCCAGAACCTGATCAGTGCTCATATATTATCATTTATTTATTTATTAATTTTCGGGAAATCGACAGTTTAAATTCATTTCAGTTTGTACATAAGTATTATATGGCCAAAATAAAACCAATTTTATTATGGATTTCCTCCTTGTGACTTTACCTCTACTGTGACAGTTTAATAAGGAATAAGTAAATTAAATTTGTAAGAAAGGAATAGGAATTCAAAAATTTATACAAAATAAAAGATTATATAAAACGAAAAATTTACAAAACAATGCATTTATAGCCATGGAAAGAGGTTGTAGATATAAATCAAATGATAATAGAAATATAAACAATAGAAACATAAGAAAGGAATATGAATTAAAAAAATTATACAAAACAAAAGATTATATATAACACGAAAAATTTACATAATGAAACATTTATCAATAAATTTATAGCCATGGAAAGAGGGTATGGATATAAATGAAATGATAATCGAAATATAAACAATAAAGACATAACAAACCATCAGAGAAATTCAAAAACATTCACAAACCATCAGAGAAATATTATTTTATAGACCTCTTGTATTTGGTAAATTCGCAACTGAAAATATCCACCTTGGATAATACGCTTTTGTAATTATTGCATAGTCTGTTCAGGCAAGAATTTTGCTTTAACGTCTCAAAAGTAAAAAAAAACCACGAGGAACGGCTACGCTAGTGGCTATTTTTTTCATGCAAAACTTAATTTTTGATCTGAGGCCAAAGTACCCAATCAAACTGAACGATCTTTTTTAAATCAAAGGGTTTAACAAATATCTAGTGTTACTCAGAAAGTTTAATTTATTTTAGTTTGACAACTATTTATTGTGGGTCACCCCAAGTGGTTTACGTCTCTAAAAGCGTTCGGTACGTTTTTTCCAGGGTGTATTTCTTTAAGGGTGTATTTTCACAAACTATTAATACCGTTAAAAAATGAGGAAGATTTAAAGTTTTTTTACTGATTCTGATCATTGTACAAAAAACGTGTAATTTTAGTATTTTCAATGATTTCAAAAACGATTTGCAACCTTACGAAACGGTTCCAACTGGCTATAACGTCATTATGACGTAGATACACCCGCTGGCTGGTAAGACAGCTGTCACCAACGTCACCAGGAGTGACGTCACCACCGCCGAATTCACGAATAAAAACGAACGTGTCGTTTTGGCGGCAAATCGAAAATGGCACATTTTAAATCGTTATAGAAAACTTCTTTTTCACCAACGTAAAAATAAAATCAGAATGCCTTCATTAATTTTTTTCCTAAAACTAACTAACTAACCAACACGCCGTTTCCCCGCAGGGGTAGGCAGAGAGGACGGACCGCCAAACAACTCGGTCTTGGCACACACTTCTTTCCTCATTCACATTCATACACACACTTATATTAATCTGACTCCTGACATGGCCCGACTCAAGTATCTGATTCACTTGATCGTGCCATGTCTTCATCGTGCGTGTCCGACTTCTTCTAACATTCACATTTGCGTCATCTATTCCCCTATCCTTCCTTTCTTCGCTCATTCTACTACTACTACTGTTGGTCGACGAAACTTTAGATATCTTGCGACAAGACTTTACAGCATTCATCCTGATAAAAAAAAATATGTCATTCACAAAAAAATTTCAAAGATAGCGTAAAAATTTGGATCAAAAGTAATGATAGGGCCTTTACCGGTGCACTCATCCAAATTCGCAGTTATTGATGCAACCTAATTATTGTATGTATTTTCATATAATTGTAGGTATATTATTAGGACTATAAACGAACTTGGTAAATGATGTATTGATATTGATGCTACATAACTATTGAGTGTTCGTATTTTTATATAATTGTAGGTACGTTATAGTACTATAAATAAACTTGGTAGATAACTGCCTCAACACAGGCTAAGCCTAGTGAGGCTGGCTATGATAAACCTTAACATATAACTACATTAACATTTCTATTATTTAAATTTATTTTACCTACTGTTTATATATTCCTTTCCGTTGATAAAATTATATACTCATCTAATTTATAAACCAATGTACACAAAACAGTCTTTTATGTATTTCTATAGTTTTAGTTTGAAAATTTGTCACAATAAAGATATTATATTCGCTCTACATGTCAAAACCATCTACGTGTCCCTTTCTAAATCTTACTTCTTACGCTTACGTCAGCCTTGCTATCTTTACAGATCTCCACATTTCACTTAGGGATCTCATTTGTACAGCATTAAGTCTAGAGTTACAATTTAAGATCTATCATTGTGAAGCATACGGAAGTTTTACCTGACGATTTTTTCTAGCATTTAACAATATAGGCTATATTATTACGTAAAGAGTTTTTTGTCAAGTCTTTGGTGATGAATTCATGTTTATTTGCACGTTTCACTAATTGATATTAAGGTAAACAAGGCCTCCTACGAATTTTCTTTCAGCCCAAGGGCACCGCAGTAAATATATATCGCCAGGTTATATAGCACAACAGATAACACAATCAAACAAATTATTCATTTTCATTGCATTGTGACTTTTTACATGTCCAATTCGACTACGGATACAATTAAATTACCTTCTCTATTTTGGGTAATTCGCAATGCAATACAAAACAAAATCTGACTATTTTTAGACCCAGACTACTATGTCTGCACAGGAGTCGGCAGACCTGACCCATTTTATTATTTGTTTTTACATTAGCTCCACACAGGAGGCCCTGATGAAAATAATTTCCTTCAAGGCCTATGTCATCTTTGAGGACGCTGTGTTGAGTGTCTTTTTAGGAAAGGAAGGATGGGATGTTCTGGGAAGGAAGAAGGTAAGAGGGGTGGGAAGGAATCTGGACGTATGAATCCATACCTCCTACTGTTCCGAGAGAGTCCTGATGGAGAGGTCAAAAGGTCTCCCTCAACTAGTTTCGTCGCCATGACCTAGAAAAACCTCACCCCATGAAACCGGGCACCCCTGGTAAGTAATCAAATGTAGCAAATTACTTCAGGTACCTACATATCTCTCTTTCAAACTGTATTATTCTTCTTTTTTTAACCTATCACTTCTTCATCACGCTAAACGTATAATAATTTCATAATCAATAATTGCTAATTCAATTTGTCGTTTTATTTTAATTTAAATAAAATATATCGGAATATACACCACTATTTAATAAAATAAATCGAAATATACACCACTATTTAATAAAAAAATAATCGACACGTTTCGAAACCAATGGTTTATTCGTCAATATCAACATATCCATGCCGAAAAGGCAAAAGGGCGTAAGTTAAAAATGTGTTTAACATACAGTTTTGATCAGACAAAAATTCTAATTAAAACTGCATGATTAACAATTTTTTTACTAAATTGTCTCTTACGCCCTTTTGCCTTTCCGGTGTTGATATAATGAAAATTAATAGGAATGGACAAATAATATTTTCTAAAAAACTATTAACGATTCGAATGTTTGTGACTATTACCATTCTCGAATCTAGTCCTTTTGAATTAATGCTACCATATTGTCCGTAGGATTAAAAACAACGCGTCACAGCTAAATGTGAGAAGCGTGTAGACTTTTATCAGATTTAGAATTTTTTAGCATTAGTCTCAAAATAATGATTGTAAAATGAAATTTTTAGAATACCATTTTTTTATTGAGTTAACCTCTTAACATACCGTTGAAATTAATGTGAAAACGCATGGTCAAAAAATTAACCATTATTTAACTTTTTTTAAAATTAATGACCCTGTGCGGTGGGTATTTTTAAGGAAGGACTGAACATGAATGGAGGAGGGAGGTAACACAGAGAACGGAAATATTTTTTGCATAGCGCCTTTTTCGTTAGAAAACACAACTTAATTTATGCATTTAATCTATTCCAATCACTTATGATGGGTTGTTTCAAAGAATTTAAACAATTCATTAAATTTCAAAGTTGATTTTCAAGTTCTGGGAAGGTTCTATTTAAGTTCTGTTATTGTATCATTATTGGCCAGTTCTTTCCGCAAAACTGAAATAATAACAGAACTTGAAAAGAACCTTCACAGAACTTGAAAATCAGCTTTAAAATTTCATTAATTGTTCAAATGTTATGAAACAACCCGTCCTTAGACTCTATAACTAAGTTTAATAACTAAGACTTATAACCAGTGGCGTATAACTAAGGTTAATGTCTAGTGATTTAAGCTAAGATTTTTAACTAATGTCTTAAAACTATACATATTTTATGACCAATAAAAATTCTTTGGTTCTTTGAAAGTCATGTTCAAGTTCTGGGCCAGTTGCTTCACAGACCTGAAATAATGGCAGAACTCGAACAGAACTTATTTTAAGTATTTTCCACATTTTATTATGTTTTCCGTAGAGCTGTGAATTGAATTATAAGAAATTTATTTTGGTTAGCTATTTTTTTTTAATGTGGAACCACACAAACGTCCCAACTGCTCCCTACCATCTGGAGCCTGTGAGAATTTGACATGCCCAATTCGGGTATGTCGTGAGACTGAAAGTGATGAAGAGGGTTAGGAGGCGGGAAGAGGAACGTGGGGAATTACCTGGCTATTCAGATCTGGTCTAAGTATCGCCCTGGTGTAAGACCACCATTCAGAATTGAAATGTTGCTTGAAATGGATTTGGCCATGTTTGGTGACCAGATCTAAATAGTCAGGTACTCCACCACCTTCCTTTTCCCCATATCCTTCTCCACACTACCTTCAGCCTCACCACATACCCCAATTGGGATTGCCGTAGACTCACTGGCTCGAGACGATTGGGAGCAGTTGGGATTCACTTAAAAAAAACATAAAAAGGTGAATAACTTCTCTAATAGTGTTTTTCGAACAAATCTTATAGTTTTTCAATAATATATTAACACAAAACCATTATTAATATCTCACCCCTTAGTTCATCCCTTCAGGTAAACAGAATTAAAAATCTATTTGTGGCATATTTTATGTTTATTTGACATTTTTGTATCGTAAATTATGCAAAACTAGTGGACACCCGTGAAGAGTCAGAGGATATAAAATTTCCAATTTTTAACAATACAATTAAAATTATTTTCAATCATTGAAAACAATATTAGCGACTCTCAAACGAAAATTTGAAACAGAATAATCAGAAAAAGAAAGGGCTTTTCTCTTCCCCTAAGCCAATTTGACCCTATCCCCTTTTGTCAAATTTAACTGTATTATAACTTCGACTAAGAACTACCAACATTATCTTCATTTTCTTAACGCATATTTTTATTGGCTACCATCTAAGGCAAGGTCGAGGTCCAGGGTTCAACTTCTAAATTCGACCGAATCTTTTTATAATTCAAATTTTCGTTTTGCAAGTCGTTAATTGTCGCTGTCTTCAATGATCAAATATTACAATGAGAGGTTTTACTTAAGTAAAGTTATTTCAAAAAATAAACAAAATATACATTTTAGATCGATACCTACTTTATTCGTCTGAATTATTTTTCCCACAAGTAGTTCAAATTTTTAAAATGTCTCTTAAGATCATAGCAAATTTGAGTTCATTCAACTTGAATAATATCACGAAGGTATAATGCACATCACAGACAGTCAAAGTTAGGAGGTTTGAAGATCTTTATCGTTAATCAAGAGGCTTTTTTAAGGGGGTATTTTCTATAATCTCTGCAATTATTAAATGAATTTTGGTCTACAAAAACGTTGGCATGAAATGCTGCGCCAGTTGATATCCTTGAAACCGACTACATAATCAATAATATGATTGAGATCGTCTTCCTGGTCGAGGATATATGTTAAATAAATAAATACCGGTTTCGCAGGAGTCCTGGTACTGATTGAATTGCACTGCAGAGCAGATATTACTACTTGGTTAGCATTCCTCAGCAAATAAAGGCCATTGAAGGCAAATTAAACAACTTAACCTAATAAATTATTCATTTAACGCGACCATTTGGCAATGGGGATATCTCATAACCAGTTTCACCGAATGTCTGAAATAAATTCTAAGCACGCGGTGACATCGACGGACTCAAAATACTTGACACTAGACTTGATAACAAAAAAAAAATTTAATTATTCAAGTTAGGTACTAAAGACGGGTTGTTGAAATTTGATGAATTGTTCAAATTCTGTGAAATTTCAAAGTTAATATTCAAGTTCTGTGAAAGACCTATTGAAGTTCTGTTATCATCCAAGTACTGTGAAACCACCCACCCGTGATTAAATAATAACAGAACTTGGATATAAGTTTTACAGAATTGGTATTTTAAGTTTTAAATTTGATGAATTGTTCAAATTCTGTGCCCTTCTTAAGGGTATTTTTCTAAAATTTTAATGATTGTGTTTTGATAATATTTACTTGATTCAAATTGCTGCAATTTGAAAATGCTTCAATATATGCAAAAAAAAACCAACCACGACTGTTTCCTTAGAAATCAGTCAATAAAACTGTCGAACTCAAGAACGAGTCGTAGAAACGTTTGGCGTGTTTCTCGACTATGCACCGAATGGATCTGATGCTAGTTCCTCGTAGCATTCTCCATTTAAATACCGCTAGAACAAGGACATTGCTTGACGCCTGTGCTCTAAAGATTGCAATCATTTGTAAAGAAATTATGGTCATAAAATATAATGAAAGTCCGGTTCCTGATACAAAATCAAGGAGAGTTTGAGGAAAATTCAACTTTCGCAAAATTAATAGGATAATATAAAATTGATTTATATTTTTATCGTATTTACGTTATTATTTTATGATCAGATGAAGAGATTCTATCCTGCAAGTAATGTCTGCAAGCTAAAATGCACCGAAATTGGGTACTTAACACAAGGATTAGAGAGCTATATAATAATATGTTTCAAATCTTCAACCTTTTCAGGTTTAGTTTTTGTTTTAATGTGCAACGTATGAAAATATTTGAACGACAGGGTTAATTTTTAAAAACGAAACAAACCCAATATCAATCATTACTTTTTAGAGATAACGTGGAAATAAATATGGTCGTTTTTAAAAATGACATATAGTTCTTTCTATGGCTTAAGTCTACTATATTCAGAATTGAACACTCTGTATACGTACCAAGGTCACAATTTATTTTATCGAATTAGTCGTTCAATAAATTCTGCAATTTTTTTAAAATTATTTTATAAATATTATTATTTAGTGGCATACCAAAATTGTGAGCCAAGTTTTATGAAATCAGTGCAAGAATGTCAATTTCTAATGAGATTGTGTTGAAAACCGTGTGACACTCATAACATAACTTACCGGTTATTGTGGGAATATTTATTAACAACTATTGGGCCAAACGCAGAGAAATCGTATTATACAGTTACCGGGATTTATATCGATATTTAGTTCCACTTGGAAAAATTATAGCAATTTTGTCGGATTATATCGATATTTTCGTACTTTTCGAAATCCCAATCGGTCATAAAATATGTATAGTTTTAAGTCATTAGTTAAAAATCTTAGCTTAAATCACTAGACATTAATCTTAGTTATAAGTCTTAGTTGTGAGTCATTAGTTTGTAACCTAGATAGTGTTTCGGATAAATATATCCAAAAAGACAGAGATCCTGGGTTTGATTCCCAGTTGAGACCGTTATCTTTTTTTTATTTTTCTGTGTCTTGTTCTGTTTCATGTTTCGTTTAGATATATTTACATGTTTCGTATTATCTTTTTGATATAATATTACAATGAACCTTCAAAATTTATTCCAATAGAATTGAATTTTCATTTAGGCTTTCAGAAAAAGTCAATAGGTATCCAATATAAATAAAAATTGGATATGTTTATCCGAGACACTATCTAGGTACAAACAAACTTTGTAATCATTCAAAAAGATAGCAGCCAAAAAAAAGGTGAAAAATTAATTGAAGATAATATTATTGTTATATCTGAATTAGAAATATGAGATCCCAATATCATGTAACATTTTATGGTTAATGTATTCATTTATAACAACCAACTAAGAATTTCTGTATACAGAAGACTTTGCGTCCAAAAAAATGCGTTTTTAATTTTTGCTTATTTAAAAAATTAAAAATAAAAATTTCCTCTTAAATTGAAAGTAGGTTCTTAAATACCTACTTACTCAATTATAAGCAATTTATTTTATGTAACATTTGTTTGACTTCAATTAAGGAATTATAAAATTTGTCGAAAGGAACGAAAATGGAAACGAAAAGTATTAAAAAAATTACAGACAGACGAAATGTAAAATGGTCGAGTTAAAACAGTCGAATATGTTTGCCAAGATACGGTATGAATTCATAACACTAACTCATCACGCCGTTTCTCATAAAAACAACTCGGTCTTGACACACACTCCTTGCCTCATTCACATTCATACATACTCTTCTGTTATTCCCACTTTTGACATGGCCCGACTCAAGTATCTGGTTTACTTGATCGTGCCACGTCTTCCTCGGGCGTCCACAAATCTTCTAAAAGTCACATTCGCGTCATTTCTCTTTATACTCCTTTTTTCATTCATTCGCTCTACATGCCTAAACTATCTAAGTGTCCTTTTCTTAATCTTACTCATTTCATGATACTAAATCAATATAAAAAATTAAATACATTTTTTAGCAGATTTATTTGAAGTAAATTTTTATTTTATTTTATCTATTAAATAAGTGTTTTTTTGATTCCAATATCAAAGTCATGGCTGTACGAAAAATTAAATAATTTAAATGTATTACAAGACAAACGAAATAAATCGTATCAATTAACCTATTTTATCATTATTTATAATAGGAAAATATTTGACCAGCTCAATGATCTGCTTATTGGTAAATAATGGATATTTGACGATTATGATATCCGTACCAATAATGGGAAGCCATCAATAGAATAATATCTGTTGACCCTACGATAAGAAATGAATTGCCTCATTGGTCAACGAACAAAACGCACGCTGCATTGTTATGAATAATTTATATGATTTATTGAACAATAGTACCTTCTACCCATCCTAGTAAGAAATTTGATTTGAGTACAATTCTCCCGTCTGGAACCCACAACACAATATTCATGTACAAGCTATTGAAAAAATACAAAATAAGTTCTTACGCTTTCTAAGTTTTAAAGTGGTTATTTCAGTAATTTTTGTTGAACTACAATAATCTTTCAAATGAAACGAAAATGCTGAAATTGGGTGACAGAATGATCTCTATATAGTATAAAATAAAGTCGCTATAAGCGATTGTGTGTTTGTGCGCTTAGTTCTTCTGAACTATGCAGCGGATTTTGATATAATTTTCACTGTCATTTAGAGAATTTCTTCAGAAAGGTTTACATATATAATACATGCATATTATATGTATAGAAAGTAGAGAAAAGTCGATGTTTTGTAATAAGTCGTAAAAAAATATTTTGAGCGCGTACGCCGTACATTGGTAACGTTGGCTAAACTTTAAGAGATACATCAAAATAATGTACTACGGAATTGTATATCGTGAAAAGGCCTACAGAAAAGTCTACCAAGGTGTATATTTATATCTTGAGGATAACTCTCAACAACGCTGGGTACACGTCAACAAGTTTTAAATAATATAATGTTCACTTTTATATCGTTTAGGTTGTCGAGGATATTGCGGGGTAATGTATTTATTTATATAGAGATATATTTTTATATGTGACATTCAAACGGACTCCACGCCAGCTAAAGAGAATGAAATCAAAAGTTAATTTTGATAAGATGATGGAAATTCGTCATACAATACCTAGGAGTGAAATCTTACATATAAAAAAAATACTTACTGAAGAAGAAGAATTGAAGAAAGCCACTGGGAGCTTTTAGAGCTCGCGGAATTTTCCTTTTTAAGTAATATGTATAATAATTACTTAGGAAAAATTATTAAAATTAATTAAACTTATATAAGAATTTTCGAACAGTTTTTGATCAGTATTTGTTATAAAAATACAATTTCGTGTCGAGAGTCATTTTTCATAAAGCGGAAAAAGCACACAGATTTTCGCGCGTTTTCACGTGAAGATTCAAAGAATCGCAAGAAAATTAATTAGCCCTTGAAGCACTGAAGTCACTTTGCAAAAAAACCGACACGGCACGGTATCTCTTGAATGCAGAGCACTGTAGGTTTCACGAGAGATTGAGTAAAGCGAACGCGACGGATCAGTTAGAGTAGAGATACATGAATCGGGCACCTGCGTACGTTACCTCGGACAGCGAATATCTGAGATGGAATGATTTGTTTAAGTCGTTATGTGTTGATTTTTAGAATAGCGCGCTTTTCCCCCTCTCTTCGCTCGAACCAATCGGAACTTCGATCTTCAAACAGATGATCACAGACACATTGTCGTAAGAGCCGGATAAACAACAACAATGAGCGAAGAGTTTTCAAATCGCGCAGCGGGAAAATCGCAACATTTCGAAATAGTTTACGCAACGATGTGTTAAAAACGCAGATTCGCCAGCGGTTCTTTTCGCGAGTGTACCCAGTCAATCAGAACTTCGCAGGTAATAGAGTCAATACCATAATGTAACGTGTTAGGTGACAGTTGGCAGGTAGTGGCTACTCTGACTCTGCGAAAGTTGGATTACGAAAATGGGTTCCACTTCTTGTAATCAACGCCAAATATTTTTGCAAATCGACGCGTGAATGCTGATTGAGAAATTGTAACTTGAGATAAATTAACACGCTACTGATAACTTTTGAAGGTTGTCGTACTTCATCTAATACTTTAGTAAGTACGTATCTTGAATTCAAGAATTGAAACGTATGTGCATAAATCGAAAATCAACACACAATAATAAGGTGACCGGCTATGTCATCAAAATGACAATTCTACACACTTTTATATAAGTTGATATAAAGTCGCGAAAAGTGATGAAACAAAAATTAGGTTAAATAGGTTACATAAGTAAAATGCTTGTCCTGGACTGTACATAACCTAACTTAGCGTAATTCTTAACTCCTAAACCGTAAATCTTTATTCTAGTAATAATAAATTACGATTATTGGAGTAATTTTAATCCCAACTGCTCCCAACCGTCTGGATCCAGTGAGACTACGGCATTCCCAATCGGGGTATGTTGTGATGCTGAAGGTAGTGGAGAGGTGAAGAAGATGAGGTAGAGGAAGGTGAGGAAGTACCTGGCTAATCTGGTCACCAAACACAGCCAAAGCAGTTTTAAGCAACGTTTCAACTCCAAATGGTGGTCTTGCACCCCGAGGGAGTATCTTCCACTCTGGAAGGTGCCGCAAATATACTATATATATTATTTTATATGCATTAAATAAGAAATAACATAAATTAATTAATTAAAATTGATTTGCCCACTCCAGGATTTGAATCAGCGACTTCCAGATTGCGAGTCGAAAGCCTTATGGTATTTATACATTTGCGAACTTAAACGCGAACCGAGCCACGAATTATGTTTCGCGCCATTTGCTTCGAGCCTTTCCCATAAGTTGAGGCAGTTCGGCTCGCGTATGTATACGTAGCATTACCCCTCGACAACGGAGGCCGTCAATTTCGGAGTTATCTCACCCTTTTCCCGGCGAGAGTTTAAATTATGTGTCCTTTAGACATATACCATTACTGACTTAGGCCTGTTCAAGATATACAATACCATAGTACATTATTTTGATGTGTCTCGTATGTACTTTCTATAACTAACTAACACATTCATACATACTCTTCTATTATTCTGACTCTTGACATGGCCCGACTCGAGTATCTGATTCACTTGATCGTGCCATGTCTTCCTGGGGCGTCCCCGACTTCTGCTACAATTCGCATTTGCATCATATATCCTCCTTACACTAATATCTTCGCTCATTCGCTCTACATGCCCAAACTATCTAAGCGTTCCTTTCTTAATCTTACTCATTACGCTTACATCAGCCTTGCACTCTTTGCGGATTTCCACATTCCTCAGACGATCAAACATGGTTTTACCACACATACGCCTCAGGGATCTCATTTCAACAGCATTCAATCTACTTTCATCCTTTTTTGCCAGTACCATGCCCACTGCCATACACCAAGGTAGGTACCAGCACTCCGTTGTGGACTGTTAGCTTCGCTTCTTTAGACATTTTTTTGCTAGCGCCAACTGCGTTCAATCCTCCATTAACGGAATTACCTGCAATTACCCTTCTTTCAATATCTCTGTCAGCCTTCCCATCTCTCGTAAACATACTTCCTAAATACACAAACTCATCCACCTGCTCCAAGTATACCTCATTCACATACTTTCTGTAAGCATAATATATATGTAATCCTTCCGGAAGAAATTCTCCAAATGATAGTGAAAACTATATCACAATCCGTTGAGTAGTTAAGAAGAACTAAGCGCACAAATAGACAGACACAGATAGTGACTTTAATTTGTACTATGTACATATATATAATACATGGATTTTATATTTTTTAAATGAGATAAATATCGATGTTGTTCCTAGAAATCACAACCTCAAAACTTTAGTCCAAATCATTCTCAACCACGAGCAACGCCGGGTACAAGTCATTTAATTAATAAACAGTGAAGTTATAACAGAATGTCAGCTTTCCATGACATTATCAAAAAAAAAAAAAATTCCTATTACCTAGGAGCGTCCAATGATGTTTATAGTTCAAATGTGCTTAAGGCTAAACACAATATACGTTATAATCTACGCGTTAATAATAATAATAATAACATAACATTTATATAGCGCAGTTTAGTGTCATTTCACTTCAAGTGCGCTTAACTACTCGTATAACAAACTTTAAAAAAAAATGGTAATTCAGTTTTAATGGTTCTTAAAATTATTCCTACAGTGTGCCTTACCCAATACAGATCTAATATTATAACACTAAATACACTGTTTATACAAAGTGATGACAAAACTTAGAATAACAATAACAGCAGGACAGGACAAAACATAATATAAAACAGGAGGCAGTTTGTGCTCAGAAATGAGAATTTTCTGAGCAGACACTTTAAAAAGGTACAATAAGGAGACAACCGAAACCAAACATTAATGGATGGCGTTAGTCTAATAATTTTATGAAAACACGTTTTAAAAGTTATGCTTTAAATATTAAAATTAATTATTTTTTTGCGCCCGTACATACGTAATTTTAATATGAATAAATATTTTTGTAAGTATAAAAATTCAATTCTTTCAAGAAAGGCATACAAATATAATATTGTATTTAATCACCGATAAAATATTGTATTTTTATGCCTTTCTTGAAAGAATTGAATTTCTCGAAAATAATTCTTCTTAATATTTTAGAGCAACCTGCAAGAAGCGTGTTACGTTTACCTTCGACCTGAATAAACTCTATCTTCCCATAAAATGTTTATTATTAAATCACTGGTAAATCAATTGCTCAACTGAATATTTATAAAACCTTATTATTTACTGATAATACAGAGCCATGAATAATCCAATTACAGTAGTATTATTAATTATCTTAATTGTCAAGTATTGCAGTGATGTGACAGGATGTTTTAATTCAACTTTATAAATGACGATTACAGAAAAAAATTCGTGCCACTTTAGCTTGAGGTGACCGTGCGGTCGGCTGATATTAATTTATTCGTTTGTTTTAAGCGCATAGCATGTTTATCGTATTGAGGTTAACTAGCCTAAAAACCTTCTAGGTTAGGCTAGTTCTTTTCTTCACTTATAATGACAATATCACTTTTCAGAAGCGTTCTGATTTATTACTATTCTGTACAAATATAAAGGTAGACTTAACCCTTAACATGATTTTGTATCTTTTAAGATACACTGACTAAAATTGCTCGTTAACAAAGTCCTTCGTATTCTTTGATGTTAATCTACCGTGGTGTGGTAGACTTAAAACGCTTAACTTGATTTTGTATCTTTTAAGATACACTGACTACAATTGCTCGTTAATAAAGTCCTTCGTATTGTTTGATGTTAATCTACTGTGATTTGGTAGATTTAAACCCTTAACTTGATTTTGTATCTTTTAAGATACACTTACTAAAATTGCTCGTTAACAAAGTTCTTCGTATTGTTTGCCGTTAATCTACTGTGGTATTAAACTGTGGTGTGGTAGAATTAAAACCCTTAACTAGATTTTGTATCTTTTAAGATACACTAACTAAAATTGCTCGTTAACAAAGTTCTTCGTATTGTTTGACGTTAATCTACTGTGGTATTAAACTGTGGTGTGGTAGACTTAAAACTCTTAACTTGATTTTGTATCTTTTAAGATACACTGACTAAAATTGCTCGTTAACAAAGTCCTTCGTATTGTTTGATGTTAATCTACTGTGGTATTAAACTGTCTATTGTGTCTGCTGTTAATTATATTTACTATTGTTAATTTATTTCTCACTCGAGCATACATGGTTTTACTACACATACGCCTCAGGGATCTGATTTCAACAGCATTTAGTCTACTTTCATTCTTTCTCTGATAGTTCCATGCCTCACTTCCATAGATCAGGTTAGGTACCAGCACTCCATTGTGGACTGCTAACTTTGCTTATTTGGACATTTTTTTGTTAGCGCCAACTGCGTTCAGTCCTCCATTAATGGAGTTACCTGCATTACTACTCTTCTTTCAATATCTCTCAGCCTTCCCATCTCTCGTGAACATACTTCCTAAATACACAAACTCATCCACTTGCTCCAAGTATTCCTCTTTTATAACTATATTGCGCACTGTTTTCGTTCTCTTTCTTTCAAACACCATTACTTTAAACTTACTTAAATTCGTCATTAAGTCATTCTGTTATTATTTATTACAATATGTAAATATTATTGAAAACCTACTAACAGGAACATTAATTAGCTATCCTATGAGTTCTGGGAATTAATAAATGCGAATGAAAATTGATATCAAATCCATAAATATTTGTTTTTGGTTTTCGGAATAACCTAATGAGTAAAACCTCTATTTGTAATTTGTAATCTTTGAAGCAGAAAAATGGCCAAAAAGATTCAGTTGCATCTAAGAAACATGAAAAATCATAATTTTTTCTTCATACGTCAGACCGTAGAAAACGTCTTTAAAAAATCGTTTATTTTAATCTATAAATTAAGGTAATCATTTCACACAATTTGTAAACTGTATGGATTTTAAAAAACCTTTAAAAGGTACCTAACTGGACAAATAAAATATTGCAATGGCTATCGGCTAATAATGCTCACAAGTGAAACTGGTTAGCGGTGGTGCCTATTCAGAACCGGGTGTCATTTTTAAGGTTTTATGGAAACTAATCAAAGGAGATAATTGAAAGATAAATATTTCTTCACAGAACCTTTCAAGAACGAACTTTGTCTAGTTGTAGCAATGACTATATAATAATTGAGTAGTAATTATAATTGATGTTAAAAATCGGATAAGATAAGAATGAGAGAGAGTAAAACGTATTATAGTTAAGATGAGACGATTAAATCTCTAAAATAAAGCAGGAATCTTAATGACATAAGTGATGAAGTCGTGTAAAACAATACTTGGCGCACGGCCCAGCGTAACGGACGTACCTACAGTCTACTTTGCCCTAGCAGGCCTAGAAAATCGATCTTTCTCCAGGACTTATTTTGATTATTTCTGATTAACGTATTAATAAAATCTCAAATATTTCTAGAGGGATCTCTCGGTAAATTACTAATTCATCGTGTACAAAAATAAAGTACAGTCGAAAAACGTTTTATAAAATTTTTACATAAAATATTTTAATGGTAAGGTCCTGTTTTTATTCATCTTAAATAGAAATAACTTACAAATAAGATAAATCCCACGTTATTAGTCTCATGTCGCCCGCAAAAACCTTCAGTTACAAATAAGATAAATCCCAGGTCTAGGTTAGGTTTATTGATTATTATATTTACATATAGGTAGTACAAATTTAAGACGACATATAATTTTGAAAAAAAAGTAAAAATAATTCAAATAAAATTACAGTACATAATATACAACAAACAAAAATAAAAATAATGATCAAATAGAATTACAAAAATACAACAGAAGTTTTAAGAATAATGTTGGAATACATGTTTAATGTGATCCACAAAATTCGCCAATTAACATTACATACTTCAATATCACCTAAGTATTGGTTTCCCATTATACTCCCGTTATACCAATCAATTTAATACATCATAATGAATAATTCTCTACGATTGTAATATTTAATCATATATTATCGACTATTAGCGACTCGAAGAGTAAAAAAGATTAAATTGTCTTCCATCTTTAAAATGATCAGTTCTTGATTTAAAGCAACAAAAAAATATTTGTTGTCAATCCATCTCTGTTCTTTACAGCAAAATATTCATTTGAACTTGACAAAATGGTTATGCATCTCATTTATATAATCGGTTCCAATTTCCGATGCTTAGGTATGCTGACGTTTTGCTAATTCGGGACAGATAGTAATATATTATATTATTATCTCTGCATTTTGTTTCCGTGACAAATGTGGGTTAGCCACAGTAACGCTCAGCTTTCCACTTATTATAATCGGCTCATTACCAAAAAGGTGCACAAATGGTCGAATACAGTTTAAATACTTCAAAATCCAAGGTCAAGATGACGGCATCAAGTTTAAAGGGATAACTCTAAGGACCGGTTGTTTAAAAGAATTTGAACAATTCGTCAAATTTCATAGCTGATTTTCAAGTTCGTTTGAATAGAACAATTAATTTTAATATTTTTGTAACAAAATAACTCTGTATTACGCAATATGCTTTTCATAAAGTTCTTTTTGCGTCAATCCTCTGGTCCAATTCACTAAGTATCCGTTTCTTAATCTTGTCTAGATGGCACACACGTTTCCCATGAGCTATCGATATTCTCATTCATAAAACGATCATATATGGATTAACAACACATACGTCTCAGGGATCTCATTCCCATTCCATTATACTCCTGACAACTACAGTAACAAAACTCAACTTTAGACTGTATTCATTATTAATTTCTGCCTTATTTCACAGGTTCTCAATCACGAGTTGTTTCGGAGAATTTGAACAATTCTTCAAATTTCAAAGTTGATTTTGAAGTTCTGTGAAAGATTTTTTCAAGTGGCTAATAATGATATAATAAAATAAATTGAATTGAACGTTCACAGAACTTGAAAATCTACTTTGAGATTTGATGAATTGTTCAAATTTCATGAAACAACCTTAGTTTCAACAACGTCCTTAGTATCTGACACACGAAGGTTCTGATCATCCCAAGTTGTAACTGTGTTTTAACCTTCTTATATTTACTCCAAACAGGAGACCCTGAGGAAAATAATTTCTATTTTTTTGGAATAACTTAATGAGTAAAACCTCAATTTGTAATATTTAACTATCGATGACAATATTAGTGATTAGCAAATGAAAATCTGAAACAGAAAAATCAGAAAAGGATACGGTCACATCTAGGACTCGAACCCAGGACCCTTGTCTTGCCGGGGCACCGCTCTACCAACAGAGTCAATGGGACCCTATCTCTTTCGGTCATATTTAACTGTATCATACTTCGAATAAAAACTATCAACATTGTCTTCATTTTTCTCACCGCACATTTTTATTGGCAACTATCTTTATGTAGCTGCCTTTAAGTCAAACTACCTTTATGTCAAGGTTCCTGGGTTCAAGTCCTAGATGTGACAGTAACATTTTCTGTTTCAAGTAATCGCTAATATTGTCTTAGATAAGAAAATAATTTCTCTTGGGCCGTCTCTCATGTTTGGGATTCTGTTTTTTTTTGTGAATCTAAGTCTACTAAGTTTTGCATGTAATTTACTTTCTGATGTCATTGTATGTGATTTATTGTATATTTTATACCTCTGGTCGTGTTGTGCTAGAACATTTGTTTTGCCGTGTGGTATCGTTAACATGACGCGATGAAGATTACCGCCGAAGTTTTCTGGTACGTATAAGCCATAGCATTCCAAGAGGAATGGACTATCAATAATTATATCGTATATTGAAAACAATGCATAACAAAAGGGCTGATATGAATGAAAATCGTTATTCCTCCTGACATGCAGATATTGAATCGAAAAACTACTACGTTAGTTAATCACCTTCGTGTAATGTTTTAAATGAAAATATGTAATTGAAAATTTTGCAACTGTATGTTATGTTGGTAAAAACGTATATACTCCTATTGTTTCAGTGTAGTAACAGATCAACTAACAATTGGATAGAGGAAGATCACGTTATATGAATCCATCTGATTTTCACGCACCATTAATTTTTTAAAAACGACCTTAAATCGTCATTCGTTACAACCTGCTCGTACAAATGGAATCAGATATAGGTCAATGATTAAGATATACTCTAATTTGAAATATGGGCACAATTTTAAAAATGAGAAAAATTTAAAATATGAGCACAATACCTCAATAAATCAAATATGACGACAATTTTAAAAATAAGCATTAATTCAAATATGAGCACAAATTCAGATATGAGCACAATTTCAAATATGAAAATAATTACAAAGAGGCACAATTTCAAATATGGGCACAATTTCAAATATGAGCACAATTTCAAATATGAGCACAATTTCAAATATGAGAAATTTTTTAAATATGAGTACAATTTAAAATATGAAAACACTTTCAAATTTGAGCACAATTTCAAATATGAGCATAATTTCAAATATGAGCACAATTTAATATATGAGCACAATTTCAAATATGAGCAAAATTTCAAATATGAACAAATTTCAAATATTTACAAATTTGAAAAGTGTGAATGAATTATTATAGCAACTATTTTTAAAAAAAATAATGATCTATCTGTCTGTGATTGTATTTCTGGTTAAATGAATTTAAGTGTCATTTTCAAAAATGGAACTCAATGTGTCAATAATTCAGACAAGCGATAAAGTACCAAGTTAGGTTATAAGTTATTTTTCACATTCACATTTAGCGTTGCAATGCCTGGCGATTCGTTTAAGAACGAACATTCAGATACTGGGCAGAGTCCCACAATGGACAGCGCTGCAAGCCTTTGCCTTACTTAAAAGCAAACTTTACTTTTCTGGGCATGGTTTGGATATTTCAATATGCGCTCTTTGGTGGTCAATGTTCGACTAGAACCCTCCTGGAGCCAAAAATATGGCCACGTGGTTTGCCTCTAGGTCGTCGAAGTCTGTTTGTCTATGAGTGTTAGTGTCTACTGCACTGGTTCATATGTATTCATCTCTATCAGTGATGACCTTGACAAACGTCACTGAGAAACAGTATTTCGTCTTGTTTACTTCTGAAGTTCCTGCATTGATAGCTCTATTGACTTTCTATTAAGTTCATTGTTTATCAGAAATACAAAGTTGTCACAATGGAGTTACTGGCGATACGCATTTAGGGCCACAAGACCCAAGCTTTGACTGTACTACACAGTATGGCCAGCGCGGAATAAGGGAGTTAATTAATTAATAAATCTCTTGTGAGTAACACACTGGCAACACCACGGACGGATTTGCATTTGAATGGGCCAATCAACGTCCAGTCATTGGCTGATTCATGGCGGCCAATGTGATTGGTGGATCTGAGGTCTGATAACTGATAAATAGGTACCCAGACCCACACCTACCTCCACGTACAGCGGGAATCTCTTATTTATTTACTGAGAAAACTTTTAGAATGATGACGCGCACGAAAGCCAAAACCGTTATGAACAAATATTTGATAAATTATTCTTGTCAAGTATCCATTCGAGCGATATTTGGCAAATTATGCCAAGTTTGCAAAATCTTTTGAGCGATCGCTCGCCATAATGTGCCATATATTTATATAACCTAAAAAAATGGGTTAAGGCGATGCACTACCTCGTGTAATATTTTAAATTGAGCCGCAATCAATAATAACCCTTACGTAGATGGCGATAAGGTTTAAATTCCCGCTTAACACCATCCGCCTGTTTTGATTTACGCAAGAAAAAAACATGGCCAAAAAGTGCCTTTTATTTTAGTTTGTGGATGTTCATGCATAAATATTTAATTTTTTTTCGATCATTTTATAAATAAATTTATTTGCTACATTACACAATAAAATCATTACCGAAAATGGGTTCGTAAGTAGGAGATTTTGAACTTTAAAGCAGTTTTGGTGGATTAATTGGATGTCAATCGCAGTGAACAGTTTTATATGTTTCTTTATTAAAATTTTGAGGACTAGCATTAATGAAATAATATGGTAAATGAATTTAGATGAAATAATACTATTATATCTATGTACAATTGATCGTGTATTTTGACGGCCTCCGTTGTCAATGGTTGGCATGCGCAAATAAATAAAATTTAATTAATTTTTTTCACCTATAATTCAGTTAATATTTTGTGGCACTTTCAAATGCGGAAGATATTCTCAGATATTAAAAAGTTGCTTGAAAAGGCTTTAGCAATGCTTGGTGACCAGATCTGAATAGCCAGGTACTGCCCCACCTTCGTTTTCCCTATCTCATTCCCCCCCCCCACTACCTTCAGTCTCACAACTTACTACATTTAGGGATGTCTTAGTCTCACTGGCTCCAGACGGTTAAGAGCAATTCGGATTTCACATAAAAAAACCCTTACCAATAACACGCGTTTCAACCATCTTTGTATCGTAAACGGCTGCATGATCATAATGTTTCGGCCCTAAAATATTACAATAATTTACCTACAATAATAAGACTAGATGCATATAAAAATATATTTATAGATTTGATAGTTTTAGGTGCATGTGACCGTAACTTAAACACATAAAGATCATCCTATAAAATGATATTAATTTGTTAGTATCCACAGTTGAAATCAGTTGAATATGAATCCACCATCCGTCGTTTCCTGTTATTAGAAGTAGCTGAAACATCATTTTTGTCGGCAATAATATCATTGTCACTGCGATCGCATCACGATCAAGTGTGAAAATTAGTACCGACCGAGAAGTGTGTATTAGCGATGGGTCATGACTCATTTCATTACCAGCTCAAGAGTTGACTCAATTGAACGACGCGACGGCTCAATTGAACGGGAGCTGTGAGCTCAGAGAGTATGAGCTATGAGAATACTGCGCTCGCCCGATACGGCTCCCTCGCTACGCCTCCCCCGATGCGGCTCCCAGCGTACAAATGATCGTACGACTCTCGGTAGAGGTACGTCGCTTCGTACCATGAGAAAAATAAGATGCTAGGTAGATGTCGGACTGTCAGACGTCGTTCACGTCTCTGATTATGTAATAACAATTAATACTTACATAATTTTAAAATATCTCCTGATAAAAAATAGTAATCGTTTAACTGAGTCTTGGTACGGTTTACCGGGAGTCCGGCTCATTAAAAAGAGCTAAATCAATTGTGAGACTCGTTCTTAAACGACTCATTGCTAGTGTGTATCAATGACAACACACTTCCAAACGAGATATTGATATTAAAGGATGATGAGTTCCTCGATAAAGATATTACGACGATATGGGTTCGGGTATTTTCTAAATTTACACAATCTTATTAAAGAATGATCCCATACTAAAGTGATATTCAGGAAAAATGCCTAAAAAGTAACAATTTTTGCTTTCGACTTTTCTGGTTATATAGGGTTTTCCATTAAGAGGTGTTATTTTGATATTCAATCGTAAAAGATCAATGGTTTCGTTGCTTGTGTGGCACGTAGCGCCATCTTGTTGAAAATAAACGTTGTCCAGATCAATACCATCCAATTCCGGCCATAAAAAATCATCAATCATCTCTCGATAGCGCAATCCATTCACCGTAACTGTTGCTCCAGCCTCATTTTCGAAAAAGTAAGGTCCAATGACTCCGCCGGACCATAAACTGCATCAAACAGTCACACGTTGAGGATAGAGAGGCTTTTCAACAATAACTTTCAGGTTTTCCGAGCCCCAGATGCGACAATTTTGCTTGTTGACAAAGCCACCGAGGTGGAAATGGGCCTCTTCACTCAAGATGATTTGAATTTGATTCACTCAAGTGAATTTTAATAATTTTAATGCATTGTTGAAGCGTGTATCGTTCAATTTTGATTAATGGCGTAGTTTCTACTTGTCAAATGTCAAAAAACGATAGCTTCAAAAGTAACATCTACCGAAATAGCGGGCTATTCAAAATAACACCTCTTATTGGAAAACCCTGTATTACGTAGTGCAATCCGAAAGCTTAATTAACCCCATACAGAAGGTTCTGAGGAAAACAATTTCTCTCATGGCACCTTTTAGGATGCTGTGTTGAGGGTCTTCTTTCGAGAAAGATAGGAGAGGAAGGAGAGGATGTTCTGGGAAGGTAAAGGGTATGAGGGTTGGGTAGGATACTAAGGATCAGTGTGTCCAGGAGTGATGGAAATACGAATATATCCTTCACACTGCGACACAAGGCAATGGGTCGAGAGACCAGTTGGAGAGGTCAAAGGGTCTCCCCAAACCAGCCTCTCCCGATCTGGCATGCCACGCAGCTGGTGGGCAACAATCAGCTACTAAGTAAGTAGTTTCTTAAGAATAGTTTTATTAATACATTTACGCACCAGTAAATGATTTTTCTTTTCAAAATCAAAAGAAAGAATTCGAGAAATTATTTTATTGGACCAATGTCGGAAGCGGAATAAAATTTCACAACATTATAATATTTATGTACATGTTAAGGAAAATACAGCCTCTCGGAGTTGCGGCAATCTTGTTTTTATCCAAGTCTTTTTCAGTGGGTCAATATTGACTAAGTTGCCTGGGAGAACTTGGCATAAATAAGTAGGTAGGTCCATGTCAAAATGTTTACCTCTGACAATACTCAATACCAGGAACGCGTTTCGAATGTTACCAATAATAATTCTACAATGAAATCGATAAATTTATAATATCGGATCTATAAGCGTAACTACCGATGATTTTATACTGATTTCTCGAGCACGGTCGCCGTGTTAATAGTCAGACCGATATTGATAATGAAATACTTAAGAAATAGATATATACATTCGTCAAACGTCATGCTGAGTTGAAATACTAACCTATATTTGCATTAGCGTTCCGCATTTACATTTTGACACTAAAAAGGGAGTTAATGCCTTGCCATACGTAGTAATGCAAAATCATGTGTTTTTGGTTTGAAAATTTGGTCGCCTAGAATGTTTCAGATGCTTTAATTAAATACTGCGAGTAGAATACATCTTGGCCTTTGAAATAATCGAGTATTTTTTAGATAAGTCTTTTTATAAGCCCAGAAAAAAATAATGTATAAGGCCTATGAAAACAGCTTTAAAGTTCAAATTCTCCTACTTACCAACCCATTTTCGGTTATGATTTTATTGTATAATATGGCAAATTAAGTTATTTATAAAATTATCTAAAAAAATTAAATATTTATGCCTGAACATCCACAAAATAAAATAAAAGGCACTTTTTGGCCATGTTTTTTTCTTGCATAAATCAAAACAGGCGGATGGTGTTAAGCGGGAATTTAAACCTTATCGCCTTCTACGTAAGGCTTGTTATTGATAGCGGCTCGATTTAAAATATTACATGACGTAGTGCATTGCCTTACTTAGTTAAATAGAGATCTTTATAGAGATATTTACTTGTTTTATGAAGAAATTTCGTTTATCCAATATAGCGTCATTGCCCCGAACGGATTCAACTCGCCGCGTATACGAGTTCCTTCAATTCTAAGAGCTTCGTTATTTTAACTCCGTCCGTTTAAGCCAGCAATATTTTTTTTTTTAATTTTTTTTTTTATAGTGTATACCTCACAAGAGTCCCAACTGCTCCCGTCTGGAGCCAGTGAGACTATGGCATCCCCAATTGGGGGATATTGTGAGGCTGAAGGTAAGTGGGGAAGGGAAAGAGGAAGGTGGGGAAGTACCTGGCTATTCAGATCTAGTCACTAAACACGGCTAAAGCCATTTGGAGCAACGTTTCAATTCTGAATGGTGGTCTTACACCAGCGCGATACTGGTAGTATCTTCCACTCTGGAACGTGCCGCAAATATACTATATATTATTTTAATTAATTATTTTAATTATTTAATTAATTAATTGTGAAATAACACAAATTAATCAAATAAAATTTATTTGCGCACGCCGGGTTCGAACCCGCGACCTTCGGAATGGCAATCCAATGCGTTACCACTGGACTATGCCGGCCGACTAATATTGACAGTTAACGGAAGCATATCTGATATTATGGAGGCTGCTCTAAAATTTGTCTATCGGCTGTCGAAACATTCCTTATCAATCGTTGACCGTGCCCGCAAATATCGCCAACAGAACATAGATGACGAATTTAGTCAAAATTGTATTGATATAGGGCTTTATCGATCGTCCGTGCTATACTTCAAGGTAACAAGTATCGGGAAAACATAGAGTGCAGCGGGTTACAGATAGGCCAGGAGACCGGTGCTAATTAGACTTGAACACATATCCACGTGACAGGTACGCATTGTGATAGTGTGTAATGTATATATGTGTGTGTGTTTGTGTTATGAACGAGATGAAAAACGGAGGAAGTGTCGAAGTATTTACGGAAGTAGGGTCAACATTACTTGTATTCGGACCTTGAGTGCAGCAGAAACAGGGTTGTCAAAATGTGAAATGATTACGACAAAAAATACAAATTTTAATACCGGCTAGACTTAATTGTGATTTGAGTATTGTGATTTTAACTAAGATTTGTTTCCCAAGATTTCAAGACTTTAGCGACAAAAAAAATGTAGTGAAGACAATAGATAATATTTAATAATGAAGAAATCTGTACATTTGGTTAAGAGGCTTGAAAATCTATTCATATTATTGGTAATTCCGGTTAAAACGGGATAGCAAGCCTATCGAAATAATTTCTTGATTTTTTTTCGTAAATTACGTATTATATCATCATGAAATGAAAACATATTCTAGTTTTTATAAACACGTGTTACTACATCATAATAATATATTAGTAATTTACAAAAAGTTCATCAGGAAACCTGTCAATTCATTCGGTAGGCCTGCAATCCCGTTTTAAATTGGAATTACCAATAATTTGAGAAATTCTTATTAAATTAGCGGTGGTCGTTTCTCTCTGTTTACGCGGCCTTTTTCATGCAAAACTTAATTTTGTTTTTTAGGCCAAAATACCTAACAAAACAAATAAGATATGATGTATATAGCTTTTTTTAATTTAGGCAATTAAAGACTCTGTTTTATCGTGAATTTAGGGCGACTTTACCCGACTTTAATATAAGTAATAATTCTTTGGTTTAAATCTGCAGGGTTTTGCCAAAATAAGTTAAATAGGACCGAGACGTAGGGGAAAGTGTGAAACCCAAGCACTTCCCGAAAAACTTAAAGAAATTTGTTTCAAATAATTCTCAAAGGAGAGACTCAGTTGGTGGTTGACAAAAATCTAACAAATCTAAAGCAAGACAAAACACTCCAAAATAACTTTCGAGGGTGCAAACTCGGCCATCCTGACAAATTGGCAATTGTTCTTGAAGTTCTGGGAAGACCCAAAACGTATAGAGCACGCCTAATTACGTAGTCAGCAGGATTAAGCTTAATGGTTCTTGGTAACCGGTACTTGACAGTTACACCAAAACTAAACGCCGAAATCCATATTAATTTAACTCCTTATTATACTAAAATATCGGCCCTGAAAAGATTAAAGTGCGCAACATGGTATCACTTCAACATGCAAAACACACACTTCACCACGATCATACACACCTGCCCTGATGATGAACACTGCAACACTGTCCGAAACTTTTACCACAAATAAGGAAGCGCAACACGGCATAATAACCAAAAAATAAGTCACAATTGGAAATGTGTGTTTTTTTTAATGGTTTGTGTGGTCAATGACGCTGCCACATTTAATAAGATACTTCAGAAATACGACTTCCCCAGTAGTTTAGCAGTGGTATAATAGCAGGTACATCAGTAGACAGTGGCAGAGGCAGTGGCAGTGGCCTTGCTACAGGTCACCTAGTCGCAGTGTTTACGTGTATCTGCCACAATAGTATTCGAGTGTGGCAGCCCTGAATAAGGTAGGAAGAGGAAACCTCGAACACTCGGTGCGAAAACAAAACCGGTCTGCAAATTCCGACACCATTATTTATGTTGTAACTACACGGTGACCGGAAAAACAGTTAAGAGAAAAATGTCACAAATACGGTTTTCTTTAAAACAAACGAATGAATATTCGGTCCGATCCAGGCGTATGCGTTTCATCACAACAAGAGCAACATTTCCGCTTACTGTGGTCGCAGTAGGAGATTTTCAAATATTGTCGGGTAATGTCTTTCTTTCTTTTAAGAAAAAAAAATTAATATCTTAAACCCTGGATCTCTATCAAGACTGGGTTTGATTCACATTTGAGACCGTTATCTTTCGATTTTCTGTGTCTTGTTCTGTTTCTTGTTTCCTTTAAATTTGTTAGTATTGTCTTCTTCTTTCATGCTATATTACATACATGTTCCTTTAAATTTGTTAGTATTGTCTTCTTCTTTCATGCTATATTACATATTATATTGGTAAAACCTTCAAAGGTAAGGAACAGTTGTTCCAATAAAAATGTTGTTTTTTAATACCTACTGGAAAAATGGTTTTGATTGTTAATGTCACGTACATATTTATAAGTTTTTTTTAACGCTTTTGTCTTTGATACACACGAATACCTATAAATTATCTTCACGTAAATTTTATGGTGCATCTTGAATATTTTTGCATAAAACTTTTGGTTATGACTAAATGTTATGTAAAATTATTCGTGTTTGTTGATTTTGAATTGTTAAGCTGTGTTTGGACAGCCTTGCATTGTCCCTATGAAATATACATCAATGTACTATTTACGGCTACCGGTCGTCACTCTCTTTACTCGTCTTGAATTTTAAGAGGAAGCTGCAAGCCAAAAATGTGTATATTCTTGGTATACCTTATATTGTAGGTAATAGGCATTAAAATCGCTTGACAAATGGAGTATAAAAACGTTCGATTTCAAGCACAAAACTGGTTTTTATTCATTTTGTAAATAATTTTATAAGAAAGCAAAAAAGTTAATTAAGTGAAACTGTCACAGATAATTTTAGCTATAATAATGTATTTTTTAAAACGTGTTTCCTTTACGCGTTCATACATTTCTATTGTTTATATATTTATATTCTATTATATATTTCTATATAACTGTAATTTATTATTTTATTTGTATTCTACTCAAGCGAAACGATATGAAAACTCTCAATTTATCTAAAACATATTTTTTGGTATTTATAATGTACACCAATTCGTTATAAAGATTAATCAAAATAGTGATTTAGCACTAAGCTTCGCCTTAACTATGGGACAGAAATCTGTTTATCAGAAACAAAAAAACTTTCGGGTGTTGAGAATTATTTTCTGTCTGGAATTTATAAGCTTGCAACGTAATTTTCCATCTGGTAAAGTGCCCAATTTCTGGCACATGAAAGACTTGGTAGTAAGAGTTCAAAAAGTAGAAGATGTTTTGAAAGGAAGCTATGTAAATGTTAGAAGGAGCGCGCTAATATTAAAAAAATATAAAAAATATTAATTAATTAAAAAAATTGACAACGCCGGGGACCACGTTTAGTATAAAATAAAACAGTCGATTTGAAGGTTCATGTAATTTCACGCAAATGTTAGTTAAGTGAAAATGAAAAATAAATATGAAACGTATTTGAATCACCCGGTTATTTTTTGCAAGAAGTCGTTTTGCACATAATAAAAGATTCATCTCTTCGTAGTAAAAATAAATACCAATGTTTTCTCATGATTTAATGCAATCACCTTGACATAACACGAAGGTACAGCGAGCTAAGGAATTTATTATAATGTTTTTAGCATTAAGTTAAAGGAGTAAAAATAAAACAACACAGAAAAAAGGTGTGTTAAAACGATAATGAATATACTATAATAAAAAAATTTAATTATGTATATTTATTTCTAACATAAATTGAAAAGGTGCTGGTATTAAGAGGGAATTTAAACCTTATCGCCATCTACATAAGGAGTGTTATTACTAGCGGCTTGATTCCAAATGTTACACGATGGTGCATCGTTTTAAGAAGTCCAGAATCTTAACGACGTAAGTAAAGCAGCCGTGCACAAAAATATGCGACGCGTGGCTCTGGTGTATTGGACAGACCTGCGGTTGAATTTACCTTATCAAATCTCTAAAATAAAGCTGGAATCTTAACAACATAAGTGATGAAGTCCCATAAAAACAATATTCGGTGCGCGGCCCGGGATAATGACTTTGTCCTAGCAGGCCTAGAAAATCGATCTTTCCGCAGGGCTTATTTTAATTATTTCTGATGAACGCATCACTAAAATCTCAAATGTTTCTATGGGGATCCCTCGGGAAGTTACTAACTCATCGTCTAGAAAAATAAAATCTGGTGCTTACCGCTAATTTTATAGTTGAAAAACGTTTTATAATTTTTTAAACCGTTTTACATAAAACATTTTAATGATAATGACATGTTTTTATTAATCTTAAATATAAATAACTTAGAACATATTAATATTTGAAATTTTAGTTTTGCGTTCATTAGAAATAACCCGCGGTATTAGAATCTCACGTCGCCTTAACATTTCATTTTATATGTGCAATATGTCACGTGACATGTTGCACTAATGTTGGAGAAATTTAAACACTTTAAAGGATCCATGATTCATTTCGGCGACCCAATACAACCGAGGCCTTATTTATTAAAACGAAGAACTTAATTTTCCTTTATCACTTATCACGAGGCTGTGTTTCACCGAACAGCTTTGTACACATCTCAATGGCACCAATCATTATTGTTGATTATTTTGTCGAAGTCTTTGCTAATTTCTTGGAACTGACTTGCCCAATAACTGGTTTGTACTTCCTCGTAAATGTTGTCGATTTTAATAAATATAATATTTACTATCAACAATGTAAAATTTCATACAAGAGTTACGTGGTGATAATTAATAAAAATCTTATATAAATAAATATGAAAATTCTCGTTTGTAAAAAAATTTTAATCTCCGAAAGTTCTTCACCAATTGCTTTGAAATTTTGACACAACGTTGCATTTAAACGCGCGTGTGTTTTTGTATACCTATATTACATGGATGTCACCTGTGACAGGTGAAAACTTTTTTTTTTTTAAATACAGAGCCATCTGTTGGACTAACCTGCTTTTTTAAAACAGCGCCATCTGTTCGACGTAAAAGCAACACGCGCTATTGTTGAAAGACTGAGTCAAAGCAATGCGTGGCGGAGTACAGCTAGTATCCATATAAAAAAATTGTCTCCTATATACTAAAAAAACCAATAGACCGATTTCACTGAAAAATTCGAAGTTATTCGTGTTAGTGTCAGGAGTGTTTAGAAGTTATTCGAGTTAGTGTCAGGAGTGTTTAGAAGTTATTCGTGTTAGTGTCAGGAGTGTTTAGAAGTTATTCGTGTTAGTGTCAGGAGTGTTTAGAAGTTATTCGTGTTAGTGTCAGGAGTGTTTAAATAGTAGTTTGGATGGTAGGAGACGCCCGGGACGCCCAAGGAAAACTCAACGCATTATCTCTGCACTTCAATGAGATACTGAGTAGAATTAATGTCGAAACAATGTAGGTTTTTGAATACTAAGAAAGTGGTACGCAGTAGTGAATGATGGAAGTCGGGGACGCCTGAAGAAGATCGTGAACACGGCCCGATCAACCCGTGAAACAAAAACTTATGCAAATATTACAATGAGCGTGATTTAAAGTTATTATTTTTTTTTTTTTAAACCGTTATGTAAATAATATTAGAATTATTGTAAAATAGGTCATTATTGCATTTATTTATAAATTAACACAACATGATCAAGGAGTGACCTAGATTTCTAAGAAACAAAACAACAAAATATTATTAATTTAAATTATTTAACGTGAAAGTAAATTTATGAGATGGCTATTTTAAAATTTTTATTTACTAAATTTGCTAACCGCATTTTGGAAATAAATCCTTCTTTTGATAAAAATAAAGGATTACAAATTTTACACTCAAATACAATTGTAACTTTGCCATTTTAGAAAGTGTTAATAGCCAATTAAATATAAAAACCAAATATTTTTTTATCAATTTAACGTCTTTTAAATTTATTTTCACATTTCATTATTTATACTATGTATTGACAATAATTTATTTAGACTCCTTGGTTACTCCTTGATTCTGTTGTGTTAATTTATAAAAGTTCTTGATGCAATAATTACCCATTTTATAGTAATTTTGTTTATTTTTATGTTGATAATAATAATAACTAATTAATCACCACACCTTGTATATATTCGACATTCTATAAATATAAAATTCATGTATTATATACATAAACCTTCCGGAAGGAATTCTCTAAATGATAGTGAAAACTCTATCAAAATCCTTTGCGCAGCTTAGAAGAATTAAGCGCACAAACAGACAGACGCGGATGGCGACTATTGTTTTATTCTATTTAAGAATTTTTCATTGTATGTTTATTTGAATTTATTTTGTGTTTCGACATATGACTTGCCATTAGTATTTTTGTTAGAAAAATTTAAAATATTATTCGGGTGAAAAATGTCAACCCCAACTTCGAAGAAGTTCTCTAGCCGCCATTGCTTAGCATTAGCCATTAATCGACCTGAAGTAGAGCGACCGTAGAATTTACGGCGTAAAATTATCCTTTCATTATCATCCCATAATTCTTAAGTAACCTTAGCAATGACATACCTAACCTGACCAATCTAACCATGGATCATGGTCGGCGATGTTGCTTTCGCAAAAATACGCAATAAAGAAAAACATTAGCATTTGGCGCAAGGATTTCCTTTGAGATTGAAAACTTAACACTTGTTTCCAACACACCTGACCAAGGCACTGTTGATTTCAAAAACTTTAAGTAATTAAAGGCAAGGTAATAAATAAACGTACGCAATTTTTGTTGTATTAATTGAAACATGAAAATAGTGCGTAATATTTTTTTTCAATATCTTAGTATTTTTTTAATACACATGCCAATTATATACGAGTATACCGTATATGTGAAAACATTACTAATAGAGAAACTGTAGGAAAGTGTATTTTTGTAGGAAAGGCTTTGTTAGTGCTAAATTTCTCACTAGATGGCGTCGATATATATGATATCTTCATTCATAAAGTTGGTTGTTTACAGGTAAAAAAATATGATCAGCAGTAATTGTTGATTGAGGTACTAGTACATATTGAATCATTTGGCGGGTTGGAAATAAGCCGACATAGCTCAGTGGATACAGAGCACCTGACTGGACATCAGATGGCACGGGTTCGATTCCCGTTGGCGGCATTTATTTTTACTCGGGAGATATTTTCAATTTGTATTAGTATTTCGGATGACTAATTATTGCTTATAATTATTTGTGACATAAAATAGTGTATACATTGTTTATATAGCCAAAGAAGGTTGTTTATCTGTTGTATAATTTTTCAACGAATTTTGGAATATTTCCAAGGTATTTTTTTTAATTCGCTATATATTTTTACTTTTTTAAGATGTCCTGAAAACAAATACCATTTTAAGAAACTAGATAAAATTACATCAAGATTTTTGTATTTGATGTTTATAAATTGGAATATTTGTATTTCAATCATGAAAATAGGAGAAAAAACACATTTATTTTTACTCCATGGGTCAAACAAATGTAGAGAATGCGAAATTTTTAAAACACATTCCTTTTATTTGGGAAATCGGCAAGAAAACTGTCACCTTACTTTTTTATCTCGTTTATACAATCAAAAAATATTATAATAATTCCCTAGAATAATGACAAAAAAACAGATTTTTAGCGCAATATAAACAATATCTTTGATTTATATTTACCTAGACGTACATTCAACATTTAAGTTATTAAAAAATATCGCTTTTATAGAATTTTTATTAAATTCAAGCGATAACAGTCAATTAACAAAATAATGTATCCGAAACAACTTAATTTTTTTCACACGGGAATTTCACTAGTCATTCTGCTGAAATGCGACGTTGCCAGATCTTTCGGACTCCAGTTAAAGATATTTTTTTATTAGTACCAACTCGAATCTAAACTTTTACAATCTTTATACAATTGTAACAGAAACACGGTTAAACGGTTGTGAAGTGATTTTTTTTACTAAGACTGTGTGTGTGCCTTAAAAATTATGTTTATCACCGCGAATATTGGTAATAGACATAAAGATTGCTTGGCAAGTTTCTTGGAGTCAAGAAACGGTCGATTTTAGCGCAAAAGTGGTTTTTAATTTATTTTTTGAATAATTTAATAAGAAAGAAAAATATTAATAAAGGAAACTGTCACAAATAATATTAGCCATTTAAAGTTGTTTCTTATATTTACGTTCATACATTTCTAATAAAAAATACATTTTTTTTGTAGTTTTCGCTTATATTTTAATAGAGTAATTGATAATTTTATTTTGATTGTACTCAAGCGAAACGGTAGGAAAAGCTTCAATTTATCCAAATCATATTTTTATTAATTCATAATGTAAACAAATTTTGTTGTAAAGATTTATCGAAAATGATGATTACAAGGCGCACAAAATCAACAGAATGAGTCAATGGAATCCCAATCCCGGTATTTTGTAAGGCTAACGGCAGTAGACATGGGTGGAGATGGGGAAGAGGAAGTTGATGAAGTACCAGGCTATTCAGATCTGGTCACCAAACAAGTAACAAAGTTTCAATTTTGCCAGAAAGATGCTGAGAGAATCTTCCACTCAGTTCAGATGGTCAAACAGAGACGAAAATGTCAAAATAAAGCACTTTCAAGTTGTGAATAGTTTTGTTGTTTTCTCTCTATTTTATGACTTGATGATTTCATAAGTGACATGAACGTTTTTTGAAATGGAATGATACAAGTAAACAGTACGTTTACATAGATTTTAACACCTTGCTGGTGAAGTATTGGCTGTCGTGTTCTTATGTCCACTTACATGTTGATATAAAAATACATTCAAGGGTATCTAGAACGATAGATCGATAAAACCCTATATCAATACAATATCGACAAAATCCATCATCAATGGTCAGTTAGCGATATGACTCGTTAGAATACGATTTTGGTCGGTAGACAAAACCGCTGCTGTTAGCGCAGCCTACATAAGCTGTCAATATACACAAGTTCTTTTTAAATAATGTCACTCGTCATGCAAATTAAAGTGCTTATCAATGAATGGAGGTGAACCAACGAAGCTCTTAGAATTGAAAGAAATCGTATAAACGATCCATAGACTTAATTAAATTATCCAAGAAACGATCAATTGGTTCAGTTCCAGCTTGGAGAAACAAAAGTTGTTAGTTATGTTCAAAGACCTTTTTAACTAATTAACTCATTTTTTGGTATCAAAACGTATATACGGACTGCCAATAAATATTAAAGTTAATGTTTCGATTCAAAATTGTCAATTTATTAGTATTTTTTTTCACTTTTACGTACCAGTTTTACGTTTAGTATTGTTAAATCACAGAAAGATGCGCCAGTATTGCCATCGTATAATGATTTCCTACTATATGTCGTGTCAATATCGGTTTGGATATCGACGGCGCAACAGCGCTAGTTATATTGATATAAACTGGTTGGAAGTTAAGTCTATCGATCCGATATTGTTATCAATTTGATCGTGCTAGGTACCAAGAGCGGAATATATCTCTCATTATCTTGTGGGATATCACCATTGAAAATGGGGTGGTTCTAGCTATGTTTAGTGATCCAGTATAAAATCTAATTTCTTCTTTTCCTTCTCAATTTTTCCTCAGGCTCGCAACATTCCCTGGGGATGCCTTTGTCCAAATGATTCCGGTCTCAGTTGGGACTGATAAAAAGGTCAATATCCATTTGAGAAACTCAACTTGTATAGAAATGAACTTCTTTTTAAATTCCGCACAAGAGTCCCAACTGCCCGGAGAAAACTTACTGTTATGAAAATGTTCATTTATCCAATATTTATTAAAAATGGGACTGTAGGCCTATAACGAATGATTTGACAAATTTTATAACAAACTATCAGTAATGCACGAATGTGTTATGAGGAAGTCGGAATACGTGTTCTTCAAAATAATAATAGTTTCGCATCTTGTCCATTATATTTATTTGGACAAGCTTGAACACGTGTTCAGATATATTCTTAAGGCGATGCCATACGTAGTAATGCAAAATCATGTGTTTTTTGTGTAGAATACATCTTGGCCTTTGAAATAATAGAGTATTTTTTAGATAAGTCTTTTTATAAGCCCAGAAAAAATAATGTATAAGTCCTATGAAAACTGCTTTAAAGTTCAAAATCTCCTACTTACGAACCCATTTTCGGTTATGATTTTGTTGTATAATGTGGCAAATTAAGTCATCTATAAAATGATCGAAAAAAATTAAATATTTATGCCTGAACATCCACAAAATAAAATAAAAGGCACTTTTTGGCCATGTTTTTTTCTTGCATAAATCAAAACAGGCGGATGGTATGAAGCGGGAATTTAAACCTTATCACCATCTACGTAAGGGTTGATAGCGGTTCAATTTAAAATATTACACGACGTAGTGCATCGCCTTAATGAGTAATATTTAGTGAGCCAGTGAGACTACGTAATTCCCATTTGGGGTATGTTGTAAGGCTGTAGGTAATAGGGAGGCGAAGGAGATGGACCTAGCTATTCAGATATAGTCACCAAGCCCGGGAAAAGCCATTTGTCAAAGTCAATGGCGGCCTTAAAAACAACATTTATTTCAGTACGCCTGGATTTGAACCCGCGACTTCTGGATTCATAGTTGAGAGCATTACCCCTTGACCACGGAGGCCTTCTGATAATTATTAATATAATTAATATGCACGATGATTAATTATTAAATACTGATAATTAATTTGCATTCAGCAACAGCGTGCACTGTTCTGAAAATTAACCTTTGGAATGCCGGGGGTAAAATATCAATCCATCGCCTGCTGACACAAAATATTATTGTTACACTTGTTTTTTACCAAAATAATGTTTTATTTATTTATTAATTTCAGTTTACATTTATTTCAGTTTGTACATAAGTATTATATAGCCAAAATAAAACCAATTATGGATTTCCTACTTGTGACTTTACCTCTACTGAGACAGCATAATAAGGAAAAAGTAAATTAAATTTGTAAGAAAGGATTATGAATTCAAAAATTTATACAAAATAAAAGATTATATAAAAGGAAAAATTTACAAAACAATACATTTATAGCCATGGAGAGAGGTTGTAGGTATAATCAAATCAAAATAGAAATATAAACAATAGAGACATAACATTATTCACAAACCATCAGAGAAATATTCTTTTATGAACCTCTTGTATTTCGTTAGTTCGCAACTGAAAATATCCACCTTGGATAATACGCTATCGTAAATTGTACCGTTTTACCAGATAATATGTTGTATTATTTATGTTTTAATAAATATAAATTGACTGTGGTTTATTACATATTTCCCTGCAAAAATGTATGCTAGGAGCATGTTTTAAGAATCAAAACACAAAATCGAGGCGCGTGCGGTGAGTTGCTAGAAAATCCACAGTGGATTTCTTGGCACGCTAGGGTTTAAATTTTTTCTTGATGCTTTAAATTATTTTTTTTCCAATAGTTTATTTTATATGACAAGTAGACATATTTTATTCGAGAGATTGTTAATAAAGGAAACTCATCAAGATGTATTCGTGTTTACACAGACGGTTGGGAGGAAGTTAATTCTATAATACCAATCAATACACAAGGAAATCTGTTTGGCTGAATTATCTCTAATATATTTCGTTCAAATAAAAAGCCTCGACGCTTTATTAATTAAATCTAGCATTAAATAACAATTGTAATTAGTTAATTAGCAAATCAAAATTAAAAATCCATTATTTAACATGTGCTTGCAAATTTTATTGTAAACGCTACTGCAGCCTGAATATTAGTTAAGTATATGAAATATTTTAAAATACATTTAAAAAAAACGGTTTACGTAAATAAAGAATTTTATAATAATAATTACATAATAATAACTGTTTGCGATCAGTATTTAGTAACCGTTTCAGAAAATATAATACATTTCGTGTTTCCGGTGAAGTGATTGCGGACCTTGACTTTTATGTTGATCAGAAACACTTGTTGATTTTTAGGCATGTGAACCAGGAGACTAAACTAATACTTATTACGAGTCCCAACTTTTTTTATGCGACACCTCAATTTGGGAGACCGCTTTGGGTACCACCACTCCAGGAACCATTTATTATACAGGGTTTTCCATTAAGAGGTGTTATTTTGATATTCAATCGTAAAAGATCAATGGTTTCGTTGTTTGTGTGGCACGTAGCGCCGTCTTGTTGAAAATAAACGTTGTCCAGATCAAAACCATCCAATTCCGGCCATAAAAAATCATTAATCATCTCTCGATAGCGCAATCCATTCACCGTAACTGTTGCTCCAGCCTCATTTTCGAAAAAGTAAGGTCCAATGACTCCGCCGGACCATAAACTGCATCAAACAGTCACACGTTGAGGATAGAGAGGCTTTTCAACAATAATTTCGGGTTTTCCGAGCCCCAGATGCGACAATTTTGCTTGTTGACGAAGCCACCGAGGTGGAAATGGGCCTCTTTACTCAAGATGATTTGCATTTGATTCACTCAAGTGAATTTTAATAATTTTAATGCGTTGTTGAAGCGTGTATCGTTCCATTTTTATTAATGGCGTAGTTTATACTTGTCAAATGTCAAAAAATGACAGCTTCAAAAGTAACATCTACCGAAATAGCGGTAGCTATTCAAAATAATACCTCTTATTGGAAAACCCTATATTTGACAGGAAATAATGTTAAAGAAGTTATGCTCATAATACAGTACGACCTGGATAATATAAAAAATATCAGTTTATCTATGTGGTTAAAGATAAACAAATTAAAACTAAATGTTATAAAAATAATAATAATAGGTAATAGGTAAAAAAATTAACGTAAAATTATTATAGACAGCCTTCGCATGCCTTACTTTGAATTATTAGCTAAGAAAATGAATGAGAAAATTTTTAAGAAGAATATGGAATAAATTAGATGTAAATACAAGTAAATTAGTTTATAATAGTATAGTAGCATCTCATTTAAATTACTGCTCTAGTGTCCTTGTCTTGTGCAATCAAACAGAGATAAAGAAATTGCAAATAATTCAAAATAGAGGCAAGCGAGCAGTATTGCATTGTAGTAGGTATTCTAAGATCATTATTATGCAGAAAATGTAACATGGCTGCAATATGGGGGGATTTGAACATTACGAAGGATTTGTTTAGGTTTTTTATGTGTCGTTATTATATTTTCATCGTACTGAGGGAGGCAGTTGATGGACACGTTTTCATGGGTGGGAAGGCCCGCATAAAATGATTTGAAGGAAGGGAACTTCAAAGTCCCGGTGTTTTTGAGAAACCCTCATCCATTTAGGAGCTCCCAAGGCAATGCGAATGGCTTTGTTTTGAAACGTTTGTAGCCTTTTTGATTGAGACTCTGAAGCGTGGGCCCAGATAGGGCTTGCATAGGTTAGTTTAGGCCTCATCGTGGATTTATAAATTAGAACTTTGTTTCTTGAAGATAATTTCTTTTGCATATTATGGGATAAAGAGCTGCAAGAGTTAAAATGGCTGAATTAAAAGTTTCGCTGATATGATTTTAGAATTAGCTGCTGATTACTATTGAAGAATGTTCTAACCCTATTCAAGACGCACATTTTCTTGAAAAACAGATTCACTTGGGATTCTCAAGAGGCCCGATACCAACTGCTCATAACCGTCTTGACTCTTGAGCCAGAAAATCTATGAGGGTTGTAAGGTTGAAGGTAGTGTGGGAAAGAGATGTGAAGAGGAAGATGGAGAAGTACCTGACTTTTCATATCTGACACATCTATTTTATTCTCACAACATGCACTGTTTAAGGCAAAGCTTAATGCTAAATCACCATTTTGATTAAACGAACTGGTGTACATTATGAAAACCAAAAATATGCTTTAGATAAATTGAATGTTTTCCAATCGTTTCGCTTGAGTAGAATACAAATAAAAAATAAATTACTCAATAAAAAATATCAATGTAAACTACTAAAAAATATAATTTTCAACAGAAATGTATGAACGCGTACAGGATACAATTTTTAAAAAATACAGTAATATATCTAAGATTATCTTTAATAGTTTCAATTAATAAAATTTTTTGCTTTCTCATAAAATTATTTACAAAATTAATAAAAACCAGTTTTGTGCTTGAAATCGAACGTTTCTAGATTCATTTGTCAGGCGATTTTAACGCCTATTACATACAATATAAGGTATACCAAGAATATACAATTTTTTGGCTTGTAGCTTCCTCTTAAGAAAGCCGTAGTCTCACTGCTCCAAATGCGATATATTTTACATGAATACCGCATAAGAGTCCCAGCTGCATCCAACCGTCTCCAGTGAGACAATGCCATCTCCAGTTGGGATATGTTGGTATCAGTGTATCATTTAGCAATGTGTCAATTCTGAATGGTGGTTTTAACACCGGGGCGATACTGAAAGTATCTTACTCTCTGGAATGCGTCGCAAATTTACCAATATTATATTGAATTGATAAGTTGTAAAATAAAACAAAAAAATTACAATTAATTGAGCAAATTGTGATCAGATCTGAATAGACATGGAGCAGTTGGGACTTTTGTGCAATAATAACATAATTTAAAAAAATTAAACTATTATTTTCTTCTGCATTATTTTCGCTTTCTGAAATAGTAATTGCTTGATCAAGCAATTAATATTTGATATTTAAATACTCCTTCAGTATGACGTTAACGATATTATCGTGTCTAAGATTATGAAAGCATAAATAATTCAACTATAAGCCGATTGTAAAGACGTAATATCAGTGTCGCTACGACAAATTATCGAGCCCCAGGGCAATCCTCAGAATCTTGCAAAACCTAATACAAAAAAATAAGGAAAAGATTGGTCAATTTTTCTGTCGTTTTGATTTCAAAGGCATTGAAGATTACATGAACATATTTTATAATGGACGACCATAAACAGATATGCTGTTAAAAAGAGTCTAATGCAGATGAACATTTACAACACAGGGTGAATTCAAACGTCTGTCAATCCTTGACATACTGACCCCTAGAATCCTAACCACCCCTCATACCTTTTCCTTCCCAGATCTTCATATCGTTTCTTTCCTTAAAAAACCCTCTACACAGCATTCTCAAAGATAACACAGGCCCTGAGGGAAATTACTTTCATCAGGCCTCCTGTGTGGAGCTAATGTAAAAAAACAACAAAAACTCAATTTACAATTATTTTTAAAACAGTTTTGTTTTCCACAGCTTCATTGCAAATTTAAGTTGATTTAAACAATAATACTATGTTTATAATTGTATTGATTTGTAATCTTTTTTACAAAAAAATATTTATTCTGTCAATTTAAAGGCACCTGTGATACTACTGACATTTATAGCGCCCGTGAGGTGATTTCTCACGAAAGCTGCGCTATATAAATTAGCCATATATTATTATTATTATTATGTACCGTTTACCTCGGCGTATAAATGTTACAATAAACAGGGAAAACTTACTATTTTTTAAAATTTTGAAATGTACTTTAAATCAGCTGAAAACTGAATATGTTGGCGTCAGAAGCCACCAGCATTATAGAACCAATCTCTAGTAAAGAAAATTTATTTAAATAAAGAAAAATTATCTATAAATTACAGAACCGAAAATGCATAAACACTACGCTGTGGAGGTTGTGATGAGTAGAAGTGTCCCAAGAGAAGAAGAAAAAAATGGCTAGTTATTGAAATCATTATTTTTCTAAATTTTTTTACATTAACCTCACACAGGAGGCCCGGTAAAGGCACATGTTTGTAGGAGGGATGAAACACAGGCCGCCAAATCGTCCTAGAAACCATTCGTTCAACTGTCAACCGTCCACTTGGAGAATTTTTTTTTTTAAATAACCACATACATAACAAGAACAGCATTCATACCTGACGCTAGTGCTCAAGATTACAATCCGTTTGTTAAGTTTGGGGTGCACAAAACCAAATGTTTTTTCAAGTATTTTGGGATTCTAGACCAGAAGCGTATATACAGATATATATACTTGTATATTTTAACTTGCCCAAGTTACCCAATCAGTCGCCACGTCACTGCGTATTCTTCCTCAACATGCCCCCATTCTCTTGTCACTCCGATTAATGCTACTGTTGGAAGATGGCTCAGCGCTTTATTGTTTTAACTAATCCCACTTGATAGAAGACACGTCCTTCTTCTAAAAATATTCACGTCGTATAACAATCTACTCTTGTCTCGTGTGGTTTCATTTCCACTTGTTTTTGCTTTCATATCGTTGGAAAATGTTAGAAACGTTGAGTTTCATAATATTATTAGACTAAATATGTATATACTTGTCTGAAAACATCTCATAAATTACTCGAAGGTATGATTATTTAACTTGAAGATAAAATAGAATTCTGTGTGTGTCTCAGCTAAAATTTAAGATAACGGTCTGAATTTGGAATCGACCACACGATCTCTGTCTTACCGGGACAACGTCTTTATCTACTCAACCATTGGGACCTAATTATTATACGTCATATTTTAACCTAGTGTCGTATGTACATATACGATTTTTATTTACATGATATACCTAAAATATCCTTATAAAGTTCAAAAAAAAATTGTTCCAATAAAAATTTTATATTAATTTAAACTTTTAGAAAATGTCTACATTGTTTGACTATTCTATTAAAACTTTAAAGAACGCTTGAAGAAAATATTTTTACTGCGTTACTATACTTAGCCAAAACAATACAAAACAAGACAAAACAAGACGGCCGGCATAGTCCAGTGGTAACGCATTGGACTGCCATTCCGAAGGTCGCAGGTTCGAACCCGGCGTGCGCAAATAAATTTTATTTGATTAATTTGTGTTATTTCACAATTAATTAATTAAAATAATATATAGTATACTTGCGGCACGTTCCAGAGTGGAAGATACTACCAGTATCGCCCTGGTGTAAGACCACCATTCAGAATTGAAACGTTGCTCCAAATGGCTTTAGCCGTGTTTAGTGACTAGATCTGAATAGCCAGGTACTTCCCCACCTTCCTCTTTCCCTTCCCCACTTACCTTCAGCCTCACAACATCCCCCAATTGGGGATGCCATAGTCTCACTGGCTCCAGACGGGAGCAGTTGGGACTCTTGTGAGGTATTCACTATAAAAAAAAAAAATCAAATTTAAAAATAAATTACAAATTCACTTCCAGCACTAAACCGGGTAGTAAAAGTAAGTACCACAACATATTTCCATTTTTATTTTTTTTTAATCAAAACTTACACGGTGTCCGGAAACTCATAGTACAAGCTGGAAACTGATAACTTTACATCACACAGAGAACCCAGAAAACCTTTTTTCGATCTGAGCATGATTTTTTTTCCACTTTTTTCTGTCAATTGAGGGTTTCGCACCTTTTAAAAAACTTGAACTGCTGATATTAACCCCCTAGCTACAGTTTTTTTTCAAATTTCACCTTTTATAGTATTACAAAAAAATAAACATTGGCACAAAATGTTACTATGCAAAGCTTGTCATATGGCGGCTTGGCAGACAAGCTGTACAGGCTCTACAATTTTTTTTAATTTAATAAACAAAGTACAGGGTTTTCCAATAAGAGGTGTTATTTTGAATAGCCCACTATTTAGGTAGATGTTACTTTTGAAGCTGTCATTTTTTGACATTTGACAAGTAAAAACTACGCCATTAATAAAAATAGAACATTACACGCTTCAACAACGCATTGAAATTATTAAAATTCACTTGAGTGAATCAAATACAAATCATCTTGAGTGATGAGGCCCATTTCCACCTCGGTGGCTTCGTCAACAAGCAAAATTGTTGCATCTGGGGCTCGGAAAACCCAAGAGTTATTGTTGAAACCTCTCTATCCTCAACGTGTGACTGTTTGGTGCGGTTTATGGTCCGGCGGAGTCATTGAACCTTACTTTTTCGAAAATGAGGCTGGAGCAACAGTTACGGTGAATGGATTACGCTATTGAGAGATGATTAATGATTTTCTATGGCCGGAATTGGATGGTATTGCACACAAGCAACGAAACCATTGATCTTTTACGATTGAATATCAAAATAACACCTCTTATTGGAAAACTTGTACATCCATTCGGGTATTAGACCAAAACGTCCGACGGTTATCTCTATGATATTGTATATCGTACTACTACTGACACCTATGGAGACACCTTAAAACTACGTAACTATATATCCTAACTTGAAACTACACACTCTAACGTTACTTCTTTAGTAAATTTAGATACATTTAATTTCACGACAATGTCTATGCCTGACGAACTGTTAAACTTTCTTGTTCATCTGGTTCCTATCGGAGGTTGTCTAATGTCTAACCATTTGCTCATGGTATTATAACATCAATCTATCGTATTCTAAAATTTACTCTACCTGATAACGCAGTTCTAAATATTTTAAGTATCCCTTTTCGTAAATAGGTTTGTCTGTTTTCCACGCATTGTTTAATTAATTGATTCGTAAACAGTTTTTGTTGAATTTCGCAATTCTATTTATCAGTGTTGTCCTCACTTCTCGAATTGCGAATGATTTATCTATGCACCTTGGCTGATAATTTGATCTCCAGCGGCAATAAATGACCCGAGATAAGTTGGCTAAGTGACTCATGTCTTGTTTACTCCCCTGCCTTCAGACGTCTCTCACCCATTTTCAGATAATGGCTGCTAATGATGCTGATAGTGTTTCGGTCAATCTTTAGCACAGGGTGGGGCAGAAGTAATAATCCGGTTTTGATGAGGTATTAAAAACTAATAAACTTAGAGACTTAAAACTTAATAAAAAAATCTAATTAAACTGCAATAAATTTGTACATCAGAAAGAAATCACTATTTGTAAATAAAAAATATATATTTTCAGGTGTCCTCGATGGTGGCAATACGAGTACGAGAAAAATAATAGCTAATAAATTATTGCATAATTATAGAATGTATCGAAAGCATCTCCTATCCTTATCCTATATTCCTCTTCACTTTACATGATTTTTAGTTGTAAAGAAAAATTTAAGTATTATTTATAAAGATTTTTTCATTAGAAAAACATTTATCTTTGTATAAAAGGCTGTTAGCCAAGCTTACAAAATAAATCTATCAGTTATGTTTACCTATTTAAATAAGGGTGTCCTGGTCTGGGTTTTGGTTTTTAAACAAATCTACAGTTTTAATTCGACATTGATAAAATGTTTCGCACTTGATCTTCAAAACAGGAGAAAGGTCACTGTCTACGTGAGATTTCGAGAAAAACCGCATCTACTCAATTTTCCCGCCCCTTGAATGCTGATTACGAAAACCTCTTTGTAAAGTCCGGGCAACGTCGAGGAGTTCAGCTAGTAAATAAATAACTAACTGCTTAGAAATTGTGCTTGTATATGATATGAGGTGTACACCTATAAACTGTGAGAAATTGTGCTTGTACATGATATTAGGTGTACACCTATAAACTGTGAGAAATTGTGATTGTACATGATATGTGGTGTACACCTATAAACTGTGAGAAGTTGTGATTGTACATGATATGAGGTGTACACCTATAAACTGTGAGAAATTGTGCTTGTACATGATATGAGGTGTACACCTATAAACTGTGAGAAATTGTGATTGTAGATGATATTAGGTGTACACCTATAAACTGAGAAATTGTGATTGTACATGACATGAGGTATACACCTATAAACTGTGAGAAATTGTGATTTTACAAGATATTAGGTGTACACCTATAAACTGTGAGAAATCTATGCGATGGAATTTTCATGAAACCATCATCAAAAGAAAACAACATCATCATAACGTAAAGCTTCCATTCATCTCTCCTCGTTGTCCCAGTGATTTTAATCCGATCGAATGATCGTCTGCTTTTCATTAACAGTACATAATATGTTTTAGTATCCGAATAGTGATTAAAATGAACTGTATATTAATGAAAAAAAGAAGTTAATTCGTTTGGGTTAAAATCAATAATAAAAAGAGGAGAGATGAAAGTTTGCAGGATAAGTAGGTGTTTGTTAGGGGAGGTACAAATAGGTTGAAAAAATATATCCATAATCTACAGCCGAATTATTTATTTCGAAGTAAATGTTGAAGGGTCAAATTATTTTTTAATGTAATTTTTACGATAGCGCAAAGCTATTCCAGTAATATTAAACAGTTTTTCGACTTCTAGTAAGTTGCTGGTTTACTGATTAAATGGGGTCCTATGCCATTTTCAGATGGTTTGCGGAGGATCTGTTAAGGTAGAAGAAATTGTGGGCCTGTATCTTGAGGAAACCGTAGGAGGGAGGAAAAACACAAAATAACACATTTATATATTTTATAATATTGGTCTTATGAAAAAAATCAATTCTGGGCGGGAAGCCATCTGCAACTTGAAAAAAAAAATTATGTGCCTAATAAAAAAATAACTGAACTAAAAATAAAGCCAAATACCCTGTAATATTATTTAACCTCCAACTTCGGACATTTCCCATACATTCTGATGGCAACATGCTACACCAGCGCCTCCTAGCGGCATGAGTTGTGTGCCTTGGTTTTCTTTCATACATTCTAATTATGTAAGCTTTAATGAGGACTAATTTATGTAATATTTATTGTAATTCATAATTTATTATTGACTCAAATCAATTCTCTAAATTTTAACCAATCTGTCAAAGTTTTTTAGCATCCAGCAAAAACGAGTTGGAGTGTTTTTTTTTGTTTGTAATTATTACACACGCAAACTGAACACACATAACCAAATTTTGATAACATTTTTAACACTAAACACGGCCACCAAGTACTGAATAAATTCAATTTGCCGACATTGAATTGAATGTCAACGTCAATAAGCTACACCAGCACCTCTAGCGACCAGAGTTGTGGATATTGCCAATATTTCACTGGAGTAGGACGTATTATTTATACTAACTCTTCAGGCCTCAGTCATGTTCTGCCAGACAATCTGTGTATTTCCGAAATGTAATAAAATCCAAAAAAAATGATTATTTCTGAACGTACCCGAAAACTAAAAAACTGTTTTAAAAAGGTGATAAAAAATTAATATTAAAATTAAAATGGCACACTTTACGTTTTTTATAACTTAATTTACTGATAACGAAAACATATCAACAAACACACTTACTTTATTAGACAATTATATAACAAACGTTATGCTCATCTCACTTTTTTGTAGTTTCATAAAAAAATATTTTATAAAAATTTTAAATTGCGATCGGTACCTTTGGTTTCATAAAGGTACACATTTAAATTATTCTGTGGTTAATATCTGTTGATTTGAATATAAAGCATGGTGTTTTCTCTTTCTTACTCCATTTGAATCATATTTCTCACCAGGAAGTTACAAAGATTTCTGTGAGACCACATGAGTTGTTCGCAAAATTAAACAAATTTAATTGAATTATAGGGAATTTGGTAAAACTAATGCTGCCGAATATAAATTGGAATTATTTTAAAGTTGTTGTTTAAAACCGAAAAATTCTTCCTTTTCCCGTACAGAGGGTGAAATGACAAAATATTTGAACTATTTGATAGAATAATAATTTATTTAGTACCACCGTGGCACGTAGTATCCATGAGTAACCACAATTATCCACAATAATGATTCATAGTATCGAAAATTATCAACCTAATAAGTGAGACGTTAATATTTTTATTTCATTAGTACATTTAATATTGATGTGATTACACACTGTGCATACACAAGTGACGCAAGATGACGTACACAGCACTGTACACGAGTGGAAAAATAATGAAAATTATTGGTATTCGTGCAACTCAATTTTTTCAAGCACCTTCTGTCTGAAAATAATAAAACCACCCATTAGAATTGCATGAAATTTATTCATTATTTATGTATTTTATTCAACACTTTGAAAATTGAAATTGTAATAATCGAGGATATATTATTATTAATAATAGGTGTAATAACGTTCAATTTCGTAGATAAATAACACTTGGTTTTGCATATTTAGCTGGATGACAAACTGGTTGATTTAATATTAAAAATTTGCAACTCTGGAATAAATTATTCAGAAAATATTCAAGAACACATTTATTCTTGAAAAGGTATGTATTTTAATTAGAGAAAATACATAATTTATATTGGGATAGCATCCGAGAAGATATTAAATATGTATTAATAATTACAGCGATCAAAGCTTTCGAATCATAAAGAAATCTATTCTGATTTTTAAATACAGTCTAGGACTGGTTTGTTTCAGAGAATTTTAACAATTGTTCAAATTTCAAAGTTAGTTTTCAAGTGCTTTTCAAGTTATGTTATTATTTCAGTTATGTCAAGTAACTGGCCTATAATGATATAATAACAGAACATTCATAGAATTCGCTAATCAACGTTAAAATTTGATGACTTGTTCAAATTCTACGAAACAACCCAAAATTAAAAATGAATGTTTTTTGTTTGTCCCGTACGCTTTCATCAGATTTAAATGAAAATTTCAAAGGTTGTTCTTATTAGTATCAGGAGTTTTTTGAATTTTAGAAGAAGAAGACGTTCGAGGAACGCATTATCTCTGCATTGTAATGTAATGTTTTTTAGTAGTAACAATGCGGTATACAGCAGCGAATGGTGGAAGTCGGGATAGCTTCAGTGAAACATAAACTTATAAAAAGTAAACTTCTTATTTAGAATAATATTATTTTCACCTTAAAACTATACCGAGTTTCCAGGTATACTGGAATTCACAACTTAAAAACTTTACTCCAAACCTTTTATAATCTCGAGCAACGCTGGATACACGTCAGATAGTATTTTATAAATTCGCGGAACTTTTTACGATTTTAGCACGTTGGCGGAATGGATAGGTTAAGTTCCAGGCTAATCTAAATAACTACGAGTGTGTTTTGTTATTCAGTAAACAAGAAATATGTTTTAAAAAAACTCACCAAACCAGTTGATTTTTTTTGCGACCTCTTGCAGGAACGGAACTTAAAGTTGTTTACTTTTGTGTTGCTACTAATTAAAATGTTTTAAATTGGTGTGGTGTGTTGAATGTGTGTTGTGTTGTGTTGTGTATGGGGGCCACTAGGGGCAGCACTCTCGTGAGAGTGATCAACTTTGGTGTCTCGATCTGGCTTTTATACTAAGGGAAGACATTGCTTGACTGCTTCTCGGTATCAGCGACTTGCTGACACACACACACGACTCTTGTGCAATCAAACGCAACCGTCACAAGATTACGCGAACAAACTTCTAACAAACCAATTAAAATTACGCAGTAAATGATACACTTTACTTAAGTGCCTATGGCTGGAGTTTCCTTTTGAAACTTTCTAGACTGACAGATATCATACCCTATCTCAAATACTAAACATAATAAGAAAATCGTCACCTCAGTTGGATAAGGTTCTAACTTACCATTTTAGAACATACCTAAATGTGCAGATAGAACCATATGTAATCAGTTATGGCATAAAAAAATACAGTGTGTGGCAAGCCTACGCACGACGGAAGTGAAACTTTTAGTATTCTTCTCTCTCTCTTTTCATTTCATTCTCTCTTTTTTCTCACTTCTATCTCGTCACTACTCATTTTTGACACTAAAACTCTGTTCCAAATCGAATAAACCACAATCAATTACGTATTTCACTCGTATTACACTCACCGCGCAGTACACGAAGCAAGCAGCTGATGCCTGGCGTGGCGTCGTTGGCTAGAGAGAGAGGAAAAGAGAGAAGAGAGAGAGAGAACGTTCGTCAGTGGCTCCCTCACCTCAGTAAGCGACTACGGTGAGATAGCGACAGTGAACGGTGAGCGGTGGTGGGGGTCCCGTACCCCCACCACCAAATGATCACGGTTTTTCGTGACGGTCATGAGTCGGTTTTACTCCGGTCCTCGAAAATGCATAACGCGCGTAAAGAAGTTTCACTTCAATAATTCCTTGCCTAAGGTTTTAACTTAATTTCCCTAATATTCCGAGATAGGGCCACATTCTGATGAAATTTTTTCCTTTAAAATTTGTTAAAATTAAATACTGTCTGACTAAGTTCTAACATCAAGCTTCCATTTATAAGTCCTAACATCACTTTGAATCTTTTGCAATCGCAATTTTGTTTGCATGTAATAGTTGATCATTGTCACGAGTCAATTCCTCACTTTGGTTGGATAGGTTTATAAGTTCTTCTTACAATGTTCTGAGGTCTTAAAGTTTTTCAAAGACGATTTCCATAATCTATTTAACATTTTCTGATTTTCGTTCACAATCTTGTGTAAAGTAATTTAGTTAAAAATTTGATTAGAATCTGGACCTATCTCGGAATGGCTTTAGGGAAATTTTTTTAATTAATTAAATTCAAAAAGAAAGACAAACATTCCCTGGTTACGGATAACCTGACAATATTTGAAAATCTCCTACTACCACCACAGTAAGCTGAAAATGTTGCTTGTGTTGTGGTGGAGGACTTAGCCAGCCGAGGAATTGAACACACTACGCCTGGGTGGGATCCAAACGCGATGTCAACTCAGCCACCGACCAAATGTAATTAGAATCTTATGATATGAATTATTATGCACGGAGAAAGATGATCTGTTAAAAAAGTGATAACATGTCAATTTCCTGATAAAATAGTAGTCATTCAGAATATATCGAAAACACGTGTTCTTTTTCTAATAAATATCAGCATTTGTATAAACACGTGTTCCGCCGTCCTCATAAAACATTCGCTTTTAACTGCCACTATGTTAGGAACTCTGTCAATTCATTCGTTAAACGACTGCGGTCCCGTTTTTAACAGGAAAACGAATAATTTGACCAGATTTTTAATAAATTAACAGTGTTGTATATCGGTAAGTTTTCTCCGTGTGCCCTAGCTGGCATACGATTTAGGTATAAATGGTAAGTATACGTCACAAGATTCAACCTCAAAATCAAAAATCGCTAAATAGACAATGAGAAATATCTCAGAACAAGGTAAACCGAAGTTAGAACTCTGTCCTGTTCGAAATGTCTCACTAAGAACTACGAGTAGAATATCAAAGTATATCAAAAAGCACGCATCATTTCATTCTACGAAGTCACTGAAAGGTCAAATACAATATAACTTTTGGTTCTTTGATTCTCAATTAACTGTCGTTTTTCTTAGTTTGTTTAAACACGTCAATATAAACGCATATTTTCATGTAGGGAGCGACACGCTCAAATGCGTCAGACAAATTAAAATAAATGCGAAGTGATAGCACTTTGCAAAAAGTGTCACGTCATTACTCACAGTGATTTATTATTTTCTATTTGTTACTTTGACATTTTGATGCTGATTCAATGGGCCTAGTGGAAGTAAGGTTTTCAGGACGAAGGTTTAATTTAAACGTCAGTTAAATTGGCTAGTTTTAACCGCTTTTCGCCGACTAGAAGTCCATTAATATCTAATATTGTTCTCTCACGGGGGATTTGAGCTTCTTTCGGACTGATATGATGGTAAACACCTGAAAAGGTTTTCATAGTTATTACATTATTATATGTTTTATTTTTACTTGATCGTCAAGTTATTAATTTCAGTATTATAGCTAAAATTATTATCTACTTAAAGATTATATTTATACTCGTATGTTTACATGTGAACAGGGTATCGATTCTCCAATACAGGCCGCGCGCAATCGCCGTCGACAGTACGTACATTGGTCGACAATCTTATCCTTGAGTCTCGTCGAAGGTACATAATTACATACGCCAAACTTAAAAAGTTATTCTACAGGAACAACGAGTGGGTCGAATCACTCGTTGTTCGAGTGGAATGACTCCGTCGAGAATCCCGGCCCAGGTATATTTTCAAATCGCAATGCGATAGATGCTCCGGCGGCCTCCTCGAGAACCATTCATTGGATAACCTCTGCAATAGGTCACCCCAAGTGATTCGCTACGTTTGGTGATATAGCAGGGGTGCCTGTGTTCATCGAATGAATGAATACGTTCATCACTCCTGGACACACCAACCCCAGCTTCCTATCAAATTTTCCTCTCCTTCCTATCCTTAAAAAAACTCTCCACACAACATCCCCAAAGATGACATAGATCCTAAGGGAAATTATTTTTCAGGGCCTTCTGTGTGGACCTAACATTCTTCCCTCTCCCTTACGTATATCTGTCTCTATTTTTGCCTCTTTCTCTTTCACCTGACATTCTTCGTACATCTATTAATTCCTTTAAAAACAAATCTTTCTAAGGCCTGGGGAAAATTATTTTACTTAGACCCTCCTGTGTCGATTAATATTTTTAAAAATACATCTACATGATTGAACACCGATAAATATTTAAAATATGAATTGTTTTTTCTCTATACATAAAAATAATTACAATTTTATATGTGGTAAACTATTAAAGATAAAGACAATTCTTAGTGTTCTCTCTTTCCAAAAGGGTTTACATCGTATGTCTGACTTAAGTAGAAAATAAAATGACAGATATGGCACGACGTGACTCAACAGCTATAGGCGTTTTACGGAATCAGACATAGGCAGCAGTAGTGGCCTTTTTGTTTTGAAGGTCAGATGTGCAAAATTTTACCAGTCTCGGGATAAAACTGTAGATTTTTATACAAATCAAATCCACGGCGGCCGCCAGTGTCATCATGTGGCCGGCCGCCGCAGACATTATTCTATTAATAAATTGATTATCAATTTATTATAAGCAATAATTATTGGCTTGTAACAACCATACAAATTTTTAAAAATCTTCCGAGCAAAATAAATTCCGCTGGCGGGAATTGAACCCACAGCCGGATTGCCGGTCAGCGACGTTTTCCCGATTTTTCAATTTGCCAACCATAATTTGTAGACCTTTTAACCTCTTCAGCCGGACTCTCTCGACCTATCGCCTTGCACCGCAGTGGGAGGGATGGAGTCATACGACCGTCACTCCTAGACACATTGACCCCCAGATTCCAACCAACTGCTCATACCCTTTTCCTTCCCAGAACGTTCTCTCCTTCCTTTCCCTAAAAAGACCCTCGACACCGTATCCCCGAAGATGACATTGGCCCTGAAGCATTTTTTTTCATCAGGGCCTCCTGTGTGGAGCTAATGTTAAAAATAAGCCTTGTCTTGTAAACATTAGTTTATCCTTAAAAATAAATAGTTTGTCCACCCAAGCGATTGTTGGCATATCATGCCAAGTGTGCAAAACGTTTTGAGCGATTTCTTACTATAATCTGCCAAATGTATAGAATCTAACAATATCTAACAATAAACGGTGAAATCTATTAAATCTATTTGTTTCCGTATTAAAGTTTTGAGGAATAGTAGTAAATGTATCGGACCGAATAAATTAATTCCTTCGGTCTTTTATGCGGGTAAGAATTATGACATTCTCATCTGCATGAACCAACCGGATTTATTAAAGAAAAGCACGTGTGTAAATCGTTAAGTCATGTTGTGATTACCAGTACAAAATATTCCCGATTTTTGTTTAAATAAGAACTTTGTTTACTGGCAACATCGTGTCACATTACAAAGTAGAGATTTTTATTAAAATATTGTTTATGGTTTTGCATAGTTATTATTCCATAATTGATTATTTTTATTTACGACATGAAGTAATTAAATTATATTTAATGATGCAACTCGGTTATTTCCCAGAGCAAATTCTTTCATCCAATTTACATACAAATTTCTTCATCAACATTATACTATAGATGGTTATCATTACAGGGGCGTACCACAAATTTTCTGATGGAGTCGATTTTCCAGAATAAACTACCAGCATTTTCCTCCTTTAAGCCCCCCGCCCAACCAAATTTATACCGATTTATAAAAACTTTCTTTTAAGTTTTTAAGTTCCAAAAAAAAATACATGTCATTTTTTTAAGATAATATCAATACATTTGTTATGCCTAAACATTAATTATATGAAATTCCCTCGATAGAAAAAAAATAGCAAACTAAGCTCCAAAAATTATTTAAAACACGTTTTGTTCTATTATTTAATATGATATATGCATGAAAAAATTCACAGTGTATCATTAAATGCAACTAAAGCATTTGTCGAGAGGTTTTTGCTCTATTTCAAATGAGTCGTGTTTTATTAAATATTATCATCATTTTCGCTTAATTATTATCGTTTTTTTTAATATTATCTCTCTTTCAAACCACCTTTCCTCTGAGCCTATTTCATCTGGAGAGTATTTTAAAGAATTCATGGTGAAAAATGATTACGGCTTTTTTATCAATATACTATTAATAATGTGACTGCATGATCGTTTCAAAATAAAATATGAATCATTCAGAATATTTCTGAACACGTGTTCAACGCAGGTGGCCTTTTCCGAATAAATGTAATGGACGAGATGCGAAAATATTATTATTATGAACAACGCGTGTTTTATTTTTATTTATTTTTTATTTATTATCAATATAAAATTGTTCACAGTTTTTTTTCGATATCTGTCTCACTAGGATATACCTGTGTTGAGACAGATGTATTGGATACATAAATTAGCATTTATTTAGTTAATTAATTAGATTCTAGACTGCCCTAATATAAACACAATTGCAAAGATCTTTACATAATTATTAGCAACGCGTTAAAATCAGTTTTACGAAGAAATAATTTTCAAATTTCATCCAAAAGTTTTTAAGACAATATTAGCTTTAATTTTACCAAACGAAAATTTGAAACAGAAAAATCAGAAAAAGATACGGTCACATCTAGGACTTGAATCCAGGACCCTTGCCTTGCTGGGGCGCCGCTCTACCAATTGAGCTAATGGGATCCTATCTCCTTCGGTTATATTCAACTGTATCATACTTCCAATAAGAACTACCAACATTGTCTTCATTTTCTCACCGCACATATGTATTGGCTTTATGTATGATCGCAAGATTCAACCCGAACTAAATGGAATCTAGACAGTGTCTTAGATAAATATATTTTATTTTTATTTTAATGTGCGACATCTATTGACTTTTTCTGCAAGTCTAGGATGAATATTTTATTATTGGAATAACTTAATGAACAAAACCTTAACCTGTAATATTTAATTTTAGTGCTTCAGTTTAGAGTTTTTGTTCAATAAAAACAAAAGAAAAGTCAGAGCACGCTTCTGGTATGCAGAATAATATTATGTAAATCAACAATTATTGCTCAGAAAGAATTTGTCACTTGTAAAGTGTTAATCCAGAATGAATAATGGGGCAAATCACACATAACAACAATTATTTTTGTTGTTGCCGCATTCATGTATTATACTTGCAAATTCATGCCTTGAAACAATTATTTAATTCCTTATTACTCATTATTTATCAATCATTTTTAATTTAAACATTCCAAAAACTCACAACGAATTATCCTAGTGCTAGAAGATCGAGAGCTTTAACTGATTTTTCAAAAAATATTGGTTCACATTTTTGGGCAATATTGAGTGTTTTTTTTATTAGTATTTAGGCCAGAACACTATAACATAAGAAAATGGAAACTGGATTATTGCAAAATATACAGTTTTTTGTAGCCTAGTTTATCTCTGATTTCTTCGAAAATATAGGTAAGCCTACTAGTATTGTTTACCAACATTTCGACAAGATCGTTTCATCTCAAAAATGTATGTATTTTACACATCGATACATCAACTCTAGATATTCTTACAAATTCCACATCTGATTCTTTAGCATAATGAAAAATTGAAAAATTGGTCCTTGCAGACCAACAACAGGTAAAAAGCAATGCTTCTTTTGATCTTTTAACTGCGAAATAATGCACTTTCTTTTTGATGACTGTTTTCGTAACCCAATTTTTCGAACAAATAATTTTGGTTTCGGTGCACTTTTTGATATTTACACGCCCCGTCTAGAATTTGTTGGTCGATGATTTTTCACGTAGGTATTTGAAGTTATCTACATTTTCTAAAGTGTTGCAGTTGCATGTTCGAAAACAATTGTGAATAAAAAGTTATGAGTGGCAGAAGGATGACTTTTATATGAGATACTAAAAGTGACACATTTGGTTCTTTGTGTCTTCAAAGTTGAAATAGTATTGTTCAGTCTACTACTCACCTTGTTAAAATTTTCAAATGTTTTATTTGATTAAATTGTGTAATTTCACATTTTAATATTTTTGCGGAAGGTTCTACAGCCAAGACTCTCAGTATCGTCCTGGTGTAAGACAATCCTTTGTGCCAATCTTTTGTTATGTTATCCTTTGTGCTATGCATAAAACCTAGTCTTATAAACATTAGTTTATCATTAAAAATATAATAATATTTGACAAGTGTTGACTATATGTTGATATTTCACCAACAAATGTAGATATAATATGTCTCAACGCCATCTAGTGGGAAATTTAGCACTAACAGAGCCTTTCCTACAAAAATAAAGTTGGTTGTTTACAAGTGAAAAGATATAATAAGCAGTAATTATTGATTGAAGTACTAGTACATATTGAATTATTTAGCGTGTTGGAAATAAGCCGACGTAGCTCAGTGGTCCAGAGCACCTGACCGGACATCAGAAGTTGCGGGTTCAATTCCCGTCGGCGGCATTTATTTTTACTCGGGAGATATTTTCAATTTGTATTGATATTTCAGGCGACTAATTATTGCTTATAATAATTTGTTATCCTTTGTGCTATGCATAAAAAAACCTCGTCTTATAAACATTAGTTTATCATTAAAAAAATAAAAATGTAAATATAGGTTTGTTCAAAATGTTAAATCTCCTAAAGTTCTTCACAGATTGCTTTGAAATTTTGACACAGCGTTGCATTCGAATATGCGGGTATTTTATAAATATTGAAATTATACAGATGTTATCTGTGACAGGTAAAAACATGTTTTTTTTTAAATCATCACGTGCAATTGTGTCTCTATCTGCACAAACAGACTGATCCATAGCAACGCGTGGCGGGGTAGAGCTAGTATAATATACAAATCTTGATCTATTAGAAGTTCAGTGGTGCAGATTCAGTCGTGGTGATTCGATTTTTACATCGATTGGCATCTTATTAAATATGCAAGGTACAAGATAAGGGAATGTTCGTTGGCTAAATTTATTAGTAATTTTTGGAATGAACATACCATTATTTTGATTAAATCTTGTGTTGTGTGTGTGATCTACTTTTTCTTTACTTATGAAATTCGACAATATGTTTCGGCAAAAAAATTTTGGCCATAATATCCCTCGAACAGGTAATATATTAATTTATAACGATCTTAAAGGTAATATTAAAAAAACATAGACTCACTGATACAGACCATATATTCAACAGTTGTGACGTACTAGATATACGCCAATTATACGTTAAAACACCACTAAACTACATTTTTTACTAAAAAAACAAATTTCAACATACACAAAATATCACTAACAGACCAGTTAGACAAGCGTACAAAGAAAACATAAAAACTCCGACAGTAAATACAAGCTTTGGACAAAGACACTATCAATACCATGCTATAAAAGCAATTCTAAAACTTGAAAATAAAATTGAGGAAAACAAATATATGTTCAGACACAAAATTACAAAATGGATTAAAGAACAAAAAAACAATATTACCAAAATTTCATAACATAAAATAATAAAACCTACACGTAACACTCAAAACCAATATAAAACACACATCACTCACAAACACACAACATGTAATATAAATATACAGAATTTAACTTTATTTCATTTTATTTTACTTTAATTTTAAATCGATATTTTTAGTTTAAATTTATTTTAATTTTATGTTTTTTTCTTTAAATGTATGATGTATATTTTGTTGAATAAATAAATAAATATTCACTGACTTATATCATAATTTTATACCTCTTCTTTGTTCATATAGTTTTGGATTGTTTGTATGTAACCTACGTTTGTCTTCCACGAGTTTCCCTGGTTTGAAAAACCTATTTCTGATATAAGGAGTAATGGCTACAAATAGCAAAATTCAGTCCTTTGTGATCATTGTAGCCTAGACTGACTGTATTATATACAGTGTATAATATATAACCTGCACACATCTTCATCCAATTCACGTTCATCCGCTCTTGTTTTGTGTTTCGACCCAACTTGTTATCTCTTCTTCCGAACAGGTTTTCTAGCGACCTTGAGCCCTCTTGGTTCCTATTTAGTACCTCTGAATGACCACTTTCGTTCTTAACATTTTTTACGCATTTGTATTTAAAAGTCTATGTTTATGTAAAATGTCAATATAGCCATCATAAATATAGAAATGTGATTTTCTAGTAGATAATTCGCCAAAAATTGAATACGTTTTAATCATTTTTTTGTTTGTTTTATATTCCGTTTCTTCTACATTTTATTTTTAAGTTATACCAATACAATTACTAAAAATTGGAAACTTCGGGAAGAAATTCTGGGACTAACTACCATAATACAGGGTTTTCCAATAAGAGGTGTTATTTTGATATTCAATCGTAAAAGAACAATGGTTTCGTTGCTTGTGAGGCACGTAGCGCCGTTTTGTTGAAAATAAACGCTGTCCAAATCAATACCATCTAATTCCGGCCATAAAAAATCATTAATCATCTCTCGATAGCGCAATCCATTCACCGTTACTGTTGCTCCAGCCTAATTTTAGAAAAAGTAAGGTCCAATGACTCTGCTGGACCATAAACCGTACTAAACAGTCACACGTTGAAGATAAAGAGGCTTTTCAACAATAACTCTTAAGTTTTCCGAGCCCCAGATGCGATAATTTTGCTTGTTGACGAAGCTAACGAGGTGGAAATGGGCCTCATCACTCAAGATGATTTGCATTTGATTCACTCAAGTGAATTTTAATAATTTCAATGCATTGTTGAAGCGCGTATCGTTCCATTTTTATTAATGGCGTAGTTTTTACTTGTCAAATGTTAAAAAATGACAGCTTCAAAAGTAACATCTACCGAAATAGCAGGCTATTCAAAATAACACCTCTTATTGGAAAACCCTGTATGTAATGTAGATTCTTCAGAGGACATTTTCAATTTATTACTCAATAAATACAAAAGATTGTTGCTAGGGAACATAAGTTACTATAAAAATATAAAATAAAATATTTTAAAGTAATACAATTAATTCTACATAATTTTAGCAGTCAAGTGGGGGAGTGTGTAGTACCCAAAATTAAATCCTCCTTTTATTAGCTTAAATACTTGACACATTAATTTAGTATTTTACGTATTTCTGCGCAAATACATAAGTTACAATTAATAATTGACTGAATAATTTTGATTTCTATAGTTTAAAAACCCATAAGACAGAAAAATGCATGGGGTCGTCGGAAGACCCACTTGGTTACAGAAGTTTTGTTTGGCATCTTGGCCTGTCAATAATAATAATAACATGGCATTTATATAGCGCAGTTTAGTGTCATTTCACTTCAAGTGCGCTTTACTATAACAAACTTAAAAACGGTAATTTAGAATTAGTGGTCATGTTCTTAAAATTATTCTTACAGTGAAAATTATATTTTATGTGAAAAAAAAAGTGTTTTATGTATAGTGAGATGCAATAAATAAAATAAATTGATGGCACACAAAATTATATGCAAACTATACACTACAAAATTAATATTACATACCTTAAATGAAATCTGACTTCGGTTAGTTGAATAATTATTTAAAAATATATTCAGGTTCTACCACTGTATTTAACTGACTACATAAAGTAAATTAATAAATTTTCATGTTAAAAATATATAAATTTAGAATAATCTACAATACGTAACTATGAAAAAACCAGTCGAAATCGTGGGACATAACAAAATGCTTCAGTTTTCAGGTATACTACTTGAATTCACACAATAAAAAATTTACTCCAAGCCATTCGTAACCCGGAGCAACGTCGGGAACACGTCAGCTAGTTCATAAAAACAAGGAGTCATTAAGGTTGTAAAATTACGTATTTTGTAAGAATTTTTTTTTTTCTTTTTTTTTTTAATTTATTTATGTCTATTCTTGAATACACATTTTACAAATGATTACAGTGGTTTATATTGAAGTACAGAAAAAAGGTACAAAAAATAAAGAAAATAGGTTGATATAGAAACTAGAATTAATGTGGATATTAGCACTTCATTAGAAAATAATTTTGGTGTGCCACAAGGAAGTACGCTAGGTCCTCTTCTCTTCATTATATATATTAACGAACTGTGTAATCAACATATAGGTGGGAAAATTATTACGTTCGCAGATGATACCGTTATATTGTTTGAAGGAGACGATTGGAAGGAACACACCACCTTGCTAACACCGGTATAAACAGAGTGAAACAATGGCTGGACAGCAATTTGCTTACATTAAACGTATCAAAAACCAAATACCTAACATTCAGTTCTACTATTTCAGGGCAACCCCAAACACCTCACCACCTTATAATACATAAAATTAACTGTAATTTTGGAAATAGTAACCCTCCATGTAAGTGTGAAGCCCTCGAGTGCGTTCAATTTATTACATATTTAGGCGTTATAATTGATAATAACCTCAAATGGAAGAACCAGATTGAAAATGTAGCTAAAAGAGTGCGCACCCTGATTCACATATTTATTTCTTTACGGGAAATTTAAAAAAAACAAGACTTAAAAAACATATACTACGGCTGTGTAACTCAATCATAACCTACGGTTGCATTGGGTGGGGAGGTGCAGGAAGAACAACATCAAACCCGTTATCGAAGGCACAGAAATCTATTTTACGTGTTATTATGAAGAAACCTTTCAGATATTCGAGCGACGCTCTCTTCAAAGAATTTAATGTACTAGATGTCCGACAGTGCCATATAAAAAAAATTGTAATCCATGTTCATAAAAATAAAATGAAAACAGCCGAACATAAACATCAAACCAGAAGTAAGGAAAGGAATGACCTTTCCGTTCCAACAAGCAACACAGCGGCTTATCAAAAAATATTCTCATATCTCGGTCCTAAAATATATAATAAAATCCCCTCTCAGCTGAAACTGTGTGAATTGTCATCCTTCGGTCCAAGAGTGACAAAATGGTTGTTGGATCTAGGCAGGACTGATTCCGAAATGATACTAAAAATGTAATTTGAAATCACGAACGCCTCTATGTATCTTTATGTATCTTTTTTATGTATCTTTTTATGTATCTTCGTTTTAACATACTTATTTTAGCTAGTCTTAAATCCTGTATTCGTCTAGCTAGGAAAACTTGAAACCTATAAATTTGACTGTCCTGAAACGGGAATCCTTCCTAGTTGGACAGTCAAAATCATAAAATGTAATCAATATTATAAAAATAAATAAATAAAAAATAGGTAAAAGTGTGTGTGGGTGATATTGTATGTTACGTGAACACCTCACTAGGAGAACCTGTTCTGAGGTGTTAACGTGTTTGTGATTAAGTGTGACAAGAATTTTTGTGTTGTAGTAGAAAGTTGGTTTTATTTTATTTTTGTATTTTTTTACACAGACACATATTTAAACCTGCAAACACACATTTCTATGTGAGTGTATGTATTGATGGATAATTCTTGAAAAACGTGTATAAATATTTAATTTTACTTATTATATTTTACTTATGTTTGGTTTGGAATTATAATCTTTTGAAAAAAGTGAATATCTTGATTTTTATCCAGGCTACGATATGTTTTTTGAGAAAGTTTGTAGATGTATTTATAGTCAGTAATTGTTTCATAGTAATGGGCATACTGTTAAAAAGACAATATGACTGAATGTGTCATTGTCATATTGTAGTGTATGTTATTGTTATGTAAAGACTACACGTGCTCGAAGAAATCTACGCATCCAGAAGACTCGTATCGTCTGATAACAAAAAAATGTGCAATGAACAATGACGATAGGAGAAGTTCCAGATAAGAGCATTGAGCACCTTGACTGCGTAAATAGTTGAAAAACGTGTTCGTAAAACGCTTTGTACATTAATTTTATATACGCGGTGAAAGAAATATGCATATCGTGACGTTGTTATACGTAAGAGCAACTTGAATAATATAGGTAAGGCGATCCACTACGTCGTGTAATATTTTAAATTAAACCGCTATCAATAACAACCCTTACGTAGATGGCGATAAGGTTTAAATTCCCGCTTAACACCAACCGCCTGTTTTGATTTATGCAAGAAAAAAACATGGCCAAAAAGTGCCTTTTATTTTATTTTGTGGATGTTCAGGCATAAATATTTAATTTTTTTTCGTCATTTTATAAATAACTTAATTTGTCACACTATACAATAAAATCAAAACCGAAAATGGGTTCGTAAGTGGGAGATTTTGAACTTTAAAGCAGTTTTCATAGGCCTTATACATAATTTTTTTCTGGGTTTATAAAAAGACTTATCTAAAAAATACTCGATTATTTCAAAGGCCAATATGTATTCTACTCGCATTATTTGATTAAAGCATCTGAAACATTTCGAGGCGACCAAATTTTCAAACCAAAAACACATGATTTTGCATTACTACGTATGGCATCGCCTTAACATGGAATTCATTGAAAAATATATTAGTTTTTACCTTCTACACAATGACACTACAATTATTGTTATTAACCGTTATTGTCTCACAAAATTGAGAAAAAAATGTGGTTAGTAACGTACACTCTGTATGTTTCCAGAAAGTTCTTAATTTAAACGTTGTTCATGTATGTCAAAGATAGACATTCAAAGTATATATGTGTCAACAAAATAAATATTGGGCCGGGCGGCGTTTTTGTGTTTAAAAGTTGTGGCGAATACTATATTCTACATCACGGGTGTGATCGAGATGACAAGATACGCTTACTCGCTTACACTGAGACGAATACGGAATGCAGTATTAAACAACCTACTGCCTGTAGGTTGTCCTTCTTGTACGTATGTGTTGCTACTTTCAACAAAGCTATCTCGCTTTCAATGTTATTTCTTAGCTTTTACTAGTGTTTGCCGAGTAATAAAAACACTTTCTCAACAAACACGTGGGGATTTTGGCACTCATTTACTCAATTTGGTTAGGTTAAATTAGGACTAAAACCACAAATTGAAAGTACGTCAATTAACGTGATTTTCGCTTGCCACTTGTGAGATCTTTACAACATGTCTAGTTATATTATTTTTCGGAGTGGAAAACTCTCTCAATATCGCCATTCACCCTGATTTTCTAAATTCCCCAATTCCCGTGTAAATATGTATAACATAACGCATCATAACACACAACACAATACAATAATCTTCCGAAATATGAATTAATGTACCTGATACGGTCATAAATGAATGGATGAGTATAAGTATATAATGTATCGGGAACATTTCCTATCCCTTTCCCTATCCTATATTCCTCTTCCCTTTATTAGTTCTTGTTGGGAAGTAAGAGCTTCATACGATGCACGCACAGATGGCAGTGCATAGAGCTTGCGTGGAAGTCCGCAAGATGGAGCCAGTGGCCAGTTGTCGCCAGGGCCAGTGGGTAGGCTCTCAGAGAAACTTACTGTTTCAGATTCCAATTAGCCAGCTTCTAGTTAGGTCGACTACCGAGTCACCATTATATTACGCGGAGTAATAATAAATCCCTGTTTAATCTAAAAGAACCAATTATTCATTTACTTCTTCCAAGACGAGGTGGAGGCCTGTTTGTACGAACACTTACCGTACAAACTTACCACTTACTTTTTCGGCCTTACCTTATTTAAAGTCAAAATAAATGACAGACGTCTGGTCTACGATTTACTCCCTGCAAGACTTTACCATGTGAAGGAGACCGAGTCCTGTTCTCTTCAGTTTTGTATCGCGCAGTTTTTTTTGAAATATTTTTGTCGTGTACAGCTATTGCCGATTAGGCTGGAGGTTGACTTATCACCGAAAATGTTGATAAACACCTTTATCGTTTCAATGTTGACAATTTTAAGGAGGTCGTGTTAACTCTGCAGGTCGACAATGTGAAGTCGGTTACTGATTGCAATGTTTTCAGCAGTATTTAATAACCAGGTCTGAATCGACAGATTCACCAAACCTTCATTTTACCATTTGCTTCCGTCAATATATCCATTCATAAATTTGTTAATGCAACCTTTATGTCAAAACACTTGTTTCGCGTAGATAATTTCCCTTTTCTGCGCAGGAGCTGATTACTTTAATGTGCGCTCTTCGGCGTTCAACGTACGACTTTTGTCGTAGATTATTCAAATCATTCTCGAACCCTCACGGTGCCAAAAATATGGTCACGTGGTTTGTCTCCAGCTCGTCAAAATGATATCCGAATTTCATATTGTGGCAAGTCTATCTCTTCTAACTTCAGTGGCTAAAACACAATCCGTCGTACTCATAATAGCTAATACGGAAGGATAAGAATAGGTTAGTAGAAAATGTTACTCATAATCACGTGCATGCGTAGGTATTGCATATACCGGCCGTAATATCTCAATATTAGTGGCCGATAGATTTAAAACCGCCGACCCCGGGGAATAGGGACGGATTACTATCGTATTAAGATGGAGATCGCGCACTTTGTTAACAATCTGGTTGATTTGACAAATATCGATCGGTTGTGCAATGAAAATGTAAAAAAGCAGTAATACCCATTGGCAGCACTTTCGATTTACCAAAAAAAATACGGAACGCATAATCAAATTGGCCAAATTTAAAGGCAATGAAAACCGGGTCAAATGTCATCTGAAGAAAAGTGATGTTAGCAATTAAACGTGAAATGCGAACATTACCGTGTTTTTCAGGATTGGAACAAAGTGGTGCCATCCTAAAAAAAATTTTGCCAGAAAGTTAAGATAAATAGTAAATATTTTAACCCGAGTAATAAACGGACCTCTTCACCGTATTAGGGAATCTTTTTATAAAGACTTTTTTACTTATGTAAGACTGAAAATTTTTTGCACTTTTGACAGCATCGATCATGAAAGACCGTGACCTCCCGACGTAGCCACAAGTGCCCTACTGCCAGTTCTTGACCCTCAAGGTCGAAGCAAACATTTTATACCAAAAGCCACTCCAGCGGAACCTGCTATCATTGAAAAAAGTAGCCATTGAACTCATTTGTTTGTTTGATTAATTTTTCGTACATATTAACGGTTCTTATTAATATAAATGTTCCTATGCAGACAACATAGCTGGATTTTTGGGTACGTCGATAGAGACGAGTTTTTGATTCTTGGAACTGGATTTTAATCTATCGATGACTAACCAAGGCTCACTCAAAACAGTATACCACGATACTTAGTACGATAATTTATTAAAGAGCGAATTCTCTTGGAAATATAATACTTACGAGAGTGTAAAATTGTGTTGTTATTTATTTTTGAACTAGCTGACGTTTATCCGGAGTTGCTCGACTTTCTGTAAGCACAATATGCATGTACTATATATGTAAACCCTCAGGAAGAAATTCTCTAAGTGATAGTGAAAACCCTACCAAAATCAGTTTTGTAGTTTTGAAGAACTAAGCGCACAAACAGACAGACATTATTTTTTTTATGAAACACGTATAAGTCACTTTTTAAATGATTTTTTCGGTAATTAAGGAATGAAAATCTTGGAAGCTGAAGTTAACCCACTTCTTGACATCCGATCGAGCTGAAACTTGGTAGATAGACTCGTTTTTAATGACAATGCATCGTATCAACCTTTTGTGACAATCACGTACACATACACGTACGTATATGCATTTCTCTGAAATCGGATAACATTACACCAGTTAATATATGAAAGAAATGTCGGTCCTACCCGATCGGCATTTGGCGAAGTGACTCCAAAACCTGGGTGGGGAGATTTCGTACTCATTAAAACAATTTTTAGTTTTAGAAGACATTTTAAAAGAGATTTGGTGATATTTGACCACTACGGGGCGATACTTGACACCAAAACTTAACACCGAAAATCACATCACTTAACTAATTTTATACTGAAATACCGACCCTATAAGGTATCACTTCTACATACACAAACACCCACTTTACCGCATTCTAAATATCTGTTCCGATGATGGTCACTTTAACACTGTCCGAAACATTGGTTAAAGAAGGACAAACGCAACACGGCATAGTAACCCAAAAATTAAACACGATCAGTAGTTTAGTTTTCAAAAATGTAGTTAATGTAATATACGGAATCACCAAATAGGTGTTGTTGTCATATCACTTCTCATCTACTTGATAACAGTGGCGGCTCGTGACTTTTGAGTGTGATTTTCAGATTTCATTTTAATTTCAGTTTAGCCGTGCGCTGCACCGATTTCCTCCAAATATTAATACACAACAATAACATCAATACTGCCATTTTTAATATTAGCACTCCGTACACCCAAAAATCACGAGCCGCTACTGCTTGATAGCCTATATTGGTTTAGAGCAATCATTCTCAAAGTGGTCTATATTTAACCCATAGGGGTCGATTCAACCTGCGGGGGGTCCATATCCCCATATTCACGAACAAAAAAATGGGGGTGTATGAGATGTAAATGGGGATCCACAAGAGAGGATCCCATTTAGGCCACATTTTTTGGGAAAGTCATTTTTTGTGGTTTGATTTGAAATAAGTGGTTTCGAAAATTCTGTGAGGAATCCAATACTGAGTAATTGAGAATACCCCATACATATAAACCCATTCTGAAATCTAGTAAAATTTCGGTCAGAAATATTAGTAATGTGGTCTTCGGGACAAAAGAGTTTGTGAATCTCTGGTATAGAATTGTAGTTAGAGATGTTTTTACTTTTTGGTCTGATGTTGAATTTGTATAAGCCGTTGATTTCTTACAAATAAATAAGGAACTGTTCGCAGCAATCATACTTGGTTGATCTCTGCGTGAAGGACATTTTTACTCAAAGGCATGGTTTTTCAACTTGTACAGTACAGGGGGGTCGCGATCTATCAAAAAAATTAGTCACGTATAAGAAAAATCATTTATTAAACAATGAATTTCAAGTACTAATCAATTGTTACTTATGCGTTCTTCCCAAAGAACTAATAGATAAAAATCTTTTGTATTTGTTAAAGGATGAATCTAAGATGACTAGGTATAATTATTTCCCTTCATAAGTATTCCGAACAAGGAGGAACACATATGGTAGTTAAATTCAGAATGTTTTACAATGAAATAAATCCCGACTTCTAGTATTACGTAGTGGAATCCGAAAGCTTATCAATGTAACAATACTGAACTATCAAATGCATCATTTAAAATTTTATATAGAAATAACAAGTCAATGAAAATCCTTCTGTTCGACAATTCAAACTTATCTAATTCATTTGAAAGAGTGTTGTAGTTCAACAAAATACTGGAATCTTTCAATAGCTTGTGTATGAATATTGTAATGTGGGTTTCAGAATTGTACTCAAGTTGACTTCTAACAAAGGCAAAATATAACAGTTTAATACACCTAATATTGTTGAAATTTTGTAATTTACCTTGCTATAAATCCCAACATTTGTAAACCCTTCTTAGAGATTTCAAGTTAGGTAAACAAAGGAAAGATTTGTTTGTGCGCTATCACTATATGTCAATAATTTTTCACAGAAACTAAATCAAATATTTTCCAACAACCATAATTTAAACTCGTGATGAAAGAGAAAGGGGCCTTTTTGGCCCGGAGCTCTGTATGCCATTATATCAAAAAGTCACTATATATTGGTCCACAAACTATGGACTTGTAGTTCCCAGATACCTGAATAAATACGGTCAAAGAACTCTAGAATACCTCGTTTCACTTATAATTTACAACATGTTACTCAACTTAATAAAAAGCTGTGAATTGACTCTCGGGAAGAAATATATGTTAAAAAAATGGTTATGTGAAATAATTTTTTATACTAATGTAATTATGTGTATATTTTATGTACTTGGAAATGTATTTAAAATTTTAAAAAAAAGGAATTGTTAAAAGAACCCGTTGACAAACTGACGTCAGTCAGTTTAACGGGACTTAATAATAATACTGTATTTTTGAAAAAAAATAAAAACGTGTCGATATATACAACGTCAGCGAAGTCGTCATCATTGAAAGCATTATTTGGTTGTCTTTCGAATTCAAAGCGTTATTTTCACGTTAGCAATGTAAAACTTTAATAAACGTTAAAGTATGTAGTGAGGGGTCGCGACACTTTATTTTTGTTTTTAAGGGGGTCGCGACACTAAAAAGGTTGAGAAACGATGCTCAAAGGCAACTTACATTTAGATCCGCCAAGGCCGATGCGTCTAACAGACTGGTTGAGCCTTCTTGATTGAATGTAAAAAATTGGAACAGGGCATTTTCTACGTATTAGGGTCACGTTTTACCATTGAATTATAAAAGGCACCTTAAATATATGTTAAAAAACAAAGCAGTTTTAAAATAACAAACCATGAAAAGCGCCCTTGATACTGTGTTATTTGTTATTATTGTTATATACGCTGATGAACTAATTCAAAGGCTTAATAACACAAAAATAGGTTGCCATGTTCAAATAGGTTGCCATGTAGAGTATTCATTACGCAGGTGATATGGTTCTAACACCGTCACTTAGCGCATTATGAAACTACTGTATATATGTGAAAAAAATTTCAAAAAATCATAACCTTGTATATAATAAGTCCAAATCAATAGTTATGGTTTTCAAGTGTAAAAACTAAATCATTCAAATACCTTCAGTATGGCTAGACGAAAGAAAAGTGGATGTTAGTCGTAGCGGCAAATACCTGGGACATATTATCACAGACGACGTGAAAGACATCGAGGATATGGAAAGACAAAGAAGAGCAATATCCGTTAGAGCAGGTATGCTGTCAAGGCGTTTTCACTTTTGCAGTACAAACGTCAAAAGAATACTATTCAACGCATTCTGCACTTCGCTGTACACGTCAGAACTTTGAGTAGATTACACTGCATCCCAATGGCACAAGCTAAAAGTAGCTTACAATAATGCCAACTAATCCACCTACCGATATACTGCAGCGCTATGGAAATGTTCCTGGAAGGACGAGTGGATTCTTTCAGAGCGCTTCTCTGCACCACATGAGAAGCTTATGGCGCAGACTACGCCAATCAAATAACAGTATCATCACTGCCATAATTGCCTGTATGGAACCTCCCCTAATGGCACTCTGGCGACGGGAGAAGTTCAAATATCTTCCATATACGGCTGCTTGCTCACATTTTTCACTTCTATTCCGCATTGCTTATCTGTGTATTTTTATCATTTGTGTTATTTTAAAATTTGGAATGATTGAACTGGAATAAACTAGTATTATTATTATTATTAAACGGCGCTGATAATAAATAATGTCCAATAAGACCATAATTGTGACAATAATTCTAATTCACTCAAGTATTATTATTAGACGAAATTGTGAGGAAACCAGTGGTAAAAACGGGTAACTGGTTAATTTACCTAACATTTGGAGTCGATTTTGTGGTTTAACTTTTTTTGATTGAGCTTTCGTTTTCGAGTAAATCGAATTTGAAATGGGAATTTTTTTCGTCGAATTTGAAAAATATCGGTCACTATGGCTTACATACTATCAGCTGTTTATTTTATTTAAAATGAGTGGGCGTGGGGCGTTTAGTTTCCAAAAAAAGGAAAATCGAATTATTAAAAAAAAAAAAAATCTGGATTCTCTATACAGGGTGTCCGGGTGTAAAGTGCGCTAGTTTTGGGGGTTGTGATTCTACGTGATTTTAGAAATTAAAAAGAAAAAAAATCGTAATTCTAATGTTTTAAGGTAGTTTTTGTATGGGAAAATAAACATTCTTATATGGAAAAATATTCATGCAATGGTAAATGAACATATATGATATTTATCTTTTTTACTTCTACCATCTTGTAGAATCACCTCCCGAAGTTAGCGCTCTTTACCCCCGGACACTCTGTGCGATGTTGAATCCCCAGATCGTATTATTTTTTAAAGCGGATCCTATTATTTTTTAGCTTTCGCGCGTAACTGCATTAGGAAAAAATCTATGTCTGTACGTTTTTATTTCTTTTTTCAAAATCCATTGTCTAGTTTGTATATTAAACGTCTGTTGATGGTGTTCAAACCAGGCAATATAAAGAATTTTTGGAGATCCGATCTCCTGTACAAGGTAACTCATCAAAAAAAAACGTACCGACATGTTGGTGGTCGATATATATATTATACAGGGTTTCCGGGGGTAAAGTGCACTAATTTCGGGAGGTTATTCTACGTGACGATAGAAGTAAAAAGACAAACAACTTTTTTCGAAATTCCAACTTTTTTTTCCCATATTAAAATATTTTTTTCCATAGAAGAATATTTATTATCCCATACAAACAATTCAACTTTTTTTAACCTAAAAACTACCTTAAAACATTGAAATTTCTTAAAAAGTTATTTTCTTTTCTACTTCTAAAATCATGTAGAATCACCCTCCCTCGAAGTTAGTGCACTTTACGACCGAATACCCTGAATAATAAAATATTTGCACTAGCGTCAAAACCCAGAGCGGAAATTGAGGACTACGTTTGTGTGGATTAAAAGCCGCGCCGCGCCGCCGCACAGTGGCTAAAAATCGCCTTGTCAATGCTTTTTCTAGTTTACAATATTTTATTTACACTGCAAGCCTACTCATATGTAAAGCATTTAAGCATTAAAATGAATCATCAACATTAAAAAGTGTTTTTTTTCAACTTTGAGGATTTAAAAAAAAAAAGTTGCGCCACAATACGAAGTATGTCAAAAAATTACAAATAAATAGTAGTAAGGATATAAAGGCCAACCTTATGATTCCAGAGATAACCTCATTTTTAATGTTAGTGACATACAAATTTTTCTTTAAAAAATGATAACTCCTTCATTTGTACACGCAATTGCTTCATACGAAATTTTATAGCATAGTATTGATAAGCAGAATCCATTTCTAGCCAAAAAAAATACCCTTGAAAATTCAAGTCTCTATGTCTATGAAAGGCGATTTTCAGCCCACTGTGCGCCGCCAGATTTCCTTTTAAACGACGAATGACTAAGAAAAAGAGATTCCAACGAAGCTATCAACGGAAGATCTACACAAGGTATTGATGTATTTCTCTATTTTCAGAGTAGGTACGGTATTATCTTGTGGTATTTGAAAGTGTTAAAATAAATGTGGTCAAGAGGAAATGACGCTTGAGGAAAATGTATTTAAATAAACAGCTATAAAAATACCGGTCAGCCTTCCAAACAACTTGTTTACCGTGGGTGGAAACTGTGCGTTACAATAAACAAGTATATAACAGAAGAGAGGGTACAACGGGGTCTTAAAGGCTCAAATTAGTTGTATTATTATTATTATTATTATTCATGTAGAAAAAACTGTCAGCATAACATGTTTATTGTTTATATGACGATAAGTATCGTTTTGGTTTGGTATTCTTGGTGTAAGGTTCTCAGCGTAGCAGGCACAGCATAATTCAACGCATTATATGGTCCATACGGTCCGTAACCTCTTTTTTTGTTGAATATTGCATCAGATGACGTCACATAGTTGACAATCTCGCTCACGATGGAATCCCGAGCGGTTATATATGACGTCACTGCCGAGCCGGAGCGTTGAGAATCGTAAGTTTTATAATATTTTTTTAAAGATCGATTTATTTATTACAATAAAAAATAAATTTATAAAAATATACATTTACACGGAATCGACGTTTGTTGCTCTATATTTTTATATGAATACGAGGTGTTCGGGGGTAACTTCTCCTGAAGTTAGTGCACTTTACCCTCGGATACTCTGCGTGTGTTACTTTTTAGTATTATTTATTATTTTTTTACGGGAAATCGACAGATTACATTTATTTCAGTTTATACATAAGTATTATATAGCCAAAATAAAACCAAATATGTATTTCCTCCTTGTGATTTTACCTCTACTGAGACAGCATAATAAGGAATAAGTCATTTAAATTTGCAAGAAAAGAATATGAAATCAAAAATTTATACAAAACAAAAGATTATATTAGACGAAAAATTTTGAAAAAAACACATTTATAGCCATGGAGAGAGGTTGTAGATATAAATCGAATCATAATAGAAATATAAACAACAGAGACATAACATTATTCACAAACCATTAGAGAAATATTCTTCTATGCACCTCTTTTATTCAGTAAGTTTGGAACTGAAAATATCCACCTTGGATAATACGCTATTGTAATTATTGCATAGTCTGTTCAGGCAAGAATTTTGCTTAGAGTTCGTTTTGCACTGATCCACCCTGAACAGGACAGAAGAGCTGATGAGAAGAGGTACATAGAATTGAATCTTATTTAGCAAACCTGGGCATTGAATATTATTTTGTGCAAATGCTCCCAAGGGGGAATGTTGAGGAAATGTTGGGATGAGTGGGGATGATAGGGGGTCGAGGGTGGTGCGAATGCTAATTGATTAAAAATCTGATAAAATAATTCGTATTCCTGTTGAATAAATTGACAGGTTTCTTAGCAAACTGTCGGTAAAATACGAATATGTCGTGTTCGTGTTGTGTAATAAACGTGTTCATAAAAATTCTAATAACTGTCGCTTTTCGTCATTTATCAGGAAATGCAATGCTGCATGGACATGTGTTCCAATATATCCTGAATGGACCTAATTTTACTCGTATTCAGAACAAACGATGGGTTGTTTAACAAAATTTGAACAATTCATCAAATTTCGAAGTTAAAATTCAAGTTCTATTATTATTACATCACGTGCCGGTGGTTTCACAGTACCTACTTGGATAATAACAGAGCTTTCACAGAACTTGAATATCAATGTTATTTAAATTCTGCAATACAATTTAAATATAGAGTTTCAAATAATACAAAGTTCAAATACAAGTACCTACTGTGAATGTTCTCTTATTATTTCATCATGGGCCGGTTGTTTCGCAGTACTTGCATAATAACAGAACTTTAATAGGAATTTCACAGAACTTGAAAATGAACATGAATTTTTCATATATTATTCTGTTTAACAAGCATATCAATTGAAGTGTGACCGGACAAATCATCAAAATGATAATTCATCACATCTTTAAAAAATTATATAAAGTCATGGAAAGTGATGAAACAAAAACTTTATTAACTGGGTTAAGTAGGTTAGGTTAGGTTAGGTTAGGTTAGGTTAAGTTAGGTTTAAATTTTTATTTTTTTATCGTTTCCAATGACTTTATATCAATTTTTAAAGGTGTGTAAACTATTTTTCTTTCCTTTAGACAAAATTTTTACTGAAATGAACTGGCTTCGTAACTTCTGTGTTAATCTCAAAGCAAATAGGTGTAAAAGACCAGGTGCTATCTTAATGTACATACGAATTAATGATGTATATTTTTAACTCGTCCTTATCAGCAGCGGGTAAATAACGTAAAGGTTCCGCCATTTGTCTCACAGGCAATAAATATTCTTCTTTGACGATGTCATAAAAAATTGAGATATCTTTCACAACTCGCGTCAGAGTCGCAAAAAACTTACTATCTATGTTTTTGAGGTCACGATCGTGTGTACATGTATTGCTACGTATACATACGCGAGCCGAACTGAACCTCAACTTATGGGAAAGGAACAAAGCAACCGCAAAGATCGCGAAATGCCGCTTGCAGTTGATTCGTTACTTTCCCGTAATTCATGGCTCAGTTCGCGTTTCGGTTCGCAAATGTATACTTACCATTTTATGAACGTCACTTCAAATAACACGTGTGAAATGTCGTGGTTTATTAATTATATAACTGACGTTTTATTTTATGAGATTTTTAAATAATGCTATCGGTAAAATAATAATCTACGTTATGCACGTTTTTTTCTGTATAGGTACTAAATGTACCAGCTACAATACATACATAATTACTGTAGATTAGTTTTAAACAAATTATTTTTAATTAATTTATAAAAGTCTGATATTATGATAGGCATAAATAAATAAAGATTCAAATCGAAAACTGAAAAACATTAAATATGTATTTGAATTTCACTTTCATTTTCATAGCGTGCAATGGAAAGCTTGAAAGCTAAAATTAACCCACTTCCTGACACCCGATCGACTTGAAACTCGGCAGATATACTCGTCGTCGATGAAAACGCATTCTATTTTGGTGGCTATTTCTATTTCTCTCAAATCGGATGACATTACAGCAGTTAATATACTAAATAAATGTCGGTCCTACCCGATCTGGATTTGTTTCGGTTGTTAGCTCAGTTGATACCAGTACCCGGGGAGCAGGGCCGGCTGTAAGCGGGCGCAATTGGAGCAGTCCGCTCCAGGACCCAAATTGCCAAAGCGCTGATAATACCTCACCTAACACATCGCCCCACAGTGGGCTGAAAATCGCCTTTCATAGACATAGAGACTTGAATTTTCAAGGGTATTTTGTTTGGCTAGAAATGGATTCTGCTGATCATTATAATGCTATAAAATTTCGTATGAAGCAATTGCGTGTACAAATGAAGGAGTTATCATTTTTTGAGAAAAAATTGTATGGCACTGACATTAAAAATGAGGCTATCTCTGGAATCATAAGGTTTGCTTCAAACGAGAGATGAGAACAGAATTTTTAAGGTGTGATAATTTTTTAAATCGTTGGAAATCTTTAATAAAAAACCATCATTATTAATATTTTTTTTACAATGATAAACTAATGTTTATAAGACAAGGTTTTTTATGCATAGCACAAAGGATAATAAATTATTATAAGCAATTATTAGTCGCCTGAAGTATCCATACAAATTGAAAATATCTCTACAGGAAAAATAAATGCCGCCAACGGGCAGGTGCTCTGGACCACTGAGCTACATCGGCTTATTTCCAACACGCCACATAATTCAATATTTACTATTACTTCAATCAACAATTACTGCTTATTCTATATTTTTTCAGCTGTAAACAACATACTTTATTTTTTAATGTTTCAGGCAACTAATTATTGCTTATAATATTTTTTTACCCTTTGTGCTATGCCTAAAAAATCTTGTCTTAAACATTAGATTACCAAAAAAAATAATAATTAATATTTGATAAGTTCTAGTATTTTTCACCAAAAAATGTAGACAATTTGTCTCGACGCCATCTAGTGAGAGAGTTAGCACTTACAATGCCTTTCTCATATAAAATAAAGTTGGTTGTTTCAGGTGAAAAAAATGTAACAAACAGTAATTGTTGAATGAAACACTAGTATATATTGAATTATTTCGCGGATAAGAGATAAGCCGCCATAGCTCAGTGGTCAGAGCTGTCGACCGGAAATCGAAAGGACACGGGTTCGAGTCCCGTTGGCGTCATGTATCTTTTATCAGGAGATTTTTCAATGTGGATGAGTGTTTCATGCTAATAATTATTGCTTATAAAATAATTGTTACCCTTTGTGCTATGCATAAAAAATCTTGTCTTAAACATTAGTTTACCAAAAAAAAAAAAAAATTATATTTTAGTTTAATAAAAACAGTACCTTACCATTAACATATTTCATCTAAAATGGTTTGAAAACTTTATAAAACTGTAAAATTTGCGGTAAGCATTACATTTTATTTGTATAGACGATGAATTAGTAACTTCTCGAGGGATCCCTCTAGAAACGTTCATCAGAAAAAAATTGAATAAACCCCACGAAAAGATCAATTTTCTAAGCCTGCTAGGGCAAATACGACCGTAGGTCCGTCCATTACGCAGGGCCGCGAGCCGAATATTTTTTTACACTTTTTCACCACTTATGTCGTTAAGATTCTTACTTTCTTTTAGAGATTTGCTAAGGAAAATTCGACCGTAAGTCTGTTCAATACACCAGGGACGCACGTTGCATATTTCTATACATGGCTTCTTCACTTACGTCGTTAAGATTCCGAGTTTATTTATATAAGGATTGTCTCGTGTATTCGATTTTTCAATTTGGGAGGCGAGTATGGGTACCGCCGCCCCGGGAACCATTTATTGGATAACCAACACCTCTGCCATAGGTCGCCCCAAGAGGTTCGCCGCATTTGATGACTTAGCAAGGGAGTCCGGGTTCATGGGGTGATTTTATTTCTAGGTCTTCGCGGCGGATGTCTCTGCCCAATTACTGCGTGGGGGAGACTTCTTGACGGAGACCTTCTGACCTCTCTAGCAGGACTCTCTCGACCCATCGTCTTGAATCTCAATGGGAAGGATGGATCATAGCTCCGTTGCTCCTGGACACACTGACCGCCTGATTCTTACCCACACCTCAAACCTTTTCCTTTCTTGTCCTTCATTTCCTTGATCCCAACATCCAATGATGTCATAGCCTACTGTGGGCCTTATTGTAAAAAAATCGAAATCACCCGTTATTTTTTTAATATTTTTGAGTGAACAATGGGTTAAACATATGAGTTGAAACATAGAGCACTAAATATAGCTTAACATTGCGTACTTTGTCAAATAAAGTTTAAAGTGTTTACAATTACCTACTTCACTGATAATTCTCACACAGGAAAATTCCGAAAAATATTTATGCAAATGATAAAATAACTTGACGGGTTAAGTTAACCCAAATACATGTCGTACCAGCTTTACTTTAACAGTCTTGATTTATTTATTGATCAATGTTCCTTGCGACAGTTGTTAAGCCATTTCGTAAGTACGCACACGGCTTCGTCTGAAAACAATTGAAAAACAGGTACCGTAAAATGGGGTAACTTTGCTTAATTTTCAACATTGAAGCTATGAAACTTTTTTATTAAAAAAAACATTTAACACGTATATCACACTGTGTGTGGGGAATAAAAAAATTAACAAAAAATCACTATGTTTTTTAGTTTATTACAATGATAGACGAATCCCATAAAAATGTTAAAAAAATGCCAGATCGAATATATTATATCGATAGACACTGATTTATTTTGATTTGATATAATATGATATGATATGATATAAAATGATATGATATGATAAAGGCCCCAAAATAAATGGTAACGGTAAATTCTTATTTTTTGCGTTTAACAAATCGCTTGTATACGGAGAAAAATAATCCTGTTAAGAAAAGCATGCCAATTGCCTGATAAAATATTAGTATTCAGAATATATCGAGAAAACGTGTTCCGCCACTATGTTAGGAACTCTGTCAATTTATTCGTTTAAGGCCTGCAGTCCCGATTTTAACAGGAAAACAAATAATATGTGCAATAACGATATCAATACGTTTTTGTCCGTGTATAAACACACATTTATTATTATTATTATTATTATTGGTCAGATGTGTTGAATATGAATGAAAATTGACACTCTTCTTTAATTAATTAATTAAATAGTATAAAAAAATATTTTTTCGGACACTTACATTGCTAACGCTGGCTAAGCCTTACTAGATACATAAAAATGATGTACTACGGATTTAAATATCTTAAAAAGGACTACATTAAAGTCTGAGATCGTATAAGTCTATCTCCTAAGAATAACCCCCAGCAACGCCGGGTACACGTCGGCTAGTTTATTTATATTTTAAACATTAATTGAAACATGTTTCCAAATGAAGAATCGCTGGTACTATGTATTTACCTAATGTATCTCAGATGTTATGCATTACGAATCGCAAAAAAATCCACGATATCGAGAGACAATTTTTTATTAACCCCCCAGGCTAATTTGTTCGGTTTTGGGAACAAACCGCTATTACCCGTAGAGTCAATTTGTTCGCTTTTCGGAACAGCTTATAGTCTCACAGAAATCGTTGTATTTCTCTTACCGTTATGGTTAGAAATATGAACTAAACGATGAGAATTGTACAATTTTCAATTATAGAAGTTTTTTCTATTATTTCTGGCTTTCACTCTTCAAGGGTGTTCTTAGCCATCATTTGAAATTATGGAGTAATGAAATGTGAATTTAAATATTAATTTTATTTAAATAGGCAAGTTCAGACTTAAAAGAGATGTTGAATGGAGGAGAGGAAATTTTAGATAAAGTTTGTTAGAAGAGAATTATGGAAGTTAACTACAAAATAATTCAAATGTACACCTCTATGAAACCAAAGTATCCGACTGCAATTTGAGAAAAATTAATGAAATTTTTTTAATTGTTTTATAAATTATTTTTATATGAAACGACACGACAATGAGGTGGCAGTAATGTTTATTAAACATTTCTCTTATAAAATATGTATTTTTTTCGTTATCAGTTATTTTAGTTGGTTCTTTGAAAGTAAAGAACGTACTGTGAGCATTTTCAAAACTTTTTTATGTTTGATATAACAAAAAAATATATATTTAAAAATTAAATGTTTATTTTTAGTTATAAAATTTAAAAGCTTATATCATCACCTTTCAAAAACAGTTATTATTTTTCAGATACGTTCAGAAATATTCCTTTTTTTTTTTTTAATTTATATTAATAATTACAAACTAGCAGTTAAAAACCCGCTCCGCGGGTTTTTTTCTGCTAGGCCCTGCGGGCGGCACTTGGTTTGGCTTCGCCCAGTTTAAGTGATACTAACAACAGTTACATTTAATAGGTAGATATTAGGTCATTCACAGAGAGAGGGTGAGTATATATTGTTAAAACACGGAACAGGAAGGCCTTTAGGCATAATAAGAATGACAGTTGTTCGGGTAAAACTTTACCTTTCCCGAATAATTGCCTAAATGGCTAAAGGTAAATTAATATAGGTAAATATTCGGAATCGCTGGACACGGAAAATAGAAAATATTTTTAAATAATACCTTCTGATTTACCTTAATTACTATAAAAGGAATCGAACAGCATTTGGGAAAATTTTAATTTTAGCTTTTTAATTTTTAATTACGTAAAATGAAAATTCGCTTTCGCTGTATGGGATGACAGTCTGAATAATTTCTGTTGATAACATTTTCTTTTGTCGGTATTCCTGAAATGAGCAGCTAGAGACAATTGAAAAACGTAAATTAAAAAAAATATAATGTTATACAATATTCCGGCAAAATAGTGCCTACTTAGCACAAATGATTTATTTGACTATTATTTATTTTTTTTTTTTTTTTTTATTTATTTATTTATTAACGCCGATTATAGCGGCTTTTACAAAAGAATAACATTTTTTTTTACTTATTATAAATACAGAATATACATAGATAAAAAAAATATAAATACAAAATACATAAAAGAGAACAATAGAAATGGTTATTAAGTTATTATAAATACAATGCAACAATGTGTATATATAAATATATAAACAATTAATTTACAATAAATCCCTGATAAACTAATACTTTAAAACTGTATTTGGTTATATTCAATCAGAGAAGCGCTGACATACAGTTTTAATTAGGTGGTGTTTGTATGAGGATAAACTAGCAATGTTTATAGATTCATCCAAAACATATTTATTACCAAGTACATGTAGGCGATTCATTATGGAATTGAGTTCAGCGTTAGATCCTGTATTGTTGCAGTGATAAGGTAATTTGAAACGAACTGATCGACTAGGTACACGGAAACATATTAGCGAAAGAAGTTCAGGGGAGTTCAGCAGGTTGGTAATGATTTTAAATAAATAAAATAGGTCAAAACAAATTCTTCTTTCTTTTAATGTATCGAGTCCCAATAAATGTAACAGAGAGGGATAATTAATGTTTTCGATGAGTATTCCCAATTTAAAATTTATATAACGTAAAAATTTATGTTGGACGCGCTCAAGGGAATTCTCATGTACACTGTAGTAAGGACTCCAAATGGTGGTGTTAAATTCTAGTTGGCTTCTAACAAGTGAAGTGTAAAGTAATTTGACAGTTTTTAAATTTTTAAAATCCTTTGAAATCCGTAAGACAAAACCTAACATTTGCATTGCTTTACTGGTTATATTATTAATATGTTTAATGAAAGTTAATTTAGTGTCAAAGGTTATACCAAGGTCTCTTATTTCATCAACAGATAATAAGGTGTGATTATTGAGAAAGTAGGTGAACAACAATGGGTTTTTTTTTCTGTGGAATCTCATAAGTTGACATTTTTTTACATTAAGTGTTAATTTGTTTTTAAGACACCAATCGTTAAAGCTATTAATATTAGATTGAAGTGTTAGACAGTCATCTATATTGTCAATAATTCTATATATCTTCATATCATCAGCGAACATTAGAATGAGAACACGGGTGAATATGTTTGTTACGTCGTTAATGAATAAATTAAAAAGTATAGGACCAAGATGCGAACCCTGGGGTACGCCACTGGTAGCTTCGAACATGTAGGATAAGTGATCATTAATACAGACAGTTAACTGACGCCTAAGTAAGTAACTCTTAAACCAAGATAAAAGGTTTCCATTAATTCCGAGTTTCAAAAGTTTATTAATGAGGATTTTATGACAGACCTTATCAAACGCCTTACTGAAGTCGGTATATATAGAATCAACTTGTTGTTTGTTGGCAAGTGCATTGGAAATAAAATTTTCATATAATGTTAGGTTAGTCAAAGTTGATCTGCCGGAGATAAAGCCGTGTTGACAAGTTGCGATACAAGAGTTTACAAAGAAGCTGATTTTCTTAAGAATCAATTTCTCAAAAAGTTTAGGTATAGACGATTGAATACAGATAGGCCGATAATTTTCAACAAAGGATTTATCACCACTTTTAAATACAGGAGTTAAGTAGCTAAGTTTCCATATTTTTGGAAAGTGTCCTGTGGAGAGTGACTTATTAAACAGTATATTAAGCGGAACAGATAAACTTTGGACACAATTCTTAAGTAAGATGGAAGGAATCTTATCAGGTCCCGAGCTTGTTTTAGGTTCAAGTGATTTAATACAGACTATAATGTCTTCAATATCAATGTGTTTTTGCGATAAGTGTAAATTTAAATCCGTATTGAAGTAAGGAATTAAGTCATCTGGAATATCAGGTTCATACACGTCCTTAAAGTAATCAGCAAACATGTTAACAATTTCATAAATTTTACTGGAGCTATTTTGTCTGTAACGTATATTACCAGAAATACCAGCATTATTGTTTTTCAATGATTTTGTGTATTTCCAAAAGTATTTTACATCATGAAGTATCGTGTTCTCAACAGAATTAATGTAATTTTTATAACATCTTTTTGTCATTTTTTTGCAATCTCTTCTAATATTATTGAATGCCATATAGTTGGGAATTGTTCTGTGTTCTTTATATTTTTTATGTGTTTCTTTTTTAATAACAATTAACTGAATTAATTCTTTGCTGAACCATATCGGATACTTTCGTACTTTATGATGAATTAGAGGAATTGTGTCGGAGATGATACTATTCAGTTGAGAGTAAAATAGTTCTACGCTATAGTTGAGATCACCTTCCTTGAGAACAGACCAATTTACTTTGTTAAGTGCATGATTAATGTCCTGGTAATTAGCATTAATGAAATTACGACTACAATTTTTAATAAGGGGGTCACACTCTATTGTAATAGGTAATAGTATTGTTAGTGGAGGGTGGTGATTATCAATTGGGTCAAAGGATTCGGCTGACTCATAGACTTTTATATCCTCATCAGTAGAGAAAATTAAATCAAGTGTCCGATTACTACAATTAGGCACATTGTTACATTGAAATAGACCTAAATAGTTCGACATGTCTAAGATTTCTCTCTCGCACGCCGTTAATGGTAAGTAATCCAAATCATTAAATTTACAATTAGGTAGGTTATAATCACCGCAAATTATAATATTGTGATTAGGGTGGTTAGATTTGAGTAGCTCGACATCTTCACAGTGATTTTTATACATTATTACATTAGAATTTGGTGGAATATATACACATCCGATGATAGTTTTTTTGGATTTATCGTTTAACATTACAAAAATTTGCTCAACATCATTGTTTTTGTTTTTTAATAATTTCGATGAAATTTTTTTATTTACTGCTATCAGGACGCCTCCTCCTCTTGATTTGGAGCTGGTGTTCCGATTTCGGTCAACTCGGTAGATACTGTGGTTAGGTAGACCGAGCTCCGCTGAGTATATCGATGGTTCCAGCCAGGTCTCAGAGAGTATGATGATGTCTTGTGTGATGGTGGGTGCATTAGTTCTAAAGTCACTGAGTTTAGTCCGAAGTCCCCTGACGTTCTGGTAGAAGATGTAACGTGGCGCGGTTATAAGTTTTTTGGTATATTTGTTATAATTTTGGGTCTATTGTTGATATATTTGATGGTTAAATTATTTTCTCCCTTGCTTTTTCGATCCTCCAGCTCCTTCCACAAGTTTTGTATTTAACTATTTTATTAATTTTATTTAACCTCACCTATAATAACCTAACCTAACCTATAATAATCCAGCCTAACCTATAATAATTTAACCTAACCTATGTCCTAACCTAACCTAAAATAATCCAACCTAACCTATATCCTATCCTAACCTATAATAATCTAACCTGACCTAAGCTTACCTCACCTATAATAATCCAACCTAACCTATAATAATCCAATCTAGCCTAACGTAACCTAACCTAACCGAACCAATCCTAACCTAACCTATCCTAACCTAACCTAACCTATACAAATCCAACCTAACCTATAATAACCCAACCTAACCTAACCCATAATAACCCAAACTAACGTTACCTAACCTAACATAACCTGACTTATCCTAACCTATAATAATCCAACTTAATCTAACCTTACCTATAAACTAACTTGAACTATACTAATCCAACCTAATCTAACCTAACCTAGCATAACCCAACCTAACCTATCCTAACCTATAATAACCTGTTTTTAAATATTTCCTTACTTGTAAATGAAACCAAAATACCAAAATAATATTTGCATAGAGTAAATTATGGTAAAAATTCTAGACACTCATATCAGGAATACCAAAAAAAGAAAATGTCATCAATAGAAATTATTCCGGCTGTCATCCAATACAACGAAAGCAAATTTTAATTTAACGTAATTAAAAATTAAAATGCTATAATTCAAAAATTCCCGAATGCATTCAGATTCCTTCTATATTAATTAAGGTAAATCCGAAGGTTTTACTTAAAAATATTTCGTATTATCCTTGTCCAGCGTTTCCGAATAATACCTTAATATATATTATATAAATATTTATACCTGGCAAAATGATTGTTTTATTATACATAAGTACATGTCAGATTAGAGATTTGTTGGCTAATTTTACAATCAACGAAGCGTTTCTATCTTCCGATTGTCTTTCATGTTATTTTATTGGGTTGGCAGTGCCTATACTTTCGCGTATATCATATCGGTGTTCTGTCAAAATAATGCGAAATTATTATTTACGTAAATAATATTAAATATCAATATTTTTCAAAATCGTACATGCAAAGAGTTGTTGTTTATTGTCATTAAGTTGAATCAAATGTTTGTTTTATTTGTAAATGCGTATTAAAACGGTAGTTTCACGTAAATAATTACAGTTGTTTTAATAAATGAAATTGTACGTATTTGTATATATCGCTCTTATGCGCTCTGTCGGCCAATAGAGAAACTACCCCAGCGGCCGGTAAAGGAGGGATTGACACTTTTAAGGAACCTTGGAATGTTTGATTCTTCAAATATATAAAATGTAAATGTGGATAATTTTTACTGTGATGTAATTAATCCAATGGATTGTGAACTTTCTAAAACATATTTTCTTCGATATTATCCAAAAATTATATGAGCAGAAACGATGTTTTTTGAAGAAATCTGGTGATCCTATTTTAGTATGAAATTGGGTCTTAATTTTCAAGTTAGCGGAATTTAACCAAAACAAATTATTTGAATTCGACCAATCAGATGGCGCAGACCGTCCAGACGATCGCATAATAATATTATAGATCCCATTGCAAAGTTTAAATAAACTTCCAGAAGAAATCTTTTTATTTTGCATATATAAATATTCGCGCCAGCCCCTTGGTTCGTTCTTTCACCGCCAGAGGAGCGCTCTCTCGGCTATCATCTATTGACGCGGTGCGTATCGGCCATGTTGAATGAACGCGTGCTTTTTTCGTCAAACGTCAAACGTAATCACGTAATTGTGGATAATTTTCACTGTTTTTTTTTTTTTTTTTTTTTTTTTTCTTTATTCGTGAAATATTAATGTGTACAGTTTTTACATGCTTTTCGACTACCACACTAGACACATGCCCGTATTATGGTAGTCGAAATTTATATACATAGGTTTATATAATTATATAAATGTAATGTAATATTTGATAACTGTAATGTAATTAATCCAATGGATCGTGAACTTTCTAAAACATATTTTCTTCGATATTATCCAAAAATTGTATAAACAGAAACGATATTTTTGAAGAAATATCGTATTACATGTGGCGATTCTATTTCAGTATGAAATCGTGTCTTAATCTTTAAAGTCTTATTTAAACACAATTTAAATTTGACCAATCAGAGGGCCTACATCATCCAGACGCTGGAGTATTAATACTATCAGATTCTCCAACTTTCTACTCGAAGGGTTAAAAATATTCATTTTTTTATGAAGGGTTAAGTATCTTCATTTTTTATGAAGGGTTAAAAAATCTTCATTTTTTTACTAACGGTTTAAAATCTTCCTTGTGATTTTTTCTTAGATCGTTGAGAAATCACCCCCATAGCTTCGCGGTATGAGCGTGGAACATTTATTTATTTATTTTTTGTTTGAAACATTTACAGAATGTTAACAATTATTACATTTATATTATTTGGGTGGAAATGTGCACAGATATTAACACCCCAATTAAAAATGTTCACAGCATGCGTAAACAAGGTTTGGTTGATATTAGGCGGAGATGCTAGTAGTGAAAGAAAAAAAAACATATATAATAATAATTAAAAAGAAATATAAAACATGAATATTAAATATGAAATATAAAATATAGTAAATGTACAGAGAAAGGATAAGTAAGAAAAGTAAAAAAAATAATAAAGCAATTATATCAAACCAACGATTTCAACTTGTCATCGCGCCTCTAAATTCGCAAATTAACCAAGTACAATATGAGTAAACAGCGAAAAATGCAGAAAAAAACAGTGACATCGAGTGACACAGACGAAGATGACGTTTCTTCAAACAAATTAATCAAATATATAGATAAGAAATTTCAAGAAATGAGTGAACTCTTTATTAAATCAATTAAAGAACAATTCAAAAACGAATTAACCGACCTCAAAACATCGATTGACTTCTGCTGTACTAAAAATGACGATTATGAAGCTAAAGTCAAAGCCCTTGATTGTGAAATAATAACCCTGAATGAACGTGTAAAGATGTTAGAATTCAAAAACAATCTAAGGGATCAATGGGACAGATCCTGTAACATTGAAATCAGTGGAGTCCCGACCTCAGAAAAAGAGAATCTTAACGACATTATTGGCAATATATCCCAAAAAGTAGGATTCCCCATAAAAAGAGAAGACGTTGATTTCATCCATAGAGTTCGCCAATGGCCTAGGTCAACGGCAACTCCCAAAGTCACACCCACACCTACATCTTCGTCCAACATTATTCTACGTCTCATTCGGCGAGATTATAAGGATGCTTTGCTGACAGCTGCTCGACGCCACCGGACCCTGACTTCAGCAGATATTGGTCTTCCAGGAGCAGCCATGCGCATATTCCTCAACGACCACCTCACGCCTTCTAACAAGCTACTGATGAAGAAAGCCAGGGAAATTAAAGCTGAAAAACAATATCAATATCTGTGGACAAAAAATTGCAATATATTTATGAGAAAAAGTGACAGCTCTCCTGTCATTCGAATTTCCTCTGAAGCAGATATAAGCAAAATAGCATGACTCTCTATAAATACTGTAATAATTTCACTTATATTATTCAAACAAAATCTTTTTTCTTTTCACTTAGTTTCGCATTTTAATTTTATTTCCCTTACATTATCTAAACAAAGTATTTTTTTTATTTTCATTTAGTTTCGTATTTAATATTATTAAGTCGCACACAGAACTTAAACTTAAACTATACTTCATTTTTTTATATACTAACTCTCAGTAAACAAACTACTTTCAATCAGATTATGGCATGCTATACATCTCGTGAGGTATTGAATCTGCATCGAACACTTTTTATCTATATGAATCGAATTCACATACTTACTTCATCATACCATTATTATTATTTTTATTATGGAAAATGTATTTTTCTGATATTTTATCTGTGTAATACAATAAATATAATGTTACTCATCAAACTAGCTGGTCCACACTAGAGGCTGAAGATATATGGGTAACTATTACTTCAACTACCTCTAATAAAAATATTAACATTTGCTGCTCTCAACATCCCCATGGTACGAATCATATTAGAAATCTTAAAGCTCACTTTGAGTCCGCTAGTCAGCTCCGATTGAACTATCCTGATGATGAATTTCTTCTGGTAGGTGATTATAACATTTCTAGACTTATCTGGAATCTAAATTCTGAAAGACAGATGATACCACAAATACCTGTTGACGAAGCCATCTTTACTGTTATAGACTTTTTTTATCTCTTTGTGACTTTTTTCAATATAATAACATCTTAAATGTAAATCAACGTGTTCTTGACCTAGCCATTAGCAACATGAACTGCTCATTACAACCTTGCATTCCACCCCTTTTAACTGAAGATTTGCATCACAAATCTTTCAAAATAGAAATAAGACTAAAAAACGAACCTTATTTAATACATCAACCACGACAAGTCTTATTATTTAATTCAGCTGACTACGTCAAGATTAACGAGTTTTTGGAGCAATTTGACTGGTCGAATATTTTTAGTTCAAGGGGTATGGAAGAAGCAACTGATAAATTCTACGAAATTATTAATGTAGCTATTGATCACTACGTACCATCAAAAACCATTTATCTGTCTCCCAAATATCCCCCGTGGTACACTCCCTACCTAATCAAAATCATCAAAGAAAAGCTAAAGTATCACCGAAAGTTTAAAAATTATTCACACCCCTCAGATTATCATACCTTCTCATTACTCAGGACTCGCCAAAAAAGAACAGAAAAAGAGTGTTATACTAATTATATAAAGAAAGCCGAGTTAAATATAAGGAAAGATGTGAAATATTTTTGGACTTTCGTGAAATCAAAACAGTCATCTTCTGAAGTACCTAATAACGTGTATCACAAAAACATTTCCTCAAGTGATGGTCAACGAATTTGCAATCTTTTTAACGATTACTTCCAATCTGTCTTTATCCCCGATAAAACTACTAATAATACTTCCACAAATATTGTTGATACAAGTGTAGCGTCGATATTAATCCATTGAATAATTAATAATAAAACGCTCGACCTACTTAGGTACGTACTTGCTAATTGCTACTTAGGTACGTATTTGCAGCCGAAATCAAAACAAAGCAACCTACCTGTTTCAAGACCTACTTGCATACTCGCGACAATACTAACGCGCACTCAGTCCGGGATACTACGAGAACTCGCCAGAAGGTTCGAGTCTACGGCCTATGCTTAATCGCCGCAATGTCGAAGGTTCCCGAAACACACAGTCCGAGCGAGTGGCCTCGATTTAATTGCAATTTACTACCTACTGTCGCCATCGGCCGGGTAGTATAAATAAGCCCGACGCAGCGAGCCAGTCAGTCAGTCATAATTTTGCCACCAGTCTACAAGGTTCAACGAGTGATCACCCGCGTTCTTCTTACTAGCGCGAAGGACACGTACCCGGCTTCGCCCCTATCATCATGGACTCTATCGGGACATCATCATAGCGCCTCGGCCACGTCCGCGGCCAGCGCTACTCGGATTACAAGCGCCCTGGTTCCAGCGTCTCTGACCAGCGCTTCTTCCACGCTACCATGACCACCACGAGGACACGCAGCATCCTCACTGGTCTACATCGTTCCCGTTCAACCGCCTATAAGGTCCGTCGCACCTTCGGCCGTCTCGTCAGCACTGGAGTGCCTGAAGACCTACGTTCTTCGCCAGTGCCTGACCTCCATCGAGTCCCGGTCACCAGCGCCCGGCGTCGACTCACTGACCCGCGCTTGACCTGCCAACACATCACAGCAGCAACCGGAGTATTCTACATCTGTCCTTCATCATCTCCTTGTCACGGCTACTGACTCACCAATAAACACATGTGACCTTCACAACTTTCTTTCATTTCGTGCCTCACCATTGATCCCCAAAGTGGTGACCCCGACGTGATTCTGCAGCCCGACGTGATCTGCAGCCCGACGTGATAGTGTTACCCCGACTCACCGGTAACCCCGTCTCAAAATGGGTGATCAGTAAAGGCACCACGGAGCAGCAAGCACCAGACCATCTCCGCACAAGCGCGGATAATAGTGCCACCATGGTTATCTGAGTGAATCTTCAACCTGTGTTGTGAACATGTGTTTTGCAAAATTTTTTTTTTTTTTATGAAGTGTCACAGTTTAAAAGACATTCGTCTCCGAGCTATTTCTTCTATCGCAGCCCTCAGCAAAGCTGCTGGGAAGGGGGTGTCTGTAGCGTCGATATTAATCCATTGAATAATTAATAATAAAACGCTCGACCTACTTAGGTACGTACTTGCTAATTGCTACTTAGGTACGTATTTGCAGCCGAAATCAAAACAAAGCAACCTACCTGTTTCAAGACCTACTTGCATACTCGCGACAATACTAACGCGCACTCAGTCCGGGATACTACGAGAACTCGCCAGAAGGTTCGAGTCTACGGCCTATGCTTAATCGCCGCAATGTCGAAGGTTCCCGAAACACACAGTCCGAGCGAGTGGCCTCGATTTAATTGCAATTTACTACCTACTGTCGCCATCGGCCGGGTAGTATAAATAAGCCCGACGCAGCGAGCCAGTCAGTCAGTCATAATTTTGCCACCAGTCTACAAGGTTCAACGAGTGATCACCCGCGTTCTTCTTACTAGCGCGAGGGACACGTACCCGGCTTCGCCCCTATCATCATGGACTCTATCGGGACATCATCATAGCGCCTCGGCCACGTCCGCGGCCAGCGCTACTCGGATTACAAGCGCCCTGGTTCCAGCGTCTCTGACCAGCGCTTCTTCCACGCAACCATGACCACCACGAGGACACGCAGCATCCTCACTGGTCACGCCGTTCCCGTTCAACTGCCCACAAGGTCCGTCGTACCTTCGGCCGTCTCGTCAGCACTGGAGTGCCTGAAGACCTACGTTCTTCGCCAGTGCCTGACCTACATCGAGTCCCGGTCACCAGCGCCCGGCGTCGACTCACTGACCCGCGCTTGACCTGCCAACACATCACAGCAGCAACCGGAGTATTCTACATCTGTCCTTCATCATCTCCTTGTAACGGCTACTGACTCACCAATAAACACATGTGACCTTCACAACCTTCTTTCATTTCGTGCCTCACCATTGATCCCCAAACAAGTAATGATGTTACCAAAAATTCAATTAATTTTGATTCAATTGATATAACTGCACCATTAGTGTTAAAACATCTCAAAAATGTGGACACTAAAAAGAGTGCCGGTTGTGATAAGTTACACCCAATTTTTATTGTTAATTGTGCTGAAACACTAGTTACTCCTGTAACACTACTGTTCCAAAAATCTTTTAAAGAAGGTGTATTTCCTACCATTTGGAAACAAGCTTTTGTTTCACCTGTTTTTAAAAAAGGGGACAAACACAACATTGAAAATTATAGACCTATCTCTAAACTATGTATCTTAAGTAAAATCTTGGAAAAAATCGTGTGTAACCAACTTTTTGACTCATGCAAAAATACTATTATTAGCCCGCATCAACATGGTTTTTTTCAAGGCAGATCTGTTGATTCGAACCTAGGACAGTTTACTGATTTTGTTCTTAACTCTATGGATAATGGGAAACAGGTAGATTCCATCTACACAGATTTTTCTAAGGCTTTTGACAAAGTTAATCACGACATACTGTTAAACAAGCTCTCGAAGATTGGTATATGTGGAAATCTTCTGAGATGGTTCTCTTCATATGTTAAAAATAGAAGTCAAGCTGTTGCTTTAAAAGGTTACATGTCACAAATTATAATTATTCCCTCAGGGGTACCGCAAGGCTCCCATCTAGGGCCTCTCTTGTTTATTTTATACATAAACGACATGAATCGTGTTATTAGTAATTCTTGTTTCCTATTTTACGCTGATGACATGAAATTATATAAATGTATTAGCTCCATAGATGATTGCGACCAATTACAAGAAGACCTTGGTAAAATTGAGGAATATTGCAAAAACAATCAACTATATCTAAACATAGATAAATGTAATGTTATTACTTTTACACGAAAAAAACATTCAATTTATTATACTTACAAACTAAACCATGTACCTCTACAACGAGTAGAAACAATAAGAGATCTTGGAGTAATACTAGATTCTAGAATGTTATTTAGGGATCATATTGAAAATATTCTAAAAAAAGCTTATAAGCAATTGGGTTTCATTATTCGAATTACAAAGCCTTTTACGGTAGCACACACCCTAATTCTGTTATATATGTCATATGTACGATCACAACTAGAATTCGCCTCAGTAATTTGGAATCCTCAATATCAAACATATATTGATCGCATTGAAAATATTCAGAACAAATTTATGAAACACCTATCGTATCGTTTTAGTGACCATCGATTTGTCCCTGTTACTTTATATAAACGTAGAACAATCTCTGATGCATTATTCTTGCACAAAATCGTGAACTGCCTAGTTGATTCATCATATCTGTTAGAAAGGATTACATTTCGTTGCCCCAAGCAAAACACCAGATCGAACGATTTATTTAGAATACCACATTGTAAATCCAAATACGCGCAAAACTCTGTAATAGTACGTATCTGTGAAACTCACAATGCCTTACGAGATGTAGACATTTTCAACCATAACTTAATATCATATAAAATTCAGCTTAATAAATTAATAAATTAAAATACTTTTATTTTATTCGATTTTTTTGTTGTGAAAAGTACATTATTATCACCCGTAGTGAATAGTACAGCTATGCGAAAAGTTGTATTTTTTCTTTTTGTTTTTAATTTTATGTATTTCTTTATTATGTTTATTTTTTGCCATTTAAAATGTTGTGTAGGTAAAAAATACTAAATCTACATTTAATTTAATGGAACTTAATTGGTCTAGAACATATGAATGTTTATTGTTATAATTTTTTACTGTACGACTGTTTGCTTCCTAAATAAAAAGAAATAAAAAAAAAAACTCTTAACTGTTCTCCATAACATATCATGGTAGAAGATTCTTAATTTGTTTTTTAAAATATGCTAGACTGTTTGCGAATATATCTATAAGGTCGCATTCAACTGTATTGTACAGACGACACATTCTAAATAGTGGATTGAAATATGCAATATTGTTATTAAATATTTCAATATGGAATATATTTTGGCTCCTTAAATTATGTGTATTAGGGACTTTAATATGAATATTGCTCAGACAATTAGTGGCAAGAAGTTTATCATGAATAATTTTATATAAACATATTAAGTCCGCAAATTGTCGTCTTTTTTCCAATGTTGTAAATTTGAAGTTTAGTAGTCGTTCTTCATAAGATTTGAGTGAGGCATTTAATCCAAGTTTAAATGATAACAGCCTAAGGAATTTTTTTTGCACAGATTCAATACTTTTAGAATATTTTATATAATGTGGGTTCCAGATAACACTCCCATATTCCAATTTGCTTCTGACCAACGAGTTGTATAATGTTATAATGGATTGGGGGTATTTAAATGGTTTCGATATTCTATGAATGAATCCAATCATTTTCATTGATTTACTTATAAAATCATTTATGTGTACATCAAACATAAACTTTGAATCAAGAGTGATTCCTAGATCTCGTAAAGTGGTGACTGCATTTAATCGTACATTATTAATGGAATATGCAAAATCCTGTTACGAGTAAAAGTAATAACGTAACATTTAATAATATTTAAAAACATATCGTTTTGAATGCACAAGCTATTTAGTGTGTAAAGGTCTTCTTGAAGCTTAACATGATCAGAATCAGTGGAAATTTTGCGGTAAATCTTGAGATCATCGGCAAATAGAACGAAATCACAGCGTAACATGAGGCCAAGGTCGTTAATAAAAATTAAGAAAAGCAGAGGGCCAAGATTGGACCCCTGGGGTACGCCTGATGTTACAATTATGGAAGGTGATTCGTACCCATTAATAAGTACTAATTGTGTTCTATTTTCTAAGTAAGACTTAAGCCATCTAAAAAGATCACCGTGAATACCTATTCGATCAAGCTTCTGTAGTAGAATAGAATGGTCAACTTTATCAAATGCCTTTTGAAAATCTGTGTAACATGGTACAATAACCTAATAACTCGGCTATAGAATAATTTTCCGGCTATCTGTTTCCTGCATCTCTAAAAATCGGTGCCTTCAATACCTAGGTTCACTCCTACCTCCTTTTTTCACCCTCCACACAGCATCCTAAAAACGACAAAGGCCTCGAGAAAAAATCAGATATTAAAAAAATATAATACTAAATATTTTCAGGTTTTCAGGCAATGCCATACGTAGTAATGCAAAATCATATGTTTTTGGTTTGAAAATTTGGTCGCCTAAAAATGTTTCAGTTGCTTTAATTAAATACTGCGAGTAGAATACATCTTGGCCTTTGAAGTAATCGAGTATTTTTTAGATAAGTCTTTTAATAAGCCCAGAAAAAAATAATGTATAAGGCCTATGAAAACTGCTTTAAAGTTCAAAATCTCCTACTTACGAACCCATTTTCGGTTATGATTTTATTGTATAATGTGGTAAATTAAGTTATTTATAAAATGATCGAAAAAAAATTAAATATTTATTCCTGAACATCCACAAAATAAAATAAAAGGCACTTTTTGGCCATGTTTTTTCTTGCATAAATCAAAACAGGCGGATGGTGTTAAGCGGGAATTTAAACCTTATCGCCATCTACGTAAGGGTTGTTTTTGATGGCGGCTCAATTTAAAATATTACACGACGTAGTGCATCGCCTTCCGACGTTATCCATATTATCATATAAATATTTATTATTTTAGTTTTTGTTTTACCATTTGTATAACGATATATGTACAACATTGTATAATTGTTTTTATATTTTATTTTATATTTTCTTTTTATATTTTCTTATTTATGTTACCACCATAATACGGGCATTTGCCTAGTTTGGGGTATTAATAAAAAATAAATAAATAAAAATTAGAGACACCCATTCATAGCATTAACGATATTTTCGCGAATCAAAGCGATAAATGGTGTTTTTAGCGATAATAAAAAAGATTTTCTAGTCGCCATAATCTTGCATTGACAGATCGTAGAACGAACAAGACATACTCTACTGAAGAAACATGTTCCATGTTGAGTTCAATCAATAATACAATAAACATGTTTCAAGCGATTTTGCTAATTTAATTGTTTTTCCCCTCTTGCCGACTCCCATTCCTTGACGTTATCCTATTTAGTTACAAACGCTACGAAAACGCAAAATTAAAAATATAAAGCTATTTTTTTAAGGTGTCTCTAATTGTAATCATTCCTATAAGTAGTTTCCAAAAATATGGGAAAAATTAGTTGCATGATAATGTTGGTAATTCTAAATTTTAAATATAAATGGAATAAAATAATTAGGTTGCAGTAGTCGAGTGGTTAAATACGTTGTCCCGATAAGACAGAGATCTCGGGTTCGATTCCCAGTAGACAGTGTTACCTTTTTCTTTTTTTGTCTTGTTCTGTTTCATGTTTCGTTCAGATTTATTAGTACTACCTTCTTCTTCAATAAAAATATATTATTTAAGTTAAAATATATAATGTATATTCCGTTTGTTAGTAAACAATAAGCCAATGATACTTACCAATGCATATCTGAACAGGCCAGCTGGGTTGAACTCATGTGACCGTACTCTGTGTGAAAGCTATATTTGTTGTCATCGAATCACCAAACACATTTATGTTCACTTCGAGATATGAATTCGATTATTACGCGATCTTGAAATAATTGAGCCAGATTAACTCGATTATTTATACTGGAAGATCGAATACTATTACATGAAATAATTTGAAACTCTTTCGGTTTTTGATGTAACCACGCAGTACGAATTTGATTGGTTAATTCAGTAGTTATAACATTGATTTTTTTCCTAAAAATCGCCAGAGTTATCGCCAATTATGTTGTGATTGATTGCCGTGAATTTTAATGGAAATAATTGGTAATTGACGATTGAAACAATTATCTGAGAAAACAACACGCACTGACACCATGGGTTAACCATTGAAGACTAACTAGAGAGCTACATATAATAGCATTGGCAACGTGACGATTTGTTTAATACTGTTTGTACAAAGGGTCGAACTCTGTAACTAGCTCTCGTTTTTATTTTTGAATAGCTAACGTTAATTATGAATGGTGTGTAGTAAAGTTTTGAGGCTGTGACTTCTAGTGTACCTGAATTGTGCATTTTAGGTCGAAAAAAATTATTTAAATTTTTTTTTTTTTTTTAGATTATTTGTTTTACTTGATCGTGCCATGTCTTCCACGGGCGCCCTCGACTTATTCTGTCATTCACTTACACCCCTTTCTTCGTTCATCACATACGCCAAATTTTACCACGCATGAGTATTGCATTCATTGAGTGTCACCGACTTATTATCCATTCACTACTGTTTACCACATTGTTACTAATAAACAACTACATTATATAGACTTTGATTCGACTCCGTATCTCTTTCCAGTGCAGAGATAGTGTGATAAGTCTTCTTCGGGCATTCTCGACTCCTTCTACAATTCAAACAACTTTATCCTACAGGCAGTGCCTTTTATTTGTATGGATTCCATTGAAATCCACAAGTATTAATTTCACAGAAACGTTTTACAAACAAATTATCAAAAGGAGTTTTTTTCTTCTAGTAATAACTCAGCGTATTACTTATGTAGATACCTATACGAAACAACCTATACAAATTGTATTCTTGCATATTTTATGCAAATTTTTTTCAATGTGAAATTTTCTGTTATTTGTATTGTTGCACTTTACTGAACAATTTGAATGCACAATGCACCCAATGGCACAAATCTAAACTGAAACAAGTCAGAATTGACAGTAAGTAAATAGATTTCTGTTAAAAGATGACAGGCAGTATTTGTGGCCAGAACTTCAAAATCTGATTGACATTATCTTGTAATAAGTATTATGAAATCCTATTGACAATATCGTGTCACACTAATATTACAATCTTATTGACAGCATTAATTATACATGTTAGGCATAATATTACAAAATCCGATTGACAGTGTCGTGTTACCCTTATGTATGTTGCAACCTCATTGAAAGTTTTGAGTATATTACAAAATCCGATTGACAGAATCGTCTTACGCGTATGTCGAAATCCGATTATCAGTATACTGTCGCATGTGTTACAAAATCCGATTGCCAGTTTCGTGTTATGTTGCAATCTCATTGACAATGTTAATAATACATGTTTTGCATATTACAACACCCGATGGACATTACCGCGTTACGCGTATTTGAAAATTCGGTGATCAGTATATTCTTGCATGTATTACAAAATCCGATTGAAAGTGTCATGTTACACTTATAACATTTTATTATATTGAAATACATCCTATTTATAGTATCGTGTTACACGTATATTTAAATCTGATTGACAGTATTGTGTTATGCGTGTTACAAAACACCATTGACGGTTACTTATAATTACACATATTTCAAAACACAATAATAACTATTAACAGTACGTGTCCTGTTAGGTGTATTACAAAATCCAATTGACAGTAGCATGACAGCATAGAATCCTGGAGAATTAGTTATAACAATCTTTCATTCGTTTATAAATAGTCACCTATTCTATATAAAGCTATGATTAAATTTTATAATTTTTTGTTTTCTTTAAAAAAATAAGGTGATTTTCGAGTCGTTGCAGTTTTAACTCGACCGTTGAATAAAAAAGTACATTACGCCGTTGCATTGTGACGTTATTATCACTTGAGACTAGTAATTGGTACCTAATTGCGTTTCCGCTAGCGTTTTGAACCTGTTTTCTGATTCCCACATAATTAATTAAGTTGTTATTAGGTATAATAAATTGCATGGCTTATTTTTAAAACACCGATCGCCTCCAGTTTTGTCTTAAATACTACCAAACACTAAAAAATAACTATTTAATAAGCAATAATTATTAGCCTGAAACACTCATACACATTGAAAAATCTCCTGGTTTCAGATTTCAGGTGAATAATTATTGCTTGTAATATTTTTTTTTAAATTGCAAACCTTGAGTGGGTGGACTGTTTTCTGACTGTCAGTTTTCTGTTTTGTAGAATTATTTCAAATTACACGGGAGTGTATATAGTAAACTTTTAGATGCAAAGAGAAACCTTAGTGTTATATCTTTCTAAATATGTTTATATTAAATATCTGACCAAAATAGAAAAGGAGATATAACTACTTTTGTAAGGATGGGTCATTTGGTGACAGAGGTAGCACTACGTGACACGAGTGGTTAAAAGTGACGATTTTAAAGATATATAACTGCAGTCGGTCATAATTAATTAATTAATCCCATTCAGTGTTTTTTTTACAATAAATTAATAATTACTGTTTTTATTGCACTTGCAAAATTACGTGGAAGAACTACCTATATGCTATTTTAATTATGTATAATAGGTAGATTTTACTCTCATATTATATTTCAATTTAAAAAATAATTATTTCATTTGATCATCGCGATATAATCTATTATATGAAAGCGAGTGTCTGAGGCAGTGGGGCGGGGGACAAAATTTGATTTGAATACAATTCTACGATTTTATTCAGAAACTGATGAAAATTTGCCCACTTGACCTTCAAAACAAAAGGAAGGTCTACGTGTTTGCATTTGATTTCGAAAAACCTTGTGAAAAGCCTGGGCGACGCCGAGTACTTAAATTAGTAAAATATGTATCAGAAAACAAAAGGAACGTACCTAGTACCTACCTACAACTTTGAATAAAATTTAGTTCCAATATTTTCTTTTGTTTATTCAGAGATGATAACAAAAAATATTGCCCGTCCACCATGTTCTATGATCATTAAAACCCTACTAAGAATGCAATAATGGACACTTAATATTTCCAAGATGTGATTTAAGATTCTCGTAACCAAAAGTATTTTTTTAATATTTATCTTTTATCATGTTATCTTTCCCCCTCCTGTTTGAGCCAACGTTAATTACCGACGATAATTACTAATTCAATTATTGAAGCAATTGAAGCGATTGACATTTGCCACTTCCCATTGACGGGGTGATGATGGGTATTTTCATTGAGCCCTTAGATTAGCTAATCTGAGATCTTTTTTCGATGTTGATGAAATATTAGATTATCTATTTTTTTAAGTTCTCTAATTTATTAGCGTAAAATAAAAAAATTATGACGTACACATACAATCCATTAAAATGTATGAAAAAAACCAAGTCACACAACTCACGCCGTTGGGAGGCGCTAGTGTGGCATGTTGCCATCAGAATGTATGAGAAATATCAGAAGTTGGAGGTATTATTAATATTATAGTGAATTAGCTTTTAATGAACATGCAAGTGTGTTCATAAATTAATGTAATTGTGTTATTAGCAATATACACACATTAGAGGTGTGTTCGTAAAATCAATACATTGTTTAGTTCCACAACAATGCGTTTCTAGCTACCAGGTATTTTTTATCAGTTAATGCATGTAACTAGCAACCATTAACTACCGCGTAATGACCATAACATTAACCTCACTCTACAAGCTCTATCGATGCATATACAATACTATTACTTGTAGAAATGCGTAATCTTTTGGTGAGTTCTCCTTTCCGATGTCTGCAATGTCTGAGATAATTTACTTTGAGTTCTTTGAGGACATCTTGGAAAAGTATCTACCTAATCAGGAACTGTCAGTTTAACAATTTGTCAGTTTTCAGCATATCGTTGTACCAGTTGTTGGCCAGGGTTGATGCCATGACGTTTTACACACTTGACCTTCGGAACGAGAGGAAGGTCACCGTCTACATAAGATTTCATAAAACCAATCGACAACATCTTTTCCAACCACTTTTGATACCGCTTGATGGAATCTGGCTACACTTAATTTATTTGCTTGAAAATAAGAGGAAAATTACTGTCTACAACAGGAGAGAGGCTCATCTGATTACCTCTCACCCCAGAAGATAGGTGGAAACTTTAGTGGCAATCGGCCAACGTGAGAAATGCCCATCTCATGCAGGACCCCACCGAGAGACAGCCTGGGTTCTCATTGCCTCGCAAAACCTGGTGCGCCATCAATAGGTTAAGGTGCTAAAAAGTCGGCGATGTGTGAATGTGGTGCGGTGCAGACCACCGAACATGTGGTCAACGAATGCCAGCTCCATTCATTCCCCGGCGGGATGGATGAGGTTCACATGGCGACGCCTGTGGCCCTAGAACGGCTCGCAGACCTAGATGTCCCGCGCTGACCCCCCCACCATACGAAAGAAGAAGACTACCTACATCTGATTTCTATTTGATTAATTTATTAAGAATCTCTTTAAATTATTGGTTATCCGGTTAAAAACTGTATTGCAGGCCGTTTCCTGGTAAGATTTTCGTAAATTCCTAATATATCGAAACATCGTGATAGTATATTCGTATTTTGATCAAAATTATCAGGAAATCTATTAATTCATTCGTTAAGCGCCTGCAATCGCATTTTTAACCGGATTCCCAATAATTTTAAGAGATTCTTAATAAATTTGCAAGGCACTATTGCAATAAATTTTTACTGTGTAGCCAGTGAGACTATGGCATCTCTAAATGGGGTGCATTGTGGGTCCGAAGGTATTAGGGTGGGGAAAAGAAGGACTAACCAGCATTATATTGAATTATTTGGCGTGTTGGAAATAAGCCAACGTAGCTCAGTGGTCCAGAGCACCTGACCAGAAGGTGCGGGTTCAATTCCCCTCGGCGGCATTTATTTTTACTGGGGAGATATTTTCAATTTGTATTGATATATCAGGCGACTAATTATTGCTTATAATAATTTGTTATCCTTTGAGCTACGCAAAAAAAATTGTCTTATAAACATTAGTTTATCATTAAAAAATAAAGGCACAAGAAAGTTACACCGTTCCTAAAAACCGGACCTCGGAGTCAGGTAAAGATTGGATTCTTAGGGCGGGTTGTTTCAGAGAATTTAAACAATTCCTCAAATTTTCAAGTTCTGTGAAAGATTGTTTCAAGTTGTGTGTGTTTCAAGTTATGTCAAGCAACTAGTCTATAATTATATAACAACAGAACTTGAATAAGACTTTCACAGAACCCGAAAATGCACGTTGAAATTCGATGAATTGATCAAATTCTCTGAAACAACCCGTCCTTTAAAGTTATCATTTTGCAACAAGCGAGTTAAATAGTTAGGCTAAAATATTTAAAAAAGTTAATATTGATAGCAAATTTATTTGAAGGAAATCTTTAAGCCTTCAAAGTGAATAAAGTCTGGGAGAATAAAATGTGTTGCTTTTAATGATATATTGAAACAAATTTAAAACTTTTTTCCACTAATTTTATTTTGTGACCATCACCGGTTTCAGCTTATTATCTGAGTGATCTTCAGACTGGTACAATTATTTCTAAAACTATAATTGATATGCATAACATTTATGGGAAAGGGTGGCGATTAACACAAATGGTATACAATTATTTTCCCAACTTTGTTGCTATGTTGTGTCTCACTTTTCAATTTCCAATTATTTGGTTGTTACCAGCAGGCCTAATTACCTAGGTGGTAAAGATTAATTTGCTATTTATTTAGGGAATACCTTAATTGAATGATTTTCACCTAATTACAGTTGTCAGGCAGGTGTCTATTGTTAATATTATTTTATAATTGGTAATATGGGATTTTTTATTGAAATTTGTTATGTCAGAATTTAAAGGGATACTTATTTTACATCGGAAAGGGAAAAAAATATTGTAATGGACTCTAATTTAAGATAATAAATGTTTTTAGAACATGTGAAAATGTATTATTATTGATATGGAAGTGGGGACTTGTTTGGGCGTATGTTTACAATTTCTGCTCATTATGTTTTTAATTATTCCATTATCAATATTGAAACTGATTGGCAATGAATTCCGCCAATTTCGTGATTTTTCAGTTCTGCGCTAGTTATAAATAAAATCTTTATTTTTTGTGCTTTTTAAGTATTAAGTTTATTTGGTGGTCGTTCTCGGGAACAATGACAAGTTATCGACATAATCCATAAAACCTTAATCGATGTGCTTATTAATTATTATTACGTTTATTTGGTCGTCGTGAACTGTTGTTTATTTGTTAACGATCTGCAGTCGTTCTGGGAAACGATGACAAATTATCGACATAATCGATAAAACCTTATTCGATGTGCTTATTAATTAGTATTACATTTATTTTGTCGTCGTGAACTGTTGTTTATTTGTCAACGATCTGAAGTCGCTCTCAGAAACGATGACAAGTTATCGATATGATCGATAAAACCTTATTCGATGTGCTTATTAATTAGTATTACATTTATTTGGTCTTCGTGAACTGCTGTTTATTTTTTAACGATCTGCAGTCGTTCTTGGAAACGATGACAAGTTATCGACATAATCGATAATACCTTAATCTATGTGCTTATTAATTAGTATTACATTTATTTGGTCTTCGTGAACTGCTGTTTATTTTTTAACGATCTGTAGTCGTTCTGTGGATTGATGACAAGTTATCGACATAATCCATAAAACCTTTATCGATGTGCTTGTACCATAGAGCCAGATGCGTCTAAACATTTCGTATAGATGCTAAACAGTTTGCTGCTAACAGGCGCTCTTCAAAAATTATAACAGAAGTGAGAAAAATAAGTTGATTTGTTCAAACAAAAGTTGGTAGATGGCGTTCTGATGAAACAATCAAAACAGTTATAGTTTCATATTTTAATAAATAAAGTAGAGAGTTTATTACGGCGCCCCCGTAGTCCGTACCTTGCCGCTAAGTGGTGTGGAAAATCTTACGAGGGGTCTGTACTTGGTTCAATTACCGCTCAATCATTCTATTACCTTCCTCCATTCCCCCGACTCCACTCACTCCCTCACTCCACCGGTCTCTGCCATTCACTTTCTCACAATAACAACATTGTCACACCACACACGGTACACCATACTATATACCAACACCAACAGCGGTGTAACATCACCCAATACACTCCACAATAATACACCTTTACATATTAGGTATTTTCGGAAACTCTCTTCAGTTCTCATATTTTCAAAGTGCAACACTTTTAGCACTGCCACCTAGCGGGATGTTTTAATAGACACCATTAAAAAATGCAATAAACATATGACGTTTTAATGCCATTCATTGATTTAATAGTTCTAGTACGCGTTGCAAGGTTCGCTAATGCAAATTTGTCGCAAATGCCATCGTTGATTTTGTTAGGAAGGTGGTATTTGATTCTAGCTGTTGCTATTGCTGACAATTCACAACAATGATGTGTTATAGTTCCATACAGTCAATCTCTAAAGAAGTATATATTCAGTCGAGATCCTTCCACAATGTTCCAGAGACATCTATCAACTCCCGAGACGGATTAAAAACACGGGTTGAATTTTTTCTTTTGTAATGTCAATGATGCATTCTCGCTACGTGATTATTTGCACTGTGCACAATGCAACGATGCATTTTACATGTCTAGTTGTAGTTGTAATAACGCAGTATTAGTGATAACATCAAATCAATTTTGAACTACAACATACCATTATATCGATAACGAATTTGTTTAGATTCAAAATATCACGAGATTGTATACCGTTGTAGAAAAGAATACATATTATTGTAAAAACATTTTTTATACGTACCTTGTATTTTAATAATAATATATATATTTTTTTAATTATTCCATAATTTTTTTCTGTGAATTGCCGAATGCCACACTAAACACAATATTTTAGAAACTTATTAAAAAGGTTATTTTTTGTGTGACAGCGAGTATTCAAATCTTGCAATTTTTTAAAACAAACATTATTTGAAATGGATCATACGTTTTATTTTACTTTTTTTTCAGCATTTGTTTATTATTTATTTCACTTAAATAATAAAACATTTAAACCTAAATCGTCATGAATTTGGGAATATTATTTAATAACCACCACCGCAGCATCCAGCCACAAAATCTATAAACACTGATTGAAGTGTTTATACAGGGTTTTCCAATAAGAGGTGTTATTTTGATATTCAATCGTAAAAGATCAATGGTTTCGTTGTTTGTGTGGCACGTAGTGCCGTCTTGTTGAAATTAAACGTTGTCCAGATCAATACCATCCAATTCCTGCCATAAAAAATCATTAATCATCTCTCGATAGCGCAATCCATTCACCTTCACTGTTGCTCCAGAATCATTTTCGAAAAAGTAACGTCCAATGACTCCACCGGACCATAAACCGCACCAAACAGTCACACGTTGAGGATAGAGAGGCTTTTCAACAATAATTCTCGGGTTTTCCGAGCCCTAGATGCGAAAATTTTGCTTGTTGACGAAGCCACCGAGGTGGAAATGGACCTCATCACTCAAGATGATTTGCATTTTATTCACTCTAGTGAATTTTAATAATTTTAATGCGTTGTTGAAGCGTGTATTGTTCCATTTTTATTAATAACGTAGTTTCTACTTGTCAAATGTCAAAAAATAAGCGCTTCAAAAGTAACATCTACCGAAATAGCGGGCTATTCAAAATAACACCTCTTATTGGAAAACCCTGTATTTTGCCATTGAGATGAGTACCTACCCTGGATTGTGCACATTTTTATATCTAGCAATTATCACCACTTCGTTGGTTTTTATAAATGCGCCGCATAGAAACAAACGAATAGATGTTGCTTTTTGACTTACAAGCAAAAAATTGAGAAATGGCATGGAATGGATTATCAGTAGTTATGTACCTACATCGCTTGGTGGTGAACAAAATTGGATTCATGAAGCCCGTTTCATATGGATCCATATCGTAAATAACGTTTCGTACGGTATTTCAATTTGTATTCCTTGTTAAGGCGAAGCTTAATGCTAAATCACTATTTTGATTAATCTTTATAACGAATTGGTGTACATTATTAATACCAAAAAATATGCTTTAGATAAATTGAAGATTTTCCTATCGTTTCGTTTGAGTAGAATACAAATAAAATAATAAATTACTAAATAAAAAATATAAATGTAAACTACTAAAAAAAAATTTCCAGTAGAAATGTATGAACGCATAAAGGAAAAAAACTTTTAAAAAATTCAGTTTTATAGCTAAGAGTATCTGTGACAGTTTCACTTGATTAACTTTTTTGCTTTCTTATAAAATTATTTAGAAAATAAATAAAAACCAGTTTTGTGCTTGAAATCGAACGATTCTAGACTCCGTTTGTCAAGCGATTTTAATGCCTATTACCTACAATATAAGGTATACCAAGAATGTACACATTTTTGGCTTGTAGCTTCCTCTTAAATTGATCATTTAAACACATTTCGTTCCCATTCTTCTGGAAGACGTTCACAGTTTACATAGACAAATGCTTGTAGCTAGTACAAATATTTTTTTTGGTTTTCTAATATATTCCATAGTATTATTATTAAATTTACAAAAAACAGTTTTTTATAAAACAATTCCGGCTGTGTAATTATTACTACGCATGACAGCTGTTTCGCCCAACCGAGTCAGTGGTCATATTCAATTTAACACTAAACAAATACAAAATATTGTTTCTGGGACAACAACATTTACAGTATGTACGGTATAATTTTTACTATTCACGTGTAAAAGCCCATTAAAAGGGCGTTAATAAATAAATAATTCTCTTCAATTTTACTATTTACTATATTTATTTTTTTGCTATACTTTATTATTTACTATAATATCATATCGGCTATCTTCCCATCTTCGTCCCAGTTTTATAAATATTACTATCTGTTTTTCTTAAGAGGTAGACATAAATTATACCATAGCGGAATTTGCAGGCCTTATTAAGATATACAATTCCGTAGTACACACAGACATAGGAATTAATAGACGAGAAGATATGGGCGAGGGGTAAAATCAACTGTTGAAGAACGAGGGAACGAGGGAACGAGTGAAGCTGACTGTGATTCGTCAATAAATCAATCTGACAGTAAATAGGCATCTCGCATTATAATATCACCATTTACTTCTTTAAAGTAAAATCTGCTTTGAATGAATAGACATTTTTACATGGGAGCGCAAATTACTCGCCACGTTATGAACAAATTTGCGAAGTCCAAATTCGGCAAAGTAAGGCAGCTTTTATTTTCAGAGTCGTAGTTAGTTTCAGAGTATTTAGTTAAGACACTTTTATAAATGTTCATAATTTACTTCCCAGCAACCAACCAGCTTTGTGTTTCGCGTCCAGACGTTTCTCTATGTGATAGTAACAACTGATTCATATTATACGATGTGAATATGCTTAAAATAAAGTAAAATAATGCTTATATATGGAATGTAATACGACAATTGGGTTTATTCTCTTTTTTCACATCTATTTTTACCAGTTTTCATAGTACAAGTCAAAATTTTGCCGTGTTATTTAGTAAAATGAACCGATGATGCCTCGACCATAGTTCGCACAAGAATGATGACGTCACGTTTTCAAATTTCATTTGAGGCCAAACGCGAGCCCAGCCGGCTCAATGGAACCGGTATGGGGAGTGGGGATAATACGCTTTTAATCACTTAGGGCAGGTCTACTAATATTCATATGTCTATGGTAGTACATTATTTTGATGTATCTCATGAGGTTTAGCCAACGTTAGCAATGTAGCGCCCGAAAATGTATATTTTACGACTTGAAAACATCGACTTTTCTCTACTTTCTACAAATATAATATGCATGTTTTAAATATACAAACCTTCCGGAAGAAATTCGCTATAAGATTGTGAAAACCCTTTCAAAATCCGTTGCGTAATTTAGAAGAACTAAGCACAAACAGACAGACGCGAATAGCTACCTTATTTTATATTATCTAGAGATTTTTATGGTCTCGAATAGTTTTCATTTTCACGCAATGTATATTATTCTTACTATAAACCATAATTCTATCAACACCCTTGCATTAACAACTGTATGTATACGTTCTACCTATGTAAATTACATGCCTCAGAACAGACTGTGTCTAGTGAGGCGAATAAAGAAACTATGTAAATAACTATTACAATAAAATAAACGCACGGGTTGCCGGCATTGAAATTGTCTACATCAGTCTCGTCACAAATTCAAAATTCCAGACGCTACGGACTTATGGGTCACAAAATAACAAGCCCTGGAAAACACACGTAATGACATAATCAAGTCAGTAGTCGGATTCGAGGGTTTTTTTATTTCAAATAAATCCATTTCAAATGGAAATGCAAAATGCAAAATGGGTATTTTCCATTTTGCATTTTAAATGCTTTTCTAAAACCCATTTTGCATTTTAAATGTTTTTTTCAATGCATTTTACATTTTAAATGTTTTTTTGCAACATTCTTCCTACTATCTCCACTCATCTTTTTTTCATAAGCCACAAATATCAGTCGGTCCTCAACCTCGCTATGGGAGATAATTCAAGTTGCTCCCTGGTAGGAGCCCTGGCAATTGAGTGATACCATTACAAAAATACTGATTCAAATACTGAACATGGGGCCATGGCGCTGTAATATTAAATGTAAGATAGCAGTTTCTATGTTTTTACGTTGGCAACATTAGTCCCGCGCAAAATTTTTGTGGATTCATAATCTGTAGTCGTGGTGTTTTTGGATTTACCATCATGTAATATGTTTGTTCTACGTTGATGTCCATTATTAAATGACAAAATTGTTTAAAAATTCTATAATTATTTTAATTGTTTGACATGAGAAACCATTTTGCATTCTGCAAATAGGTATTTTGCATTTTGCATTTGAAATGCTTTTCTAAAAACCTTTTTGCATTTTGTATTTTCAAATGGAAAAGTTTTGACCCATTTCCATTTTGCATTTCAAATGGTTTTGGGTATCCATTTTGCACATCTCTGGTTTTATTACATAAAATTCCGGAGAACTCAAAAATGGTTCCATGATAATTCAACACACTAGCTGACGTGTACCCGGCGTTGCTCGAGTTTTCTAAACATATAATATGAATGTATAATGTGGTTACCGGATAAATCATCACAATGATAATTCATCACATCTTTAAAAAGTTATATAAAGTCATGGAAAGTGATGAAACAAAAACTTTATTAACTGGGTTAAGTAGGTTAGGTAAGGTTAGGTTAAAAAAAAAATTCATCGTTTCTAATGACTTTATATCACCTTTTAAAAGTGTGTTGAATTGTCACTGTGTTGAGTTATCATGGAACCGTATTATGTACATGAACCTTGCGGAAGAAATTTTCTAAATGAAAATCCTATTAAAATCCGTTGCGTAGTAAAGAACTAAGCGCACAGACAGACCCAGATAGCGATTTTGTTTTATACTATTTAGAGATATAAAGTCTTTTTTGCATTAGCGCCACATCGGAGGCCCTGAGAAAAAAAATCCCTAAGGGCCTACGTCATCTTTGGGGATGCTGTGTGGGGGGGTCTTTTTATGGTAAGGAATGAGAGGAAGTTCTGGGATAAAAAGGTATGAGGGGTGGATAGGAATCTGGAGTCAATTTGTCCAGGAGTGACGGACGTACGAATACATCTCTCCCACTGTGGCGCATGGTCGAGAGAGTCCGGCTGGATAGGTAAAAAGATCTAACTCAACCAGTCAGACAAAACTCATCCCATGAATCTAGATGTACCCCTACTAAGTCACCAAACGTAGCAAACCAATTGGGGTGACCTGAGGCAGGGATAATTGTTTTCCAATAAATGGTTCCCGGGGTGGCGGCACCCACTTGATCACTTTCCATGATATTATGTCACTTTATAGGTGTGTTGAATTATCATTTTGATGAGTTAGTTATCAGGTCACCCTCAAGAAGGGCTTTTTAGGTTCATGCCCAAGAGTGTATTAAATGCATAAATCATCTTAGTGACATCTGTGTTTTTATCGTGTATGTACATTTACCAAAGAACGAAACCATTGGACCCCTGTCACGATTTAGGTAGAATTCTGCACTAATGAAATATTTATTTCCAGTTGATCATTTTCTACTAGTGATGCGCACACTCGTAATCGAATCATTTTTACTGTTGAAATGTGGTTGAAATGTTATTTTAAAACATTGTCATGTTTTTGTTATTTTGAAAGCGGATTTGTGAAATTGTAATCTGCCTCGATTTAAATTTTTCAGTTAAATCACAAATTATGGGAAGAAACGAAATTCTGAGTTTTGAAAGCAAATTTATTATTGTGAAATTATCTTTTTATTGGGTATATTTTTGCGAGTGCGATCAGGATAAAACAAGTATTTCAAAATTTTTGTTATTTATGATTATTGATTCGGCGCATTTTATTTTTTAAATCAATTTTTCGATAAAGAATGAAAGCAAAATTAAAATATTATTATAATACGTGCAAAATATATGATATAAAAAATAATTTTTTTTTACTTTGACGTGTTATAGAAAATCTTTCGTAATTATTTTTTATCTTTTTTTACTTACTTTCCAAAATTTATTTATTTATTCAGAAACGCCGGCTTTTACATGTCGATCATAAATTAAATTATTGCTATTGTAATGCCCGCCCCATACAATACATAAGCAAGTAGTGATTGAATAATAATGTTTGCTCACAGTATTGAAGTACAATTATGTATTGTTAAATTTGGTGATTTACTTGTCGTTTTTTCAATAAAAATATATTCATACCCCAACTAAACCAAACTGCATAAAAATGTAATGATTCAATTATGTATTGACATATATTGTGCAGTATCTCTTGTTACAATTATAAATGTTTAATAACTGTTATTTTTTATAATTATACCCTTCTCGGTTATTGCACAAACACTAACACATTGTAAATTATTTATTTCCCTAAAATAAAATAAAAAATAGGGATTTTCAACCTTCTTGAATCTAGCTAATTGACAGGACGTTAAACTTATATGTGTGAATGAGCACTCGAAGTGCCCAAAGTGGATACTTAAAGTACAAAAAGGTTAGTTTTTGCTTATTATTCGCTTGGATAAACAAGAAAACAACTGTCTTTAATTTTATTATATCTTAAGATTTTAATTTTAATTTTGTGAATTAGTTTACTAACAACTTTAGGTAAGAAATACTTATTTATTTCAGAAGGCTTGCAAACCCTTGCAAAATAATTTAAAAATAATATTTTTTTATACAAAAAAGTTAAAATTAAATTATAAAAAATGTAATTTTTCCACTTTAATATTTAGAAATCTAAACCAGACTCGCCAACCATGTATGTTTTTTCACATAACCATCCGTTGAGTAGTTCGAGTAGTTTTTATAAATATACTTTCAAAAAAATAGAAAAAGTTGGACTTATGCATTATTTTCTGCCCAGTAGCGATAAATTATTTCAGTCTTGTCTCTGGTTTGTGGTCACTAACTTTATGACACGAATAAAATATTTATTTTCAATACAGTGCTATAAACAACCGTATGTAAATGTACTTAAGGACTATTATAGTATGTGTCTTCAGATAATGGAGTATGTTCGTTAGCAACCCCACATTTATGGCTGTAAAATTGTAACAATAAAATTATCGGAGTGGAATAAATAACATTAACAAATGAAAGAAAATGGTTAAATTTGAATTAAATGTGAAGTTTTATCAAATTCATTAACAGTTTAACTAGCGATAATAGTATCGCGTGAATATTTAGGTTTAATGGTGCATTGCGCAAAGACTAAAGACAAGCTGTCGTCGGTCGGTCGTCACATACACTGAAACATCTCACACAGAGAGAAATATATACGTCAGAGGATTTGGCAGCTTGCGGGTGCACTATTTTCTACATTGTTGACCTTTCGAAATTTCATAGTGCAATTAATTTGATTGTTTCGTTAATCCTTAGTTTTTCCGCAATTGTGCAGTGTAGTTTTAAGGATTAGACAATAATATATAATGGATTCCGAAGATGAGACAAAGGATGATGTCGATTCGGGAAATGAATCGAGTGGAGACGATGTTGATTTCGCTATGGAAGTCGAGTCTCACAATACGAGGGAACGTCAAACAGAAATAGAAGATTATCCTTTTGAAGTTTTATCAACGGAGGAAATTGTACAGCACATGGTTAACTCTATAAAAGAAGTGAACACAGTCGTTGAGGTCAGTGTTATTTGTCAAATATTTTTCATGGTTTTCAGGCCATTTTCTACTTTATTCTAATTTAGTACACTCGGATACAAAGGAATTTCTCAATATTGTCATTTGTTACATTCTGAAAGGTTGTTCTTTAATGAAAAGTTCGCTGACCTGAATCTAAATCGTTGTCATTTTCTCTGTGTCAGCTTTGGCAAGTTCAAAGAAGTGTTTTCGTTTTCATGCTTCCCTGACTGTGCCAATTCTATTTCTTTATTTACTGACGAAGGTCACTATTCTTTTTCACTTTTAATTGGACTCACCAACCTTATTGTCATTATTATTTATATATGGGCATACATTACATTTAATTCGCCATTACTTATTGTCTCCTTTGATGGTTTATTATTTATGTACTTGTCAAAGTACAGTTATTATCCAAAGAAAACAGTTATAATAACAAACTCTTGTAGCAAATATAACATTTCCACTAATTATTTTTACATAAGACAAAAAGTTCATCCCATATTATTGATCATTTATATTTTGAAGCTTGTTTGGTTTGAATATTCTCAATAATAATACTTTGTTTATTTACTACATCATGCAATCACATTTGGGTTATAATAAGCAATTACCGTAAATTTCTTCTGTAGCGCAAAGTAATAATGCTTTGTTTGGCAGTTTAAAAAAAATGTTATGTTATGTTGTTGAAAAAGCAAAACCCTAAGTGTTATTTGATATTTGTGCAGAATAAAGATATAAACTGGAGTGGATTTAAGAATAGATAGCGAGTGATAAGAAATGAATTCATTGTAGTGACTGTACCTTCCTCGGATGTTTGTACAGCTGACTAATAGATACAATAAACATTTAAGCATCTTGTATGTGTTTTTGCCGAGTGTTATTATTAATATTGTTAGTCCTTAACTTTATTCTTCCACTGTAGATCGTGCAACTATTAAAAATGTAGGACATGCACTAAATTGTTTGATTCGCAGTTAACTGAGCGCTAATTGTATTAAACTAGGTTAGGATAGTTTGTGTTAGCTTTAAAAGATATTATTATGTGATAAACTGTGAAAGATGGAATCGCTGATAGATATAATATATCTAATTTCAGGGCCAGCCCTATGCGGGTTCGATTAGAGCAGTTTGCTCCGGGCGCCGAATCGCCAAGGTGCTGATAATATTTAACACCTAACACATCGCACTTGAGGTTATTTTTTAAATGGTGCTGCATAAAAATACAAATCATCAAAATATGGTTGATTACGCTGATTCACTACCTAGGCGTACTGGTGTACTGGTTTTGACTACCTAGGCATATGGTATACTGGTTTTGACTACCTAGGCGTACTGGTGTACTGGTTTTGACTACCTAGGCGTACTGGTGTACTGATTTTGACTACTTAGGTGTACTAGTTTTGAAAAGGGCATCTAATATATATATAAAATGGAAAGAGGGGTGAATGCAAGAAACTCCATCTACCTGTTGAAGACGAGAGCATAAAACAGAAAAATATTAGTGGAACTTAAGGTTTTATTAGCTAATAAATTTGCAAATTATTCTAATAAGGATCATATTAGAATGATCGCATGTTCTCCAGAGACCCATCGGTGTTCCACTGGTTAATGGAGAACTAAATGCGGTTAGCGCTAACAAAAAATTGTCCAAAGAAGCAAAACTAGCAGTCCACAATGGAGTGCTGGCACCTACTCTGATGTGTGGCAGTGAGGCGTGGAACTGGCAGAGGGAGGATGAAAGCATGCTGAATGCTGTAGAAATGAGATCCCTGAGACGTATGTGTGGTAAAAGCATGTATGACGAAAGGAGTGTAAGGTGAATATATTGTGATGCAAATGTAAATGGTAGAAGAAGTCAAGTCAACCAGGTACTTCAGTCGGGCCATGTCATATTCTTTAAAGATGGCCTCCGTGGTCGAGGGGTAAAGCTCTCGACTAGCAAGCCAGAGGTCGCGGTTTCAAATCCCGGTGTGCGCAAGTCAATTTTATTGGATTAATTTGTGTTATATCACAATTTACTTGTTTAAAATAATATATAGTATATTTGCGACATGTTCCAGAGTGGAAGATACTCTCAGTATCGCCCCGGCGTAAGACCCCCATTCAGAATTGAAACGTTGCTTGAAATGTCTGGCTGTATTCGGTAACCAGATTTGAATAGCCAGGCTCTTCCCCATCATATCCTTCCCCTCCCCACTACCTTCAGCCTCACAACATACCCCAATCGGGGATGCCATAGTCTCACTGGCTCCAGACGGTTGGGAGCAGTTGGGACTCTTGTGCTTCACTTCAAATAAAAAAAAATAAATGTCAAGTGTCAAGTGACTCTTGTGCCAAGACAGAGCTGTTTGGCGGTCCATCCTCTCTGCCTACCTCCTCTTGATGGTTAGTTAGTTGGCTCAATTTTTAACCTCACTTGGACTAAGCTTGAATCGAGGTTAATTATTAAATGTATAGTTGGAAAACATTAGAAATTCTAGAAGATTTTTTTCATTCTTGTAAAATCAATAATAGATTCAAATTGTCATCTTCATTAGGTAATTAATTATATAACCAATAAATTGATTGCTTTAAATGAAGTCACTTATTGAAATTAATTGTTATTTAACATTACGCTGCTTGTTTACTTGTTAGTTATTGATTGGTTATGTGTGCCCTTTACAATTTTGCAAATGGTGTTTTTATGCTTGATACTTATTCAATGAATTAATGCAGAGATGCTCCTCATACCACATCTAGAAGGTTCGTGCCTGGAGTAAGGCCAACCTAGTTATCAAATTATAAGCAATAATTAGTCGCCTGAAATATCCATACAAATTGATAATATCTCCTGAGTAATGTCCGACTTCTGATGTCCGGTCAGGTGCTCTGGACCACTGACGTTGGCATGTAAATGTAGATATGATATGTCTCGACGCCATCTACAAAATTCCTGCAAAAATTAAGTTGGTTGTTTACAGGTGAAAAAATATAATAAGCAGTAATTGTTGATTGAAGTACTAGTACATATTGAATTATTTGGCGTTTGGAAATAAGCCGACGTAGCTCAGTGGTCCAGATCATCTGACCGGACATCAGAAGGTGCAGGTTCAATTCCCACCGGCGGCATTTATTTTTATTTGGGAGATATTTTCAATTTGTATGGATATTTCAGGCCACTAATTATTGCTTATAATAATTTGAGAAAAAATCAGTTTAAACTTATTTAGTTGTCACGAATCAGATACTTACGCAAGAAGAACTTCCTGCCGAGCCTGTAAAAACTTTGTCTTATAAACATTAGTTTATGATTTAAAAAAATACCAACCTAGTTAGTCTCAAAAACCCAAGTGTGTCTAATTTTGGCAAATATCAATGACTGTCTGGTGCAATTGGATGGAAGCATCCTCCCCAATAAAGACTCCATTGAAATGCTTGGAGTAGGTGTTTCAGCTCTGTAGAAACCTGAGTAAATCTGGCTTCCAAGAAACTGGGCATCTTGTATACGGCTAGCAGATATTTATTTCAATAGTAACCAGCTCCTAACTCTGTACCGATCTCAAGTACGCCCAACAATTGAATTTGGGAGCCACCTCTGGGCTGGAACCCCTCAATACTTGATAAACCTTGTAACAAGATGAATTTTACTAGTAGAAAATGACACTTTGGGGCTATTGTAACGTAATATCTTTACCAAGTAATGTAATAAGAGATAATTACCAAATAATGAGATGACAAACCACGATTGCGGCGTCATTGTAACAAATTAGGTTTTCTATAAGAAAATGTTGCATTGTTAAAGAATAAAAAGAATGTTAAAGTTAATAAACATTTATTAATTAGCAATTAGAAACATGAGACTCAATAATTTTAATAAATGGTTATAATAACTCAAGGCCATGTGCCAGGTTGAAGAGCGCTAGCAACAGGGAATTTAAAATGTAACAATATGAATTCGCAAAAGTGACATAAAATACCAGGAGATCAACTAACCTGTGATAAAGTATAGGGCGGCATGCGGAGATGATTAATCTCTACAAAATTTAATAGTAATTTAAGAAGACAGTGTCCAGTAAAATAAAGGTGAAACTAACTAACGCTGCCATTTCCGTCAGAGATCCCACGCCCAGTCAGGAATTCCAGAATGTCTACTCCAGCCGCTTGCCAGCTTGGTACTAAACTCCCCACATTTGCCGGACAAAACCATCTCCCTTGCGTTCAAGTCTTCTTCCTCTAATTTTAACGACAACAGGGTGGCGTAAACAGCCTAGTGTCGAACTGTTACAACCTACTTCATTCTGTGCAAAGGAGGGCAGTCCGTCTGATTGACAATCCATTATTAACAGACCGATTGACATCTCTAATGCACAGACGCAATGTGGGCATGCTAAGTCTGTTATACAGTGTATTTTAATGGAGCCTGCTCTAAGGAGTTAGTAGCATTGATGCGCGGTGCACCGGTGCACATGCGTGACAATCGACGTACGCGATTGGAACACCCGTTCACAGTTGATGTTTGCTTCATGAGCACGGGCCACTTCTTGGACTCGTTTTTGTGTAAGACGGCTCGTACGTGGAACAAGTTCCCACCATCTGTTTTTCCTCCTTCAAAACTCGCATTAATAAATACCTTCATTAATAAATATCTTCTTCGACATAGCTCCCCTGCCTTTAGAGTGTATGTACATACAGGGTCGCTCTTAAAAATTATTACAAACATGTATTATAAGCATTATTTCACTTACTTTTATGTCATTTCATATAAAAAAAAAAAAATAGTAAAAAATTTACAAAATTTGATGAATTTTTCTGAAATTGCAGTCGGAACCTTTGGTTTCATAGAAGTGTACATTTTAATTATTTTGTGGTTATCTTCTATATTTGAATATAAAGCTTGGTGTTTTTTCTTTCTAACACAGTTTAGTGCATATTTCTAACTATGACGGTAAGGGAGACATCACGATTTATATGAGACCATATGAGCTGCTCTGAAAGGCAAACAAATTAGCCTGAGAAATTTAATTGTATAATTTGCTTTACTATTGTTACCTTGCTTTTAGCGGATGAAGACAGAATTTGCCACATTCTGTCGAAAATAAAATCAGTATTCAAGGCTAAAATTATTGCTGAACAATTCCTGAACCAACGTGTTAATTTATTATTATATTAATTCTGATAATAATTTGGTATTTTTGTGATTCCAGATACCGGCCACTACAACACGTATACTACTAAACCACTTTAAATGGGATAAAGAGAAATTAATGGAGAGATTCTATGACGGGGACCAAGAGCAATTGTTCTCCGAAGCCAGAGTTATCAACCCCTTTAGGAAAGCCGTTATCGCCCGGCCAAAGGTAAATGCATACACAAATTTATAAATATATTTGTCGGTTGGTTGTTTTGCTTGTCTAGCGTCCTTAGCGTCTGCTAGCTTTAGTTGAGAATATACTGCCCCGAGGTATCTTTCGGATTTGTGATAATGGTAGGCCCAAATGTATCGACAAATCGTCTATCTAGTGTAGTTCGAAAGCCTTCGTGGTCGATGGGTAAGGCTCTCAACTAGCAAACTGGAGGTCGCGGGTTCAAATCCTGGCATGCGCAATTTTATTTGATTAATTTGTTTGGTGACAAGATCTGAATAGCCAGGTACTAGACTGCCTTTTATCTGTTGTCGGATATTTTGTGCATTTGACATACATATAATACATGCGACGAAACAATTTTAAACTTCTTTCTATTTATTTTATTTGTTGACTGTTACCGGTTTCAGCTTATTATCAGTCATCTTCAGACAAGTACAATTATTCCTATGGCTAAACTATGGTTTATATACACGGCATTTGGGGGAGGAGTTGGGGTTAACGGGGATGTTATAAAATGATTTTATTACATTTTATGGAATTTCATACAATTATATGGAATTTCATACAATTATATGGAATTTCATACAATTATATTGAATTTCATACAATTATATGGAATTTCATACAATTTTATGGAATTTCATATAATTTTAAGAATTTCATACAATTATATGGACTTTCCCATCTTCGTTGCTGTATGGTGTTTTATTGTACCAGTCTGAATGAAGATGGCTATAATAAGCTGAAACCGGTAACGGTAAAAAAAAATAAGTGGAAAAAAGTTTGAAATTCATTTAATATATCATTACCGAATGTTGATTAATCTATTTGATAACATAATTTAAATACACTTGTCATAAAAGATCCACAGGAAGCATGTTTATCACTAATATTATCTAAATAAATAGAGATCCTTTTCTTACCAAACCGATCAATAACATGTTGTGTTTAATTTGCTTTACTAACTCTGTCTAATAAATGTGATTTAGTCTCGTTCATTTCAGTTGCCGAGACGAACCTCCGCGACCGGCACAGAAGAGTGTGAGATCTGCTTCATGGTGCTGCCATCTTCGGTAAATATACTTCTACCTAATCCTTGTAAGCTGACGCACATGCCGAATAGTATATGTCAGTACATTCTTGACAGATTTAAAAATGTCAAGTTCCTACATAGAAAGTTTTCATGCTTAAGAACTTTTGTTTTTTCAATCTCTTCAAGACTGGAATACATAGATAAAGGCCCTTCTTCCACAGGAATACGCAAGTATCTTGTGTATTCACATCGCAAAAAACTTGTCTTGCACTTGAAATCACAAGACCCACGTGAAACGTCAAAACTAGCCTTCATAACCTCGCTCACAAGTTCTGTCATTTTTTATTGACTGTTTTGTTCCTAGCGTTAATCAAAAGCACAGGCATTGTTACAAAATGTCTGACGCAAGTGACAATGAGATTATCCTATTTATTGGTTGCTCCGCCATGTTTAAAGTCTCGACAACATGAGAGGTAACAGTTTGGACGGTTTAATGGAGTCTGCTTCGGCAACGTTTGCCTGTGTACGAACCTCCACGCAGATGTATGGCGGTTGTCGCCAAAATTCTTCAATCGTCGAGTATCGAATACTTGTGTATCCCTTTGGAAGAAGGACTTTACAGGGTGTCCAGAGGTATCTTTTTTACTTGTAGAGGTGATCATGTAGAATCACCTTCTGAAGTTACAGCACTCTACCCTCGGATACCTTGTACATATATACATATATATAAAACGTCACATAATAAATAGGCATAGACTAATCACACACTATATATATCTTCCATTATTCTAATTATTGCGAATACACAATTGAAACATACACAACAGCTCAAGTTCGACTCTATCATAAGATTGTAACGATTAAACATCACAAATTAAAACATTAATGAGATATATTATAGACATAGACAAATCACACACTTACTTTCACATATTTTTGGTTCCTTGGAACGGGCAATTTGCCTAGTTAGGAACCAATAATTTCGACCTGATAAGGTACAATAATCTATAATCACTAAAAATATTTTAATTATATCTTGTATCATATTGTACTGTGTGTATATCTAAAGAATAAATAAATATAAAGTTTTCTCTCATAAACTCATAAGAAACGCAGCGGTTTTACCGCATGCAAATACGCACTGCGGCTGGGGTTTTTACTTAATTCTATTTCATTAGAATGAAATTAAGTAAAAACCCAGCCGCAGTGTGTATTTGTATGCGGTTTGGCGTTTTCGGCTATTCCAATACCGCTGCGTTTGATTGCAGTGTGTGCACCCACTAACATCCTTGACATTAATGTAAGAGCTCACCCATAGATGGCGTTTAGCTGTCGAATATTGTAGAGACCGAGGGAATTACATATTATAAATAAGGTGCAAACCTCAATGTCGGGGTCAATATTATTCCAACCGTCTGCCAATTACGATATTAGAGCCCACTGTCAATCAATCACATTCAAACTCCAAGTTTTTTTGTTAAAGCCGGAGTTTCATTTAATAAGAAAGTTTTTGAGAAACTCCGGAGACCCAACAAGAACTATTTTTTTCCGGCATTGAAAACCTTATATGAAAGTTTCCCTTTAATCTTAGGATTTTCTAGAACTTTCTTTCTGATATTTGCTTGTATTTCAGATGATGACTAGCCTGGAATGTAGCCACAGATTCTGTACCCTTTGTTGGGGGGAATATTTAACAACTAAAATAATGGAGGAAGGATTGGTAAGAATGTTTTTTCTTATTATATTATATTTACAAACGAAAATTTGTCACTCCGAAGAAGTTCAGTGTTTTTTTTCAGCCAATACATATTTTCTATATCAAAATCAAAAGTTGTGCCAAAAAATTACTGCCCGAATAAGAAGTTTTAAACTTTTGACTGCGGAATTGTCAAAACCCAAACTAGTGCCGCAAATTTTACCTCGGTGTATTACTTAATTCAGCTCTCTCTTTATGTCTACTATCTTCTCAAAGTATTAATTCCACTACACACTATATTTTGTGAATAATAGTCTGACTAGTATGTATCACCGTTTGGACGTGAAAGGCTCAAAGAGATTTGGTACTCCTAATTTCTTTCATTCTTACTGGCTCTGAGCCTTCGAGACGGGCTCAGAGTGTGGACGCTTCATTGAGAAAGCTAATAGTGGTACAGCGCTGAGCAGTGAGGTCGTGCTGCCTTGTAACGTTCATATATTGTCCTTTTGAAACACTGTAGATTACAATGTAAATTATTGCAGAATATCGAAGGTCTGTGTAAGTTCTTCTAGTTGTTAGGTAAAGCAACTTTACAGATAATCTTTTGTGACGTGAAATTGATTGCAAAAGTTCGTTGTACAACTCTTCCGGCATTTTTAAATAATTTTGATATAATGCAGGCTCCTTCACCCAGTATTTTTTCTTTCACTTTAAACTCATTTTATAACCACTATTTCTTTGAACCAATCGCATCGAGTTAAACCATATCTGTGGACACCACCTCAAGTCTTGATTTGTGGTTCATCGGTGACTCAGATATGTATTTATTGTCAGTGTAAAAGGTACATTATATTATGTGTTGTGTGTTTGTTCCAGGGTCAGACAATAGCCTGTGCGGCACACGCCTGTGATATTCTAGTTGATGATGCCAGCGTAATGAGGCTGGTCCGGGATTCCAAAGTTAAGCTAAAATATCAGCATCTCATCACCAATAGCTTTGTAGAAGTAAGTAACCACCTTTGCAAACAAAACTTTCCCGTATCATGTGCAACTTCATCAATGCATTTTATCTATATCACTTCCCTGTCATTGGAGGTAGCGATTGGTCATGACTCATGACTCATTTTATTAAGAGCGGGAGCCACGGTACCAATATTTTCATAAGGCTCAAAGAGTCGACTCGATTGAACGGGAGCCGTGAGCTCAGAGCGTATGAGCAATGAGAAAACTGTGCTCGCCTGATACGGTTCCATCAGTATGGCTCCCCCGCTACGGCTTCCAGCTCCCAGCGTAAGGTACCGGTACACCGCCTCATACCACAAGAAAAATAAGATGCTAGGTAACTTCCCAATAAGTATTTATTTATTTCTAAATTCACGCCCGGCTGGGCAATTACATGTTATTTTTTTTATTTATCACAAAGAACATCTAAATAAGCACAACAAAATCAAAGCAAGATAAAAAAAAATCAAACAAAATCAATAAACAAAATCTAAAAGAAAATAGAAGACAAAATAAAAAACAACCTGTAAAACAAAACGAAATAAAATCGAAACTCCTAGTGGAGTATCTCACCATGCAAGATGGTAAAATATAACACTATTAGGAAAATTACAATACATTGGTAAGATAAGTTGGTAAGATGAACAGAGCTACATAGTTTGTATAGTTAAATTATATTAAATTTAATGTTCTTTCTGAAATAAATTGGGTATCTGCAGTATCTTGGGTATCTTGTTTATATTTGGTGAATGATGTGTTGAATATATCGACAACATCTTTATAGTCATTATAGTCATTACCCAAATTTAGTATACGGCGAACAGGGGTATGGAATTGTGATTCTGTGTTGGAGTTATCACAATAGAACGGTAGATAATGCCTCGATGTTGGTTTGCGAGGTATATGTAAAAAAATCAAGTATAATATAGTTCAGGGCTGTCAATTATTGAATTTATGATTTTATATAAACATGTTAGGCCATTAACTATTCTACGTTCAGATAATTTATTATATCAAACTACTGGTAAACTTACACCCTCTACCTAACTTTTTCCAACATTGAATGATTTCAAATGTTCAGGTTATTTAATCTGTTATTTAAATGATATGTTTGTGTGTAGTGTAATCGCCTGCTCCGCTGGTGTCCCTCGCCCGACTGCAACAATGCCATCAAGGTGCAGTACGTGGAACAGCAGCCAGTCAAGTGCAAGTGTGGACACTCCTTCTGCTTTTCTTGTGGGGAGAACTGGCATGACCCTGTCAAGTGCCACCTGCTCAAGAAGTGGATCAAGGTCTGTATAGTTCCTTATATCATGATCACAAAAACAATACAAAACCAATACATGGAGTGGAAGATACTCTCAGTATCGCCCTGTTGTAAGACCACCATTCATAATGCTTGAAGTGGCATTAGCCCATCCCCGCTACCTTCAGCCTCACAACATACCCCATTTGGGAATGCCATAGTCTCACTGGGTCCAGACGGTTGGGAGCAGTTGGGACAAGAAATATAGTATGCTTAGTACAGTAGAACCTCGTTAATTCGAAATCTAGCTGACATCAAAAATCAAATTTCGAATTAACGAATTCCCACGTAATTCGAAATTTTATGAAAAAAAAAAAAAAATGCCGAAAATCGATTTTCTCGGTCGCCTCTTCAAATCCGGGTGGTATTTTTGGAGTACATTCGTATTAATACCAATTATTTCTTTATTTTCGCGGCCGATTACCGTCACGCCCGGCCCTTTAAATTCAGATATTCGCAATAAATACGTAAAAATGCTTTATATTTACGAGTAAATCGAGATTTCGCGGCCGATTTCGGTCGCGGCCCACCTTTTAAATTGAGATATTCGTAAAAATACGATATATTTCCGCGTAAATCGAGATTTCGCGGTAGATTTCCGTCGCGGCCGGCCATTTATTTCGAATATCTGAATTTAAATTCGTAGAAATACGATATATTTCCATGTAAATCGAGAATGCGCGGCCGACCCTTTAAATTCAGATATTTGATGTAAATTCGTAAAAATATGATATATTTCCGCGTAAATCGAAATTTTTCTGCCGATTTCCGTCGCGCTGTATTTTTTAACTCGGATATTCAAAGTAAAGTTAATAAAAATACGATATATTTCCGCGTAAATTGAAATTTCGCGTCTGATTTCCGTCGCGGCGGGCCCTTTAAAATTCAGATATTCAAAATAAATTCGTAAAAAAAAGATATATTTACGCGTAAATCGAGATTTCGCGGCTGATTTCCGTCGCGGCGGACTATTTGAAATTCAAATATTCGAAATAAATTCTTAAATTTACGATACATTTACGCGTAAATCGAAATTTAGCGGCCGAGTTTCGTCGCGGCCGACCCTTTAAATTCAGATATTTGGTGTAAATTTGTAAAACTACGACATATATCCGTGTAAAACGTATTTTTTCGGCCCTTCAAACTCGGATATTCGAAATAAATTTGAAAAAATACGACATTCCAGTGTAAATCGATTCAGATTTACAAAATAATAATACTAATTAGGACGATAGCACGATTAGCCACGGCTGACTTTTAGATTCAGATTTACGAAATATTATGATTTATTTTCGCAAAAATCAAATTTTTCGAATTACACGAACAAATTTTCGTGCACGGACAAAAATAAATTTCGAATTACGAATTAACGAATTTCGAATTAAAAAACCATTTTGTATGAAAAAAATTTTCTGCAGAAATTTTTTTGGCGAAAATTTCGAATTACGCGTTTTTTCGAATTATCGGGGTTCGAATTAACGGGGTTCTACTGTATATAAAACCTATACAGGGTTTTCCAATAAGAGGTGTTATTTTGATATTCAATCGTAAAAGATCAATGGTTTCGATGCTTGTGTGGCACGTAGCGCCGTCGTGTTGAAAGTAAATGTTGTCCAGATCAATACCATCCAATTCCGGCCATAAAAAATCATTAATCATCTCTCGATAGCGCAATCCATTCACCGTAACTGTTGCTCCAGCCTCATTTTCGAAAAAGTAAGGTCCAATGACTCCGCCGGACCATAAACCGCACCAAACAGTCACACGTTGAGGATAGAGAGGCTTTTCAACAATAACTCTTGGGTTTTCCGAGCCCCAGATGCGACAATTTTGCTTGTTGACGAAGCCACCGAGGTGGAAATGGGCCTCATCACTCAAGATGATTTGCATTTGATTCACTCAAGTGAATTTTAATAATTTCATTGCGTTGTTGAAGCGTGTATCGTTCCATTTTTATTAATGGCGTAGTTTCTACTTGTCAAATGTCTAAAAATGACAGCTTCAAAAGTAACATCTACCGAAATAGCGGGCTATTCAAAATAACACTTCTTATTGGAAAACCCTGTAGTACACACATGTAGCTATATTATAGTTAAAAGTTGTAGTTGATACTTGATGCTTAACCCGTAGGAGCGGGAGCCCTGCAATTGCAGTGTTGAAGAATTTTTTCTCACGCACATCACGAAGCACTCACAAGAACGTCACAATTGCAGTGTCGACCTTATACATTAATTTTGCCTTTGGATATAACTTCTATTGGGTTTGTTAAACACAAAAATCAAAATGTCCCTTTATCATGTATGGTATTGCTTTAACAAAAAATATTTTTATTTATTGAATATTTTTACTGACTTCTACTGGTTAAAGTTATTAAGACAGTTAATTAAGTAAGTAGTAAGTCTTCCCAAGGGCATCAACATTGGCAAGTTAGGTCTGCACCTGGGAAGAATCAGAAACCTGTGTCTGTGGCCTCACGTAGAATTATCTGTGACTTAGTATCCTATTTCAGTCAGGATATCTGGTAGTACTTATAAGCCATCAGCAGTAATTCAACATCCCTCCTAGAACTAAGGCTGCAGATACCCAGCATTCCTGAGATAAATGCTGTTGGAATTAGCCACAAATAAAAAATCAGAGTTAACGTAAATTTTTTTTTTTTAATTTTCTCAACCTTAGTACACAGAAAAATAGATGGTGTCCTCTGGCCCCCGTATCCGAGATCCACCCTCGAGAATGCTGCAAAGTAAGCTTAAGTAAAGCAGTCTTATAGCTAACTGCAAGGTTGGTCAACTCCTTTGAATTGTGTTTGGCAAAACCCAACATTTTTATGGCTGATTTTCAGACCGTTTCAATGTGAGCATGAAATGTTATACACAATTCCTAAGTCCTTCCAGGTCTTCATATGCTTCAGGGAAATATCTTTAATTTTGTAATTATTATAATCAATTAATTCAACCACAATATCTCTGTGCGTTACAGAAGTGCGACGATGACTCGGAGACGTCTAACTGGATCGCGGCCAACACCAAGGAGTGCCCTAAGTGCAACGTGACCATCGAGAAGGACGGAGGCTGCAACCACATGGTCTGCAAGAACCAGAACTGCAAGGCCGACTTCTGCTGGGTGTGCCTGGGCCCCTGGGAGCCTCATGGCAGCTCCTGGTACAACTGCAACAGGTGAGACATATCAGATATACGCAGACTACCGCAGAATGGATAGGTTAGTAATCGAGGGCAGTCACCACATTCTTCAACCGTTTTAAGGACAAGTCTCAGGTCCCTCTATCGGTTCTCATGTCAAGACTCTTGTTTTTAAAACGAAGCTAATGGTTAATTATAAACACCCTAACTATCCTTACATGGCGCACCATAAATTTATACAAACCAAAAACTTATAAGTGTTCTCATCCAAGGCAGTTTGTTCTCTGTTCTTGAAGCTAGTGGAGAGACAACATTTATAAAGAGGAACATACATTAGAAAGGAAAATCTACAATTTCTGGCAAGCCACAGGCAGTCCTAAACCCTTCACACCATCCCTGTCAGCACAGCGGCCAGACATCATGAAGTCAGACGTCTATGAAGACGATGGGGTAGTGATAAAAGACTTCTGATGAACCCTGGGGACTAACTCACTCCAGCCGACAGGACCACGCCTGACGTAACTACCTTTACGTCAGGCGTGGTGTAAAGGTAGTTACGTCAGGCGTGGTACACTGGATAGAGTAGGAAACTAATACATTAGTAGTATTAACTAATATGTATTATGAATATTCCAGGTACGACGAGGACGAGGCTAAAGCAGCCCGCGACGCCCAGGAGCGTTCCCGCTCGGCGCTGCAGAGATACCTGTTCTACTGCAACCGCTACATGAACCACATGCAGAGTCTGCGCTTCGAATCCAAGCTGTACGCTTCGGTCAAAGAAAAGATGGAGGAAATGCAGCAGCACAACATGAGCTGGATCGAGGTGCAGTTCCTGAAGAAGGCGGTGGACATCCTGTGCCAGTGCCGCCAGACGCTGATGTACACGTACGTGTTTGCGTACTACCTGCGCAAGAACAACCAGTCCGTCATCTTCGAGGACAATCAGCGCGACCTGGAGAGCGCCACCGAGACGCTGTCCGAATACCTCGAGAGAGATATAACGTCTGAAAACCTAGCCGATATCAAGCAGAAAGTGCAAGACAAATACAGGTGATACCAACCACTTCATTTCATCTATGGAATATACTCTTTATCCATTTGCTTATCATAATAATGTTACTATGTGATAAAGAATTTTTGACCTTCTAACTTAAATTCCAGCACACCTAAGTTTATACACATAAGTTTATATTACATGTATTCATAGTAAACGATAATATAACATCTCTAAATAGTATAAAATTAAGTTGCTATCCGCGTCTCTCCGTTTGTGCGCATAGTTCTTCTAAAATGAGGCTGGAGCAACAGTTACGGTGAATGGATTGCGCTATCGAGAGATGATTAATGATTTTTTATGGCCGGAATTGGATGGTATTGATCTGGACAGCGTTTACTTTCAACAAGACGGCGCTACGTGCCACACAAGCAACGAAACCATTGATCCTTTACGATTGAATATCAAAATAACACCTCTTATTGGAAAACCCTGTATATGCGTATTATATTTATAGAAAGTAGAGAAAAGTTCATGTTTTATAATCAAGTCGTAAAAATATATTTTCCGGCACTAGATTATTAACACTAGCTAAACCTTATGAGATACATCAAAATAATGTACTACGGATATCTTAAAAGGACTACAGAAAAGTCCGTGATGGTATATGTCTATCTCGGGATAACCCCCAGCAACGCCGCGTACACGTCAGTTAGTAAATAATAAATTAATGCACCTGTTTAGAAACAATAATAACAATATTTATAGTACATTGTTGAACCCCGCAATGCTTCGCTATAGCTAATGTCCTTCTCAGGCGTCTCCGACTTCGTCCATTGACTACTGTATTCCACAATGTTACTGTTAAAAAACTACATTACATCGACTCATTCCGGTGCAGAGATATTGCGTTGAGTATTCCTCGGGCGTCCTCGTTTTCTTCTACCATTTAAAACACCCTCTAAACACTTCTGGCACTAATAAGAACGAACTTTGAAATTTTCAGCGATATCGGTCGACTATTATGTTCGAGTTATGTTCGAGTTTCGCAAGTACAAACATACGCAAGCTAAATTTTTATAATAAAATCAAATACTTTTTTGTTTTAAAACCACGATATTTATTAATTTAAGAACCGACCGGTTTCGCTTTACTTAAGCATCATCAGGGTACAAATTAATACTGTACCCTGATTAATTAATTAATTAATTTGTACCCTGATGATGCTTAAGTAAAGCGAAACCGGTCGGTTCTTAAATTAATAAATATCGTGGTTTTAAAACAAAAAAGTATTTTATTTTATTAAATATGTCAAACCACAAAGTGATTGCTTTCTACAATAAATTTTTATATATTAAGACTTGCTGACGTGTACCTGGCGTTGACTTTGTATGTATTATATATATATGTAAACCTTCCGGAAGGAATTCTCTAAATGATACTGAAAACCCTATCAAACTCCGTTATATAGTTTAGAAGAACTAAGCGCACAAACAGACAGACGCGAATAGCGACTTTGTGCTATACTATTCTAAGTATTTTGTCCATTATTATATCCTATTTCCATCATTATGTAACAACAGTTTTTTTTTTTTAATATTCAACAATAATAATTATTATAGAGCATGGCCCAAATTAGGATTCAGTTTTGACAAAACTAAAAAAAGATGTTTTGTATGATGTAAATAAATAATAATTTAATGTCACAAAAATATCCGTACAAAAAACCATAAACCATGGTTGGAAATACAAAAATGTACTGAAATTGAAAGTTGAATAAATAAATATGTTTTTATATCTACATAAAGCAAAATACATTTTTCCTTAGCCTAAGATTTTCTACATTTACGGTTGTTGTTCCCAATCCTACTGATCAACTGTTGAACTGCAATTTTGGCTCAACATTCCTCAAATGCAAAATATCGCTCTTCCCAATGCAACTCTCCTATCAAGCTAGAGGAACCAAACAGCTGGATTAACCTCTGGCTCAGTAAAAGGGTTAGTTATAAAAAGTGTCAACAGAGTGAAAAATGACAGCGAAATGTCGAATGTCATTTGGTTCACGCATTCTTTTTTGTATTGGCATTTTATTAAAATCAAATTAATATGAACGGTGAAGATGAAGATATAAATTGTAATATTTTCAATAGATATTGTGAAATGGACGAACGTAATGCATGATAATATCGAGTTACACAGGCGGCAGCAGCCAAATATTGAATGACAATGATTTCTTTAACCGTTTTCGATTGTCAAAAATGCCGTTTTGAATGCCAGATGTTATTGTTAACTCCATAATAGTAATTTTCCCATTCTGCTTGTTCTTGCTACTTTTTATTTTTTTTTTGTCCAAATTGCTTAATTTCATGTTAACATACGGAGAACAAACATCAATCGTCAAATTCGTATTAATGTATTTTCGCAGCTTTAGTAAAAGTCAAGCTAATGCTTTATTTTTAATATATTTACTTGCGTTTGTTAAAAAATATAAAAAGTCAGTTTATATTACGGTACTTAAAACAAATTATCTGTGTTAATAAAGAGTAAAAAATAATTCATCAATATTAATTTAACATTGAAAGTTTTTACTTTGATGTCATTTTATTGTCTATGAAAGCGGGGCCACTTAAGATTATCAACGATAAAGCCGTTTGGAAATAGGCGAATCGAACGTTACTGAATAAATGGCTTGACTGATTGGAGTCTCAGATTGATCGATCTAAAAGTTGGGAACAACGGCCGTTAGGGTTGATGTGCTTAGTGTAACTCTAAGTGGTCAACTCATGCACGGGGGCTCCATCGAAGCCAGAGTCAAGTTAGCCTCTCGGAAGCTGGGACCCGCAGGTACTGCAGATTGTACACTGCTGACCCTGTACAAATCGCAAGTTCGCCCCACTGTTGAATTTTGGCAGCCACCTCTAGTTTGTAGCCCCAAAATACTTGAGCGAGGAAAAAAAAACCTTGTGCAGAAACGGGTGGTCCGTTTGATTGATTTTTAACAAACAGATTGCAATCATTAGAACACAGGTGTCAGATCAGAATGCTGCCTTATTCAACCGGATTACGCTCCGAAAAACTAGCATAATTGATCCCTTCGGCACCGGTACATACATAATCGGGAAACATGTCAAAAGCGCACCCAACATTTGTATATGGTCACAAGAGAACGGGTCATTTCTACGACTCGTCCTTTGACTTTAACAGCTCGGCTTTAGAATGATTTGCCGCCTTCTGTGTTTTCTCCCTCCTACAACATGTATTTCCTTTGGGCCTTCTGTTTGGAATTAATGTTGTGTTAATACGTGATTTGTGTTTGCCCGCAGATACTGTGAAAATCGCCGCAAGGTCCTTCTGGAGCACGTGTATGAAGGGTACGAGAAGGAATGCTGGGACTACACCGAATAATTCACCCACTTCATGTGATATAGCATCCTATGTCCAATGTGTATATATGTATGCATATAAAATCCCCTATTGTTACTATAGTATCAATAATAGCACCCGCAATAATTCTCTTCAAACAACAGAACTACAACAGACTGTAGGTGGCGCCTCACATTGCATTCACAATACTAAATTAATTAAATATATTATTTCATTCTTCCATCTCAAATGGCCGTTTCAGCTCGTTCATACATTTTACAGCTGTTTCGTCTGTTCTCTCGTGGTCCAAACTCTCTGTTTGAATTCTGTCCGTGCAGAATGTAAAATCTTTAACAAGTCTTATTGAATCTCAAAACTATTTTTCTTTGTGTTTTATTCATTTTGTTTCGTGTTAAATTACGAAGAGAGTCTTGAAACAAAATTTAGAATAAGCATTGTGCATAGAATAAAAACCCTCGACTCACTGACGAAACATTGGGATTGAATGATGAAATTTACGATTCTCACGGCCAGTGGTATTACGTGGTTTGATTTTTAGGGTGTTAAGGTTTATTGCAAATCCCCTTCTTGTTGAGCCAACGTTTCGGACAGCCTTGCAGTGTTATATATCTTCAGGGCAGGTGTTATATGAAAGTATGTGTAAGATAATAGTGAAAGGTCGACTCAAAATGGAGGAGAATATGCAACACAGCTTCATATCCCAAAAGCCAAACAAGACGATTAGGTTTGAGAGTCAATAATGTTATCAGATTTCCCACCTTAGGTCACTCTTCCACAGGGATATACAAGTATTCGATACTCGACGATTCATGCATCTTGGCGACTACTGCCGCACATCTGTGCCGAGGTTCATACACGGGCACATGTTGCCGACATTTTGTAAACTCGTCGGCGACCCCAGTCTGGCGAGGATGATACACGCCTGACATCGTTGAGACTTGTTATTTTGTAACAAAGCGTGTGGTTTATACCAATGCTAGGAACAAAACAGTCGACAAAAAATAACAGCTACAGTAACTGTTTCGTTGTGAGTGTGGTTATGAATGCATGCAATGCATTCTGACCAGTGGCGGCTCATACTGACAAAATCGGGTGGTGCGCTAAAAATATTGCCAGTTGCCAGTCTATCCCTAAATAGAGGATAAGTCGGGTAAATCATTAGCAGTAAAGTATACTAGCAATTTTGAAGCTTAGAATGATCGGTATACGAACTGTTAACTAAAGTGGGGCCATCTCGCCAAAGAGTTTCAAAGAGAACGGAGTTTTGGCAAGCGCCGTTCATGTTTTGGAGAAATTTCAATACTATGGTCAACATTCACGCTTTGCGCGTATAGATAGTTGATGTTCCTGGGTGACGTTTCTCGATGAGCGATACGGAATGCGCTCTTCTCACTTAGAACAAAAATTCGAGCCGGTTGAATTTCACTTAATACTTTTATAGTATTACATTTATTACTGTTATTTGCTTTGATTTTCTGTGATATTATTATTGGTTGATAATTATTATTTCTAGATCGACCGAAATTTTGGCTGTGTGTTGTTCTAACGCTCCTTAGCGCTAGCCGCCACTGATTCTGACGTTTCGCAAATTCAACGATTGGTGTCGATGCGGGTCTTGCAATTTCTCCTTTCAATCGCTGTACAAACTGTGCGCGATAAGTTGTTTGCGACTTGAATACACAAAATGATTATCGGATACTTGCTTTTATCCCTGTGAAAGAGATAATGTTTAATTTCCCGGCTGCCGGGTATTGTGAATCCAAGCAGCACTGCCAACACTTCCCATCGCTGTAACGTTATACAATGTTATGTACATTTAGACCAAGGGTACACTCTTCGATTAGGAACAAATTATTATGAAATTGTATACTGATATATCTTTAGACATTTAAAACATTATTATGTGACTTGCATTATTTTAAATGATCGTGTTAGCATTAGTTTATGACCATGTTGTTTTCTTACTACGTTGCACTATATTTTAATTATTATTTTACATAGAATATTTGCAATAGGAGTGAATGACTAGGTTCGCAGGATGCATATCAAATTCCCCAATTGGAAGCAAGTTTGACTCTAACTGAAATTTGTGCAATATAAGTGAAAGAAAAAAGAATTATTGTGAACTATTTTTTTCCTTAACTTAAGGCGATGCCATACGTAGTAATGCAAAATCATGTGTTTTTGGTTTGAAAATTTGGTCGCCTAGAAATGTTTCAGATGCTTTAATTAAATACTGCGAGTAGAATACATCTTGCCCTTTGAAATAATCAAGTCTTTTTATAAGCCCAGAAAAAAATAATTTAAAAGGCCTATGAAAACTGCTTTAAAGTTCAAAATCTCCTACTTACGAACCCATTTTCGGTTATGATTTTATTGTATAATGTGGCAAATTAAGTTATTTATAAAATGATAAAAAAAAAATGCAATATTTATGCCTGAACATCCACAAAATAAAATAAAAGGCACTTTTTGGCCATGTTTTTTTCTTGCATAAATCAAAACAGGCGGTTGGTGTTAAGCGGGAATTTAAACCTTATCGTCATCTACGTAAGGGGTGTTATGATAGCGGCTCAACTTAAAATATTACACAACGACGTAGTGCATCGCCTTAACCAATTGCATAATAAAGTATTAAGTGACATGATATTTTCAGTAAAATATTTTTTCACCATTTTTATATTTTATGAAAATCCTAACAATTTTTTAAATTTTGTTTTATATGTTTTTTTAACAAGTTTTTATAGTTTGCCAAATCTTTAAACATTAAAAAAAACAACATTTTATAATGCATCTTATAAAAGAGAACAACACATACTAAGATATTAAAACTCATAAATACAGTAAAGTGGAAAAGCCAATGAAAATATTTCAATCACAAAAAATCTCTTGCCAGCCGTAAACTAACTAATAGTGAAATTTTTTTGTTATGATTTATTATTTAGTAAGAAACCTCAATTCTCAGGCATCTATTTCACAGAATGAATGTAGATTGACTCACTTGCTAGAGATTAATCAATATTATAGTTTAAACAATTTTATAAATAATATCCATTGCATATATTTATTACAACCCAAGAGTCTAGCACGGTCAATTCGATAACTTAACAATATCAGTAGGCTTAACTGACGACGATTTTATATCGATTTCCCGAGCATGGTTGCGCTCTCTAGGCATTTCGACAGCCAAACCGATATTGACAGAGAAAAAATAAGAAATCGCCCTAGCAACACTGGCGGGTATTGTCTATGAATCGGCATTCCTAAAGATCTAACAACTACATATACAAGAATAAATTGATGATGTCAAATTCATGACGTCACATTTATGACGTCAAATTCATGACGTCAAATTCATGACGTCAAATTCATGACGTCAAATTCATGACGTCAAATTCATGACGTCAAATTCATGACGTCAAATTCATGACATCAAATTCTTTTGACACTAAAAGGTAGTTAATTGGTCAATGAGGTCTTTAGTCATAATTTGTGATATTCTGAACTACTTTCTCCAAGAATCCCGTTGCTCCAAGCTTGAACGGATTCAATTGATCGCATGTATGAAGTCTTTCAATTCTACGAGCTTCGTTAGTTAACAAACGACATTATTCAAAAAGTTGTGTATGTTGACAGTTAACCTAAGCTTATCTAACACCCAAAGGGCACGTTAATTTAGTAAGAGGGCTTTTGTCTTGCTGGCTGTCGGAATATTTTATATTAATTGCTGACCATGCTCGGACATACCGCCTAGCGCTGCATAATAACTATAGATGACGGATTTTGTCAATATAGTATTGATATAGGGTTTTATCCGTTAACCGTGCTAAACCCCCTGATAATCCAAATAACACAGATTTTTTTTAAAGAATTCTCGATTAATCTCAAATTTGTTATAGAGTTAGTAAATATTTAATATGTAGAATTCCAGATTTATAAATAGATAACAAATTTTATTTCACTGTTTTCATGAAATCTGAGTCTCTTTAATTTGTATAATAGAGGTTTAAGGCCATTCGTACTTGGAGATACTTAAGAGCGATTCGACTTTCGTGCGCGTAGCATATGTGAGTACCCACCATAATATATTTTGCTAGTGTTCGTACACGATGCTAGCATCGACTACGGGTTTGACGTCAATTAAAAAATTGATCAAATTCAGTATATTTCGGGTAGCTCCGTTTACCGAAACTGGCATTAGAGAGTAGCATATCGGTAGGCTACTTGTGGTTGTGTCACAACATAGTTTGTAAGTATCTCCATGAAGGAAGGGCCTTACTGCTGTGTTATTTCAATAAATTCAGTTTCAGATTGGTTCCTTCTGCAGCATTTGATAATTTGACTGAAGGTGAGGAGCATTATACATATTGATGAAATGCTGGTTTGAGAAATTGATGGCTGGAATCGAATGTTTGTGGGTTTGTTTGTTTGTCTATTGATAGGTTTAATTATTTAGAAGCTGTACTTACATTGCCCAATGCAGCGACCAGCATTGAACCCTGACCAAATTCGCCTCTTCTTCAATTTAGTGCGCCCTTGATCTAAATATGTTAGGAAGATTCATTGAACATGTATCTGTCGTAATTTAGTCAAAATTGAAGGGAATTTGGTTTCCTGTAATCCAAGTGATATTATTTAGATGTGTTGCTAAAATAGTGGAGCGTGTCCAATGTTGGATCGTCTTGTTTTATCTTTATGGAGTTTTAAACAAACGGCGTCTCCTATACCATTATTCTCTTTCCTCATATTCAATTTACTCTTTAACCTTTGGAACACCAGACCCTTTTTGAGGAAAATCAAAAATTAACTCAGTGTTTCAAGTGCAAGGCGATTCTGTTGAAAATTTGTATGCACTTTCTCATGGCATACAGGTTTAAATCGCATATCAAAAAATTCCAGCTAGAGCCAAATTCTAATGGCTAAAAATTCTTGTCACTGGTGCACAAACGGTTTTCCATTGGTTAATGACATTCAACTGTATACTACTTGAAGGAAACTGGAAAACATTTAAACTGCGATTATTGTATCGCAAACACCCGTCTATAAGTTGAAGTGTTGGTTTTTAATTGAATAATTTAGCAGAGAATTGTGTGTCGGAGACGCTCATCGATGCCAAATATGTTTAGATTATTTGAATTGTTAATTCTCTAAAGACAGTTATCGTTATGGTGGGATATGGAAATTTTCTAGTATTTGGTTTGAATGCAAAGTCTAGGCCACCTCTCCAACGCGAGAGTGCCGTCTATTCTTAAACAGGGACTTGGGAGAGATACCCCACAATATCTGAATAAATGCTGATTTTTATAAAAATTATATTATTATTTCTTATTCATATCACCTTTACTTCTTTCGTTTAGCATTCCTCAACGAGGTTAACGTATTACATAATTAAATAAATACGAGGTATAAACTTTTCTCAAATTCTTCAATTTGTACATTAATATATTTTGGTTTAAAGTATGTATTTGAAAACTGTGCAAACTTTGTCATACTTAACCCGTAGGAGCCGACAAGAAAATTCAATAAATAAAAAGTACATTTTTGTTAAGGCTGACATATAAGTAAAAGTCAATACCGACAAGTAGAAGTCGAAGGTAGTAAGTAAGAAGGTCGACACTGCAATTGCAGTGCTTTGTGAGGTGCTTGGGCACAATTCTTCGACACTGTAAATGCAGGGCTCTGACTCCTAGGGGTTAATAATTCCCTTTTGTAACACTTTTTTCTTTGTAATTCTGGTAGGAAGGTTGACACATTATTTGTTTGGTCATTGCAAACATAGACAATTTACTAAAGCATTCCTTGGCAGAGGAGACCAGAGAGACAGGAAGAGTCAGGCATTTTCTTACTTGTTATCGTTACCCCTATTTTGTTCTTATTCTATTATCAATCCACACCATGCCAAGATCCCGTACGCACCACTGCTTTCAAATGAATTGCTTGACTCGTGTAATAATGATTATATGAAATTACTGACATTTTCTAATTTCCTTTAGTTGATTATTTAATACTTTATAACATGAAATGCTGAGATGTGTGGGCGTCGATTATACATAATAATAAATCATATGTAATTGTTATCTAACTGACATCTAATTGGTCAACATTTGTTTTATTATAAAGTCTGAACCTCTGTTTTTATTATTATTATTGTTATTTTGCAGATAGATGTAGTAGAGTAGTCTACACTAATAGTGGTATATCTCAGAAAATATATTTGATAACTCCAGCATTAGACGTACGACACGCAAGAATGGTCTTCCAATTTCATTGTAAATAAATGACAACATTTTCATTGGCAATTTGTGATTTTATTTCGCTGAAGTTAACAGACAACCATTATTATAAATGTAGTGTTCTTAGTTTAAAACATATTGAAGACGGAGCAGCAGCAAGCAAGCAGAAAGCAGAAATCCACACCGAATTAACTAGACGAAGTAATCTTTCTATTGCACATATAGTTGAAGTCATCAGCCCGGGTCCGCAATTCCCCACCGGCCTCAGGAACTAAACAGATCCCCTTGAAAACCTTATAAGAGAGTTTCACTGTATGTGCATGTTCTTCTAACAAGTGGAAATAACGAGGGTTTCACCGTATGTTTCTTATTACAAGTGTAAATAAGCTAATAAAACCTAATAAGAGAGTTTCACTGTATGTGCATGTTCTTTAACAAGTGGAAATAACAAGGGTTTCACCATATGTTTCTTATTACAAGTGTAAATAAGCTAATAAAACCTAATAAGAGAGTTTCACTGTATGTGTCATGTTCTTTAACAAGTGAAATTACGAGGGTTTCACCGTATGTTTCTTATTACAAGTGTAAATAAGCTATTATTTTACAAGCAATAATTATTCGCCTGAAACACTCATCCACATTGAAAAATCTCCTGATAAAAGATACATGACGCCAACGGGACTCGAACCCGTGTATCTTTTATCTAGCTCTAAGAGATAAGCCGCCATAGCTCAGTGGTCAGAGCTGTCGACCGGAAATCGAAGGGACACGGGTTCGAGTCCCGTTGGCGTAATTGTTACCCTTTGTGTTATGCATAAAAAATCTTGTCTCAAAGATTAGTTTACCAAAAAAAAAAATAATAGTAAATAAGCTAATCTAATATAGCGATGTGTAGGTTCAGCCGGATTGAGTCCTTGAGCCCGAGTCCTTTGCGGGAAGCGGGTCCTACTCCCACTCCTTTTCGTAATCAACCACTCCCAGAGAACTCGGTCTGGGACTCGGACCCGAATGCCTCCAATCAACGACTCCCAGAGAACCCGGACCCGAGAATGCCTCTAAGGACTTGGACTCGGACCCGAATGCCTCTAATCAACAACTCCCAGAAAACTCGGACTCGGGGTCTCGATTCGAGATCTTACTGATTTTATTTTTCAATGCTTTTTATGTCTTATGAATAATACGGGGGGATTTTGCGATATTGCTGATTCTTTTAACTGTTTGTAACAATTTGTATAATTTAATTTTTCAATTCGCAATTTAAAAAAAAAGTATTACATTTTTTTATGTTCATTTTTTTTATGTTTTATCTTTATTTAAAAAATTCAATACGAAGATATTTTGAGTTTATTTATGATTCTTTTGACTGTTATGCCTATTTGTACATTTTTTTTTCGGATTCAGAATTTTAAAAAAAACTTACTGATTTATTATTTTTATGTTCAATTCTTATATTTCTTTTGTTTCATGATCTTGTTTTAAAAATCAACACGTTGGCATTTTGAGATATTGCCGATTAGTTTAACGGTTTTTATGTAAAATCTCAATGATTTATCGCAATTCTTTGATGTTTTATATTTTTATTTTAGCCCCTCATATTTGTAGGCGCTAGGTACCTACTGTAAGTAAAAATTATTGTTTTATTTTAATTATCGTTCACTATTTTTATTTTTTGTGTTATTAAAAATACAAATTTCAGTGGTGTCTGTCTGTGTATCCGTAACTCTGGTTCAGTGAACTCTAGAATATGGATTTGCTTTGATTTTAAAAATTGGAACTGATTGTCAACTGGTATTGGAAAGATTCAGACAAGCGATAAATTAGGTACCAAGATTATTTTATTCAATAATTGTTTATTTAAAATGGCTATCTTTTGTTAAAATTTTTTAGCTATGTCGTAATAGTGTTCATTCGAAAGGCAAATTTCTGGCAAATGTTTATTTTTAATGATCCTGAGACATATATATGTATATATTTGTGAAACCAAAAGGAAAAATATACAAATCAATTATATAATATACACAAATCCTACAATAATATATTGAACAAAGTGTGTATGTATTGTAAAAGTAAAAAAAAATGGACTGGAATAAATAGATATTAAAACATGTTGTTAATTGTTAAAATTTTAATAGTTCAATGCTGTACCTAACTACTTCCTGACTTTGTTTTTAAAACATCTCGCCTTTACTGAGTTTCATTTGATAGAGGCTTCGACCAAGTACCTTTATCTATATCGATGGACAGAGATTATGAAAACGACAAATTCTCAACGACAACCGAAATTTATGTTACTACATTTGATTTATTACTGCTTACGCGTGTGCTAAAATTATCATCTGGAACTTGGAACCTAATACTACATCCGTTACGGCCTCGCATTAGCCGTAGCCCAATCAGCTGGAACACGACAAGACACGAATGGATTTCGTTGAACTTCGCCAAAATGTAAACTGCACAACTCGCGACTCGGGTGCGATGGGTGACGGGATTGACTCCGTGTTCTCGTGTGGGTCCGAGTTCTTGTGCGGGTCCTTGTCCTGCTACGGGTCCGAGTTCTTTCGCGGGTTCTATCCGAGTCCGAGTGCCGAGTCCTTGGCCGGACCCGTGCGTCCCGGTAGTCGCCCAGTACCCAGTCCGCACCCAAGAACTCGGACCCGGGACCCACTCCAAGAACTCGAGTTCTTTTAAAAGGAAGCAGTCCTCGGATGCCTCCGGAAAAATGCAGAACTCACCCACCTCTAATCTAATAAGAGAGTTTCACTATATGTGTCATGTTCTTTAACAAGTGGAAATAACGAGGGTTTCACCGTATGTTTCTTATTACAAGTGTAAATAAGCTAATAAAACCTAATGAGAGAGTTTCACTGTATGTGTCATGTTCTTGTAATGCGTGGAAAGGAGGAATTAAAGTGGGTTTCACTGTATGGTGCTTGTAACAAGCGTAAAGGAGGTACTAAAACCTAATAAGAGAGTTTCACTGTACGGTTCTAGTAACAAGTGTAAAGGAGGTACGAAACATAATAAGAGAGTTTCACTGTATGTATCATGTTCTGTAATGCTGCATAAAGACAGGAGAATAAAACCCAGGCCCGGCCACGAATTACAGGAAAGGAACGAAACAACGTCGAGCAGCGTTTCGCGCCTATTACGGTTACTTTGTTCCTTTCCCATAAGTCGTGGTTCAGCTCGGCTGTTAGGCTAGCGCGTTTATACGCACCCTAACAAGTGGAAGTGGAAGGGAAGGGTGGAAATAAAAGACAGATTAAAGCAGTCAAGTTCTATATTTATGGTTACTTAGTTTATTTTGTACAAACTTCAACAATATATAATAATAATAATAGTAATTTAATTAAATACTCTATAATCTGTTATATTTTTATAATAAAAGTGAAATTATAAGGCGTCTGTTTGTTACAGTGAAGTAACGCTTTACCTTAAAACATCTCCAAATAAAATTTACAATGGCAATAACCAATCAGATCTAACGAAATCGTAATAATTTATCAATTTTCCAAATAATTATTGTCTAAAAAGAATATTTTGTGCAAAACATACTAAACATAATGTACGTTTGTTTGTTAAGACCATCCGAGTTGGTTGTCATGGCTGGAGGCTATCGGGTGCAGTCTCTGGGCGGGGCCCCATGGGGAAGGGGGGCCGGGCCCCAGACAAGCCGACTGAGAGAGGTGGGAGGACTTAATATAATAATTAGGATATATTTCAACCATCACAAAAGCAAGCGATTAAGATGGTGTGTAAAATGACAAAGGTTTGTGATGGAACACAGTGCCTGAATAATCTATGGGAGTGTTTGTAAATTAGTTTCTAGTGAAGTTTCTGGGGAGCGGACGTGTGCACACTCCCCCCTGGCTAGCTGCTTGCGGCTGTAAGTACCACACCAACAGGTAAAGTAAGTAATAAGTAGAATACAGATGACTGAAACAAATGGACAAACATCTAGCGTACCTGCTGACAGTTAAGTTAATACATTGGATGCAGCCGAGATAATAAATGACATTAAATCCATCAAAGGTTGGAGGCGAGCTCATAGTTTGCACACAAAGCTTTTATTATACGCAATATTGTTCATAATCAATTATCCATAAATAACCTACTTTGCATGTTGGAAAATTTAAAAAGATACTCTCGTAAAGAATTTCATATGTATACGTAAACGTTTCACCCACAAATAATGAAGCCTCACAGAAATGGCCAAAGGACCGCCTGCTTGGGCGTCTCACTTAGAAGCTTACAGCTGTCTTTCCGTATAATTATTCTTTTTTTTATAAAAATATAGTTAACTAAATAATTCACAATTCTAGCAGACTGGTTTTCGAGTGCTTGAAAATCCGCAATATAAAATTTGCATAGTCCATAATTAAATGTTTGTAAAGTTTTAACACAGATCACAATTTGCTGGCTTCACCAATCAATACAATAATTCAATAATACCATACATACTAACTTAACAAAACAAGCTCAATGAAGTTACGCGGTGATATGTGTGGGAGCGGATATTATATTTCTGAACCCGTCCTCGGCACTCGACGCTCAGGGGAAGGTGAGCGCAAGTCAGGCGGGCCACAAATAATCCCACAAACAGATGTTTTACTTGATTGGATACAATTATTACATTTACTCGAGTATGTATATTATTGCTTAGTGAACTGCGTGGAATCTCTCCTTTGTAAAACTTGTCCAAAAGATGAAACGGTTTCAGTTTCAGGTATCGGTACAAGGGCAATAAAGAATGGTTAACCTTTAAACAATAGGTAACATTATAATACAAGCATTCGGTGATTTGTTTATTTGTTTGTTTGTTCAATATAAAACCTAGCAATTAGCTAAACCGGGGTAACCCAACGTCTGGGCACTACTTGGAGTACCACCTGAATTGTGCTTTGGTTATTGCGATACAATGTTAGCGGGTCCAGTTACCCGGCCACACGGGAGTCTAACCGTCCGCTGCAGTTTGTACAAAAATCAACACCTTGACGATATATTCGCAATTTGATTCGGAGCGAAATACATATTATAATTTAATTGTAAAAATTGAAAAGAAGAATGTTCGCACATTAATAATAATAACACGGTGCGTCCATCCTAAATGCGTGACTCGGGGAAGGCAGTAAGCGGCACTTAGGTTGACGTATCTAAAACTTCATCGGCGGAGCGGCGCTTTCCGTCGAACTCTCAAATTAATTGTTTTCAAGTAAACAAACTCATAATATCCCAACATACGGAGTGCACAATGGACGCTGAATTCTGCGACAAAGTCACGCCGCACGTTGAAGACATGCGGTCGCGTATCATATGCAGATACAATATCAGTAGTGGAACAGCACTCGGGCTGTGAGCTGGGCGGCGGCGGCTATAGCGGGGGCTGCGTGGGGGGGAGTTGCTCGGCTGGGGGACAGGGGAGGGGGGGTCACAGCTGGTGCTGGTCGGCCTGCAGCACCACCCGGTGGCCCGCTGCTCCCGCCGCCACCACCGTCGTGTCGCGTGCCCCCCCTGGCTCCCTGTCCCCTCGAGCTTCCCCCGGCCCCGTGGCCTCACCCCCTTCCGCTCCGTCCTCTCCCTCGCCTTCCCCGGACTCCTCCGTCTCGCCCTCCTCGCGCCGCTTGTGCCGTCTCCACGCGTGCTGGATTAGGCGCGCGCAGTACTCCTCGCGCTGGCGCCACAACGTGGAGCTCACTGGCTCGTAGCCCACCTCGTCCGGCCGCGTGTTCACCTCGGCCAGCTCGCCCGTCTCCTCGATGGGGCTGCCCTTGCGCGCAAAGAAGTCCTTGGTCAGCGCGTCCAAGATGTCCACGCAGAACATCATGTCCCCCTTGCAGATGGGGATGTCCATGGACACAATCTTGTACTTGTTAGGTTTGTGTATCTGTAGCGGCGGCTCCAGCACGTCCAGGAAGTCGGACAGCTGGTCGAAGCGGATGTACTGCGTGCCGTCAGGATCGAACTGCTGCCAGATCTCATAGTACATGTCATAGTCGTCATCTGTCAGCCCCTCCTGCACGTCCTCCGTGGCCTGCGAGTAGTTCTCCAGGATGACGGCGATGTACATGTTGATGACAATGAGGAAGCTGATGACGAGGTAAGACAGCAAGTAAGTGATGCCGATGGTAGCGGAACCGCAGTCGCCTGCGATCCCGCGCTCGTTGTCCGGCAGGGAACAGTTTTCTTCGTTGATTATTCCATCCAGTACTCCGTCCCATCCTGCTGATGTGGACATCTGACGAATAAAACATCCCATTAGTCTCCCTCAAATGGCCATATTGCTTCTACTAGTGAGCCTGCCAAAGAAACATGCAGAATGATGGTAAATCTAGTTGTCTAACTAAGATGTCTTTGAAGTCCGCTGCGGACTCACTGCGGAATAATTGGCAAATGGTAAAGTGCACTCCAAGCCTCAATGTCCTACTAGTATAACTGGTGGGTGAACTTTCAGAAATATTTTACATCATGAGATTCTATATTAAAGTACCAATAATTCATTTTGTCGGTCAGTATTGCAATATTTATTTCTACGTCGTTTGTTTAAAGTGACTGCCATTAGCTTCTTAAGGCGTTGGCCAACTACCGTGCTTTAGTAAGATATAATGTATGTATACATAGTTAGAATAAAAAGGTTTTTAATCATAATAATTTAAGAAAACCATAATGATTATGGTACATGCAAAAGTATTAAGGATAAAACTTATTTACAAAAGGATATTCCTTTCATAGCTATGATTAGATTTCTATATTTAAACAAGTTATAGGAGCATTACTGATTCATGAAGTCAAAGGGGGTTGCATGGAAACAGATTAGTGGTAACAGAACAAAGGAGGAATGTCCCCCATACACATTCATGGGTAATTTACTTTTATAGTGATTGTTTGTAAGGAATATTCCCCCTTGGAAAATAAGTTTCTGCGCAACACCCATCAAAATTCATGCCTCAGTGTTGCTACTCTACCAAGTTACAATAGTGCGTGCATTTGACTTGTGAGGAGATTGAGGAGTCAGGGGTGGGTGATTGAAGTAGGACGGAGGGAATGGTAGGTGAATGCTAGAGAGTGGAGTTTGTACTATGTATCGATTAATGGTCCCTCCAAGAGGTTTTGATTAGTTTCTATTGAATGCCAACTAATGACAACTTTAAATTTGTATTTATAGTGCAGTTTCATTCCAAGGGTGCTTAATCGTAATAAGAAATCATCAAATATAAAATTACCTAGATCTCAAGATTGACTTAAAATCAGCTATGAATCAGCCTCGAGTACCTACTCACAACTACAGGGGAACATGTAACAACAGACACCAATGGACGGAGGAGTGACAGAGGCGGGACTCTGGTACTCACTTGGAACAGGAGGATCATGCTCTGCCCGAAGGTCTTGAAGTTGTAGACGTCGTCCAGACCACTCTTGTCTTTGACGTGCATGAAAAATGACATTCCAAAGATTGCGAAGATAAACATGACCAAGAACAGAAGTAGGCAGATGTTGAAGAGAGCGGGTAGCGACATGGCGAGGGCAAAGAGCAAGGTTCGTATGCCCTTGGCGCCCTTCACCAGGCGTAGCACTCGCCCCACCTTGGCCACCCGCACCACCCTGAGCAACGTCGGAGACACAAAATATTTTTCTATAAGGTCACTGAGGACCAAACCTGCAATTAAAAATCAGTCCATAGAAGATTTTTGGCGATGTTGTTATTTCCTCCATATTGAATGAGTTATTGTTAGTAACATTTACAGCAACCAATCTTCTCGTTATTCTTCTTCTGTCATTCACTTAATGATTTATTATTTTAGTTATTCTCTTATTTTCAGATGGAAAATAGGATTGACTCGTATTTCGTATATATGCTGGTGGGCGGGCCACTCAGGTACGTGTCGACAAGTGAATTTAGCAGATCTTACCCAACTGGTAAAATCTATTGTAAAATGTATAAATCATGTTTGAGTTAAGTAAAAACAGGGAATATTTTGAAGAGTGTAGGACTAATATTATGGGTAAATTGATTGGAAGACAAATTAAGTCAATTGTTAAAAAGAGGTTGCTGTAAACTATAGTAAAAACCACTTACCTAATATGGATAAAATAACAACGACAAAGTCAAAAAGATTCCACGGTTCAATGAAGTAATGGTATCTTAAAGCGAATATTTTCATCAAACATTCGGAGCTAAATATCACAATAAATATCATGTTTAGGTAATCTAGAACGTCACTAAACGCTTTCTTCTGTTGGTAGTGATCTAGCGTCATGGTCAACATGTTCAGTCCTATGAACAACATGATGATCATATCAAACTTCTTATTGGTCACTATCTCAAACACTATGGCTTGAGGTCGCCACTGGAAACAAACAAACACATTCATTAGTAACACGGCGGAGCATCGGAGAATAAAGGACATTACAACAAACACCAGATACACTGCTCCTGTGGGATGGGAACTAGTCCAAGTCCGCACCGCAGGTCAGTCTCTAATTTTGGGGGAAAATGCCAGGAAGATAAATGTTTGTTTCATAAACAAGCAGTTATCTTATGTCTAATTTTTTCTACTAAATAAAAATTGATGATCAGTGCTTTTTGCCAAATGAGGTGCCAGAAAAACGCATCAATATGAAACCACTCACTCTTCTCCTGAACATAGCACATGGTGCTATGTCACATTGTGGATTATCTGAATAACTAATATACAGAAAGGCACTGCAAATAACAATATTAGTCATACATCTCCGAGTAACGTTTTGATGTGTCGAGGAACACATCACTTGCAATAGGACTATAACTAGTCATGCAATGAGAGATGTGAAAAAGGATTCTTATCAAGATGGATGATCAAATAGCCCGGGCTTAATAAAAAGATATTATAAAGTCACTTGATTGAATCATGGATAATACATAATATCTTGGAAACGATGGGAAACATTTAGCGTTATTACCCTTGGGCGTGGAATAGCCTTCAGTGGTTTTTTGGATCCCATCTTTTTCATGGCATTATAGTACTTCTTCTGATCCTCTGTCATAAACATCTCCAAACTGCCGCCGGCTTTCTTCTTCTGCTCGTTGAAATTATCGATGATGACTCCGATAAACAGGTTGAGAGTAAAGAATGAGCCAAATATAATGAAGAATACAAAGTAGAGATACATGTAAATGTTCGTCTCCCGGATAGGCTGCTTGTAGAGCTGGAATTTTATAAACAAGCAATTAAGTATCATTCGATTACGGCTGTTTTAGCACACTCAATACCGTAATAATTAAAACTGAGAAAATGACACCTCTTCAAAATAAGATAGTACTTAATAATGGCAAATTCACTAGGTAATGTAATATATTTGTTTGCCACTCGAGCGTATGTGATTTATATGAAATAAAATTAATTTATTTTAAGTCCCCGCTATCTACTAATATTATATATTCACTAGCTTGATTAAGCTTCCATCGAATACCAAAAGATGTCACTGATGTTCGTCTATTCGAACTAGATATGTTTTCTTATAAAATTTGAATATCTGATTTACAATATGTAAGAATTAGCATTTTTTAATGTCTATGATTAAAGACATTTCCAGTAGACCATAGATAACAAACAGAAATAGAAATATTCAATTCTGTCTCAAATAAGTACAAGTTGGGGCGATTTCAGAACTAACATACAGAATTCACACCTAAATTTTAAGATTTATTTTATACTTTATAAAATCTAAAAATATGGGATACAGGTAAAATATAAGTGGATTAATTGTAGCTTGAAACCACAGTGAGCATTTTATGTTTCAAAATTAATGTTAGGAGGTATGCTAATTGGAATAAGTGCGGCCGAGTCTAAAACCGAACCTCCGGAAATCCTATCGCTCGAGTGGTTAAAGTCGTATTTGATATTCCCAAAAGTCTCTGGTCTCAAATTAATGACTCAGTTGATTAACCGCCATACCTCTCTGGAGTCGATGGCATCGTTCATGATCTGGATCCATCCTTTGAAGGTGGCCACTTGGAAGAGGCACAGATACGCCTTGCCCACGTGGTCGAAGTTCATGGGAGAGTTCTCCCACGTGTAGTTCTCCGCTATACAGGCGTTCTTGTCCGGAATGATCTCGTAACTCAGTGTAGTCTTGTTGGCATCCACACACTGGAATCACAACCAACGTGTTAATTAAAACGTGTCTCCGGTGACAGTATTACCAAAAAAATTGATCCAAATGTTTCTGCAAACATTAAACATTGGGACAGGGTCACAATCCTTTAATGATCCTTTAACACGTTGAATGCCATTGTGGAAATGAAGAAAAATTACCATTTTAAATTTGAAAAAAAAAATACTCAGCATACGAAATACGCATCGGCAACCATCAAAACGTATTCCTTTTTTTTTTGACCAAAATTTTCCATGAAAATCAAGAAAATTAACTGCGGTCACCGGTGACCGTCATGGCGCTATGGGAGAAAAATGACGATTTTCATTATGAGGTCACCGGTGACCTACATGGCGTTCAACGTGTTAACAATCCTTTAATGGAGAGTTTGTGTGATTTGGACTGTTTTTAGGGAATAGTCTTTAAGACTGAACAGTCTACCTATCTTCATTTTGGACTGTACGCATTTATATAATGCTTATTTTCTAGGGTTACGAATAACCTAACTAGATATAATATTAGAATTCTCCCCAGGGCCGGTTCAACCAGCGTTGTTTGGATTCCATGATTCATATTGACATTACGTACCTTGTGATATTTGCCAGCGAACAGCTGCACTCCCATGATGGCAAATATAAGCCAGAAGATGAGGCACACTAGGAGCACATTGAAGATGGATGGAATGGCTTGCACCAGCGCGTTCACCACTACCTATAATCACCCCGAGGAAACATTAGGAAACCACAGACATCGCAAAATATGTATTGCTTTTAATATTTAAATTTATATAAAATTACTTGAGATTGAAAAAAGTAAGTAAGCTCTCTATTGTGAAAAAAAGGTTTGTGAAGAAATCTATAAAATATGCTATTTTGTGAAAATTTAATAGTGATTAACGATTTATTTTTTCAAGATAAAATTGATTTCATTGTTCGGTTGATAAGCAATTTTTTGAAAAAATTTTTTTTGCTTATTCAATAGATGGTAATTGAAAAAAAAATAAACAAAAAACATACTTAAATAAAAATTATTAATTGATTGATGCCATCAAGAGTATAATTTTTAACATCAAAGAAACATTGATTTTTTAAAGCTTTTTCATGCCATGCAAAAATGTTAGGTAAAATTTCTGTAAACTGCTTATTTTTAAATACACCTAAAATATTTAAAAAAAACTCTGTTTCAACTTAATTAAAAAACACGCTCAAAATAGGTTATTAGGTTCTTAATTTGGGTTATTTAAATACTGTGCGCGTATTTAGATTGAAGTGGTGAATCTTCCAGCAAACGTCACATCATACTAACAAAATCAAACATAGCTTAGAAACACAGGAAATTTTGAACTTTGATTGAAAAAAAATAGAGTTGAATTAAGTTGAAACGAAGTGTTTAGAGAGTGGTTTGAATGGTAAAAGTCGGGGACGCCCGAGGAATACTTAACGCAATATCTCTGCACCGGAATGAGTCGAATTAAAGTCGATGAAATGTAGTTTTTTTAACAGTAACATTACAATGTACCACCAATGTGTAAGAAGTTTGAGATGCCAGAGAAGGAATTAGCAATGGAGAAACATTGCGGGATCCACTAGTATATTATAAACTAGCTGACATGTACCCGGCATATCTGGGATTTATCCTTAGGCGATAGACATATACCATCGTGGACTTTTCTGTAGGCCTTTTTAATATATACAATTCCAAGGTACATCATTTTGATGTATCTCAAAAGGTTTGGCCAGCGTTAGCAATTTAAGCGCCTGAAAATCTTTTTTTACAACTTGATTGCAAAACATTGACTTTTCTCTACTTTCTATAAATATAATATGCATGTAGGTATGTATTATGTATATAAACCTTCCGGAAGAAACCTTCTAAATGATAGAGAAAACCCTATTAAAACCCGTTGCGTAGTTTAGAAAAACTAAGCGTACAAACAGACAGACGCGGAAAGCGACTTTATTTTATACTATTTAGAGATATTGTTGTTATTATTTGGTAATTATTTTATCACTACAAATTACAAAAAAATATGTTTGTAAAATCATTTTTGAAAACGACATTAAAGCATAAATTTATGCATTTAAATAATTTATAAACATATGGGTCCTGTCATAAAATAGTAGAAGTTTTAAAAACATGCCTGAATTTTACATTAAAAAAAATTTGTTAAAAATGTAACCAAACGGTTAAATCTATGGCTTTGCAGTATTTTTAGTAAATTACAAATTCTATTATAGAATTCCCATGTGAATGAATTATGGTGTTATGAATTATGTGAATTATGGTGTTTTATACAAAATTATAATGCTTACCGCTTTCTTTTTTTTTTGAGTTTTTCTTAATATTGAAGTCAAATAAAATCATAACAGAAAACATGCCAAATTCATTAACATTCAATAGTTATAAAATAAAATGTTCTAATAGGAAAAGAAGAAATTAAAAAATGCATTCGATTAAGAAGTTGAGATAAATATCAACAAGTCAATATGAGATTTGATTTCAATACAATGTTTGAATTGTCAGCGGTTCTTTAGAATCACGGGTTACGAAAAGCAATTTGGTGGGTGCACGAGTAATGATTACAGTTCAGTTGATTGATGCTAGTCATCGGGGAAGTAAAGGTTAGCTCGTGCCGGAACCAGCTACAGTTCAGTGCAGAGAAGCAGTTTAATTGAGGGTTCGTCAGCTTACAATGTTCTATTGTAAAAATGTTGCTAAATAAATAAGAAAATACTACTTCGAACTCTATTGCTGGTTTCATTGTCAGTGATGGAAATACGGTGAAACTCTCTTACAAGGTTCTTGAGGTAAATTCATTTTTCAAGTGGCCGAAAAATAAAACTTCTTAAGGGTGGAATCTTCTTATTAGGGAACCTTATAAGGGGGTTTTACTGTAACTATTAATTTAAACAGGCTTATTTTGAAATACATGTCTAAAACAATAAAATTTTAATTAAAACTATCTTCGTTAATGCATATCAATGACAATAGAAACTAATAATAAAGAACACAAGGTAAGACTCGTGTGTTTATGGATACAAGCTAAACAATTCTAAAATCTTTTAGTAGCGTTTCAATCATAGCTCAAAAACAGCTGACGCATCGTTAGATGTCAGCCGCGAAGCTCTTCAAACGTTACTTGGAGGCTTTAGAAGAACTTGGCTGAAACAAAAGGACTAAAAACAGTTTGGTCATAGACAAAGAGGCCAGTGTCTGGCTACGTACCCGCATGCCCTGCATACGGCTCATAGCCCTTAGCGGGCGAAGGGCACGTAGGGTCCGCATGGTTTTGAACGCCTGAATACCTCCCGCTCCGCAAAGCGCGGCCACGAAGTTAATTAGCGACACCTGCCGGATTCACAAATCACACAAGCAAAATATAACATTGGGCTATCTGCTAACAAAAGAATACCTCTTGGTGTGGAAACGGCCCTGATGCTCCTAGAAAACAGGTTAATTGGTGAAGGAAAACCTTAAGTGTCCGTTTCAATTATGTTACGAGCCAATCAATGTTAAACGTACTTCAGTACGAGCTTCATATCTATTTACCTGAAAGCCGAATGATTCATAGATGATAGGATGAAAGAGTGAAGATGATTAAAGTATAATATATGATGAAAGGATGTCAAGAGGTGAACAGAAATAAACCAACAACATAGAAGCTTTAGAAGTCCTAGTATTGACCATTGACCATCTCAGTACTAAGATACAGACATAAGCACACACACCTTGTCCACTGTCCAGTTCACAGGTGGTGTATTGCTTAGATACATTAAACGAATGTGCGATACACATAGAACATCAATGAGCTCTCAATGTATCATTTTTAAAAAGGTCACTAAAAACTAAATGCAAAAATCTGTTCAACTTTTTGAAAGTGAACAGGCTAGAAAATATTTGAAAATGAGTCGTTTTAAAAATGTTACATGATTGAAAATGAGTGATTAAAAAGTAAGAAATGAGAAGAAGAGTGCAAAATATGTCCGGTTAGAAGGAGAGAGCGATAGAATAGACAATTGGTTATATGTATTAGAGCACACGCACACACACTGACACACAACACGTAAGAAAAGAATAGCTTCGTCTGAGACAACATACAAACATAGGGAGGCTTGTATATCAAACGGAATCAACTAAGCCAATGGTCGTGGGATTCCACGCAGATGGGAATTTGGTCTGATCCTCGATGGTTTGATAGAGAAGCCCAAAGCAAAGCACTCAATGAAGCGGTAGTATATATATGGGCAGTCGGAATACACAGATCATCGCAGCGAGTTAATGGGGTTAGTTGGTTAGTCGGTAAGTTGGTCGCCCTGAGGGGTCTGCACGCTTCACTCACTCGCATGCCCTCCCAGCGGGACACGGCGCGGAGGGGTCTCAGGGCGCGAAGAGTTCGCATGGAACGGAACGCCGGAATGTCATCCGCACCCGTCCACACGGCTGCCAGGTTTATCAGAGACAACTACATCCGCAAACCAGCCGGTTAATTCAGGTAATAGATTCATCATTCCAAGTCATCAAAACACATTTCCTTAACATTATCACACATCTAGAATACTTTGCAGAACGCAAAGTGCTTGTTGCCATTTATTTTTTCTATTATATTATACACCATCTGTTGATGGTTCTTATAAGTTTAACTGATTTTCATATTCTTAAACAAGCACTTCAGTTCTGCTATATAAAACTGATTGTAAATTTGAATTCCTTGTTCGTAAATCATTAGAATTTCAAATTGCAAATCAGAGCTATCCATTGTATTATTCAGAAGTAAGGTACCTACTTCATATTCATTATTACATAATTAAAAGGTTTTTTTAAATACCGGATGTTGAAACAAAATGTATTAAATATCAGATCAAAGATATTTTGACACATGAAAAAAATGTTATTGACACAACAGGAGCTTCCACTATCTGGACTTCCAATCTAACCATTGAGCTATGGCAACAACCTTCAGACCTGCTGTGTTCTTCAAATACAGATTTTGAGTTTCATCCGTTGAGGGTATGCAAAGAAATTATGAAAGACATTATTGAAAGTTAATCTTTGAAGAATAGTTGAAGTATTTCAACAAAGTTTCTATTACAGAAAATAGTCAACTAGTTCTGTAATTTGGTAAAATTATTTCTTTTTTATTAACATTTCTAGGTTAAGTGAAATGTCTTTCATACCATGACAATGACGAAGTCGAGCCAACACCAGGCGTTGGTGAAGTACACCTTGAAGCCGAGGGCCAACCACTTGATCAACATCTCCAGGAAGAATATGACAGTGAAGATTCGGTCCATATAGTAGAGGACATCTTGAAGAATGGGTCTCTGGGGAAGGTGGACATCTTCAAGAGCCTGGAATAGATGATACATTGCAATTAATTCATAGAATGTCAAATACCTATTGTGAGTAAATCAATCTGCTCAATGGTACCAAACTAGTGATGGAATATTATAGGTACCTATCGCTGAAGAGATGATAATATGTCTCTTCAGCGGTACCTACCTCACCAAGATTCTGACCATTGTTCCTATTTTACATGTTGCAACATTCTCCCCCTTAGTTTGTATTTTCCTCCACAGGTGTGCTATTCTTAAAATTTTCTTCAAGCCACCTTTAGTACATAATTTTACAAATTTTGTGACATATTGAACTTTTTAAACTGCTATTAATTAAACTATTCAATAGAAATTTTATCATTTTGAACTTCTTATCCTCAACAATATGAAATAGGTAAATGTCCAAGGAGATTTAGTTAAGAAGACAGCATGGCATGACCAATGACAGGATGTTCCTGCAGATCAGAAACCTGAAAAGTCTATGTTGCCACTGAAAAACTAAAAAGAACTTAACCGATACTAATTATTAAGAAATTATGATTAAGAAAAGTGAAGTTTAAGTTCATCATACCAAAGCCAAACTGCTGAGTAAGATCATGGTGATGACAGCCGTCTCAAAGTACTTGTTCTCGATGAGCTGGAAGGTCTTAAGTCTGAGGTTGGCCCAGCCCTGCCAGAAGGGCGCATCATCGTCTCCCGCTAGGAACGGGAAGCGGAGATAGCACGGCTCCGGGAAGCAGTCAGCTGGTGAGTCCTCGATTACCTCGTCGTCATTGGCGGCCACTACTACCGGCCGGATGCCGTCCAGGCCACCGTCTTCTGCACCGTCTTCTTCTAGATCTGGAATCAATTTAACTCCAAATCATTTATCCTCAAAAAGGAAATGAATATCTTATTCTTATGTTTAATTCTTAAATCATAGAAATGTGATCATACGATATCTTGTATTTTAATGTTTATGTTGAGAGCGACAATAAAAAATATATGTGATCTAAGGTTCCCACTTCTAGACCACAAAAAATACAATCTGGGGGCCTACTCTGTATCTTTCGAATCTTTCCTGCCGCCGGTTTAGCCACTTCACAAACCCGTATTAACACTTCCCTTACGGTGTTCAAAAATTCCTCATCCTCCGGTGCTATACACTAGGTAAATATTTATATATTGTATTTTTTTAATGCTGTACAAAAATGTATTGCGGAGGAACACCTAAAATTTGAACTTAAAATTTGAATTTGTATTGTAATAAGTAATAATATTATGAAAATATGTTATATTGTAATTGAACATGAACATCCTGTTGACAAACTGCTTAATTGCGGTTTTAATGGGATTGTACTTTGAAGAACAATAAAAAAAAAAAAAAAAAAAAATGAATACTGAAAATTTGAATTGTTCACTCAGTTGACAGCACCGACAAGGAAAGGTTAAACCACGAACTTACTGGTTTGTTAACCCGAAAGATATAGAGTAGGCCCCCTGGTGAGTTAAGCACATGCATTTTAAAAAGGTGAGAAAGAATGGAACAATGTCCAATTCTCATTCGAATATTCAATAGAGGCATAGCAGGATTGACTAGCAATGTGCCTAAACCTTGCGGGATCTATCTTTGAGGATGGAAAAAATGTCAGATACGGGAATGTGGTTTATGACAGTAACAATAGGGTTGGATGCTCCTTGTTTTCCAAAGAAGTTTAAGTAAAGTTGAAAGTAGAGTGGAGGCCCACATAACTTACCATCTTCTAATCCAAGATCTTCTTTACTGGCATCTCTCTTCTCTTCTCCGTCCATTGTTTCCGCTGAACCTTTGTGACTCTCATCTTTGAACGGCCGATTTTTATGACTGCCGTAAGACTTTTGACTGATTGTATCGTCATCCTGCAATTTTAACTAAATAATTAATTCAAACTTATCAAGAACTGGCGCCATTAATTGGCTTTGGACAAAAGAAGCTTAAATGGAGAAGCAGAGACAGTAAAAATGTACATTGGGTATGGACAAGTATTGAATAAATTGGGCGAGTGATGATGTTTCGTATTGTATGTGAGAAGTATGACATACCTGTAAGGGAAGACCTCGGTGATTCATAAGTTCATGCTCTAACCTATTGTCTTGGTGGTTGCCACTAATGGCATTAATATTATTCATTAACATCTTTCCTTTCTTCATCTTGTTGTTCAAATCACCTGGAATCAAATATCATAAACAAATATAAATCATAAAAAATATATATATATATATATATCATAAATAAAAACAATCACGAGAGTAAACAAGAAATCTCAACTAAATTATTTCGTTATTGAAGACAATATTAGCGATTTCTAAACGAAAATCTGAAACAGAAAAAGATACGGTCACATCTAGTCCTAGATGTGACCGTATCCTTTTCTGATTTTTCTGTTTCAGTTTTTCGTTTAGAAATCGCTAATATTGTCTTCAATAATTAAATATTACAATTTGAGGTTTTACTCAATAAAGTTATTCCGAAAAATAAATAAATAATTTCGTTTCGATCTGTAAAGAACTGTCTGTAGTTCATAAGTCACTGATATTCTTGGTGCAACTCTAAGTGACCATATCAGGCAAGGGGGCTCCATTGAAGGCAAAGCCAAGTTAGAAGCCCTGTCTGTAGGGACTTTAATAGTACACTACTGCTAACCCTGTACAATTCGCAAATGTGCACCACTGTTGAATTCTAGTCTAGAGCCCCAAAATACTTGAATAAACCCTTGCAGAAACGGGCAGTCTGTTTGGTAGATTTCCCTATCTAACCAATGGATTGCAATCTTTACTGTCAGGTGGGAATGCTGTCCATGTTCTACCGGTAGTTTGTACCCAACATTTGTACACAGTTGACATTAGTCACACGAGAATGGGTTGTTTCTACGACTCGGCTGTGGAACGATTTACTGGCTTCTGTGTTTCCTTCCTCCTACAGCATGGCCCGAGAGACCCGAGTTCACTGTTCACTCCTTTATCTATAAAAAAAAACCTCCTCACAGCATCCCCAAAGATGATATGACTTCCTTGAATCCTCCTGTGTGGAGTTGTTGAAAGCAAAAATAAATTCTGCTTACAGTCAGATGTATAAGAATTTACATTACAGTTACGATTTTGTCTTCTTTGAACTGGACTACTGTTAATTCGCAGTATAGCAATCAGACCCTAGCGGAAGAAAGTCAGTTATAGCGACAATACTTTTAATACACGACTGCATAAATGAATTAATTAACATTATTAATAAACAATTACAATAATAGGACAGGACAAAATAAGTGATAAAGACGATATGAAATATAAACGGTGAGTGGGTGCGGTGCTTCCTAAAAACCCAGCACAAAGCAAAGAAGAGGTTGTTTGAAATTACCGTGGATGGTGAACTCCATGCCGTCTCCGATGGCCACCTCGAGCTGGTCCTTGTGCTTCTTGTCGCGGTAGATGACGGCGTCGTCCAGGTCACCGCCCATCTCCATCTCGCCGTCCACTCCGCGCTCTGCGGAAACACAGCGGCCACATAGCGCGGCCTTTAGACCTGGGCCGCGCCGGGAACAAAGGAATCACGCCACAACACCGCCGTCTTAGAATTTACACCGATTTTTTTGGAGACAACGAAACGAGGGGCAGAACGAATTTTAAGGTTTTACTTGCATTTTAGCTGCGTTGATGCATTTCTTTAAATTGTGCATTCATTTATTGGCAAATACATTGATTTAATATACTTTGCATCAATATACATCTTTCTTAGATTCCCAACTTTATTAGCTTAGAAAAAAAAAGTATTTTGCTTTTTTTTTTTTGAAATATTTTACGCTTGGGTTAAAAAGCATGATTTAAATGCAGTTATTTACATGGCAATAATGACTTTAAAGGTAGAGCCAAGTTGTTTCATCCATAGTATCATACTAATTTCAATTGTCTGTGCTTTCCCATATATTTTATGGGTTCAATGAATTCAAATTTGTGTCATTTTCAAAATTCGAACTGATTTAAAGGATTCAGACAAGTGATAAAGTAGGTACCAACCTATTATACAGTATTCTTCCTTTTTTTATTATTTTTTTTCAAAATTGTAATTAAAATATGCTGTGATTTTTCACAGGTCTGCGCTAGTGTATTAATAAAACCGTGGCTTAGCTAAAATATCAAATTTTCCTACATACATCAAAAATTTGTAACGTAAAACTTTCTAAAGGGTTAAATTGATAGAATGGAATTAAAAATATCAAGTTTTTGCTAAATACATATTTACATAACTTGAGCTCTAAACAGCATATGAAACAACAGGGCCTTAACACGTTCATTACCGGGAGCTTTTTTTACCATTAAAATTACATACAAATGGTCCGCCCATGGGAGCGATTGGCACTGTACCGGTTATGAATTTAAAGTAATGATTTTATAAGTGTTTTATTAATGAAACTTGGTATGATAATCAATGTCGTTGATTGCAATAAAAACAAAAAAACATTGACGTTTTTCTCGGAGATAGGTACTAACTTATTAGTATTTTTACTCTCATTAGGGTGGAAAAGCTTAAAATCTCTCGTCCATGGCTTCATCCAGCGTCGTGGTCGCTCCATGATTTAACTAGCGTTCGCAATTAACCTTAAAATTCGTGCATGACCTCCTTTATAATATTTTTACAACACGAACTAACAATTATAATTTACATAACATGAACCAACGGTAACAGTAACACACGTGCACAATCAACGGGGTGTTACACAACAAGTTACAGAAACAGAATAGTACAGTCACGGGGTCAACTAAACAAACAACAATCAAACGGGAGGGAGCGTGATTTCACTTTATACACAACAGAAGTACAACAGAAAATAATCAACAACATCTATCAACAATATACCCTCCCTCAAATGAACATAGTGGAATCCAAAAGATCAGAAATGATTAAACAACAAGCAGTATAGTTGCTAAACTAGATATGATTGTGATTTTCCCGGTCGAAAGTATTAACATCATTAATTTTTGTGTTATTATGTCGCATTGCGATTCCTCCACCTTTAGCCAAAGCAGATGTGTAGGCTATGGTAAAGTGTGTGTTTATGTATATAGAAGTGATATTTCAGTATAAAAATAAAGTGAAATGAATGTGATTTTCAGCGTTTAGTTTTGGTGTAACCTTAATGAACTATTAAGATTAGCCCTGTAGTCCCTATTAATATTAATGGAATTTACGTGGATTTCAATTGTCTCCTTAATGCAATTGCTCAATGCGATGCGGGTTTCAGAAACAAATTCTATTAATTCTAAAGTAATGGCTGGTTTCATTTAAGTGCTCATAGCCGATTTGTCCGGATGGCCGAGTTTACACTATTGAAAGTGTTCCGAGATACATTTTGGAGATGGTCCATTCTGTCTGGCCTGTATATGACTTATCACATCTAGGTTTATAAAGAGATTAACTTTAGAACTGGATTTCAACTAAGCCTAAAATTGATTTATATATCTAATTATAAAATATGTTAAAGAGGTAAAATTATGGCTGAATGACGCAGATATTGAAACGCTTTTTCTATAAATTTATCTATCCTTTCTACAACTCACTTGCTGTAACTTTCTAAACTTAGTACATTATATTTTCTCTTTACTTTTTATAATAACTAAAAACAAAAAACTTTTTCTACTTATGTATTTTATACTTTAGGTACTTGGAAATATAGTAATCGTTTTTATACTACCCACACTCAGGCAGTGCCTTAGTGGGTTTTCATTTCTTGTTTATACTATTTGTTATTATATATTATGTTATTTTATACTATTTGTTATTATGTATTATATGTGTAAAGAAATGAGAATAAATAATGTAAAAAAAAAAAAATCCAAATATCATGGACATCAATTGGACAGGTTTGCATTGTTTTTTTTGTTGTTGATAGCAAAATATATTGTTCCGTTGTGCGAGCAGTCGCTCGGTTAACGAAAGAGCGTTCTGGCAAAACTAGGGTTGATTTTAGATGAATACGGATTGTAGATTATGAGATTCAAATCATATATAGCCTGTTAGTACTTAAAATTGGATTCATTATATGTACAAATGAAAGACAGTTTAAACAATGAATAATAATATACATTATATTAGATGGTTAAGAATTAGTTGAAGTCCCAAGAATGATAAAAAAGATTTAGGGAGTTATTTACTATCAGGGTTTTAATATTACATATATCTAAATGTGTTTGTATCACTTTTGTGCTTCAACAAAGTCATAATCATTATTTAGGTTATGGTTATTTTTTATGCATATTTGTTAAATTTCCTACTTTTCGGATTTTGTACTGGAAAATTCAAAAATTAAATACAGGATTAATTTTTTTTCGCATGCTAATTTTTTAAAATATATAGTTTGAAATCATTTCTTAATGGAAATTTTGTAAATTAACATCAATGAATCCATCAATGTATATAGTATCCCAATTTTAATGATATGTTTATTGAAAATAGATTAAAGATTTTGTGTCAAATTTTTAAATGAAAAAATTTCCGTGTTCTCGTGTTAGATTTTATTTTTAAATTTGGATTTCTGATCTATGGCCTTACTAATAAATGTGTTTTAAATTTTACACAACTGATACACAAGCATTAACGCATGGTAAATGGTTGTTCATCAGTTGTGTAAAATTTTAAAGTTTATTAGTAAAGTGGTAAGTGTTTTGTACGTATCTATAATAAATTTAGTACATGAATTAAGATTAAATATGACGTTCGTTATAATCTACTTTTCATAGATGGTGTTAATTTAATTATTTTATTAAATACCCTTTTTTAAAGTTATGCCTTACAATATTAAGACTAATTATCGAATCACCGATACAATATTGTATTTGTATGCCTTTCTTGAAAGAATTGAGTTTTTTTTACAGACAAAACTCTTCATTTATGTTCATTTTCCATATGTACGGGCGCAAATAAATAGTTTGTCTCAATACTTTATAGCATGACTTGCAAAAAGCGTATTTAAATAAAATAATTAAATTCACGCCATCTATGAACATGTAGATTACAACGAACGTGGATTCGAGAAACTTATCCAAATTTTAACCCTTTCTTTGAAGACTTGATATTATAGATTAAAAAATATTATTTATACATTTTTAATAGTAAAATAAAAATACAGAGATTGAAAAGGAAGGAGATACAAAAGAAGCAAAATAAAATATTATATAGAAAGCGTGCAGTGGGGTCCAATTTCTCTGCGATTGATTCACAAACTTTTTTTAAATCATTAATTTTATACATAAAAAAAATCAAACTTTAATATATCTATTTTTATATTTCAAAGTTTAAAATCAACCTCAGGGTTACTGAACATTAAAACACCAAGCAATAAACCATTGAAAATGGCAAATTATCAATAAGAAACATTTATGTTCAAAAGTACAAGTTGCGGAATAACAATCAAATATTAAAAAAAAACATAGATTAATTAATATTTCAAACACAGTTGGTTGTCAAACTCAATTCATCAGCACAAAAGTTTATGTAAAAGTGCATGCAGTTATTATCACGTACGAGTATGTACGATTTGTAATTTATGTAATAATTATTGGTCTCTCTGATTTCTGAATTTCGAAAATAGGTACAGCAGGTTCTTATGCAATGGTACCTATTGACTATTAGTATGTATTGTACGTAAGTACTGTGTTCTAGGAAAGATAACTATAAAGGATTGGATGCACAGATCAAACAATCAGAGTGTTTTTGGGCGCATTTTGGCCAATTTACAAACACCCACGAGCATCCGCTGGCCAAAATGTGGCCGATTTGAAAAGATATTTTAAAACTTTTATTGGAATTATTTCAAAAGTTCCCGCGCTTCGTATCTTATAATAATCACAAAGCTAAATTAGTAGTTTCATACTTAAAAAACGTTAGCCTTTAGATGTAGCCTTGTACACTGTACATTGCACACCGTTTCCATACAAGCCATCGTATTGTCAATTTCCCTAGGGACCCAAAGATACGTATATGGCTACAAATGATACCATCTTTTTTTGACGATACATATATGTAAAACGATATTATTTTTGTGGACGAGCCAACCTTTTTAACTAACTAAAATATTAAAGAATTTACCTGAAACGTATTTAAATGAATTAGTATAGATTAACTTCCAGTGTTTCCGAATAAGTAAATGAGTTTGAGCGCTTTGGACGTATAGACATGAAAATGTCAAGATGTTGTTAGTATAGTTTTGCTGTATATTCATTGTTTTGTTTATCATTTGTTTAAAATGATATTTAAGTTTGCCACAGTGAAGGAAGTAGCATTCTTATGAGTACTTATAATGCATTACAATCAAAGATGCATCTTAAAGATGCCAGATTTATGTACCTAGTTGTAAAGTATTTCAAGTACATTCTGTATTTACCTGGACCAAGCTGAAACTCCTGTTCTAGTAAACCAGTGTTTAATAAAATCAACAGTGTGAACGCGCGTGTCGAACAAAAAATCAAAGCTATCGTCTAGTTGTGATGAGTATGAACCTTGTTTCCAACTGTAGCACGGCTCACCTGGGGCATGGTCAGCGATCTGGCTCGTCAGCTTGTTCTTGAGGAACTTGAAGACGGCCGCCACGCCGCTCTTAACCCAGGCGTTGAAGCGCGAGATGCGGTTGAAGGCCTCCGCGATCTTGTTGGTCTCCTGGTCGGCCGTAGGCGCTGACAGACTCGAAGAGCCGAAATTGGACAGCAACAAAGCCAAGAAGAGGTTAAGAACCTGGAAATGTCAGTTTTTCATGAACATTTAGTGCTATTCATTTTTATTTTTTTACTAAAACAGTTCGGTGCGATCAGTAAAATTTTGAATCATTTAAAAATAGGTTGCAAGGGTCTGTAGAAGCAGCCATCTTGATTTTGAAGATTTTATTGAAAACACTGAAAAAATGTAATCTTGTTATCTAAAAGAAGCTTTTAAGCAAAATATTTTTTTGTTCCAGAAAATCAAACTCAGAGTTCAAATATTGCAGGAATAATACGATTTTATTGTAAAAATGTTAATACATTTCCATAAACCAAAAACAAGGCAAGGTCTAGACCTGACCCTTGAGGCATGCCAGATGCAGCATATACAAATAACATTGGTATTCACAGAAAGTGATACGTACCACCAAATTGCCGATGACCACAGTGGCCAAGAAGAAGGGTATACAGGAAGGGTCTCCCACCAGCATGCAGTCCCACATGGACTCTATCCACTCCCCGCAGAGCACCCGGAACACGATCATAAAGCTGTGCATGAAGTCCGTAAAGTTCCACCGAGGCATTTCCCCGTCAGGAAACCGGTCCACGTTATCTGGCAAGTAAACATGTTCAGTAAATTTCGCACAATTTAGAAAGTCATTTTTTAAATCCATAAAGTTTACAAAAACAATAAGTTCAGTGATCAATGGATTGATTTTGGATAATTTTAGTTTAATTGATTGATTTTAAATGGCTACACATTATTTATACTTCCGATATATCTTTTAAATAAGATAATTTAAATAAAGTTGATGTCTTTTCATGGTTGTTATGTTGTATAAAATCCACCAACCTAAGAAATCTTTAGCATTATGTTCTATGGGACATCTATTTGTAACATATTAGACATTCCTAAACAGGGATAACTTTTATTTTTAGTTCTTGAGATCAATTACTCCACAAAAAACTTGATTCGAATATTAAGTAGTTTTTGTAGAATATTATAAAAGAGAAAAGGATACCTACTTATAAAAAACCTTCGACAAAATATAATTCATTTCCATAAAGTATAAACAAGGCAAGATCTAGACCTGACCATTGAGGTACACTAGATGCTGCGTATTCACACTTATTAAATTTGTATTCACAGAAAGTGATACGTACCACCAAATTGAATATTACATGAATATATGTCCTCCAAGATAATAATAAAAGAAATATGGAAATCGTGAGAGAAAAAAGTCAAAGAAATAAGTGAAGAAGATATAAGACACATTACCTGATGAAAGTAGATTGGTTCAGATACTTACCGACGTAGTTTTTGCCGAACAGTTGCATCCCCATCACGGCGAAGATGAAGATGATAATACACAACACGAAGGTCAGGTTACCCAGCGCACCCATCGTCCGACCCATGATGGATATAAGCAAGTTCAGAGTGGGCCAGGATTTTGCCAATTTGAATACTCGAAGCTGCAAAAGCAAGATTACTTTGTGCTGTAGACCAATGGCAAAAGATCATCAAAGATTGATCAAACTTATATATAAAGGTGGTATAAGCGGCAACCTTTTAATGAAAATACTGTTTACATTAGTGAGGAAGACAATATCAAGAATCAGTGGATGAATTTTGATGATTTGTTTATCTGTTTTTGTTTTAAAACTGTGTCAATATTTTTGGGTGATTGTGAATTGATAGTGTCTGACTCGGAAAGGCGTAGAAGGCAGTGTGTTACCTGTTTGATTTTTCCGTCTGCGTTAATAATCTTGCTTGATTTATTCACTTACTAAACAAGCGAATTTAAGCAAGAATAAGAGAAAAGTGAAAAAGTCGTCAATTTGGCATTCAATAGTTAAAAGGACACACTCAAAGAGTTTTTTCCGGAAATTGTTTTAATTTTTCCTGCCAAAATGATGGATTTTCTGGCAGGGAATAATGATTTGCTTCAGTATAAGTGATGAATGGGGAACTGTTCAATGCCATTTCTAACTGAGTAATGTGCGTGTAGAGTATAAGTCATTACCTACTAAATGCTTGTATAATGCAGATGAGAAAATTTTAAGGGGAATATTGGAAACCAATAACCAAGAAGGTCGTTGTTTATGAAACAAATGCCTTGCTTTAAACACTAAAGTTTAACTGTTGACTGGTTTCCGAAGAACCCTTCTTTCATCTAGACATTCGATTTATTGTGTAACTTCCCACTCTAATAAGACTACTTTCAAGTATTGTTGATTTAACTTTTGTACGGGTATTCGTCCAGAAATCAGTCGACAGTTTAAACAAGAGGTAAAACAAAACCTTGTTTAATTGTAATTATAGGAAGTCAAAATGTAACCGCCCTTTACAATAATTGAACCATGTTGTCTGATTTTTCCCATTAAAATTATCTGCAAGAACCTTCAGCTCAAAAGAATTTGTTAAATAAATATGTAAATATATTGGTGTGAATAGCTTATAAATATATAATAATAAAGTGTCGATAATTCTGGCAATATTCGCATCCCACCTTATTTAAAAAATATGTATAACATAATACTATAGCACCAAACTGGTAATCCCTGAAAAAAAATCCTGCAGGAAGTTTATTTAAATCAGTAGTCAGCGTAAAAGCAAGCCTCAATGACAACAGAATTGAAAAGGCATAGAGAGAAAGAAGTAAGACTGGTTGATGACAGTGACAGCAACGGGAGTGGTCACACCTGCGTAGTTCTTGCCAAAGAGCTGCATGCCCATGACGGCGAATATGAATATGATAATGCAAAGGACGATGGTGAGGTTGCCCAGAGCCCCCACGGTGCGGCCCATGATGGAGATCAGCAAGTTGAGCGTGGGCCAGGACTTGGCCAACTTGAACACGCGCAACTGCAAACACATGCACCCGTGTCAAATTACTTCCCCTCAATTACATCAACTTCTCTGCTTTCTTGCTTAACACATTTCGGCCGGGTATTTTTTGCACTGGCTCTAGATTGACTCCGGGCGAAAATAAACGTCCTGCGCAAATTTCTTTAATTTGTTTGAAATCGCTATATCTTTGAAAATAATTAAAATATTTTAATAAAAATTTATACGTAGTAACTCAGCATACCCAAGCTATAAAAGTACTAAACGAAAATCAAATTTTATTTGAAATGCAACTCAATTAACCTTGTAAAATGTTTATTACGGTCCGCCTATCGGTATTTGCTCATAGTTGCTTTCTTTAAATACACCCGACATCTCTCGCTCGCTTGCACATAGGAGTTGAGTGGGTGAACAATTTTTGACACATTATGGCAATTTTGCAAAACGTCTTGAAAGATTGCTAATGTGCCAAATTTATATAGAACCTAAAAATATGGGATGGACGGTGAAATCTAGATGGATTCATTGGCTGTAAGTAGTTCATACATTTCTATATTAATATTTTAAGAAAACCGGACACCCATCGCTCGAGTGGATGTATAAATATTTTTATATGAATAATATCAAAATTTGTAGAAAATCTATAGTAATGCATATATGTATAATCCATTTTTTTCATCGAAATCACATAGTTATGTGAATAGCGACGTTATTTTATAGAAACAAATTCAAAATTTTTTTAGATATAAGCAATAATTGTTAGCCTGAAACACCCTTACAAATTGAAAAAATCTTTCGAGAAAAAACAAATGCCGCCGACCGGAATTGAACCTGCACCTTTTTCATTGACGGTCAGCTGCTTTATCATTGAGCTACATCGGCTTATTCTAAAGCCAATTTAAATACCTGTTTAAAAGTATGTACTACCAATGGTACGATGTTGACTGACTTTTATTTTTAATGTAATTGCATGCTACTTATTATTACGTAATTTCTTTGTTGTTACAACAAGATCTAGGAGTTACCATATCAGGATACTTGAAATGAAAATAACTTTAAAACGACAGGCAATATGAAGATAGACCCAATGAACTAGGATCACCAACCTTAAAAGAACGAAGAGATTAAGATTTTCAAAATTTTACATTAAAGTTGCCCTGGCATCCAAGAAATCTTCATCACCGACAAAAATATAAATATCCGGAGAAACTAAAAAAAACAACACCTTTTGCATCCAGTCCGATTTCGTAATTTGTTTAAAAACAATGGTAATATAATTTTTTTCATAAAGTCAAATGAAGGAAGTTGTGCACAGATAAAAATGATTATTGCTGATTTATTAAAATCCGGTCAAAAACAGGATTGCAGGCCGTTTCTCGTTAAACTTTTTGTACATTCCTAATATGTTGGAACCCATGTTCATGTCCTGCAACTGGCCTGTTTTTTGTGATATTTCACCCTCCATGCTAGGGATGACCCTGTTTTATGGCGGGTGAATTTTACAGTTTGCGGACATAGAATCTATACATTACTATAATATAAAAAAGAAAATGATGTATAGCTAGTTTGGGTTGCAAGAAGAGGATGGAGAAGTTAGAGAATTATAAGAAGATGAAAAATTTGAGAAATTATTAGTAAATAGATCACACTAATTAATTATGTACATACTATACCGCTAAGTTAGGGAATAAGGATTTATTATGTTTTGTCTGAAAGGTGATTAAATATTAAATTAAATTAAATTAATTAATGCGATAACGCATTCGTGTTTTTAACCGGATTACAAAAAAATTTAAGAGATTCTTAATAATTTTGTAATATTTTATTTCAGTAAGTTATCTCAGTGTGCTGAAAAGAAACCACCCAAATATCAAATTTCATAAATGACCAAATTCAGTCGTTATGACGAAATCCATATATTTTTAGGAATAATCAAACTTACCAATCGGAACGATCTTAACACGGACAATCCTTGAACTCCCTCTAGACCGAGCTCAAGGAGTGATAAGGCCACAATGATGAAGTCGAAGATGTTCCAGCCCTCTTGGAAGTAGTACTTGGGACTCATGGCTATGAGTTTCATGGTCGCTTCAATCGCAAAGGTTGCCGTGAAGAACTGAAAGAGATAGTCAATAATTCCATATTTGACTTGAAAACTGTGTATCGGCAGTGCCAACATACGGTATAACAATTAGCTTTAGTAAGTTCACTAACTAACCATCATGTCATTTCACCGCAGTGAGAAGACAGACCGCCAAACAAAAGTTTAAATTTGGATTTACAGAATTCAAAACTTCATTTGTATGAAAGCACTATAAAACGCGATCTTTGTACAAACTCCTTGCTTTAGTCACATTCATACATCGTCTCATACATACGCTTCTGCTTTTCTTGACATGCTAACTCTGCTAACTCTTGACATCACCCAACTCAAGTATTTGGTTTACATGATCGTGCCACGTCTTCCTCAGGGGTCTTTGACTTCTACCATTCACATTAGCATAATATATTTTCCTTACAATTCTTTTTTCATTCATCCATATAAACATCCCTTTCTTAATTTTACTCATTACGCTTACATTTTTTTAAGATCTCCACATGCATTTATGTCACATTCGCCTCAGGGATCTCATTTCTACAGCAATCAGTTTTATTTTTATCCTTCCTCTGCCAGTTCCATGCCTCACTGCCATACATCAGGGTTGATATCAGCTTAACCCATCTTAACCTACCTATCTTAACTTAACCCTACTTAACCTATCTTACCTAACCTAACTTATCCTACTTTAATGCAGTTTCGTGCATTTACCCTCCTTTCAACATCCCTAGCAGTTCTTCCATCTGTGAACATACTTCCCGAATTCATGAACTCATCCACCTGCTCCAATATTCATCATTTACAACTACAATATTGAACAATGTTTTCGTACTCTCTATTTCAAACACCATGACTTTAGACTTACGTACGTTCATCATTAAATCATTCTTCTTACATACTTTATTCACCCTAGACACAAGAGACAAGTAGATCTTCGATACTGTTATAGGCAACAAACTTTCAGATTACAGATTATTAATCAGTTTTTCCGGCACTCAATCTGTTTTTAACCTTAGGAACGACAGTTTAATCCAATATAGATCAGGCTACTTCCATCAACGACATACCCGGCCAAATTCCATTATCATTTTACCCGTCTCTTTGCCACGCATCACACTTGAAGAGGATAAAATTGGTAACTCACGTAGTTTCCGCTCTTGAGAGCTTTCTCCATGTCTTTGTTCATGTCATGATGATCGAGCGCCATGAACAGTGTGTTGACAACGATACAGAGCGTGATGAAGAGTTCCACGAAGGGATCGAACACGATGAGAGCCACATACTCTTGAAGCTTCAGCCAGAACCAGCAGCAATCCCACACGCAGAACACATCGATCCCTTTAGTCAATGCTTCCAGGGCCCGGTCCTTGAGCGTGGGTCCATCCTCATCGTCCTCTGTCGGAGGGAAGTAGTATATGGACACTGCCAATTCCCAAGGATTAGTATTGGTTCTTCATACTTTACATTGTTACGAGAGTCTAAAGGAATCAGATACAAGGGGAAAGAGATATCGCTTAGTTAGATGAAAGCCCGCCAAAAAGCTGAAAAAATGTCTCGTTAATGGAATGTTGTTAGTGTTGCTGTAGGTCAAATTTTGGTGAACGTTTTTGATCAAATCCAAAGTTAAAATGTGCCACCCAAAAGAAAGGCAATTATAATTGGTCCTTCAGTAGCTACAATAACTGTCCTAATTATAATTTTGGTAAACTTGTGAGCAAAAATACTATGGAGTTTAAAAAAGATCAATCACACAGATGGCATTTTAAATGCTAGATACATAACTATAAAAAATAATCTTGGTGAAATAGTAATTTGTCATTGAAAAAGAAGATAATATGTACTAACCTAAACCAAACATGAAACAGAAATCATGAGATCGACAAAAATGGTGTAAAATAATTATGTCCCTATGACTGAGTGGTTACAGGTGTTGTCCCAGTAAGACAAAGATCCAGGGTTCGTTTCCCATTTGAGTCCTTTAACTTTTTTATTTTTCTGTGTCTTGGTTCTATTCAGGGCCGGCCCTGATCAAAATGGCACCTGGCGTTAGTAAAAACCTCAAGGGCGCTGTATTAGATGTTAGGTATTATCAGCATGTTGGCTCCTTGTCTCCTTGAAGCCTTGGACTGCTCCAATTGCTCCTGCACCGGACCGGCCCTGGTTCTGTTTCATGTTTCGTCTAGATTAATAAATCTAAGTTATAAAAAAACCATTATATGTATTCATTTAGACTTTTAGAAAGGAGTCAAAAGGTGTCCCATATAAATGAAAATCGGCCATGTTTAGCCGAGACACTATCTAGGTTACAAATAAATTCTTTAGACCTTTGTAATCATTCAAAATGACAGCTGCCAAAAATATGGGAAAAATTAGTTGCAAGATAATATTGTTAATTCTGAAATTTGAAACGTGAGATCGACAAAAAAGACATATGTAATAATGTTGTCTCGGTAAGACAGAGATCCTGGATTCGATTCTCAGTTGAGAACGTTATATTTTATTATTTTTCTGTGTCTAGTGTAGATTTATTCGCACATTCTTCTTCTTCAACGATAAATAATAATTTGTTTTGTAGTATTTTTACTCACAATTGTTAAAAACATTTGTGCAAAGATAGAAATCCAATAATATTATGTTAGTTGGTTAAAACACACCTAATGCACGTGTCTTAAATCAATTGGACACTCGGACACTATTCAATCTCTGACAATCTACACAAATCTAGTCTTATTCTTTATAATCAAAAGCCAATAATAATAATGAACAAGATCAAATATAATATTACTGGTGCATGCAAAACATTAGAATTTTACCAAAATTCATGTGCAAAATTACAATTTCCTTAAGATTCTTATAAAAGCGATAAAATTGATTAAAATCTTTAGCTAAAAGCTGAATATATGTTTTTTTTTTAACATTGACTGACCAAGTTGTTAGTTGTATTAACGTAATAACGAAATGTAAATTAAATTATTGACAAAAGATTATAAAAAATTAAACTTTCTGAAAACACAAAATCAATTATTCATGTATGTATTGTATAAATATATATATTGAAAACTGAACAAGAAAACACCAAAAAATGATAATGAATAAAAAAAATCAATTTACAATGATACATTACAATTATGTTTCAAAAAGTGGTAGCTTACTCATTTTAAAAGTTTTCTTAATAAACATTTGAAACAAATAACATGTTTTACAGGTATTTCGTTTGGTGTTTGGAGAAAATCTAAGTGACGTGTTTTTTAGATGGATTGGATTTCTAGAACCGGGGTAAGAGTAAACGTAACGTATATTATAATCTAAGCGTTCATAGATGGCGTTAATTGAATTATTTTATGAAAATATATTTTTGTAAGTTATTCATTAAAATATTAAGAAGAATTATTTGTTTACGCCCGTACATAAGCAATATGAATAAATGGTTTTATCCATATAAAAACTCATTTAGAAGGCAAACAAATACAACATTTTAATGAATCACCGATGCAATATTGTGTTTGTATGCCTTTGTTGAAAGAATTGAGTTTTTTATAAGAACAAAACTATTTATTCATATTTATATTGTGATGTACAGGCGCAAACGAATAATTTTTCTAAATATTTTAAAGCATAACTTGCAAAAAGAGTATTTTCATAAATTAACGCCATCTATGACCGCGTAGATTAAAATGTATGTTCCGTATAACCTCAATAGTGTACCCTAATATAATGGAATTTAATCAAAATAAAGATGAAGAGTCAGCAGCAATATTTTTTGGCGCTAGAAACGCCAGTTTAAAAACCTATGTCCTAAAATAGGTAACCTTTTTCCTGCCGATTTTGCCACCCTTTGGTGTAAGTGAAATTAATTCGACATGTTGCGCAACACTGTTAATATTTCAGATTATTTTACCAAAGTTAGTTGGTAAAATATGTATTTTAAAAATTTCTATCTAATTATAATGACTATAAATATAATAAAAACCAAGCAACTTTTATAATATTACAATATTTGCAAGTGAAAAGCTTCGCAACACAAACAATATACAAAGCAACAAAATACTTCATGCATTAAGGTAAAACAATTTTGTTTAAATGTTGATGTTTTGATATCTGTAATTGTGTAAGTGACAAGAAGTGGGGAATAAGTGTATTATAAAATGAGTTCAACCATTTCTCCTTATATAACTTTCTTCAAAGCACACTATTGTAGCTATCAATTAGCATGCTTACCAAAAATATTTTATCTTCCATTAAAAAACACCTCTAAGAGGGTACAAATCAACTGGGCGTCTTGTAAAGGTCTAGCAGATTCTTCAATAGTTACCAGCCACTAACCCCATACAAATCTCAATTACACCCAACAATTAAATTTGGGAGCCACCTCTGGGCTGGAGCCCCACAATACTTGATATACCTACATGATTCTGTGACAGTAGGGGGGTTCGTCTGATGGAAAATTCATTGTTAATAGACCCATTGCCCTCTCTAATGCAAAGACGCAATAATAATAATGTTTGGATTGTTTGTACAGCGCCGTTTTCGTGAGAAAATCACCTTAAGGGCGCTTAACAACTTAATTTATGCATTGACCACTTAGACTTATAACTTATTACTTTTGGATTATAAGTAAGTTTCATAGATATAGACTTATAAGTAAGATTAATGTCGAGTGATTTATAACTTTGTGGGCATGCTGAGTCTATTCTACAGGTATTATAATGAAGTCTGCTCTAAGGAGCTAGCAGCATTGATCCCCAATGCACCTTGTGTGAAACTCGACGTACACGAACAGAACACATTAACAATTGTTCTAGGCGTCTTGAGAACAAGCCGCTTCTTCGACTAGTTTTAGTGTAACGAGCTACCGGCATCTGTTTTTCTTCCTTCATATAATCCCTTCTTACAGCCCCTACCTTGCCCCGCCTCACAACGCTGCCCAACCGGGTGGTGACATAACTTCCATGCCTTTACACTGTATAGACAGGGGGGCTCTTGTGAGGTGTCACATAAATAAAAAATAAAAGATCTGCTATCTGAAACGCTTTCAGATAGCAGATAAGGTACAACTGAATTCAACTAAAACAATTTTTTCCTTTCTTTTTACATATTTAAATAATATAATAAAAAAATTGATTGATTTTGTAAACAAAATTTTTAAGTAATATTCTTTTATGTGATCTTTGAATGATGAATACAAATTGTACAATTTGCATGTATGCATAATGCAATTTATTATAGGTATTGATAAAGAATGATTTTGTGTAAAAACATCTGTGAAAAAAAAAGGTGTTTCACTTGGGTGTTTAAAATAATTATATTTGATAAAATAAATTCATGCAAAAATTGGATGCATTGTTATCAAAAGCGTGACGAAAATGAAAATGCCATGCAATTAGCAATATTAAACTTGTAGAGTAATAATTGTCAACATATATTTTAGCTTTGCAAATTAAATTTCACCATCTGATGAGAGATTCAGATCTCATTCCCCCTGAGAGAAACCAATTAATGAATTAATTGACGAATTTCTGGTAAAGTAACACTTTTTTTATCAAACCAATACTAAACAGAAGAACATGGCATTATAAATACACAAACATACACAGGATCTATGTATGCTAATATAATGTTGATGAATTTTGAATAACTATAATGTATTTTATGCAAAAGATGACAGTGAAATGATATCGAAATTCTATTGAAACCATAGACAAGAGATGCATTTATAATTTCCTTGTTAAAATAACACTGTAATCAATTGTCTTACTTATACAATATGCTGTTTGGGAACATTTTTTATTTGAAATAAGAACAAAATCATAATATTGTATTGCGTGAATTGTTTGTTACACATTTATACATAAGTGAAAAACATTCATTTTGTGAGGTTAATTCAATGAAACATATTTTTAATGGAAAATTTGACCACGAGCAATTATTTACATTGGGAATTTTGACCCCAGTAAATTTGAACGGCAACTGTTTTCATTGAATCTACCACATCAACCAATATTACACACAAATAAAAATTTCATGTCCCAAAGCAAAAATATGAAAAATGTGGCGTATCAGTCAATAAACAAATTAACATAAAATGTTTACTATAGACAAAACAATAATTTATTTATGTAATCGACACACATGACATCTTAAAAAACTATTTCTACAAAATTAATAAAATTTAAACATAAATTTTTACTACACTTTTCTATGGTATTATTATGAAAGAATATGACTAAAGTAACAAGTAATGAAATTGGTCAATGATTTGGGCCTAATTTCGGCAAGAGAGTCTAATGACTACGACAAGGCTGACTAAAGTACAGGTTTGGGTGTCATTGCTGTGCCTAAGTAAACTTCACTGTTGAAAAAAAACAACGAGTATCAACAGCAATCGCCACCATTTGCAAACAGTCGTTGCACGATGAAACTGACTTGATCACATGATCAAAATCCGTTGCGTACCAATGCCTGCACTGTAGTCGGACTTGCGACTATGATTAATGATATATGAGGTAGGATGAAATGAGTATTTACCTCCTTGGTCGCTGGCTCTGCTCTGCCTACCCGCAGCCTGCTCGATAATGTCGTTGAGCACCATAACATCTGAAACCCAACAACCAACGTTCTCTGTGCGGTGCCCAAATAAATTAACGAACGAACAAACAAACCGAACGAGTAAAAGGATTACTTTATGTGATAAATGAGAACAATATTTTCTTTCCAAAACTTACTAAAGATAGGTGGAATCCCATCATTGTAAGGAATATGAGAGGGCACCGAAAACGAGACAATCCTAAGGTTCCATTAAAATCCTCAAGTACTAAGCCAGAATCTAGACGAATCAGTCTCAATATGGAACTCACTGAACGAACTAGAAAAACTACTAACGGGACACTGCCACCTCAGGAGACATATGCAGTTATTGGGAGTGGAAAACACCAATAGATGCGGGAAATGTGAAGAGGATGAAGAGAATCCAATTCACCTATGGTGCCAATGTCCCGCTCTGATGGGAACAAGGCTAACATCCCTTGTGAACTCTACCAAAGGGATCAATCGGGTTACTGTTAGATGAATGAGGTAAAATGAGAGATAGCTCATGGGAACCATGCAAATAGTCTCTATTTTACTAACAAAAATAACCAAGATGTCATAAGCTAAGAAACTAGAATCGAATATGGACTTTTATTTTGTATGTAAAAATCTCAACTGGGTGAGAAGGGTAATTTTGCCAGAAAATTTTCATACATTTTTGTCGTTTTGGTGCATATTATTTCAAACTTGATTGTTCCAATGCAATAATTGCTTGGATTTATTAAAAAAATAGATGATTTTCATTGATTGGAAAGAAAATTCATTTTTTAAATTGAATCTGACATGGGCAGTGTAATATCCTTGATATTAGTGTATAAGCTCAACCATAGATGGAACTAGATATTAGTCTTATTGGGTTACCCGTAGGTGGCGTTATCGAGAATAATAGGATAATAAATAAGGTGAGAACCTCAAGGTCGGGGTCCAGATTATTCAAACCGCCTGCTAATTAAGATATCAAAGCCATTGTCAATCTATTATAATAAACATCCAAATGTTTTGTTAAAGCTGAAGTTTTATGATTTAGTGAGTTTGTGAGAAAACCCCAGAGATACAACAAACAGTACAAAACTTGCGTAAAAGTTTAGAGACAATTTACGGTTTAATTTGCAATTATCAGGGTATCGATTCTCCAATCCAGGCCGCTCGCAATCGCTGTCGAAATTACATACATTGCTCGACATTATTATTCTTGAGTCTCGTATAAGGTACATACTTACTTACGCCAAAGGTTAAAAGTTGTTCCACTCGAACAACGAGTGGGTTGAACCACGTTGTTCGAATGGATGACTTTTGATGGGATGATCTGGATTTTAATTCATCCTATGATTTTTGTGATAGTTCGATCTACGCAAAGTACTTGGCTCTAGTATAATTAAATCACAGTGGTTATAGAGATATCCGACAGATGTCGGTAGTATATAGGGGCACCCCTCCATGGTGGATAACAAGGTAAGTGTTTTGTTGTGAAAAGAGAGTTATGATTTCCACCAAGAATTCGTTCACAGTAATTTTGTTTAAAACCATCTGGAATCACTCACGAGAATGGTGACTTCATACCTTTCATGTCGACAACTGTCTGCTGCTGTGGTTGTTCGATGAATGGGTTGTCAGTCGGGTGCTTCAGCACCTTTCCCGCTTCGTCCGTACACTCCGAACTCATCTCCTGGAATTTTACATATATTTGCCAATATTACTTATTACTATGTAGGTATGGTTGACAGCAGTTTTAAACAAAGCTTGACAGAAAATATGTTATTTGTTCAAAGTAGTACATATTGATTTATCCATGGTTCCCGCTTCATGGCCACAATCATTCAGGGGGGTTCCTCCCCTTGGGGAGAAGGTTTTTGGGACCTCTAGCAACTTATTATCTACATCACATTGCTAAAGGAGATAGATGTAAATAATATTTTGGTTTTTTCCAGGAATGTAATCCATGAGTGCTATTGCATATTTTACATTGAAATATTGAGGCCTGTATGGCGATTGGGATTGGTGGTGTGGGGGGGGGGGGGGGGGTAAAACCTCCTAATCCCCCCCTTATATGTGCCCCTGGCCACAATTATCGGGTTATTATAATTGTGTCCACTTCTATGATATGTTAATTAAAAGTTCTTGAATTTAAAACCAGTGAAAAGTAACAATGCGATCTTCATTTATCAGGATCTTATAAAATGTTACATGAATAAAATACCAACGTATTTCTCATAAATAAACGATTGGCCCACAATGAATTTAACTAACTAGGTTAAGATGGATCTTTTCAATAGACTCAATATTTTCTGGAGATTCATCTAGTGGAAGATACTCTTAGTATCGCCCTGGTATAAGACTACCATTCAGAATTGAAAATGTGCTTGAAATGGCTTTAGCCGTGTTTGGTTACCAGATCTGAATAGCCAGGTTCTTCTTCCCCATCTCCTCCCCATTACCATTCCCTTCAGCCTCATAACATACCTCAATTGAGGATGTCATAGTCTCACTGGTTCCAGACGGTTGGGATCAGTTGCAAATCTTGTGCGGTATTCACAAAATATACTACCTCAAAATGTTAGTAAAAATATAGTAGGTACTCACGCTAAGATATTCCCTCAAGGGTGGCTTGTGATTGGTGTCCTGGTAAGGGTTCCCATTAGGGTGGCCACTGAGGCTCTGGTTGCGCGAGCAGCGCCCCCGGAGGCGTGACTCCTTGGTCTGCGGAGCCTGCTTGCCGCCCAGCCCACCCAGCAGATCGCCGTGGGACGTGTACGAGATGCGGGATTGATGGGACGTGTAGGACGAGTGTCGAGATCCTGCACATTTACAGATTATATTTAATTAGGATTATTTTAATTTTAGGATAACCAATGCCTCTGCCATAGGTATATACCCCACACGGAAAAAAATGAATATTGCAAATCTCTTCAAATTATTGGTAATCTGTTTAAAATCGGAATTGCCGGCATTATTGAATGATTAATAATAATAATAATAATAATGATTTATTGTCTTCTTTTCTTAGTAGAGATAATGATAAATTTTATAGAGATAATGATATCCTCACTGGGATCTCCCGTGCTGAGGATGTCATTTACATATTATAATTTAATTATAAGAAATTAATATTACAACAAAGTAACATATGAATTTAATTATAAACATATATCAGGTTGTATAATTTTTTTTTTTTTTTTAAATAATTTTAAAATAAGTAAGATAGTGTTTTTTGGTTTAGTTCAGTTTAGTAAATTCGGTTTTAGTCTGTGTTTGATATCAGTGTATTTTCTATTTCAGATCTCCCTATATTAAGTATCCAGTTTTTTATTTGAGATTTAAATGTTATAATGTTGAGGTTTTTGAGTGAGAGTGGTATTTTGTTGTAGAGTTTAATACTATGATATAAGAAGCTTTTTTGTCCAAAAGTTGTATTAGTAGTTATAGTTGTGTTAGATTACATTATATATCATCAAGGCAAAATTCACATGCATAAACACGTGTTCCGATATATTAGAAATTTATTAAAAGTTTATCAGGAAACGGCCTGCAATCCCGGTTTTAACCAGATTACCAATAACTTGAAGAGATTTTTAATAATTATGAATTCTCATTTTTCTTTGTGTGTGAGGTTTGATGTTTTTCCAGCTGCGTGGCGGGCCGGATCAGTAGAGGCCAGTTAATGGAGACCCTTTCACCTCTCGACCCATCGTGCTGCACCGCAGTGGGAGGGATGGATTCATACGTCCGTCACATCTGGACACACTGACCTACACACCCCTCATACCTTTCTACTTCACAAAACTTCCTCTACTTACGTTCCTTAAAAAACCCTCCACACAGCATCTCCAAAGAAATTATTTTCTTCGGGGCCTCTTGTATAGAGGTAAAAATAAAACAGGGGAATTACGTGGAATTTTATGCAAGTTGACGCGACATTTTCATTTCGGGAATTTAACCTTGGGTGATTCCATTTCGAGAATTTTCATTTCTGAAATTTTCATCTCGGAAATATTCACCTTAAAAATGTGTGTCGTATAGTTTGGTATTTCACTTGTTTTTTAAGCTCGAGCTTAGATATTTTTAAGTTCGTCAAGTTGCTATCGAGTAGGATTCCTGACAACCCAATCTGACTCATAACATTGCACAATTCTTAATTTTCTGAAGATATTAATTTCTTTGAATTTATAACCCCTTTGAAAATAAGATGTTATCTTATCTTATCATTTTGTTTCAATGAGTTTTTTTATCAAATTAATCTGGCTTTCGCCCTTCAAGGGTGTTCTACGCCATCATTCAAAATTTTGGGCAGCGGAAAAAGGTATATATATATATTAATTTTGTTTAAATGGGGCAAATTTCAAAATTATATGGAAGATTGGAGTCGAGTTCACACTTGGAAGAGATGATATGTTGAATGGAGGGGAGGAAATTTTTGATAAGGCTTGATAGAAGAGAGGATATTTGTTTAGAGAGGGACAGCCAAAAAATACGTGATTTAAAGTTCCCACTTCTAGACCACAGAAAGTGCATTCTGGGCAGTCAATCACTTGCATTTTATAAAGGCGAGAAGGAACGGAACAATGTCCAATTCTTATTGGAATAAATGAGGAAATTTATTTTTTGGAAAAATTTGAGAATCGTTGAAACCGCAGTTTTGATGGGATAGTCCTTTGTATTGAGACATAACAGGCCTCTTTGGATTGACTAGCTATTTGCCTAAACTCCGCGCAAACATTACGGGATCTATCTTTGAGGAGTTATGTATATTTGAAGACATTTTTAGACAACTTGAATTTCTTAATTATGACCGATTTCTCGTAAAATTAAGTGGTAAAAAATGATAGCAAAAGTGCCTAGTTTTGTTTTCACAGGAGCCACAATATTTTATGTAATTTTATACATGTGGCACTAAATATAAATAATGTACAATTGAATTTACACAAACAAATATGTTTTTCAAATAATCATTTATACAAAATACATCCTGTAAAGTAATCCGGACTTTATTTACAAGAAATTAGTTGTAAGGGAATGTATCACCTGAAGAATTAACGCCCGCAGTCTTCCGTTTATTAAAAAAACATTGTTCATTTTGAAATACCTTACAGTGCAGTGTAATTTATTGGTAAAATCAATTAACTAATTCACACGAAGCATTTTTAAATACGCAAATCGTTCATGCAAAAATCAAGTGTACAATTTAGTTATAATTACATACTCTTGGATTTGTATTTCTAGCAAAAGTAAGCAATATTTTCCATCTTGTAGAATACCTACATTTATTTTGTTAGTTGGTATGTATTTATAAGCTTGTGATTCTATATGGTACATATATTATGTATTGTAAGATTCATGCCGTGTATTACTGTATCAGTGAAATTAATCTATTGTTTCAAATGTTGTGTATTAATGTGGCCCTTAACATTATTAAATGTAAGCAGCGTCAGCGACCATATTTTGTTTCAATATTACTGTTTACAAACTATCAATCTATATAGAATTTTACTACCCTAATCAAATTTAATTAAAACTAAATTCAATTATCAATAATTTTTTACTTAAGTAATCATTTAAAATAAACAGTTTTTACCTGCCAAATCTATTCCCTAGTCGCGCCTCAATAAAACAAAGCTTTACAATAATGTATCCTGCCAATACATTTTTAAATATATTACCTACTGTAGCCACAAAAACAATTCGCATGAATATGATTAAGGATGAGAAATTATTAGTAATGATGTGTGGACTGACCTCTGCATAGGGGTATTTAAAAGTGAATGGTTAGATAAGTTATGAACTAGCAGATAAAAACCCGCTGATGCCGTTCGCTGTTTGAAAACTTTAACGGTTCTTTTTGAAAAAATACAGAGGGCGCCACTTCCATTTAAAACATCCTCAACTATATAAATTCGTTATGATAATAATACTATTTGATATGCATATTATAATGAAAATGTTGTTAGGGGTTATTTAGAGGTAATTTGATGGTGTTACAGGCAAATAGGTTTTGTGGCTTCTCAGAATTTTTATGTTAAGCATCAAATAAATTTTACTTATTACCTATCGAAGAAGCTTATAAAATAGTGTTTACATTGAAACAAAGTGAATTCCATAAAGCTAAGTGTTTACCAAATCAGCAAGACATGTTTTTATGTTTTAAAATGCACCAAACTGATGCAAATCATCATAAAAAACCAGCTTGCAACAATCCAGAAGTCAGTTTCTGGTTCGACGCTCTCAGTCATATATATTTCCTTTGATTTGTTAGCACATTAATTAATGCGATGCACATCTACGTGTAAGGAATAGGGTGAAACGCATTATTTACGCGGATGGTGACAGTATCAATTGATTAATTAAGAAATTTACGCTTAACTGCCTGTTTTGATGATAGGCAAACAAAAAACATGGCAAAATGCATGTTTTATTTAATTTTGTAAAGTTCAGGCACAAATATTAAAATATTTTCCGAATATAATCCATAAAACTTATTTTTCTGAATTATACAATAAAACCAAATCCCAAAAGGGGTTCGCAAGTAGGAGATTTTGTACTTCAAAGATTTTTTAATAGGCCTTTTTTTAGATTAACTTCACACGGGAGGATCTAAGGAAAATAATTTTCCTCTTGTCATCTTTGGAGCTGGTGTATGGAGGATCTTTTTATGGAAAGGAAGGATTGAATCGGTCTTGATGAGTCCCATATTATAAGAGGGAGGAAACACAGAGGTCGACAAATCATTCCATAGCCGAGCTGTTCAACTCAAAAACAAGTCACATGTGACAAATTCCAACTGTGTACCTACAAACTAATGTTTGGTGTGTTTCCTGACCGTGCACGTTGTCTGATACTTTGTTTTTTTTATAGGCTTATAAAAGGACTTGAAACTTTGCATTGCATCTCCATAAGATAATAGCATGTACATTGAACTAAAGCGGAGATTTGCATAAAGCTAATAAATAATAATTCTAGCCTCTTTTAAAATCTATTTATGTTTTTGTTTTGTTTAAAATGGCGGATATTATTGTTTTATTATTGAATGTGTCGCTGATTTGGTAAACCCCGTAACCCTTTGTCAATACCGCGTGCAAACTAACCTAAATTAGCATAATACACAGGAACAATGATGGCACCGTTCTCTTCCGACATGGGGGTGACAGCGTTGGAGTCGTCAGCGTAGGGCAGGTGTTCTTGGGCGTCCAGGTAGGTGGAAAGAACCAGTGGCTTGCGGTCCGCGCCGGGGGGCACGAGTCGCCCCCGCCCGTTGCGGAGGGTCAGCTGGTGTGAGCCCCGCGAGCCACGGCGTAGGTTGAACGGGGACCCCGGGAGGGACAGGCTCGCCTGCAACGGACAAACATGCTACTGATGCCAATAAACGCTTCTACAAGCAAATATTTTTAACAGATCATGGAGCAATAAACACAGTCATAGTTCAACCAGAGTTATCATTATACAATAAACTGTCCATGTTTTAGATTTGTATTCTGTGTGCGAAAGGAAACAGTGCCAAAAAATCAATTATGATTTAAGATCAACGGCCTTCTTCACAAAACAAAACTTAATTATGGATTAAGGGCGAAAAACCCAAACAAACCGAATGATCTTTTTATAATAATGAAACTCAAAAAGTACTCATTCACGTAGGGGAATATTCTTAAATATATAATTAGCCATTTTAAAAACAGAAAACTTACCGTTAAAATTAAATCTACCCTCTCATATTATGCCACGATTGGTGTCCCACAAGGATCGCACCTTTGGCCATTTTTATTTAAAATATGTATTAATGACATTACTGCTATTGTTCACTTGTTTCTTTGCTAATATTTTGCTTTTTGCTGATGACCTAAAGATTGATACAAATTATAAGAAGTAAATACGACTACATTTGCATACAGAATAATCTGAAAAACCTACGTGTGTTAAATTATAGAATATAGGCCGTTAAAGATTTGGAATTCTCACAATTTTAGTGGCAACTTTGTCAATTATTTTGTGAGGTGATAGTAATTATTTAGAAAAATTATATCGCCATATTATAATTTTAAAGATCGACTCAAATTTTTTTCGTCATCATATTTTCATAGTAGATGAGGCAACATTTATTTTTAAATAATTTAAAGTTGCCTCTACAATCTTGAATAATGATTTATTTAATGGCCTATATTTTATACTAAAACAAAGATAAATGAAATTCTTTTGAGCAGTACCAGAGCATTGTTCTGATACAAAAAGGATCTTTCAATTTTGTTTTGTTCAAGTATAACATTGTGGTGTCGTCCCTCTTGTAGACACCTATTCCTAGTTGCTACTTAGGTTCGGTTATTGTTTTGAAAAGAATAATAAGAACGAAGAATTATTAGTTTATTTCATCATACTACTATCATTATAGGTGGAAAATTTTGCTTGAGCAGTGATGGAAGACTTGAAATAGTTGTGATTTATGATTGAACCCGTGACACTATTTTATTCGATAGCTACCACTATCGGTCTCTAGAGCATAAATTAAGTCAATCAACCGTTAAGGTTAAACGTAACGTACATTATAATCTACGCGTTCATAGATGGTGTTAATTTAATTATTTTTTGAAAATACACTTTTTTCAAGTTATGCTATAAAATATAAAGACAAATTATTTGTTTGCGCCCGTATATAAGCAAAATTAATCCGAATAAGTAATTTTGTCTTTATAAAAACTCAATTCCATCAAGAAAGGCATACAAATACAATATTGAACTGAATCTCCATTATAAATATACAGAGTCTCATAAAATAATTAAATTAAAGCCATCTATGAATGCGTAGATTATAACTTACGTCAAGTTTAACCTTAAGGATGAATGAAATAAATCCACATTTTATTTCTATTCGCACACAGAATTATTATAACAACTACAATTTAAGAAGACACGGGAGTGCTTAAATTGACATATTTTTGACAAGCTTGAAAGTGTAATATTTTTTATAAAGTCTATAATATTAATATTTAAAGCTTGTAACCGAAAAAGCCTGTAAAATTTAACAAATGGACGTTGTTACTTCAATAGAAAGGACAGTATGGAGGTGCATGACAGGAGGCAGTTATCAAACCATAAAGTTATAATAGAAAAGATTAACAAAATAAAAATACGGATTTGAATAGATACAAAATTATAAAGAAACAAAAAGATTGAAGAGAAAATATTCTACACAGAATAATTAATTCCTGTAACATAATTGAAAATTGTATAGTTTGAACTATCAAGGTAAAAACAAATGTTTTTTTTGTAACTTTATAAATACATGCAGAATGGTGCAAAACATAGTATCATATTGAAAGCAACAACAGTTTAGTATAAAACCGTATCTTTGGAAGGGTCTGTAGACTGTAGTCTGTAGAGGGTAACAGTAGTAATTAGTATCAGAACTGAGCATAGTATAGAACAACACCAATGTATGAGGCAGATCATATCACCACATACCTGTGAGCCTTCTCGGTAGGACGAATAACAAATCTGGCTTTTAGTTCCGAATTTAACTCGGTCTGGGTGGGGGACCTTCAATTAAGAGATAAAAATGTGATACAATTACACATCAAACATGGTAATTTACCACAAGTCCAGTAAATAGGCAAATAGATCAATGTTATATATTATTATATTAATAATCAGATCAACAGAACACCGAGTGTTAAGCAAGCGACTACAGATGTACCTGAGTGCCATACAGAATACAGGTGGAAACAACATCGACAGATAAACATCGCCCAAGGGAAGAAACATTGAATAAAGAAGAGTGGCTCGAGCCACATTACAAGTACACATTCTGCATGCTCAAATCATAATATGCCATTACCGTGTGATGCACCACTCTACACTGTCACTCCTACAAGAGTCTAGTCGGAACTGAGGGCTAAGGGACGTAGGTCATACTATCCAACACTGTGCTCGCTGCTTGTTTACTTGCAGGGGAATCACTGGTCGCCAACCGCTCAAGATCTGACTAACTCTCAATGAATCAATCGTCTTTGAGAGTTGTTCAGGTTCATATTACCCTTCTATTGAAGCAACAAACCACATGTTTCGTCACAAGCCTTTTTGTACAAGTGTTTGCCGTCCTGATGTCAGAACTACAGATCATTTAAAACCTTCGTGCATTTGGGAGACTTCGATTCAAATTCGTGCACAATTCTTATGTAATTTAAAACTAATAATGTCTTACCAAAGTATCTAGATATCAATATGTACGAGTCAATACTTCTTATAGGCGGTCTGTTGTCGGGTTGTCCAGTCTAATGATCACTTTCTGTACATTATAAAAGTTCTTCCACAAAACCTTTGTTCAAGAGAATTAATAAAATAAATCGATCAACCATTACCTACCTTTTACGATGATAAAGATCGTCTATGTTACCCAGGACTAAATAAATGAGTTTTGGCCCCAGAAGATATTTCAGGATTTTTGCTGAAGTTTGATGATTACCATTGAAAATGATCTCAAGTATGCCAGATTAGTATGGTTGAAATTTATCTTCTGGGAACTATAGAGAGACTAATAACGAATACACCATGATTTTATGAGATAGGAGAAAGAAGGTTAAATTGAAACATGCTGAAAATTGCGCAACATTAGAACTACTTTATATAATTAACAATAATAATGCAACGTTTAAATATATAGTTGGATGATTAAATGATTTTAATAAACGCCTTTTTATGATTCATTTTGTGTGTGGAATTAATATATCTTTTGAAATATATTTTTATAAGAAGGCATTTATTGTGTCAAAAACATATTATGGTAGATGTAAATTTATCCCTAGCAATTAAAATTATTATTTTTTTTAAATTTATTTATTTACAGGATCCTGTTGTTATTCGAGAAGTAATTATGAATCTTTGAAGAAGTTAATATCAGCAATCTTCAATGAAAATATGAAAGAGACAAAGATACAGAAAATCAAAAGGTAACGGTCGCACTGGGATTATCTCCTACTACCAACACAGCAAGCGGAAAATGTTGCTTGTGTTGTGATGAAGGACTTAGCCAGCCGAGGAATTGAATACAGTACGCCTGGGTGGGATCCAAACACGATGTCAACTCAGCCACCGACCGTTAACTTCGTAGGATAAATGTAAAATTAGACCTCAAAACAAGGAATTTTTGTCTACAACACCACCGTAGCGTCCCATCATGTCCTAGCAGTAAAACACAAATTAAAATAATGGTATTAATTCAGAACATAGACAGGCGTTCTAGATTGTGCTGTAGCAGATATCCTAAGATAAAAACAATGCAACGCCAACTCAATCTTCTAAGTGTGTGGCAACGTTTAGTATATAATACCCTAGTATTTATTTATAAGTTAAAACATAAAATGTTATCAGATTATTTTATGATAAAAAATGTTAGTGTTAATACATTAACATTGTTAATATTGTACAGTTCATGTTGTTATTGTAGGTATTTGTAAGTTTATGAGTTGCAGAAGTTCGCAACAGTCGAATTTAGAATTACAAAAATTATCTTAAATTATTTACCTAAGTATGAATCTAAATGAATTAAAATCAAAGATAGGTTACTGAGACAACACGCGTGGTTTCACTGAACTAGGTACAGTGGACATACTTGCGATTTGTGAGAAGCTACCTAAAACGTTTTTTGTGAAAAAATGCCTTCTTAGAGGTGCACAAATCATTCTCGAGTTAAAATTAAATCTGAAGGAGTTTCTTTTCATTCATGTGTACACAAAAATCACTTATTATTTAAATAAATATAATTATTCGCAAGGCTTTTCGCTACCCAAGTGGGTCGCCTGCTTGCGGCTGATGTCAAGTTGCACGCGTGTAGAAATAATCGGGCTATTTCACCCGTACACACGTATTCTATGAATGGCTATCCCTTTCTAATGCGTTCCGTTCCGTGCTAGGCAGGCTGTTATAGGTAGTTATTTCATATATTTACAAAATGTTATTAGCTATAATTTTCTTATGCTTTTCGTTATTTGCTTTGCATCTAGAAACTGGAAAGTGCTATATTTTTTGTTCGATTAGTGTTATGATTTCTATTTTTGGTGATTTGTAGATACGCCAGTGTTGTAAAGACCGGAGTATCTAGGTTCGAGACCATGTCCCTAGCGTTATATTTTTATTTCATGTGTCTTTGTCCCTTTTTATATTTGAGTGGAGAGTTTTTAATGAAATCTTATTTATTGATTAAATATTACAAAGAGGTCTAAAAGCTTCAATAAGTTGTTAATCCTGATAAATTAAAATATTATTAACTCAGCAGTGGGTGCTTTGAAGGCTGATCTTGTTTTGTGAATATGAAATTTGTTGAAGGAAAACTATTTGCCCTCAATAAACTATTTCGCAAGTAGAAATATTTTATTTCAAATTACGTTTTTCATTGAAATTTTTTGAAAAATTATTTGCCCTCAATAATAATTAATTGCTATCATTTTATTTCCGTAAAGGAAAATTAGTTTTCATCAGTAAAAAAACATCACAGTTATAAATATTTTACCACAAAGAAAGTTGTTTTTAGGAAAATATTGAGAACAGTCAGTGCCTTCAATATATTTTTTTTGCAATATTTAATGTTTTTTATTTTATATCAAATAGTGTTATAGGCGGCCTCAGCAAATGTTAGTAATATTGCCAAATTAAAAATAAACATACATAAACAATGTTAGTGTTAAAATTTTGCTTATTTTTTCTACAACGAAAAATAATCCGGTAATTATTTACCTAACCGCCGCACTTTTAGGCGCGGATTATATAAATTATACTTTGTTTCGACGATTACTACAAGAAACAAATGTTCGCATTTTTACAAAATAGGTTAATATGTTCTTAGTTTGGGTTAATTAATTAATTAATAATAAAACGGAACTTTTGCAAGTGTATGTGGTGACACATTAAAAAAAGTCCAAAATGGCGGCAAAGGGATCGTTTTAAAAGGTAAATTTTGAACTTTAATTTAATAAAAATGGAATTATAATGCATATTTTTCCATCTCTAGAATAAATAAACAGATAGTTGATTCTTGTAGTAATTAATTTGAAACGAAGTGTAATTTACATAACCTGTGCGTATTAAAAGTTCCACAGTTAAGGAAATATTTACCTAAAATTCTTAAGGTTTTGTTAGTGAAGGAAAAAATTGGAAAAGCGGTGTTTAATTTTAAATTACAAATAATTATTTGAATAAATGTGAAAATTAACGCGATAAATGCGTTATAATTACATGTAAGTTTTGCTATAAATAAGTCACAATTATTATGATTTGTATATAAAAAAGCAATTTTGTTTTGATAAACAATTAGCGGAAAATTTTAGAAGCTGAAAAAAACTTCAAATAAATACATTTAGGTATTTTAAGAGGCAAAAGAGTATTTTACTATACTAAATATATTGCGAAGTATTGTTTCAGGTTTGGTGTAGAATATTTACCCATATTCCTATGATATTAATTATGCAAACTAACATAAAAAATATGCAACACATTTATTTCTGGAATATAATATATCCCACACTTGTGAAATCTTTAAAACTTCGAGTTTCATTCAGCGTAAACAAATAAAAGATCGAAAATTTACTATGCATAATAAAACGAAATCAATCGATGATTATTTCGATAAAATCCGAAAACGAAGGACGAATATTTGAATGAATGATTCTAATACACATATCATTCGGTCTAGAGGAGCGGTTAATAGAAGGCTTAATTAAGGATGATAAATTAAATTCTTGAAAATAACACGGGGAATTAGTACATTGGTATATTCTAATGTAATAACATCAAGTGGTGTCACTTCAATACTGGGGTTGATAAATTAAATTGTTGAATATATTACTTAGAATTAGTACATTGTTATATTCTAATGTAATAACATCAAGTGGCTTCCTCATATTCTGGGGTTGATAAATTAAATTGTTGAATGCATCACTGGGAATTAGTACATTGATATATTCTAATGTAATAACATCAAGTGGCATCACTCATATTCTGGGGTTGATAAATTAAATTGTTAAATGCATCGCTGGGAATTAGTACATTGATATATTCTAATGTAATAACATCAAGTGGCATCACTTCAATACTGGGGTTGATAAATTAAATTGTTGAATGCATCACTGGGAATTAGTACATTGATATATTCTAATGTAATAACATCAAGTGGCATCACTCATATTATGGTGTTGATAAATTAAATTGTTGAATGCATCACTGGGAATTAGTGTATTTTCTAATGTAATATCATCAAGTGGCCTCACTCAAATTCATTTGCTGTGTGGAAAAGCACAGATGGAAGTTTATTTTACTAAGAGCTCAGAAAGAATGATTTTTATTTTTACTCTTCATTAAAAAATAATGAAGAAATATTTTCATCCACCACTCACAGAAATATTTACAAATAAAAAACACAAAAACATGACGGTTAATTATTTTTTTATCACACCTTGATTTTGTGATTCACTATTTTGGAATTTAGTACGGTTATGGAACTAGATATTTCAATTGGATTGTTTCAATTAAAATACTATAAACTTCAAGTTTTGTGAAATATACTTAACAAATAGATTGGTCAAAATTGAATCGGATCTATTGACAGTATAGCTTTTGATTACTTTTTAATTTCAGTAAAAGATTTTAAGCGTGTCATTTATAATATTTCAGTGACCATCAATATACCGTCTTTATCAATGCGAAATAGAAACATAATCTGTACATATACCTACGTACAACCGCCCTTTTTAATGCGAGTCGAGATTGCAAGTATGCAATATCGTGTTTTAAATGATCCCCTTATTCAAAGTTAGTAATTTGAATATTTGAACTTTTTTTTTTGGAATTAGGTAAACATTGTAATAAGCTGATAAAATCAAAGGTGACTTTGGTTTTATTTTTGTTTTCTTTGACTCCCCAAACACCGATACAATTATATAGTAAGATATGATATAAAACTTTGATACAAAAATGTTATCATAATTTCATCAGTTAGTTTCAAATTTGAAAATTGATAAAGTCACTCCATTTTACGATAACGTTGTTGTATAATACATATTTTAAAATATTTATATGAGTGGCGGACGGTTCTAAGGAAATACAGTACTGACAACTGATCTAATAGTAGAAAAGCAGCTAGAAAGTTACATTTAACAACAAAAGCAAACACACACTCTGACACATATTTTCACAATATTATTTGTATGAACGATATTAGAAAACTATTTATTATTAAAAATATTTTTCTGAATTTTGTATAACGCTAATACCAAAATCATAGCCTATTTTTTCTTCAGTGTTACAAAATAATATTTATAGAATTAGATTGGTTACATTGGTAAGCACTAATAATTTTATCTTTTTTTATGTTAAAACATTGTGCTGTTTTGTTATATTTTATTTACGTTTTCCCAGTTAGTACTAATATTACAGTTAGTAGACCTTTTGTAATTGAATTTCAGAGTTCAAGTAGTTCAAATGACAAACAATAATAATTATTACAATAAAAAATAATTTAAGTAAACTTGTATTATAGCTTTAGGTATGTTATTTTAAATTAATTAATAATGTCTGTCATTCGATCTTTCGAACTATGGAACCGTTCCTAGCAAGGGTTAAATAAAATACACAATACTTTTATGTCTATGAAGACCTTCAGGAATTAAAGGTTTAGTAGAAAAAGTAAGAAGCATTTCCAATACAATTTTTCGGTAATGTTTTGTTAAGATAATGATGAAATACAACAAAAGCAGCACGACACGCACAATACGCAAATTACGCACAAGAAACAAAGATCGACAAATTTAAGGCGATGCACTACGTCGTGTAATATTTTAAATTGAGCCGCTGTCAATAACAACCCTTACCTAGATGGCGATAAGGTTTAAATTCCCGCTTAACACCATCCGCCTGTTTTGATTTATGCAAGAAAAAAACATGGCCAAAAATGCCTTTTATTTTATTTTGTGGATGTTCAGGCATAAATATTAAATTGTTTTCCGATCATTTTATAAATAACCTAATTTTCCACATTATTCAATAAAATTATAACCGAAAATGGGTTCGTAAGTAGGAGATTTTGAACTTTAAAGCAGTTTTTATAGGCCTTATACATTATTTTTTTCTGGGCTTATAAAAAAACTTATCTAAAAAATACTCGATTATTTCAAAGGCCAAAATGTATTTTACTCACAGTATTTAATTAAAGCATCTAAAACATTTCTAGGCGACCAAATTTTCAAACCAAAAACACATGATTTTGCATTACTACGTATGGCATCGCCTTAAGGCAATACACCACGTAGTTTCATATAATAAGACTTGCCTGTTTTGATTTACGCAAGAAAAAAATATTGTTTGTTCTATTTTATTTTGCGAAATTCAGGTACAAATATTTACAATCATTTTCTAAAGAACTTAATTTGCAACATCTCTAAATAGTATAAAATAAAGTGACCATCTGCGGCTGTCTGTTTGTGCGCTTAGTTCTTCTAAGCTACGCAATGGATTTTGATAGGTTTTACACTACATCATTTAGAGAATTTTTCCCAGAAGCTTTACATATATAATACATGCATTTTGTAATTATAAGAAGTAGAGAAAATTCGATGTTTCATAATCAAATCGTAAAAATATTTTTTCGAGAACTACATTTCTAACGCTGGCTAAATCTTATGAAATACATCAAAATAATGTATTACGGAATTGTATATCTTAAAAAGGCCTACAGAAAAGTTTATGGTGGTGACCACCAACAACGCCGGGTACACGTCAGCTTATACGATAAAACCATAACCAAAAATGGGTACGTCAGTATGAAATTTTGAATTTTAAAGCAGTTTTTATTATTTTTTCTAGGCTTTTAAAAAGACTATTTCAAAGGGTACGATGTATTCTAGTTGCAGTATTAATTTAAAGAATGCATAATATTTCTTAGCGATCAAATTTTTTAAACAAAACACATGATTTTGCTTTACTACGTAGTGCTTCGCCTTAACTAAGTCGTTTGGGGCGTCGTTTCTGTGGACATTGGTTTCATCATTGGTCAACCTTTGGCTGCCAGGACAAAAAAGCTAATGGATACGTATATTGATTTGTTCTAAATATATTGTTCGAACGACACAAAGCTGCACAGTGGCGTAACACGGAAACATAATGGAAATGCTCCCTCGGGGACGGTAAAACTGCATACACGGGTTCAGTGCTCAGTCAAGTTATTGGACCGATGTTCCAGACTCTAAGTGATTGCTTGTAAATTGATACATTACTGAAATCAACTTTACGGTTTAAAGTAGGTTTTTTTCTAAGGTATAATTACTCCAGGAAAAGGCTATATACTTTATTACTGGGGTGGGTTTGAAGTATTAAAAAAATAAAAATCAGCGAATTATCTATATCGGACTGGCTATCAACAGCGCGACCGTGCTCGGGAAATCCGTATTACGCCTATCGATTCGCATTAAATTATCGATTTCACTATGCTAGACCCCTTGCGGTTTTGTGTGCACACCGCCACCAACCAAACACATCAACCATCGCAGTTCTTCGGTAAGACGGAGAAGAACGTCATGACTGTCAATAATGAGTTAGTTAACAGTCGAGTCGTGACGGCAAAATGATGTTTGTGTTGCTGAACGCATTTTATCACTCCAATAACATGACTGATCAAAGAGGCCGGACTTAGCTGGCCGTACGCAGAGAGCAAGCGTATTCGCGCATGTGGCGTGCGGCGTGCTGCGTGCTGCGTGCGGCGTGCGGCAGGCATGCGTACTTACCGCGCTGACCTTCCTCGGGAGAGGCGGCTTGCCCTGCTGCTGCTGCATCATCAGCATCATTTGTTGCTGTTGGTTGTGGTGTTCGCTCACCGACTCGCTGCGCACGGACATCTTCTCTCTGTTGTTGTCGTCCGCGTTGCCCTTCTCCTGGCCCACGAACAGCTCGTAGCTGTGGCACGAGAAGTCGGACGGAGACTTGGCCATGGTCTCGTCTGGCGGGTTGGCGAGTGCGGCAGCCGCGGCCGCTGCGTTGGCTGCGTGCGCTTCCAGCTTGGCTGCGCGCGCTATCGCCGCTTCCTCGGCTTCCTGCAAACAAAAATATTAACGAACCACGTTAATAAACAGTCACGAAACATATGCCATCTACTTATCAGCATCGGGATAATTTATTTATTTTATTCGGAAAACCTGCGCCAATTTTATATTATAATAATGGACAACTGGTTTATGAACACGACAATGGATGACACTAAAACTGGCGTCTATATTATCTGAGATCTAGGATGAGAGAAGGAAGCATGAGCAAGTAAATAAAAAACTAACTCTTTCTGTCTCATTCTAAAGCTGTTGACTTGTTAACTTACTTTTCAATTGATTTGGAAAACGAACAGTTTACTATCGGCTGCGCCAATGTTATATTATAATGAGAATGTGAGAATGAATGATTACTCTTTGGTTATGAACAACTACTGGTTTATTAATACGATATATAAATGACAAGCGATGATAATCAGACCAGCGTCTGTACTATCTGAGATCTAGGGCAGGAGAAGGAATCATGAGCAAGTGCCACCGTTTATAAACACCAAACTCTTTCTATATCATTCTAACACTGATCAAGTCAAAGTAGTACTTTAATAATTCCACAAAATATTTTATAAGGTGAGCTGAAATATGAATAATAATTGAACCAATAATAGGTTTTCACTGATGTTTCTAATTATTAGCGATTATAAAAAATAAATTTTGAAAATTTACTATATCCTAGGGGATGGGATTCTCGGAGGGAGGGAAAGGGTGATATACTGTTAACAGACAAAACCGAGGTACGTATGATGTCACGCGTACCCTGCCAGATTTCCATCGTTTTGGCAGGATTTGAAAAATGTTAACTTCGAAGATTATTTTAACTATGAAATGACATTTAAATAAATACCCATATTTAAGTTAGAAGGTAAACAATCATTATTTCTAATTGACTTGAATTATTTATTGGGAGGTTTAAAATAAGAGTTTTTTTATTTAGAACTGACCCTTAGAGCTTCTTCTTCAGCCGCCTCTTCTTCTTCCGCCTTCTTCTGCAACTCATCGTAGGACATGGCGACGATGGCCAAGATCAAGTTCACGAGGTAGAATGATCCCAGAAATATAATAACTATGAAGAACAACATGTGCCACGGACCCGCTGATCTGAGAACCTAAGAACATACACAATCAAATTAGCACTTAATTAAATCATCAGATATTTTAGATCATTATCATCCCACTCGGCAAACCGATAATATATTTAATCATTAATGCCATCTTTAGTCTTTTACATGGAAATTGCTAGTAAAATTGTACGTTTTTTCTTCTTTTTTTATATATATCTGCACTGCCTTGTGGTGATAAATTGAAGATTTCTACTGATTCGGATTCCATTAGTATTCTGGCCAATAAGGAGTGCATGTCATGGTGGTTAGTCCTAGAATTTTCGCACTGGATTAAATCCCAACTTCTAGTATTACGTAATGAAACCTGAAAGCTTATATTTTATATATGTAGAAATGCCGAGTCAGTGAAAATTCCCCGATTTAAAAATTTAAATATATTCAGATCATTTAAAAAAGCGTGCTGGAATACCAATTTTCAAAACTAATGGTTCAGTCGCTCGAGACGGAAAAATCTTGCAACCAGGGCTTTCAAAGTAGACCGTTGGGTCGCCGGAATGCGCATGCGTTCCAGTGTGGCGACAAACATGATCTTCCCAGTGTCTAAAATGAATAGTTCCCACAGTACTTACCAATTGATATAAGTTTTCCCAGTAATCTTGCGTCATGAGTCGAAAGGCAGATAGGAAGGCCCAACCGAAGGAGTCGAAACTGGTGTAGCCGTAGTTTGGGTTGGATCCATACCCTTGCAAGCAGTGATAACCCGGGGCACACATTCTGCGACACAACACAACATCTATTAGTTACCAATGGTTAAAAGTGGAATATCATAAAAGTGTGAGGGATGAGCAACTTCCATTAAAATCAATCCCACCAACGCCCGTGATAATCTAAAGATTGCAATAGGAGAGTGTATCAAACGGACCGCCAGTTTTGGTCTAGTCAAGTGTTGTGCTAGCTAAGTTTAGTGCTGTGGCTGCCAAATTCAACTGTAGGACGCATTTGTACAGGGTCAGCAGTTGTGCACTTTTAAAGTACCTTCGAGCTCTGTACAGTACGCCCAGCTTCTGAGATGCTAACTTAACTCTGGCTTTAATGGAGCTCCCGTACATGAGCTGGTCACTTAGAGTTACACCAAGCATATCAACGTAAGATATGTTGGGAAGATTGCTTTCGTTGAAGGAGACTAGATTGTCACTTCGATCCCTTTTAGACGCAATCAGAGGTTAGTTCTTCAATGTATAGAAGGACAAAAGCTTATGTCAGAGTATTATTTAAACCAGTTCTAAACCTGACAGCCTGTCTGCAATGATTAACCCTGACGGCCGTTGTTCCCAACTTTTAGATCAATCAATCTGAGGCTCCAATCAGTCAAGCCATTTAGTGAACTTTTCAAACTTATATAAATTACGATTCAAATGCAATATATTTTAAAAAAAATAATTACTATATGATTTTGACATCTTAAAAAGATGTTGATATAAAATGAATATCTCTTACCCAGCACCGGATGAATTCCCACAAAGCGGCATATCGCCGGCTTCGTTCGTGTACCAATTTGCTGAAATTGAAAAAATAAATAATGTCTAGAAAATCGACATCGTGTCTAATACTATATTAGAAGGAAATATTCTAGGTCTGCACATTTTACTTTTTTTAAATACATTGTTAAATGTGTATACTGAACGGCGTTAAAACTAGGCCATATTAAGAATTTTTGGTCCTTCTTTAAGAAGTAACTTATCAAAGAAAAACGGATATGCCAGTGGTAGATCAAAATCCAGAAAGGAAATAGGGGAATACGTTTTTGTGGACAAAACGCTGTCCGCTGCAGGAAATGGTAATGAGCTGGACCAATCGTACGCAGCGCATAGCTTATCTTTGCACAGTTCTTCATTCATTTAACTATATATTACCGTACCTAACCTTACTATTTCCAACCTTATTAACCAGTGAATATACTTACAATCGTTTTTGTTAAACCTATCCCACGTGTCATGGCCAAGCTCCCCCCACGAGCCGTCCGAGGGGAACACCTTGATGCACTTCTGTGTGAGTACGCCCATGTAGATTTGCAGGCCCATCAGCGCGAACACGCTCAATGAGAACATGGTCAGGATGATCACATCACGCAGATTTTTCACCGACTCTATCACGGCGCCCACGATGGTCTTCAAACCTATAAGTTATACAAGACTAATGTAATTTCGATAAATATAATCATTTGACCTTAGTTCTCTAAGCAGCTTATCACACCAAACTAGATATATATTGAGAGGTAGATCAAATTCACTTAAATGAATGGGAGAGGGCACCAGGAATAAGACATTCCAAAATACTTATGGAGAACCAGACAACTACTCAATATGGACAGTGCACTCACTGAGAAAACTGATAGGACTACTAACGGGGTAGTGCCATCTCAGGAGATACTTGCAGTTATTGTAAGTGGAAAACACCAATTAATTGTTTCAGGAAATGTGAAGAGGATAAAGAGATTCAAATTCACTAATGGTGCCACCAATTTCCGCCCTGTTGAACCCTGAACAAGGCAGATACCTGGGAATAATTGTAAGCCAGGAGACTTCTAATGACAACCCTTGTGAGCTTTATCAAAATAATAGCCGGGTACTTCCATAATTTCCTATATACTCCAACTGGGAAAGCTATAGTATCACTGCCCCGGACAGTAAGTTATAAAAAAACTAGCTGACACGTACCCGGCGTTGCTCGAGGACTTATAAATGGATTGGGGTCAAGTTTTGAGGTTGTGAAATCTAGAGTAACTGAGTGCATTGTGCAGGTGGAAATAACATTATTGTATTGTAATAAGTATTTGTTTCACTTGATCGTGCCATGTCTTTCTCCAGTTTCCTCTACCTCTCCCATTCGCTTCCAAGTCATACATTCCACTTACACCTATTTCTTCGTTTATCACTTACATCTCGTTTTACAACAAATAAATATATAGTATTGTGAAATGTAGTTTCATGAAATGTAGTATCGTGAAATGTAGTATCGTGAAATGTAGTATTGTGAATGCAGTGTCGTGAATGTAGTGTCATGAATGTAGTATCGTGAATGTAGTATCATGAAATATAGTATCATGAAATTTATTACCATAAAATGTAGTATCATTAAATGTAGTATCATGAAATTTAGTATCATTAAATGAAGTATCATGAAATGTAGTATCATGAAATATAGTATCATAAAATTTAGTAAGATAACATCCAAATTGTTACTGTTAAAAAGCTGGCACCGGTAAAACTTTAGACTGGTAGATACCAACAAAATAGTAATTGCAAAAGGTTCTATGTTATGTCGAAACCTTGTAAAATTAATAGTACGAGAGCCCACGACCAAAACCATGTCTCATAGCAATACGGCAAAAACCCTATAAAATCGTTAGATTGTATGATTCTGAACCCGACTAGGTGTGTAGTAACGGTCGAAAGTGTAGCAACTGCGTGGGAGGCCATTTCTGCTGTGTCAAAAAAAAAAGACAGTCGGTATTATAGCAATACGTCTGATAGTGAAAATGTACATAGATTTTATAATTGTATTACGAAAAAGTTTGTTTTCAGACATTTTGCGCGTAGCATATAGCCTGAGCGCATTTTTGAAAATGTCAACAAATTTAGCCGACCTGTATCATAGCAATACGGATAATTTTTTTTTTCAACTTTTCGTATTGCTGCCATGATTACCAAAAACCTGTTTTCAGACACTTTAAGTGTAGCATATACTCCCAAAAACGAAAATAACGTTTCGGAGTCGCCTGGCCGACGCCTCTGTTAAATGTTTTTTTAAATTTACAGCCTTCATAGATATTCAAGAATCTCCCTTGTCTATTATATGTACTTTGACAGATGACAGATGTCATTACTTATTTCTTTTGTAAAAGTTACTCAAGTGTGCTTTAAATAAAACCAAAACTATCAAATCAATCAGTATTTAATTTCAACAGCCTCAGCGCTTGTTACGCTCCTGCCCCTTTCTTACTATTATACAGCTCACTCGCCAGCTGCTCCAAACGTTGGAACGACGCTCACTAAATGATATCTGAGTATCGAAAAGTTGTCTGATAGAGAAGGTGCTACACTTAATTTGTCTGATATAAATTTTTTGCACATGTGGACAACTTATTTTATCATGTCCAACAATTTTCAGACATATTGCTATGATACCGATCGGTAAAATTTGTTAACATTTTCAAAACGGTCTCAAAATTTAATGCGTTCACATTTCCGTCTGAAAATTGTTTTGTTCGCATCAAATAACCAAAATTTACTAATAAAAAAGATTTTCAGACGTATTGCTATGAGACATTTTTTTTGTCTCATTTTTAATTTTTTTAAGTGATTTTACGGGTTTGCGCTACACCACTAACGTCTGAAAAATATGTTTCCGGTATCTCAGAACTATCATTCAACTACAGTCTGCAAATCAGACATATTGCTATGATGCAGTTCGGTAAAATTCTTTGACAATTTTGAAAATTCGGTCAGATCAAACGCTACGCGGAAAATGTCTGATATTGGTATTTTCGAGTTCAGGATAATCGTATCTATCGATTTGATGCGGTTTTGGCCGTATTGCTATGAGACAAAAATTTTGGTCGTGGGCTCTCGTACTATAATGGAAGCTTTTAAAAACTTGATATCAGAACCTCGGGAGTCTAAGATCACAGGGGCCTATCTGCAAAAAACATAGTTTTGAAATAAACGCAAATAAAGATTGGCATTCTCGTATGATTATTACTGATATGCCCAAATGTGTCTCTTAGATGGCTGTATGTACGAGATTGAGCTACGTGTCTCTATTCTAAATCACTATTTTGATCAATCTTTATAACGAATTGGTGTACATTATGAATACCAAAAAATATACTTTAGATAAATTGAAGGTTTTCCTATCATTTCGTTTGAGTAGAATACAAATAAAAAAATAAATCACTTAATAAAAAATATAAATATAAACTACTAAAAAAATATTTTTTCAATAGAAATGTATGAACGCGTAAAGGATACAACTTTTTAAAAATACCTTATTTTGACTAAGATTGTCTGTGACAGTTTCACTTTCTTTTAAAATTATTTACAAAATAAATAAAAACCGTTTGTCAAGCGATTTTAATGCCTATTGCCTACAATATAAGGTATACCAAGAATATACACATGTTTGGCTTGTAGTTTCCTCTTAACTCAAAACACCAGTTTTTATAGTTAGGCCCCTGTGATTTAAATCCGCAAACTAGTTAGTCTTGATTAATAATGTTGTCTAAGACACTAGATTATAAATATAATTCTACAAACATGCACAAAATATAATAATTACCCGGAATAATAGCGACAGTTTTCAAGGCCCGCAACACTCGGAATGTTCTGAGGGCGGCTAGGTTTCCCAAATCTATCCCCATTGTTACATAACTGCAAGTGAACAATGTTTAAATATTGGGTTACAACTTTCAAAAGAGATTATATTTTAAACATTTCAAATTAACCCAGAAAAAAGTAATTAAAAAACGAGACCCGAATAAAATTTTCTTGTGAACGCAAAGTGAAAATAAATCACATTTAAAAATCGAATTCCATAGAAAATGCATTATTTAGATTAGTATGAATGTTTAAAAATATATAATCTTTTTTTATAGACAATTTATTGATACACTAAATGATAATCTAGAAAACAAAGTATTTTTTCCAATAAGGTTGGATTTTAATGAATTATTGATAATAACTTGTTTTAAACTTGAATCTATGTTAAGTGTTATTATATAAGACAGAACAATTTAAGTTTTTACGATCTAGACTAGAAAATCAAATCTATGTCAATCTATTCCGGGATCAATCTAAATCAAAATAAACTTTTTAAATTATTTTTTTGAGTATCTAACAAATTTATCAGTGATAGAATCTTTAATTTATTTACTACAATATAATTCTAAAATTAAGTATGGTAGCTAATTTTATAATGTAAGATTAATACAGTTTATTAACACAAATGAATCAATGAGGGACATGTCTTTAAAAATAATCAGAATCCTTGAATTATAATTAACAGATTAATTGAACACATCTACGTTATTTGAACAAAGTGGCAACTTTTATTTTCTCAAAAACCAATAAAAGTATTTAAATTTATTTTTGTAATATAATGAGTTCATTGAATATTATATTTATGTGTTAAGAACTCGGGACTTGACTGGGGGCATTTTCAGACTGGTCTGATTCAAAAACAGCCCAAATCAGTTACTTTCTTTGCATTTAATACAATTATTTGAGTAAATTAAAATCACATGAAAATAATTCAAACAGTTCAATTTTCTATTCACAAATACTGTAGTAAAACTAAGACGGGAAGCTCTCAATCAAATTGAGACTTATCGTGCTAATTTTTGGGATATTATGCCGTGTTGCGCTTCCTCTTTCTTTAGCCAACGTTTCGTACAACGATACAGTGTCCACCATCAGGGCAGATGTGTAAATTGTGGTGAATTTATGTGTATGTAGAGGTAATAGCGTGCTTCGCGCGTTAATCCTCTCGGGGCTGGTATTTTAGTATGATAATTATTGGTGAAATTAATGTGGTTTTCGGTGTTTAGTTTTGGTGTAGCCGTCAAGACAGGATACCAAAAACTATTAATCTCAGCCCCGTTGTCTCTATTAATATTAATGGAGTTTTTTTCAATTGCCTCCGTAATTCGATAAAATTCCGTCAAAGTAATAGCCAGTTTAAATAAGGCCAAGCTTTTTCGCAAAAATCCACGTGTGACAATCATCAAATAGCCACTAAGCGACATTTTGTTTTTTTTTTACATTTGAAAGGTCCTTTTTAAACGCCGATTCTTGATGCATTACAGCATTCCATCAAATTGTGGTAAGCTGACAAGCTTAACAACACGATTATTATCCTCTTTTGCTGATCACAATTTGTTGACAACGTTACATTTTGATTTCTGTAAAACAATCAGTCCTATGTGTCTGACAGTGACCGATTTTTCACGCCCGACAGTGTTTTGAGATATTTCTGGAGATGGTCCGTTATGCATTGCCATTTCGAGACCTTTAAACATACATACATTGTTCGCACTTAAATGATTGTTTGAAGGAACTTCCAGTATTAAATTTACTACAGTGTAATTAGTTGTCTATTATTTACTAATTGGTAAGTTGTCTATCTAAGGCTACTACTCACGCTAGAGCTATTACTACGAAGTCGAGCCAATTCCATGCGTCTCTAAGGTACGTGAACGGCTGGAGGATAAAACCTCTCGCCATTACTTTAACAGCCGATTCAAATGTGTAGATCCCAGTAAATATTACTCTGGAAAGTTCAACAATACATATTAAGGTATCACAATTCCTCTAGGGGACTATTAGTACATATAATATTGTTATAATAACTCATATTCAACATCTTGTACAAGACGTCCTCTGGAAAACCGTCCGTTCCCGCCGACAACCGATTATAAGCTGGTCGCATTGAATTTTTTGAGATGCGATTCAAACCTGTATGCCATGAGAAAGTGCACCCTTTTTTTAACAGAATCGCTTGCTCTTGAAACACTTTAGACTTCATTTTTAATTTCACTCATCTAGCCCCTCGGAAAGGGTCCAGTGTTCCAAATGTGGTATTAATGAAAAAAAATGGTTTGAAAATTTGATCGCATAGAAATTTATTAGATGCTTTAATTAAATAGTGCCAGTAGAACACATATTTGCCTTTGAAATAATAGAAAATAACCCGAAAGTTTATATCTGTTGTTTTTTAAATCATTTTTTCATGACACTCAATAAAACATTAAAATAGACATTTGTCGTAATACAGCAATGTTCTTAATCCACAATATTTTCACAGGAATGCGTAAATATACTTAATCGCAATGTAAACATTGTTTCAAATTTTAAAGAAATGTTTCAAGAATTTAGAACGTCTTGTACAAGATACATACAAATATTTTCATCTGAAAGTAATATTATTTACAAATTAAATAAATTTAAACATAAAAAATACAAAATATTGATTAAAATTAACAACACATTATTTTATGAATAAAAGTTTTTGAATACGCCTTTGGACTACCTTCAAAGCCTTACAAAAGATTTCAATATTCCTTATACCTAACTATTTATATAGACCAAAATCTAGTATTATTTGTAAAAACCAGAAATTAATTAAAAAAAATATTATTAATGTAACATTGATTATTGTTGATAGAATCCTAAGATCTATGCAAATTTAATTAATCTTTAAACAAAATGGTTATTTACAAACGAAACGAATTTTCAACCCCCCAGGCTGATTTTATTGGATTTGGGAACAAACGGCTATTATTATCCGTTGAGTTAATTTTTTCACTTTTGCTAACAGCTCATATGGTCTAATCGAAATCGTTGTATCTCCCTCACTTACATGGTGAGAAAAATTATTTAAACAATGTTAGAAAGAAAAAAACATTACGCTTTATATATAAATCTAGAAGATAACCACAAAATAATGTAAATGCACACCTTTGTGTTACTCTATTATCCGTTGAGTAATTTTTTCGCTTTTGCGAACAGCTCATATGGTATAATAGAAATCGCTGTATCTCCCTTACTGACATAGTGAGAAATATGATTTAAACATAGGCATATGAAATTCCTATGTCTGTGGATTTAAACGATGTTAGAAAGAAAAAATATTTCGCTTTGTATTCAAATTCAGAATTTAACCACAAAAAATTTAAATGCAGACCTTTATGAAACAAAAGGTTTCTTCCGCAATTTGAGAAAAATTTATGGAACTTTGTTCATTTGTTATTAATTATTTTTATGTGAAACTACAAAAAAATATGGCAAGACTAATTATATAAAAATAAATACTTAATTTTATCAGTAATTTTGGTTCAGTTTCGTGATGAAAATAAGTTTGGTGAGTCATTTTTTAAATATTAAAGTAATTATATTAATTTATTTATTTGTAATAATAAAATTTGAAAGCGTATTTAATCATATTTTATATGTTCAGAAATATTCCACTTATTTGGATTTTATTTCAAATTGGAAATACAAACAAATTCTCGGACCATCCTTAAGAAATACAACGGTCAATAAGCCAGAGGCCTGAGGGGTTAATAAACTATTGAAAAACGGTCTCAATCAACTAAACCTAAAGGAAATTAGATCAATAGGGGTCAAATTGAATGAAATGATTAATATAATAATTTAACTCGATTGCATAATTTTCAAAAACTTTGTACAATTTATGTAAAAGGTTTAGGTATGTTTTAAGAGTACTTACTCTGTGCTTTCTACCGTTGGTGACGTCGGCATTATCATGAGAATACAGTTGACAAGGATGGTGGTGATAATGAATAAGGAGAAGAGAGGGTGTACTAGAATGTAGATAGCGACCCTTCGGATGGGATTAAAAGGGTCAAGGATCCACATGGCATCAGTGGCCGAAAATCGGAAGATGTCCTTTCCTTTGCTCACTACTATGAATGTCTGAAACAGAAAATAATAATAAGTTAGGCATTATATGTAATAAGGTTTTTTTATTCGATCGATTGAAGTGGGGTGGGTGACTGGCGTTTTGATCTTAATCAAATGACCGTAAGCAAAAAGACCTTATGCAAAAGATCACATTTGATCTTAAATTATAGTGAATAACCTGGCATCAAGATTTTCAAGACGATGAGATTATTGACTAATTGCGTGGAGTAGCCTACATCATTGCTCACTGAAGAGAACAACCCCAATCTTTCTTTTATTTAAAAAAATAAAAGGCTGTTTATTTACTTATATCACCTAGATATATATTGTTAACTGTTAGATTTGGGTAATGTAAATTCTGTATTAAACGACAAGTATTAAAATGTATTATTCACTATTAAAATAAATTATTACGCGTAAATTATATCAAATCTTTTTACTTAGACATGACATACAGACACTATTATTTGCAAATTATTTGCCTACAATCATTTTTCTTACGATCATTTTGCTTACGATCATTTGAGAGATACAATCATTTGGTTACGATCATTTTACCGATAACCGATGTGGTGTGTTCTGTAAGTTAAGAAACATAAATTAAAGAAACTGGACTACGATCAATAGTGTGAATTTATAACACTAAAAAAGGAATTCAAATTTTAAGATTATTTCTTAATAATTAATCTTAAATTAAAATAATTATTTCAGCTAACTCAGCGTGTAACGTGTAAAATTTGTGATTTGGACGAAATCACGAAAGATAATTTTGATTTTCGCAAAAAAAAAATATCGGCAAAGTGCATGGTTTATTTTATTTTGTGAAGTTCAGGCATAAATATATATTTTTGCCCAATATACAATAAAACCATACACGAAAATGGGTTAGTGAATGGGAGATTTTACACGTTAAAGCAGTTTTTATGGGCCTGATATTTTTTTCTAGGCTTAGAAAAAGACTATAGGAAAGGATAAGATGGTTCCTATCTGCAATATTTAATTAAAACTTCTTTAATATTTCTATGCGATCAAATTTTAAATCAAAAACACATGATTTTGCAGTACTTTGCATAAATGGAAACTACAAGGTCATTGAATGTCACCAATTACTTTTACATAACACTGCGTAACTCGTGGATTTCAAAATGAGACAGCCTCCCTTCCAACTTTTTTAATCTGCTAAAGAAAAATACCGATTGTGTAACTTTTACATTTGCGCTTGGATTGATTTTTTTAAAATTGAGAATTAAATGAGTCACAGCCGTAAACAAAAGAAATCTTGGAATATTTCAGTTACATCTGTTATATTCTATTCTGGAATAACTTTAATCTTATAAGAGTGGCTGAAATATTTCACCGGGAAACTTGTATAGTTGACAGACACTCTTCTACAATGTGCTCCGTGGTTTGGACCACTCATTGTTGAATCCATAAAACTACGTCATTTTGTACCTAGCATTTTTTCTATTAATATATACTTTGATCATCAATTCGATTGAAAAGTGATGAAATCTGAGTATCGACTTAATTAAAGTTATGACATTTGATCATCGACTCAATTAAAATAATGAAATATATTCATAAATTTAATTTAAGTGATGAAATCTGATCATCGATTGAAAAAGGTGATGAAATCTGATCATCACATGAAATAAAGAGATGCATACACTTGAATAGTAATATGTGATGATTGGTTACCTTCTGATTGTGGTAGTAGGAATCGATGTCCTCGAGCGGCGTGGAGGAGAGCTCGGAGGGGAACCCCCCTTGCATGCGCACCGGCACCGGCACGCCCTGCTCCAACGTCGGGTCCGGCTGCGGGCCCTCATCCTCGTCTTCATCTTCATAGCGGACCTGCAATCAAGCGACAGCCGGGAGGGGTTAGCGCAAGCACTCTCCGGTTTTAAGGTGATCCTCCTCGAGATATAAGAGAACTGATGACATCTGATCATCAACTCATCTAAAGTGATTAAATCTGAACATCACCTCAAATGATGTGACAGCGTTTCATCAGCGCGTGTTAAGCGATGAAATCCAATAGTCACTTCATACGAAGTGATGAAATCTGATCATCAATAATGGAAATTGATGAAATCTGATCAAAAAATCAAGTAAAGTGATTATATCTGAACATCAACTCAACTGATGTGACGGCGTTTCATCAACTCATACTAAGCGATGAAATCTAATTGTCGTCCCATATGAAGAGATGAAATCTGATAATCACAAGTATAATTAATTCTGATCACAAGCACAATAGGAGTGATGAAATCTGATAATCACAAGTGTAATTAATTCTGATCACAAGCACAATAGGAGTGACGAAATCTGATAATCACAAGTGTAATTAATTCTGATCACAAGCACAATAAGAGTGATGAAATCTGATCATCGATTCACGCTGAGTGGCGAAATCTAATCATTGACTAAATAATCCTAATATAATGATGAAATTTGATCATCACTTCATATAAATTGATGAAATCTCATCGTCAACTTAATTGCGATGATAAAATCTGAGCATCGACTCAAACGAGGTGATGAAATTTGATCATCAATTTAAGACAAATGATAGTTTTGTTACGTGACTTATCAATCATTCATGTGAATTGATGATGCAATTCCTTAAAACTGATCAACATCCGTGTGAATATGATGATATTTGGTCATCGAATCAAGTGAATGGATCAATTATCAAGCGGAATTTATTGAAAAGCTAAAAGGGAATTGATATATTACCTACTTGATCAGCAATAAATCGGATTCGTTGGCAATTAACCCAAGTGTGAATTGATGTTCAATTGAAAAATGATTAGATACCACTTCGTTAAACCACGAGTTTTAATGTAATATAACATCATCAACTCAAAATCACCTTTTGAATTCTGAATTAAGGTCATCGAAAATAAATGACGTGTACTTTTAAAACACACAGAGATTCAGGAATACTATTCACAGAAGTTATAAAACATTCCTTCAGATCATATCTTTCACTATCAACAATTATTTTAATCGTTTTGCTGTATCCTTTCATAGAGAATAATTATTCATTAAACAAACAAATACTATTTTATACAGGTGTCCGAAAAATATGTCCCAAAAATCCAGAGGTAGAGCACACCTAGTGGTACCTAAATCACCCCCATTATACAGGGTAAACAGATGAGAGAATCGGCAAGTTTTCAAAAAAGGTCTTTGCGGATTTTTTTATTTAAATCATCCTCGAAAATTAAAAAAAATTAGAATTTCAACTAACTTAAGAATTCAACATTTTTTATGGCGCTATAGAATCAGATCTGCCCACACTTGTTTTTGTGTCTTGAACTAGTTAGAAAAAAAATAATGTATTACAATAAGTCATGTCTCTGTGAACTCTTGCAAGTCAAGGTTTCACAAAAAAAACATAACTCGAAAACTACAAAAGTCGCGGAATCTACATTGGGGTGATTTGAGTACCCCTACGGGAATTCTACCTCTGGACCTCTTGAGCTTGACACTGTTTTTTGGGACATCCCGTACATTTTTTTTGGTTGATTTGGTAGCTTTGCAACAATTGTTTACTGTACTTGTGTCACACCTATTTCAAATGTATATTTGCATTAATTGTTCGCAATAATAATATGTTGAACTATTTATCAAAAGATTTAACATTAAAAAAAATCAAACAAAATCACTGGTAATTAAAAAAAAATCACACATTTTTTTAATGATCTAACCCAATCAAGAACGTATGGACTTTAAAGAAGTCATCTTTCAAGGGTTTACCATCAAAACCAAGACATCATTTTGAGACCAAACTCGTTATATTGTGCATCTTAAACACAACTAGTTTCATCTGAAATGTTGAATTCATCACCTAGGTTTTCTTCACCTCTGTAATCGATTCCACAGTTGCAGATTCGCTTCCCAAATTCCACAAAACGTTAATTTGTTCTCAAAACAGTAGTTTAAACGATCTAGGTGGCAAGCTAGTGAAACTTATGAAAGGGTTTTGGTTATGTTTTGTGGTCTGATAGTGAAAATGTCAGTTTTAATTCTAAATGTTCAATTATAAAAATTTTCAAAGTATTAAAATCCTTAGAATGGTTCTATGGCTAATGTAAAATAAAAGCATAATGCAATGTAAATCTTTTATTATATTGGAAAATGTGGCAGTGGTTTCCGGCATTACCGAGTATTTACGTAGAGCTATACAAAGCAAGTACAAAAGTTTACACAAGTGCTTGAATTCTTGAATACAAGTTTCAGAAAAGTAATCAATCCAAGCAAAAAGTGCACAAACTTTTATATGCAGGTAGTTCATCATATATATTATAAAAAGTGTTTGTACTTACTTAAATCTAAAATTCGTTAGGAATGATCATTATTATTTAAAAAATGCGTTTATAAATCACCCCTGAAAAGATCCTCTGCAAAATGTGTTTAAAAATGTCATGCTATAGTTGTATAGTGTGTTATTTGAATGGTGCAATAATTACTGTATTATATTTGTTGGTCAAAATGAAATAATAAGATGTTGTTATATCGTGCCATCTACTGAAAATAAAAAAGGCGTTTCTTATCGCTGTGATCAGAATCAGTAATTTGAATACTGTGTCCATCGATAAGTGGAAAACCTTGAATGTTTATCTGATTTTAATACTGAAAATAAGAATAATAGATATTCATTAAGTTTGAACGTTTTGTTTTTGCTTTAGGCTAGTCTCACGTTTTTCAATTTAGAAAAGATATACAATGCGGCTCGTTTGAAATGCAGTAAGATGGGATGGCACACACCTACCACCTACCACCTACTGTAGGTTGATCCAAGTATCTATGTGATCGTGCAAGTATTAGCAAACTTTACCTTCCTTCTATCAAAGTAACTCTACTCGATCTACAGACTTCTATGTGCAGTTTGATGGCTTGATGAATTGATGGCGCTAGGTGAAGTGTTCTCGTAACGGTTGATCTGTGCTTGCAAGTATGTTTTCTGATCATTACAATGCAATGTGATATAATGTATTACACAAATAATTGGTAACCAGGTTAATAATACGGCAAATTAATAAAATGAATCCATCAAATTGTTTTTGAGTTAATCGAATTTGTTTTTGAGTTAATCGAATTTTTATCTGTGTTTTAAAGCAAATAGAGTCTTGTATAGTTCAAATAATATTATCAAAATAGTGGGAAGGAAGAGTAACTTTATTTATTTATTTTTAAAGATCTTTATTCTCTTTTAATTTACTGCATTTAATAGTTGAGTTATTAACCTCATGTAAAAAAAAAAATAAAAGAGACTTGATGTTGAGATGCTAATCTTTGATCTAGTTTGATATGAATGGTGTTCTAAAATAATGATACATCTATGATTCCATTTTCAGCATTGTATTAAGTTCTAAATGATAGGTAAAAAATCTTAAATACTGCAGTTGTTCCACTATTGTACCATTCTGCTATTCTTGGCTCCGAATCAAAGTAAAATGCAATAATTAATTCCACCTCCGAGGAGATGGGAACTAAATGAGATATTTTTTGAAAGCTCTTGGCTTTGGCCTGTCACCATGTCTCAAGTTTAGCTGTGTTCTATGTTGAAACAGTTGAAGGGATATTGAAAAGATTATTGGAGGACGACTGCTGAATATTAAATTCAACAACAGAGACGATACAATAACAATGTTGTTCAGGAGTAACTCCAGCTAAACTTAAGTAGCGTAAATGGCAGAAAAGCGTGTCATACTTACTAGAAATGCAATGCTTAACTCTAAGCATCAGAGGAAGCTATCGCTAATTGTTCTAGAGGTTTATTAAGTCCATGGAAAGATAGCCAATGAAATAAGATAAATCTTTTACTAAATTTGAAGGGTTTCAATGGATTTTGAGCACTAACTAATTGGCGATAACTGCGTTACTCAAATCGGCGGCTTTTAACAAAATCTAAGAAAAAACGAACTTGAGGAGATAATGGGATACTTGGGACAAACGAACAGTTCTTACTTCTTTTTTCTTTTTCTTCCGCCCAAAACCGGTCTGCAATTGGTGGAAATACGAAAGGTTTACATAAAACATAGACAGAAGAAGAAAGGAGGAAAATAACTATAGTAAAAATTAGAAAATAAAACAAATTGCTGGAAAGAAGAAACAGTATGAAAACTACAGAAAGAAAAAAATAATATCAGCAAGAAAGACACAAATCGGTTCATTAAAAGTTCTCACAAAGGAAATATGTCGAAAAGCTTGATATTCATCAAATGCTGGAATATCATAAATTCAACCTAAATTGTTAAACCATAATTCAAATTATGTTTTTTTTAATAACTTAATGAGAAAAACCACAAATTATAATATTTAATCATTGAAGACAATATATTAGCGATTTTCAATCGAAATTTTGAAAAATAAAAATCCAGTAATTAAACCCAGGATCTTAGCCTTGCCGGGGCTCTGCTCTACAATTGAGCTAGTTCGACCCGATCCCCTTCGGTCATTTTTAACTGTAATCATACTTCGATCAAGAATTACCAACATTGTCTTCATCAGCCAATAATAAAATGGAGACAATATTGGTAATTCTTGGTCAAAGTATGACAGTTAAATATGACCGAAGGGGATCGGGTCGAACTAGGTCAATAGTAGAGTAGAGCCCCGGCAAGGCTAAGGTCCTGGGTTTAATTCTTAGATGCGACTGTATCTTTTTCTGTTTCAAATTTTCGTTCGAGAATCGCTAATATAGTCTTCAACGATCAAATTATATTGATTTTTTGCTAATAGCTTCCGTCAAATTAAAATATTGCTGTTTTTGTTACCAATTTGTGAATGAGTTTGCTGCCCACTGTGCTTAATAAAGTGGTGCTGAAATTCACATAGATTACAGTTGTTGTTTATGTTTGTATAGTTGGACTGTGTTTTGCACAAATTCCGCTAAGTGTCCATCCCTTGGAGGTCGGTGCAATCGGTGTGAGAGGTTTAAAAAACATGCTTATTAGTTTCAGGAATCTTTTGTACAGTGAAGAAAGATTTATGTAAGTTATTCCAGACAACTGAAACTCCGGTGAGATAGTTTACAATAAATTTACATTGTAGTACTTATTTAAAATAATTTTTACTTGGTGCCGGGTGAAGTTTTCAATTTATTGCTTATCTGAAAATACTTATTTTGCATTATTTACTTGAACTTTTGAGAACTTACATAATGTTCGCAAACCTCGATTTAACAAATCTAATCCCACGTACGAGTATTAAGCTCAAACTGCTTTAACCACTCGAGTTATTTTTGGCGTATTACGGCCAATATATATTAAGTTTGTAAAAACGTTACGAGCGATTGCTTGTCATAATATATATATAGGAAAACCAATCGCTCGAGTGGTTAAAACATTTAATTCCCTCTTTTTAATTGACAACTCTTTTTCACATTCATTTTACTTGTATAAAATGGGAATAATTTAAACTCGCTTAATTACTGCAAGTAGCTTGTCAGTGCATTTGTAAAAATTTCATAAATGCCACAGTAAATCAATTAAAAAAATTCTTTACTGGTTTAAAAAAAAAAGTTGCAATTTTTTATCATATCGGACTACACTTAATTGCATACTGTCTCATTTTGTGATGAAACTGTAAATTTGTACCAATTATTTCAAACAGGGATAACATCTTATGTACTCCAAAGTTAGTACTTTTTAGCTAATACGCATTACACCACATCACATTTAGTTATTCGTCTAAAAACATTTTTTTTAAATTTAAAATAAATCAAATTTAATGATGTTATTTTTCAGTTCTGCTATTATTTTATTTTTTATTAATGTGACAGCTGTTTCGGTGTTCAAAGCCATCGTTTTGCTGTGGGTCATGTCACACTTAGACGACTTATTTCTATCGAAGGAAGCAAACACTTTGTGATGTGACATTATATATCAAATGAAAAATACACTTTGTAAAACACCACTTTAGGTTAAACAATTTAGAAGCCCTCGAAATAAAAAAAAGCCGTCAATAATAAATCAAATATAATCAACAATCAAATCAATTTAACTAATAGTCCAATATTTAATTTATTCCGTTAACCTCTGATAAAACTGTTTCCTCCCTCCCCCCTCCCTTCCTACCCATCCTGTAATCAGTATACATCCTTTCTCGTTCTAGCACTAATAAGGTGTCTGCTCTTTTATTTCTATCTCTTTCACTTCTGTATTTTATTTCTATCTCTTTCACTCATTGTTTTATTTTCTTCTATATATATATGTGTCTGTATGAAAATAACTTTAGTTGATATAATAAGCCCTGATGAAGCTTGAGCTAAGCGAAACCTGGTTGGCTGTTAATATTAATTCAAAATAAAAGTGGTGTTTTACAAAGTGTATTTTTCATTTGACTTATTTCTAATTTTATTTATTAGTATGATTTTTAAAATGATTTATTACTATTTTCAGTAAAAACCGTTATACTTATTAAATCATTTGTGTGAGGCACTTACCTGTAATTATCGAATGAATGCGTGTTATGGAATGTTTTATTAAAGTATTTATGTATGTTTTTCTATTAAAGTCAATTGCTAATCGTCATTACCCGGTTTGAAAATAATTTAAAAGTGAATCATATTTAATTATATTGTTAAGGTTTGATTCCCTGAATTACATTGTTCAGATTTCACTTTTGAAGGTGTCACAATAATACAAATTAAATACTTACAGAACCAAATAAAACTAATCTCACACGAGCTCATACTTTCATAGTCTGTGTGGACTTGATTATTTCACAATATCGCTGAAACCATATCTACTGCGTTTTGGTAAAATATTTCATGTCACATTTTTTGGCAATGTTACTTTACAGTTGTTTTATATAAAACAGTCTTCGAAGTACAATGCAAATTTTGCTGATTAAGGCACTTTTAATACTGAAAAGTAAATTTATGGGTACAATTTTGTTTTTAAGTTATTTCGAGTAAATCGTAAATGAAATTACTCAAACCTAAAATATCTCACAATAATAAACAGAATTGCAATATTTTACATTCAAATTTTGTAAAACGAATAGCAAACAACTTTCAGATAAAGATTTCTAAATTAGTTTTACGAGTTCGTAAATATTCGTTTTCCTCGTCTCCTGAAAAGTTTTCCTTTTGTTACTTGAAGGGTTTTACCAAAATTGTCGATATGGTGAAACGAACCAAGCTCACATAATGTATTATGAGAGTATAGTGCTCGTGCGAGACTAGCATAATTACAGTATTGAATTTGATATGTTTTAATTTATTTAATGGAGTTGTACAAATTAAATGCAACAACAATAAATAATTATGTATAAACAAGTTAGTGTAAAAGTGGAATAAGTAGTGTTGATATTTACCTCTCCCTCAGCTCTTTTTTTGTCGAGTTCCTTTTGCTTAGCTTCCTCTTCCGCTATCCGGATCTCGATGGCGGCGAGTGACTCTCGGGTGAAAGGACGAAACGCGCACCTTTCTTCCTCGCTTATCGATGAGCACTCGGACATTGTCTAATGGACTCCTAGCCAGCAGACAGCCTATATCATTGGGAAATACTGTTAGTACAAGACAATTATCCTAAATATCTGTAATGTTGTTATTTGGTGCATTTATTATGATAGTTTTGAGCGTTAATCATAGGTGGCGGTGCTTGCACTATTGGGTCCCGAATGGTTTCGACTGCACCTGAGGGTAGCCGATCATAGGTCGGAAGCTCGTTTGTATTTCTATACTCCGGCAGAATAACTCATAAACTCAAACAGAACGGACGTATGTTCAGTGAGACTTTTATTGTAATTATCTACGATAATAAACCTTTTTTTAAATCTTGAACGAATCAAGTAATTATTGAATACTCTTGTACTCAGTATATTTAATACCGTGTGAGAATACTTACACTAGTAATCTCAGAGATTACAATATCCATGCTTCAATTATGACTTCTATTGAATTAAAATACCTTTATAAGTGTGATAGTTCGAGCTACGATATATAGATGGCTTTAGTGTGTAGATTAAAGAGGTTATAGAATTATCTGATAGATGTCGGTAGTATATAAGGTCACCCCTCCATTGTGGGTACCTAGGTACGGGGAGCCTTCATAGAGGTATACAATTAAAGGCGATATTGCATACTAATATCTTGTCGAAAAGTTTTCCACAAGCGATAATCGGTTTGCACTGCGCATGGACCGGATTTAATAGTTTCTGGTCACTCGCCGTTAGAGACTTGGAAACGTTGGATGCCAAATCCGGCTAATTGGACGAACAAAAGCGTAACCTATATTTTCGCTTCATGTGATGAGAAGCAGAGAGATTTTAAGAGCATAAAAGAGAGTTTGTTAGCCTTAAATTCGTTGCATATACTCGATTCGGATCGTAGAAATAAATATTATGGTATCCGGCTCGAAGGACCAACAAAAAAATAATATTTATGTTGGAGCATATAAATATCCCCGATATAAATATATGGTTCATGCAATGTTTTGTGTTTGTTGAAATGCACAATAGATGTCAATGCAGTGTCCCTTTGTACAAATAAATTAATCCAAAACAAAAATGAAATATACATTTTATATATATTATTATGGTTTTGTCTTGTTAATGTCTGTCGTATCTGTTTAGTAAGGGGATGAATTTAAAATAAAACTTAGTGCTGGCATTCTATGGAGGACATACTCCATTTTCCCTTTTTGTTTTAAATGTTTATTAATATTACTGTACCTCCATTTACGTCGCGTTGTTTAGCTGAAAATCCCTCCCCTTCAATCTCCCCTCAATTTAATGAGAAATTATTTGTACTGCTTTATTACAAAGTAATATTATTGTGTGTACCCATCGACCAACAAAGTCTAGACAGGGCGTGTGGATGTTAAAAATGACACCAACACCAAAATTATTGGTTCCAAAAATTGGATTACGAAAACATTTATTAAAAATAAATTTCATATTGCTGGTCTTTAAGGACTAACTTTGTCTCTCAAGATGTTATGCTTGCGACGAATCAGATTGGAATCAGGGCGTTTGGTTATAAAATTACTCATGGGTGGGCTGAATTATTCGACTGAATTTGTAAGATACGCCGTATCTAGAGTTGATATATTGATGTGCGTAACACATTAACATTATACTCTCGAATTTGTAGCGTCAGTAAACATCTTGTACTTTATTCAGCCTTTAATTCCACGCCTTGACTTCAAATGAATGTTTCCTTTCATTTTCATACGTTCATTCATACGAGGGCTGTCAATTGGCTGTATGTCTAAAGTAGAGGAAAGTTGTATGGAGGTTGTATGCGGGAGGGGGGTGAGGAAAAGGGACAGAACTAGTCCAAGTAGGAGCCTTCCTGAAATTCAAAAGGCCGCGTTGACATTTACTTCTGAAAGCGGATATTGAAGTGTCACCCACAAGTGACCATATTGTTAAAGTATTCTCCAGATTTTCGCAAAACTACACATGATTAAATGCTACAAAGTCAAAGGATACACACTAATAAGAATCCTCCTTTATCCTCATTAAAATTTTATATTAAATTTTATATTAAAATACATTAATTGATCAAATTAATGTTTATTAGTAATCGGTTCAGTGGAAAACGGTCGGTTATGATACAATCCAGTGAACGATTTGAAGCCGAGACCATACCCTAAAATAAAGTCGGAATCCTAACGACATAGTGACATAGTGCTGAAGTCGTGTAAAAACAAAAGACCTTCGTTATGGATGGACCTACGGCCGAATATGCCTCAGCAGGCCTAGAAAATTGATACTTCCGATAGGTTTATTTTAATTATTTCTGATGAATGTATTACTAATTTCTAAAAAAAGGGAAATTACTAATTCGTCGTCTAGAAAAATAAAATCTGGTATTTACCGCTATTTTTATAGCTGAAAAGCGTTTTATAAAATTTTCGAAACGTTTTTCGTAAAATATTAAAATTGGTAAGGTAAATATAAATAACTCACATTTGTAAGGATCGGAGAGTCTTGTGAAATTTAGGCGATGGTACGCGAGATTTTAACACTACAGGTGCCTTATCAAAATGTCACTTTAAGGTACTGTAACTAAGTACGAAGGTAGGAGATGTTTTATTCTATGAAAAATGCAGTTAAGGTTGTTCTTAACTATAAGATTGTGAGGTGGGTACCTGCTAACAGCGGGGGGGCGGTCCGGCGAGGGGGTCCGGAGGGCCGCGCGCGGAGCGCCCCAACCTCGCGCTGAGGGACCACTCAGCAGAGCGCTCTACACTGCCTGCAACACACACACACACATAGCATTATATACTTACACATTAGTACACCACAGATTTTTTAAAAATAGAACATTTTTCAATAAATTTTCACAACAATACGCATGCGTCACTTCGTGTAGCGTAGCGCGACTACTAAACGTAACAAAGGCCAGACAGAAATTAAATCATTTATATTTTCCGCTATTATTGCGACAGCCTTCACATCCTGTCAGTTATATATGGTGTACCAATCAGAGCGCCGTATTTAGTTTTTAATTAAACACATTATTTATATTTCATTGTAAGTTACAAAGTTTTCAGATAAGCGTAGAATAATAAAATGTACGGCGATCCTTGTAAATTCTTGTGGCAACAACCCTAAGCCCCCGATATATATTTCTCTTGATCTTGAACATTTTTAGTTTTTAGGTTCCTAAAAAATATATGTCATTTTTTACATTATGTCTATATATGGTGAGCTGAAATGATAATTATGTGAAATAAGCTCGATAAAAAAAATCGCAAAGCGTTCTCCAAAAATGATTACAAAACACACTTTGTTCCGTTATTTAACATCTTACAGGTAAAAAAAAATCATAATGTATCTTTAAATGCAACTTAGGCATTGTCGAGAGATTTTCCCTCTATTTTCAATGATTCACGTTTTATAAATATTTAACAATTTTCACTTTATTGAAGTGAAACTTCTTTACGCGCGTCATGCAATTTCGAGGACCAGAGTAAAACCGACTCATGACCGTCACGAAAAACGGGGATCATTTCGCTATAGGAGCCTAGCTAATATTATATACCTAGTTTAGATCACCCTCCAAACTCAGCTTCGCGGTCTAGAGGCAGAGCGCCCGACTCTCGTCGTGAAGAACCGAGTTTCGATCCCCGCTTAAACTATTTTTTTTTTCTTTTTGTGGTTTTTTTAATACGAGGAAAAGTGATAAAATGCTCTCGTGCTGCGACTTTTAGATATTTTGACTATATGATATTTTGGTCGAATACGTAATAACCGCAGAGCGTTCGACACTCGTTATGCAGGACCCGGGTTCGAATCCCATATTTTTATAACTTTTAATTTTTTTTTATCAACGATTTGTAATAATGTAGTAAAAAATTACATAAATTTGTTAATTTACCTTTACTTTACTTTACAGTACCTATATGATATTTTGGTCGAAATATAGCTTACAAATCGAGCCGGTAGAGTCGCTCGGTATTTTGATTAATTATTTTTATTTATCAACGATTTGTAATAATGTAGTAAAAAATTACATAAATTTGTTAATTTACCTTTACTTTAATTTACGGTACCTATATGATATTTTGGTCGAAACATAGCTTAAAAATCGAGCCGGTAGAGTCGCTAGGTATTTTGATTAATTATTTTTGTTTATATTAATGTAGTAAAAAATTACATAAATTTGTTAATTTACCTATACTTTACTTTACAGTACCTATATGATATTTTGGTCGAAATATAGCTTACAAATCGAGCCGGTAGAGTCGCTCGGTATTTTGATTAATTATTTTTATTTATCAACGATTTGTAATAATGTAGTAAAAAATTACATAAATTTGTTAATTTACGGTACCTATATGATATTTTGGTCGAAATATAGCTTAAAAATCGAGCCGGTAGAGTCGCTAGGTATTTTGATTAATTATTTTTGTTTATATTAATGTAGTAAAAAATTACATAAATTTGTTAATTTACCTATACTTTACTTTACAGTACCTATATGATATTTTGGTCGAAATATAGCTTACAAATCGAGCCGGTAGAGTCGCTCGGTATTTTGATTAATTATTTTTATTTATCAACGATTTGTAATAATGTAGTAAAAAATTACATAAATTTGTTAATTTACGGTACCTATATGATATTTTGGTCGAAATATAGCTTAAAAATCGAGCCGGTAGAGTCGCTAGGTATTTTGATTAATTATTTTTGTTTATAATAATGTAGTAAAAAATTACATAAATTTGTTAATTTACCTTTACTTTAATTTGCGCGAGATACCTGTCCTCGCGGTCTAGAGGCAGAGCGTTCGACACTCGCTATGCAGGACCCGTGTTCGAATCCCATATTTTTATAACTTTCAATTTTTTTTTATCACATGCTAAATATGTCAATAGACCGAAAAAAAAGAGAGAATGAAATGAAAAGAGAGAGAGAAGAATACTAAAAGTTTCACTTCCGTCGTGCGTAGGCTTGCCACATACTGTATTTTTATTATCGTTTTTTAATATAAGCGCGCTCCCTCTAACATTCGTATTTACATATATCCCTTCAAAACCATCTTCTTCTTCTGTTTGAATGCTTATTGTGGAACCTTGCAGGAAATATAATAGGAAAAATAAGAAGAAATTCAAAAAAAAATTAAGAAAGATTTAAGAATGATTTAAGAATTAATGATGAAAGAAGAAGGAGGTAGGAGAAAGAAGAAAGAAGAGATAAGAAAGAAGAGAGAAGAGAGAAGAGAGAAGAGAGAGAGAAGAGAGAAGAGAAGAGAGAAGAGAGAAGAGAGAAGAGAGAAGAGAGAAGAGAGAAGAGAGAAGAGAGAAGAGAGAAGAGAGAAGAGAGAAGAGAGAGAAGAGAGAAGAGAAGAAGAGAGAGAAGAGAGAAGAGAGAAGAGAAGAGAGAGAGAGAAGAGAGAAGAGAGAAGAGAGAAGAGAAGAGAGAAGAGAGAAGAGAGAAGAGAGAAGAGAGAAGAGAGAAGAGAGAAGAGAGAAGAGAGAAGAGAGAAGAGAGAGAGAGAAGAGAGAAGAGAGAAGAGAGAAGGAGAAGAGAGAAGAGAGAAGAGAGAAGAGAGAAGAGAGAGAGAGAAGAAAGAAGAAAGAAGAAAGAGGAAAGAAAGATGAAAGAAAATTGTCCAAAGAAGCGGAGCTAGCAGTCAACAATTGCGTGCTGGTGTATGGCATTGAGGCATTGAACTGACAGAGAAAGGATGAAAGTAGACTGAATTCTGTAGAAGTGAGATTCCTGAGGAGTATGTGTAAAACCACGTACTATCGCGTGAGAAATGTGGAGATCCACAAAAAATGCAAGGCTGATGTGAGCGTAATGAGAAGAAAGGGACGCTCAGGAGAATATATTAGGAAAATGTGAATGGTAGAAGAAGTCGGGGACGCCCGAGAAAGACATGGCATGTTCCAGTGAATCAGATACTTGAGTCGGGCCAAAATACTGAAGAGTCAAAATATTAGAAGATTATGTATGAGACGATGTATGAATGTGAATGAGGCAAGCAGTGTGTGCCAAGACCAAGTTGTTTGGCGTCTTTTCTGCCTACCCCTGCGGGAAATGACGTGATTGTTAGTTAGTTAGTTGGTTATTTTACATTATTTTTATCAGTAATTTGAATTTTAATTACAATTATATGAGTGTATACGCAAAGATACGGCTACATATGCGAACCGAAATGAAACAGAAAATGGCTCGATTCTCGGCTCGCGTTTCGGCTCGCAAATGTAAACGCAGCATAATATGTTTAATTTCTTAGGGACAGCATTGTATTTTTCTGTTTCATATATTTTTTAATATTGTTTCCATAATTAGTCATACTATTTAAGGTTTGTGCATTAATTTTTAATTTTAAAACGGTATGACACAAATAAAACATTTGAAATTTACTTCAAACTTTCCCAGTATCTTCTTTTTCAAGGTGAACACGATTAAACACATTTTCATAAATTTAAAATATCTATTTATAATTATGTTTGCTGAGATTTTTGTAATGATCTTCTGCGATTCGTTCGCTCGCGACTGACTGATTTCTTCATCTCATTTCTTCATCATTTCTGATCAAACAGCAGGAGTAAACCTTTTAATCTGTTGTAAATTTCTTGAACCATTGACATTTGCACGCAAAAAGCAAAGGTTATCTTAATACTGAAAGCGTATAGAAAACATATTAATACTTACATTTGTATTATTGCATCGATACTTCAGAGAACTTAACCAGTTAAAGCCAATTCAATCAAACAGCAGATACCCTAGCTTAGCCAAACAAAAAGGGTCTTCAGAACAACGAAAATGTTAACCCCTCAGACATCTGGCATATTCTGTATTTCCGCTTTGCAATAAACTCCAAAATTTATGAAATATTAAATATACTTAAAACTTAAAAAGTTTTAAAAATAGTTCACATAACGATTTTAACTTTAAAGAAAAAAGAAAACAAAAAAAACACGCACAACTTTTATAAGACAAATGTTTAATAAACGTTATAGTCACCTGACTTTCTTGTCGTTTCATGTAAAAATATTTGAAGAAAAAATCTTTTTTTTTTTTTTTTTTTAAATTGTGATCTGAAACTTTGGTTTCGTTCAGGGTACTTTTCAATTTTTTCTGTGATTAACATTTAAATTTGAATATAAAGTGCCGTGTTTTAACTTTCTAATACAGTTTAGATCATGTTTCTCACCTCGACGGTAAGGGAGACAACGATTTCTGTGAGACCTTCAACATGAGCTGTTCCCAAAAACGAACAAATTAGCTCGAGGGGTTAATATTAACTCTTTGCAGGAAGCCCTGAGTTTTTACATAAGGCATATGTCATATTAATAATGCTAGTATATTTGTGTTCGAACAGCAGGAGTGAATCTATGTCTGAGCGACTTCCATTAAAATATTGGTAGAACAAGCAGAGCAGAGCACTGATTGAAACCCATCCATTAAGACAGAAGAATCTGTCAACATTTATTTTGCAGCCACCAAATTCAACTTATTAATTTATTTCTGTGAATAATTTAAAAGGTACTCGTACCATAAATAAATAAATAATTTTACACGAAGCGCAGGAATTGTTTTAATTAAGACAATACCCATTTAAAAACAAGTTACAAGTTTGGGGCTCCAAAACAAACCTTGTTTTCATTAACGATATCAAAGATTATATTCGTAATAAATTGCAGGAAATATAAGGCGTTCAACCAAATAGCCTTTTTCTTCCTCCGTCCTTTTTTCAATTTTCCTATCAGATTATAATTAGCATTTATTTTTCTTTCAAGAATATTTTTAATTCAAAAATATGGTTTTATAATATATTAAATTGAAGAAGAAGATAATACTAATAAATGTAATACAAACATGAAACAGAACAAAACACAATCAGGTAGCAAACAAGATGCAATTAATGACAGAGTGCTTAAAGGCGTTGTTACGGTAAAACGGGGACCCTGGATTCGACTTATCTTCTTCTATTTCGTTTAAATTTGTTAGTATTATATTCTACTTCAATTACTAAATATTATATTAAGCCTTCAAAATTTATTGCAATAAATTAAAAATTATTTAATTCTCTTACCTTTCGTACAAAAATGAAGAAGGATTGTCGAAATGATGAGCGTAGTCGTTATGATAACGTGATCGTTATAGGGGACTATCAGTGGCAGCGCGAGATCTCTCATGACCGACCTGTAACATTCATTAAATACAGTCATTAATCATCAATCGATTAAACAAGCATCTATGGAATCATCAATCAATATAACAACAATCAATGGAATCACTAATCCATATAACAACAATCAATGGAATCACTGATCAATATGACAAAATCAATGTATAACCAATAAATTTAAGGATGTAATAATAATGAGTGGAATCATCAATCAATAAAACAACAATCAATGGATTCATCAATCAACTATCGATGGAATCATCAATCCATATAACAACAATCAATGGAATCATCAATCAAAATAAGAACAATCGATGGATTCATCAATCAATTTTTTTTTTTTTTTTTTTAATTTCTTTATTTAATATTAAATTTACAATACATGTTATTACATTACATTAAGTTTATTTTATTTATTATTATAGTACATCGTGATACACCTTTTTTTAGAGCAAATGCTCGTGTTAAAAAGGCGGAGAAACGCGTGTAATTAATGATTTCACATATTTTTTCAAAGATTGTAATGATAATGAAAAGAATTTTTATTTTTTAATATAACAAAATAAATTTTTTAAATGTAACAAAATTTTATCAAATATAAAAGAGAAAAGGATGTAAAATAAGGAAAGAGATAAGAATAAGAAATAAGAGAGAAGGATTTCAATATAATAATAATTGAAAGATTATATTGTATTTTAAAAGTATAAACGATTTAACAACAATCGATGGAATCATCAATCCATGTAACAAAAATCGATGGAATTATCAATCCATTTAACAACAATCGATGGAATCATCAATCCATATAACAACAATCGATGGGATTACAATCCATATCACAACAATCGATGGAATCATCTCGCCATGTAGCAACAATCAAATGGAATGTATGAATGTACATGTAAGTAAAAGAAATATGTACGAGTGCATAATATACACTCGTACATATCGTAAATGCATATATATATACAGGTACATATTGATTTATGTACTTGTATATATATGTACATACATATTCTTTGTCAACTACATTTTTTAAATATTTTTAAGCAATAATTAATTATTAGCCTGAAACACATTTATAAATATAAAAATCTTCCGAGAAAAAACACAAGCGGCCGACGGGAATTGAACACGCAGCCGGCCAAATGCTCTACAAAATGTAGGTTTATTCAAAACCCGCCAAATTATATGTTATCCTTTGTTCTATGCATAAAAACCTTCTCTCGTAAACATTAGCTGATCATTAAAAATAATTACATGTTTTTGTTAATTTATTTCTCTCCACAGTATTTATATTTTGTTTCTTTGAAGAGAAGGCTTATTTTTTACATTCCATAAATAAATTAATCTACGTACGTAAAAAAATGGATTAACTAAAAAAAAATACATCAATGTATTATGTAACAACAATCAATGGAATCACCTATCAAATAACAAAAAATACTGTTCAAATAGTCATAGACAATAGATGCAAATAAGACACACGACGATGAGCCGATATTCCATGTTTCTATTATCAATGAAATTTGTCAAAGAACTCTGTCTCGAGGTGGTAAGTAACATTGAAATAGATACTTAAAGTTTTTTTTGTTTGTTTGATGGTAAAATATACCATTCCTAAGAGAAAGTCCAGTTATATTCAATTTTCCAATTATGTCCTAAATCCTGTATCTAAATTTCGCTAATACCTACCAGGTAAGTATTGTACTATATATATCTCCATAAATAGTTAAGTAATAACATAGATTCGCTAATACCTACCAGGTAAGTATTGTACTATATATATCTCCATAAATAGTTGAGTAATAACATAGATCACTGTAGAGATGTATTATAAGTTTGTACAGCGCCCTTGAGGTGATTTTGCACAAAAACGGCGCAATACAAGTCATCCAATTATTATTATTATTAAATATATAGGTATTTGATGTAACAATACCGCACAAGAGTCCCAATTGCTCACAACCGTTTGAAGCCACTGAGACTATGGCATCCCCAATCGGGGTATGTTGTGAAGCTGGTGGTAGTGGGGAGGGGAGGAATATGTGAAAGAGGAAGGTGGTTGAGTACCTGGATATTCAGATCTGGTCGCCAAACACGGCTTACGTTCTTAGGAACTTTTCAGTTATGAATATCAGGGCGAAACATATCTTCAACTCATATCTTCAACTCCATAGACATATGAATATTAGTAGACCTGCCCTAAGTGATTAAAAGCGTATTATTCCCCACTCCCCATACCGGTTCCATTGGAGCCGGCTGTGCTCGCGTATGGCCTCAAGTGAATTTAGAAAACGTGACGTCATCATTCTTGTGCGAACTATGGTCGAGGCATCATCGGTTCATTTTACGAAATAACACGGCAAAATGGTGGCTTGTGCTATGAAAACTTGTAAAAATAGATGTGAAAAAGAGAATAAACCCAATTGTCGTATTACATTCCATATATAAGCATTATTTTACTTTATTTTAAGCATATTCACATCGTATAATATGGATCAGTGTAGAAACATATACTATCACATCGAGATACGTCTGGACGCGAAACACAAAGCTGGTTGGTTGCTGGGAAGTAAATTATGAACATTTATAAAAGTGTCTTAACTAAATACTTAAACGAAATATTCGACTCTGAAAATAGAACCGAATTTTTTTGCCGAATTTGGACTTCGCAAATTTGTTCATAACGTGGCGAGTAATTTGCGCTCCCATGTAAAAATGTCTATTCATTCAAAATCAGATTTTACTTTTAAGAACTAAATGGTGATATTATAATGCGAGATGCCTATTTACTGTCAGATTGATTTATTGACGAATCACAGTCAGCTTTCCTCTCTGCGTCCCGCAACTCTTGTTTTAACCCCTCGTCCTTAACTCCTCGTCTATTAATATTCATATGTCTGTGTTCAACTCTGAAAAGTGCCGCAAACATACTGTATATTATTTTAAATTTGTCACGCCGGGATTGAACACGCGATCATCGGATTGTTGGTGGAAAGCCTTACCCATCGACCACGGAGGCCGTCAAATTGAAGCATTCATTAGAAAAAAGGCTAAATAATAATAATAATATTTGGCTAATTGAAATCACCTCAAGGGCGCTGTACAAATATATTTCTTAAATAGTTAACACTTGAACTACTGACTTAAAACTAGTGACTTACGTCTGAGACTTATATCTAGAGACTTACGACTAAGGCCTATAACTACTATCTTAATAAAATATGTATTTACATATGTAGGAACTTATAACTAAAATTTTCATTAACAATCTAATTTTACAAGCGCCAGAAGAAGGAGTAAGTTCTTTTATATCAGGGTGTTTATAAAATTAGTTTTTATTAAGTATAGATATTATTAAAAACAACCGTACCTTGAACCATTGAAGAAAATTTCGGCTTATGTAATTTCACTAATAGAAAATTGGAAAAAAACGAACTTTTACTAGCAGAATTGGTAAACTTTGGAATATTAACTTCAAATTTCGCAAAAAGAAAATATTAACTTTTTTGCGTAAATTTATATTCGCAATTTCACTGTACGTCGAATATAAAATGTAAGCAATATACGTTAATCTTTCGAATAATTAGGACACGAATGAATACTAAATGCTTAGCATTGAACAGTAGACTGCAATATTATTATTATAATAAAATTATATAAACACGAGACGAAAAATAATCCATTCCTGTTATCTAAAAACATTGAAAGAGGTGGTTCGATTTGCAACGAGTTTTTCAACGTCTTCAATGTGTGTTGTATTCAACGTCTTAATCTTTCAGTCTTCTGACATATTGAATGTTTTATTTCATAGAGAAGCTATCAGAAATTGTGTGTTATCGCTTCTCAATAAAATCAAAATTAATGGAATATTTCTGAACGTATCCGAAAACTAAAAACTGTTTTTGAAAGGTGAAATACACTTTCAAATTTTATTGTTAGAAATAATCATATATTTTTTTTAATTTTTAAATTATGAATGCTAACAAAAAAAAGTTTTAAAAATGACTCGCCCGTCGTTTTTTGTCTAAAAAATACTGAACTAAAATTACTGATAACAAAAAAAGTACATACTTTTATGAGCAAGTATATTATAATCACTGTGACCTCACTTTTTTATCATTTTATATTAAAAATATTTTGTGAAAAAATTGACAAAATTTCATACATTTTTCTCATATTGCGGTCGAACCTTTGGTTTGATAGAGGTTTACGTATGAATTATTCTGTTGTTAATATTTGATTATAAAGCTAAGTTTTTTTTTAACCCCGTTTAGTTCACATTTCTAATTATGAAGTGAAGGGAGAAACAACAATTTCTATGAGACGTAGAGTTGTTTAAAAAAACGTAAAAATGACGTTACGGGTACTAGAAGTTTGTTCCCAAAACCGAACAAATTAGCTTGAGTGGTTAATACATTAAGTCTAATTAATCGGACGATCAAAGATTTTAGGCAACAAGAAAATTAATGTAGCACATTCATGCTTAACCGCCTTAGTTAACCTTAATAACTCAAATTATGCTAATAAAATTTACTGGGGCAAGCAGTGATTTGAACCCTTGACTTTCGACAACGGAGGAATATTTACAAAAATATATTTTCATTTAATATAACCTTTAAAATAACTTATTACTATTATGAACGACCCACTAAAAAACCGCATTAAATTGCGTTGTTTCTACTACATCCGTAAGATCAGCAGGTCAAGGAGATGATAACCTCTCCAGTATACAGCTTCATCAAAACTGCAAATATATCTCAGTTTTATACAAAGACAACAAGATCTTGGGTCACCGAGACATGATTCCGAGAACCTTTCTGAAGTAAGAACTGATTGCTATTACCCGCTGTACAAAATATTTACTTCTCGTTTTAAGTGGTATAGATAATTTTAATTTATTCCCTACATTCAACTCGTGTCACTGACATAACGGTAAAACCAATAATAATATATGAAAAACAATAACATGGAAAATGTTGTTTTTAAGATAGTCACTTACGAACCCCTTTTCGGTTATGGTTTTAGTAAATAATGTGACAAATTGAGATTGTGGAGATATGCAAAGAGTGCAAGGCTGATGTAAGCGTAATGAGTAAGATTAAGAAAGGGACGCTTAGACGGTTTGGGCATGTAGAGAGAATGAGCGAAGAAAGGAGTGTAAGGATAATATATGATGCTAATATGAATAGTAGCAGAAGTCGGGGACGCCCGGGGAAGACATGAATCAGATACTCGGGCCCTGTCAAGAGTCAGAATAATAGAAGAGTATGTATGAGACGATGTATGAATGTGAATGAGGCAAGGAGTGTGTACCAAGACCGAGTTGTTTGGTGGTCCGTCCTCTATTCCTGCCCCTGTGGGGGAAAAGGCGTGATAGTTAGTCAGTTAGTTAGAAAATTATCGTAAAACTTAAAAAAAACTCTATTTTATGTTGTGAAGTTCATTGAAGTGAAGTTTTTAAAAAAACTTAATTTGTCAAATTATACAATAAAAATATTTGAGAAAAAGGGTTCGTAAGTAGGACAATTTGCACTTTAAAGCGGTTTTATAGGCCTGAAGCATTATTTTTTCTGTGCTTATAAAAAGACTTGATGCTCGATTGTTTCAAAGAACAAAGTGTGTTCAACTTTCAGTATTTAATTAAAACATCTGTAATATTTCTAAGCGATCAAGTTTTCAATAAAAAATTACATGATTTTGCATTCCTTTGCAGTGCTTCTTGGTAATTTTTACAATAAGGTCTAACTTCGCATTTTTATGCTTCCCTTAAGTGATTTTTCACCAAAACAAAGCGATATTAAGAATATCTGATCTGGAACAAGGTGTACCGGAATGTAAAATTGAATTATTGCAAATATCTAATGAAAAACATAACATATTTTATGTAGCATTATACGGCCTCCGTTGACTAGGGGTAAAGTTCTCAACTACGATTCCGGAGGTCGCCGATTGAAATCCTTGTAAATTTTATTCAATTAATCTGTGATGTTAATATCACCCTGGTGAAAAGTTGTAATTTGAAAAAAATTCTTGAAATTGATTTATTATAAGCAATAATTAGTCGCCTGTAATATCAATATAAATTGAAAATATCTCCCGTCGGTAATTGAACCCGCGCCTTCTGATGTCCGGTCAGACGCTCTGGACCACTGAGCCACGTCAGCTTATTTCCAACCCGCCAAATAATTCAATATGTACTAGTACTTCAATCAACAATTACTGCTTATTATATTTTCTTCCACCTGTAAACAACCAACTTTATTTTCAATTTGTATTGATATTACAGGCGACTAATTATTTCTTATAATAATTTATTATCCTTTGTGCTGTGCATAAAAACCTTGCATTATAAACATCAGTTTATCATTAAAAAAATAATTAAATTGATTTATCCGTATTTGGTAGCCAGATCTGAATATCCAGGTACTTCCCCACCTTCCTGTCCCGATCTCATTCCATTCCCACTACCTTCACCCACAAACGAAGAAAAATGAGTACTCTTAATTTGTTAAGAATGTCGTCAATTTATTGGTAATCCGATTAAAAACGGGATTGCAGGCCGTTTTCTGATAAACAGTCCTAAGCTTAAAACATACACCTTGGCTAAATACAAAGAAGTGAAAACTACCATTTTTACTTTGCGCCACAAATACAACAATTGACCAAATTCAAAAAGTTCAAAAGGCAATAATAAAACTCATACTGCAAGTACCATTCTACACAGACTCAAACAAAATCTTCAAAACTCTAGACGTCATGTCAATAAGACAACTTTAAGCCAAAACTGCTCTCCTACATCTCATCCATAATAATCTTCATATTACAAATCAACCAAAAGCCATAATAAAAACCAGGTCATCAACAAATAAAACACTGAACATTCCGATAAAACACACCACACACGGACAAAGACACTTTCAATACTACGCAACCAAACTTTTTAACAGTATGCCCATTACTTTGAAACAACTAATGACTACAAATACATCTACAAACTTTCTCAAAAAACATATCGTATCTTTATTTTATTTTTTATACCTTTTTTCTGTACTTTTTTCTCTGTACTACAATATAAACCACTGTAATCATTTGTAAAATGTGTATTCAAGAATAGACATAAATAAATAAATAAAATAAATACTTATATCAACAGTTTCAGTTTATTGATGGATGAATAAACGTGTGTTTGAAAATTAACCCTTCAGGTCTTTGGCAGATTGACCGTTATATTTCTTGAAGATGTTGTCAGAAAGTCAGAAAATTCGTGTGTATTTCCGCTTCTTAGTAAAAAACAAATAATGGGACATTTCTAAAAGTATCCGTAACTGAAAGCGGTTTTTGAAATGTGATGAAATACTCTTTTAAATTCTATTATTAAAAATAAACATATTTTAGAAGTATTAAAATTTTGAAATCCAACATTTAAGCTTTAACAATGATACACCTTTCGTTTTTTCGCCAAAACACTGGACTAAAGTTAGTGAAACCGGAAAACAATATTATCAATTCACTTCTTTGTCGTTTTATATAAAAATAATAATAAAAAAATTCACAAAATATCATAATTTCTCTTAAAAAACATCTCTTAAAGAATAATGTACGCATTTACTCTGACTCGACCCCAGCACAGCAAAAGCACCTAATGGACTTACGGACGGAACTTGAAAAACGTAAAGCCAATGGAGAAACGTACATAACTATAAAGTATATAAATTCGTCACCTAAAATAGTCAACATCCATCCAAAAAACCGAGTATAACTAAGCTGAAAATATACTACCAAAACATCCGTGGACTACGAACAAAACTAGACGATCTACACGCAGCTCTTCCGTCCCATCATCATGACGTATATGCACTTACGGAAACCTGGCTTGACTCTGCAATAAAATCATCTGAACTTGGACTTACCAACTACAAAATTTTTCGTTGTGACAGAAATGCCAGATCAAGTTCGAAGTCAAGAGGTGGAGGTGTTTTAATAGCAATTAAACGAAAGTACTCATCTAGGAAGTTACCGACGAAAAACAACAACATTGAACATTTATTTGTGCAAATCTCTACTGGACTGGAAAAAATTATTATTGGAACCACCTACCTACCACCACTCTCCGATATTCAAACATACAGAAACCATTGTGAAGACGTTGAACATCTCCTGTCAAAATATCCAAACTCAAAACTTGTTATTCTTGGAGACTACAACCTTCCAAATCTAAAATGGGAATCCAACGACAGCGGCTACATCACAAACGAAAGCGAAAATGACCGGGCACGAGAAATCTTGGACACAGGAAATTTTTTAAACCTGTACCAGCACAATTTCATCTATAATAATAACGATCGCTTACTAGACTTGGTACTATCAAACATCCCTAAAATATCTGTAGAACTGTCTAATGATCCGCTCCTACCTGCCGACAATCACCATCCTCCCCTATACACGAAATTAAACATACTCTGTGATAACGATGCCAAACCTGAACAAAAAACTCTGAACTTTAAACGAGCAGACTTTGACTCAATTAACTGCCATCTCTCAAATATAGACTGGTCTTTTTTGTCTGATGAAAATATTGATAAATCTTTAGACATACTTCATTTTACATTTTCTAACACTATTAAATCCTATGTACCTTTTTACACGCCGAAAAAGTATACTGACCCAGTTTGGTTCTCATCGGAGCTAACTGCCTCTCTTCAGCAAAAAAAAAGTCAACACAAAAAATTCAAACAAAGCAAATCCATAGCTGATTATATAAACTTTAGGGAAACTAGGAAAAAATGTAAAGATCTTTCTAAACACTGCTACAAAATGTACATAACTACCATCGAGAATAATGTTTTTAAATCCAAAAATCTCTGGAAATTTCTTAAAAAAATTAACAATGTAAACACGGATTACCCACCAATAATGCAAATGAATGGAATCAGTGCAAACAATACACATGACATTGTAAACCTTTTTTCAGATTTCTTCAAAAACGTATACGATGACGAAACCCCCGATGATAAAATACCCGAATACAAATTTAGTAATACTACACACTTAACAAATTGCCATATCACACAAAAATCTTGCGAACAGAAATTACTTTCCTTAGACACTGACAAATCTGCTGGCCCAGACAACATTCCACCAATATTCCTTAAAAAATGCTCCAATGCATTATCTAAACCGCTTACAGTACTAGTCAACCGCCTCTTGTTCCTTGGATATTTTCCAAGCCGCTGGAAATCGAGCTTCATTACACCTATCCTCAAAAAAGGAGACGACACTGACATAACCAATTATCGCCCCATTTGTATACAGTCAGTACTTTCTAAGCTTTTTGAATCAATGGTCCTTGATGAAATCTATCCCAAATTAATAAAACTAATCGACCAAAAACAACACGGTTTTATCAAAGGTAGATCAACCGCAACTAACGTAACAATATTTCAAAACTTTATATTAGAATCTTTTGCAAAAAATAAACAAGTCGACTGCATATATACAGACTTTTCAAAAGCATTCGACAAAGTATCCCATAAACTACTAACCCGAAAACTATTTGCCCTAGGAGTAAGAGACAACATGCTAAAATGGTTTACTAGCTATTTAACTAATCGTAAACTATTTGTTAAAATAAAATCTTTGCTATCGAAAGCTTTCTGTGCGACCAGTGGCCTACCGCAAGGTAGTCACCTTGGTCCGGTTTTGTTTCTCATTTTCATTAACGATATAACAAATTGCTTCGACGATGTCGAGGTATTGCTCTTTGCTGATGACATCAAGCTATACAAAAAAATAACTGATGTAAATCATTGCCAAATACTACAATCAAATATTAATTAGTTTAAAGATTGGTGCGTACAAAATAATCTGTTTTTAAATGTAGACAAATGCAAAACCCTGACTTTCTGCAGAAATAAAAATCCTGTTTTATTTGAATATTCCATTGACAATACAGCTTTAGAAAGAGTCACGGAAATGAGAGATCTCGGAATTATTTTGGATGAAAAACTAAGTTTCGCCAATCATATCCACCAAATTGTAAACAAAGGCATGAAAACACTAGGCTTTGTATTAAGAACAACTAAAAACTTTAACTCCATACAAGCCATTAAACTGTTATACATATCTCTAGTTAGAAGCATAATTGAATATAACTCAGTAGTTTGGTCTCCCTCTTACAAAATTCACATTAATAACATTGAGCGAATACAAAAAAAAATTCTGCGTTTTATAAATTTTAAATTAAATATCCCACTAGAAGACTTACAATATCATTTCTTATTAAACACTCTAAAAATACACACATTGGAAGACAGGCGTAAAATAAACGACTTAACTTTTTTATTCAAGATTCTAAACTCTAAATTCGACTGTTGCAAACTTCTGCAACTCATAAACTTACGAATACCTACAATAACAACACGACAAAATACACTATTCCACTGCAACACACATACACGCAATTACATTGCGAACTCCCCAATACAACGGTTTCACACTATTGGAAACCAATACTTAGGTGATGTCGATATATGTTTACAAATCGCAAATATTGTGTTCAATAATTAAATATTACAATTTGAGGTTTACTCAGTAAAGTTATTGAAAAAAAAAAAAAAAAACAATATTAAACATTCTCGCTTTTATTGATTTCTTAATTCTCAAACAATTTCAATTCTCAAAATTTTTCGTCAATAATATGAAAATGTTGATATCTTATAAAAATAGTTACTTTGTTTTATACGCGGATGACATGAAAATTTATAAAGCTATACAGTGTTTACCCGATTGTATGGAATCGCAAAGCGATCTTGATAATTTGTGCGTATATTGTGAATCAAATTTATTGTCCTTAAACATATCTAAGTGTCACTCGATTACATTTACTAGAAATAAAAACAAAATCATCTATCCATACAACTTGCATAACAAACCTTTACAACCTATGTCTATGTGTAAAGATCTAGGTGTTTACTTAGATAGCAAATTAATTTTTGACAAGCACATTGAACACATTATTTCAAAATCCTACAGAATGCTAGGTTTCTTATTAAGAATATGCAAAGTTTTCAAAAGTGCTAAGACTCTGAAAATTTTGTTTTGTTCATTGGTCAGAAGTCCACTGGAGTATGCTTCCACAATATGGAATCCTCAATATAAGGTATACATAGATTTAGTAGAAAGTATACAGAATAAATTTTCGAAACATTTACTCAAGAAATACAACAAAACTACAAATAATATGTTAACTTTACAAAAAAGACGCACATTGTCAGACCTTTTATTTCTACATAATCTGATAAATAATAAAATAGATAGTCCCGAATTGCTATCCGTCATTGGTTTAAATGTTCCAACGAGGCGTACCAGGCACACTACACTATTTCACATTGAAGCCAACAATACCAATGCAGCAAACAACTCAGTAATTACTCGAGCAATCACAACATACACCCATTACGAAAAATTACTACATTTAGACATCTTTCATGATTCCTTTCTAACATACAAAACTAACTTATTAAATTTCTTAGCATGACATATTTCAAAAATAATTTCACATCATTTTCCAAAACTCCTATGTATTAACAGTCAATTAAAATTCGTGAGCTTATTATAATTCTTGTTTTCAATTCATTTATTATTATCTATCCATACACTTCCTTTCTTTTATAACAATCTCAGGCGAAATTACGTAATGATATTTTATGGACATACGTAATAGGTACTACAACTATGTAATAACTAAAAATATCTAACTGTATCTTATTGTACTGTGTATGTCTTAACAAATAAATAAATAAATAAATTATAGTTTTTACTTCTTTGTATTTGCCTCGGATGTATATTTTAATTATATTAAAACACAAATAACTTTGTTTTCATCACTTTAATATATATATATATATATATATATATATATAACCTCTACATGTTTCATGGACAAAGTTCACCTCATAGGAGTGAATTGTATATAATAAATAATGACATCACAAAGCGATAAGCTTTCCGAAGAATTTTTTTTCGAAAAATGTATATTTTAAGCTTAACTCCTCAGGCAAATTTGTTCGGTTTCGGGAACAAACCGCTATTACCCGCAGAGTCAATTTGTTCGCTTTCCGAAACAGCTCATTTGGTCTCATAGAAATCGTTGTGTCTCCCTTACCGTCATATTTAGAAATATGAAATAAACGGTGTTAGAAAGAGAAAAAACTAAGCTTTATATTCTAATACAGAATTAGTAAAATGCGCACCTTTATGAAACCGAAGGTTTCAACCCAATTTGAAAAGAAATTATTTTATTTTATTTATTTATTTATTTAACGCCCAGAGGGCTTTTACATGTGGGTGGTACAAATTTAATGACAGTTTTGAAACATAAGAAAGAAAACAAAGAAATAATAAAAATAAAATTACATAAGTATATGCGAGAAACAAAATTAAAAATAACAAGAACATAAATTAAAAAATACAGCGATTTGACTGGCTTACAAAAATATAACTTCCATTTAGGAATAGTATTGAAATAGGTCTTTCTTGGTGAAAAAGCTGTCTAGATTGCATTTAGTTCGGGTTGAATCTTGCGATCATACATAAAGACAGTTAAATAATGTGCGGTTAAAAAATGAAGACATTGTTGGTAGTTCTTATTCGAATTATGATACAGTTAAAAGTGACCGAAGCGGATAGGGTCCCATTAGCTCAGTGGTAGAGCGTTGCCCCGGCAAGGCAAGGGTCCTGGGTTCGAGTCCTAGATGTGACCGTATCCTTTTCTGATTTTTCTGTTTCAGATTTTCGTTTAGAAATCGCTAATATTGTCTTCAATAATTAGTTAAATATTATATTATATTTCTCCCGAACAGGTAACAGTAGGCACACACGTATTCCCATTCGAACTTCACGTGGAAGGGAGTATTTATATTTCCAAGTACACGCATAATAAAGTAAGCGATATATCCAGAATATTAAATTTCCAAATATATATTTAATTCGCATAAATGTATACTTGAAATTGTACACGTTATGATGTAGTACCTACTTTAGAGCTTTTAGACTTTTGCCAAAGCATACACCTTCAAAGGTCGGAATTGCACCTGCCGAGTGCTCGGCGAGACAGTGAATTCGGCCGAGTGCTCGACTGTATTACTCGACGATATTTAAAAATTTAGAATTTTTTAGGAGTGTGTGACGTTTGTTGTAAAACTCTCTTATTTTTTATCTCTTTCCTCCATGGCGAAACCATGTTAACAGCACTTTAAATTAATCTCATCAAACTGACTCGCCCACTGTCTCCTCTACGTGTGATCACCTCTACTCTCCAATAAGTTTCTCAGCCGAGTAACAAAGCTAGTGACTCGGCCGAGCACTCGGCAGGTATAATTCGACCTTAGAGACTAGATTTGACAGCGTTTTTTCTTGTAAACACAAGAATAATATTAATTTTAATTAATAACGCCCCTTTTAGATAAGTAAAAATTAAATTTATTTTATTCATTGGTTTTATTTTAGCCATTTGTACATCAACAAGTTTACAAATGTCTAATTTATAATTAATAAAATTATTACGTTTTTATAATTTATTACTTTTTTAATGTTTTTTAGATTAACCCCACAAAAGAGGTTCTGAGGAAAATAATATCCCTGCAGGGCCTACTGTGTCATCTTTGGGGATGCTGTGTGGTGAGTTTTTTTCAAAAAAAGGAACTAGAGGAAGATAGCAATAGTGATCAGTTGCAGAGAGGGTATCCTGAACAAACCTCACCCGGTGAACCCGGTCACCCCTGCTAAATAACCAAAAGTAGCGAACCACTTGCGGTAACCTATGGCAGAGGTTTCCGATATATGGTTCCCGGGCGGCGGTACGCAAACCCGCCTCCCAAATTGTAATTGATTCATATGGCTCCTACAATCCAACTTGATTCCCCGGGGCTAGAATAAACTGCTTTGTCCTTTTTTTGGTACCCTAATTTCACTATACTTTCTTATATAATGTCTGCGAATATCTTTCTTGTACATAATTTTGATTAACAAGTATTTTGGTAATAGTATGTTTTTTTTTTTTATTTTATGTATAAATATCATCGCGTTCAAGATAAGCATCTGTTTCACTGTTAGCCATATTACATGGTGTTAAATATATTACATGGTATTTTTTATTGGTTTCGGTTTCAGTCTGTATTTGCTGTCAATATATTTTCTATATCTAATCTTCCTATGTTTTGTATATGAGATTTAAATGTTATAAAATTGTTGTCAGTTTTGAATGAGAGTGGAATTTTGATGTAGATTTTAATACTATTAAATAAGAAGCACCTTTTCCCAATTGTTGTATCTGTAGTTGCTTTTTTGTTGTGTTTTAGACCAAGATCTAGTGTTTCTAATGTACGTGTTAGTTGTTATTTCTTGTGTTTTCTATTTATGAATGTAAAGGAGTATTGTTTTACAATAGAGCTGTTTAATTGACATTATGTTAAGTTTGTTGAAGATTTCGACAGTGCTAGTTCTTACAGGGACTTACAGAAGAATTTTCACTATGACTTTTTAGATTTTAATGAGTGATTTTGGGATATTGTCATTTGACTGACCCATCTCTATTCTAAGAGTGATTGGCAGAAAGCCATGTCAATCTTGATAAAGTCATTTTAAACAATAATTAAAATATACTGTTCGATTTTAAAAATTATTTCAGAAATCATAAACTTATTCATGTTTACCTGACCTTTACATGACCTAAATAGGCTTTATTTTGTTCTAAGATTCCGGGTCTAATTACTTTCTACTCTAATGGGACAGTAATAATTCGAAGGAGGTAAACTCACTTGAAATGCATGAAGTTAGTTGAGTTAATCAGAGGGAAGAGAGCGCGGGGTCCGCTGGAGGGCGGACGCTCATCTCAGGGGCGGGGGCTCCTCGGGCTGCGGGGGCGGGGGTGCTCGGACTTCTCGGGGGCCGTGTCGCGGGGCCTGGCGCCGAGGGGCCGGCTGTTGGGGCCCTCTAGCTAGTCAACTGGAAACTGGGGGACACAATCTGGAAAGAAGAAGACAACAATGAAATTCAATGAAAGAAAACTATTTTTATAAATTTTTGATGATTTGTCATATTGCACGCAACGTTGACAGTCAATAGTCAACTCCGTAGCAAATTATTTTCGTAATTTTCGAATGTTCATTTTTTGGGTTCGTGGACAGTTGAGTCAATTGTTGTATATATAACTTACAGGTTTTCAATAATTTTGAGTGTGAGATATTTGTTTACGCCCTTATGCCTGCTTTACACTATACTTTTTTTAATACAGACCACCATATCGGGACCCATATGAAAAATCTTCGCTTAACAAGATAATTATTTTCATACTTACAATTTCACAGATAGAGGAAATATTGCTTTTGGTTTTATTAAAGAAGAGAAAATAAGAAATGTATGTTTTGCATTCGAGGTCGACTGATCACAGAACTGCTAGTTAAATTCCATTGACGTAGATATTACCAAGGTTCTCTTGAATCTTTGAACGGTATAACAATATGCAAGTGTACCTTTCAAGGGCGAGCTGAATTGATTTTAAATGTTTTTACGTAGCAAGGCAAGAAGAAGGCGTAGCGTGTTTGTTAAAACAACCTTCTTAGTTTCACCGTAGGCCTTTGTTTCTTACAAAAAGGGTTAATAATTATAAAAGAATTTGACTTGGTGAACGATTACCAACGAAAGATCATTTGGGATTAGCGATTCAATGAAAAAATTATTTGAGTTTTCTCGAGTTATAAATTTTTTTTTTTTCATTAATAACAAAAATATACACGAATTATAAATAAATATAATACAGTTATTAATTACATAATATATGTATTTGAATGTACCCCCGTAAATAAGTAGGGCTTGTGTGTATGGGGGTGTTACATTACACCAGAACTACAATAATAACATGCCTTAAGAGGTAAAACCGCGCCGTCTTTATTACTAGCAACTTAATTTTGATTTGAGGCCAAAATACCCAAACAATCTAAAAAAAACTTTTTTTTGGTCGAAAATATGATCTATATATTCTCTATTTTTATTTACTCTTTATATTAATGTACACTATATGTTTATATACTGTCTATGTTTACGAGTATATACTCTCTATGTTTTTTTTTTTATTTGGTACAATATTTTTTACATTTTAAGTTTTTCAGTAATGTAGGCCTCACTGGGTGGCTTGCCCGTGCTGAGGCCTTCATTTTATAATATAAAAATATAATCTACATAATACATTTAAAGAAAAAATAATACATTTAAAATATGATCTTGTGTGTTTGTGAGTGATGTGTGTTTATATTGGTTTTGTGTGTTACGTGTAGGTTTTATTTTTATTACATTTTGATAATATTGTCTTTTTCGTTCTTTAATCCATTTTATAATTTTGTGTGTGAATTTATTTTTATTTTCCTCAAGTTTTACACTGTTCTCAATTTTAATTTCAAGTTTTACACTGTTGAAAGCTTTTATAGCATGGTATTGGTAGTGTCTTTGTCCAAAGCTTGAATTTACTGTCGGAGTTTTTATGTTTTCTTTGTACGCTTGTCTAACTGGTCTGTTAGTGTTATTTTGTGTATGTTGAAATTTATTTTTTTGTCAAAAATGTAGTTTAGTAGTGTTTTAACGTATAATTGGCGTATATCTAGTACGTCAGTACGTTTAGTACGTTTATATACTCTAGTCTAGTACGTTTATATACTCTCTATGTTTATATACTCTTTATGTTTATGTGCTCTCTATGTTTATATACTCTGTATGTTTATGTGCGACTAATTTGTCTTCTAAAGCTAATCAGTATTTTGTATTATAAAGATAAGCTCATCTTTATTAATTTATTTTATCGTATTTACATCAAAAGTTAACTTTAATACAAATAAATAAAATACATCCTCACTAGATATTTGCTGTAACTTTTGATTTTTAACAAAAAATCAGTTTGGTCGAGAATTCTGTCCTCAAATCGAAAATTTAATTATCTGAAAAAAAAAAAGTGGGTGTGTCAAGCCTACGCAAGACAGAAGTGAAACTTCTAGTATTCCTCTCTCTCTATTTTCATTTCATCATCTCTATTTTCTCTCTTAGGTTAGTTTGAAAATTAGAGGTTAAAATGAAATTCTGTACCAAACCGTATGAACCACAATCAATTACGTATTTCACTCGTATTACACTCACGACGCAGTATACTAACCAAGCAGCTGATGCTTGGCGTGGCGCAGTTCGCTGGTGTCTGAGAGAGAGGAAAGAAGAGAAGAGAGAGAACGTTCGTGAGCGGCTCCCCCACCTCAACAAGCGCATATGGTGAGAGAGGGACAGTGAACGGTGAGCGGTGGTGGGGGTACCCGCATTTTCGTGTCGATCCTGACTCGGTTTTACTCCGTCCCCGAAAATCCATTACGCGCCTAAAGAAGTTTCACTTCAACAATATTTATATACTGGAATACGAATGGAACGGCAAAGCGCGCGACGCGAGCGCTCTCGACGGACGACTAAACCAGACTGAACGGCGGACGGACGGTACAGGAAAGCCCTGTCCACGTCTGTACCACAGCTAAGGCATGCGCCAAACAAAATTATACTACCGAGTAAAAAAGTACTTAAATAAAAGACATAAAAACTTTTATGCGCATGCTAATGATTTGTTGCTTTTACTGAAAACAGTGAACGGTGAACGGTGAGCGGTGGTGGGGGTACCCGCATTTTCGTGTCGATCCTGACTCGGTTTTACTCCGTCCCCGAAAATCCATTACGCGCCTAAAGAAGTTTCACTTCAATAATAAAGCACAGTCAGGGAATTGGCAACAATGTATTTCTTGTTGGGGGATGAAAGAAATGTTCGAACGTTGTCATGGTCATAATGCGAAGTAAACAAATAAAATATTATTTAATTTGTTTACTACGCCTTGCGTCGCGTGGGACAGCCGGGGATTATTATCAAAAATATAATAATTGTTTATTTGTTCTAACACATTTATAAAATGATTAACTATATATTGACTATGGTAGTGGGGAGGAGAAGGAGATGGGTAATCTGATGACCCAACAAGCCATTTCAAGCATATTTTCAATCCTCAGTGGTGGTCTTACAAAAGGGCGATAATGAGAATATCTTCCACTATGGAACGTGCCGCAAATATACTATTTATTGTTTTATATGGGATTTGAACCCGCGACCTGATTGATAGTAGAGAGCCACGACCACGTAGGCCGTCAATAGTGCAAATAATGTCGTTGTATCATCAAGGAATGAAATCCACGAATACTTTTAACATTAATTAATAAAAAATTAGAACATAAATACAGTACTAGATTCACGCGCAATGACAGGTTAATAGTTCCGAAATTTAATAATAAATACGGACAGAGAACGTTTAAATACAACATACCGAAGATATTTAATTTATTACTTGACACTATAAAGCAATGTAAGTCTATGAATAAGGTTAAATATATGGTGAAAAATTGGCTATCGGAAAAAAAATATTACTTTAATATGTATGAAAAAATTGTTGATTCTGTAGATATAAGATATAAATTATAACTGCTTATTATATTTTTTTCACCTGTAAACAACCAACTTTATTTTGAAGAAAAGGCTTTGTTAGTGCTAAATTTCCCACTAGATTGCGTCGAAACATATTATATCTACATCTGTTGGTGAAATATTTTGATTTGTCAAATATTATTATTTTTTTTATGATAAACTATGTTTATAAGACAAGGTTTTTTATGCAAAACACGAAGGATATCAAATTATTATAAGCAATTTTCTTATAAACATTAATGATGGGGTGAGGTTTAAACCCACTAAACCTTAATTATGGTCGCCATTGAATTGTAGGCTTATGATGTAAGTCCCCGCATTCCGAATAACTATCGATTCATAAAATATTTCTTTATAAGTTACTTAAAAAAATATATGTTATTTTGTAAGATAATATCTATAGGTACATTTGTAAAGCAGAAACGGTAATTATAAGAAATTCTTGTTCAAAATACTAAATCTGTATGTATGTATACTCTGTACTGCTCTTTGGTTCGTCCCCATCTTGAATATGCTTGTGTTTTTTGGTATCCTTTTTATGTCCATATTGGCCAAATTAAATCCGTTTATCATCGGTTCTTAAGGTTCCATAGTAAGCGTTCAAAGATGGTTTGAAAGGGAAATATGTAAATACAAATGTTAGAGGGAGCGCGCTAATATTAAAAACAAACGATAATAATTAAGCGAAAATGGTGAAAATATTAAATAGAAACACGAATCGTTTGAAATAGAGCAAAAATCTCTTGACAAATGCTTGCGTTGAATTTAAAGATACACTATGATTTTTTCATGCCTATAACATATTAAATAACAGAACAAAACGTGTTTTTAATCTTTTTCGGAGCTACTTTGCGATTTTTTTCTATCGAAGGAATTTTATATAATTTCTTTGGAATTTAAAAACTTTAAGAGTTAACGAGAAACTTGTTATAAATCTGTAGAAATTGGGTATTGGGGGGCTTAAGAGGGATTGCTAGGAGTCTTGGATTAGAAAGAGGAAATTACTCATATGGTCAAATTGGGCTAACACTAAATCATTCTCCTTTAGAATATACCATTCTTTACTGTAAAAATTAACATTTTTTATTATAATATTTCGTGTTATTGTTTTGTAAATTGGACGTAATTCTGTTAATAATTAAATATATAAAAAATAATGTTTCTTTGTTTTTCTAGTACGCGTTTTTATACTCGGAGAAAACTTGCTGATTAATAAACTGTTAATTTATTAAAAATCTGGTCAAATTTTCTTGTAAAAAACGTGGCTGCAGAAATGAATAGATATAGTTTCTAACAAAGGGTGGCGGAACACGTGTTCATAATCAAACACTGATATGTTATATGTCTGTATTGATATTTATTAGGGAAAGAACAAGTGCTCTTGATATATTCTGAATGATTTATATTTTATCAGGAAACTGGAATGCTATCGTTTATTTAACAGCATCATTTTTCCGTGTACCATACGTCCGATTGTTGTGAAGCTTTTTTCTATTAGTGCCAGGGGTGTTAAGATAGTAGTTTGAATGGCAGAAAAGGTCGGAGACGTCCGAGGAAGATTTAACCCGTTCAGCCCCAGTGTTAATTCAAATTAACATGAACTTTGTGATTTTTTTCACCGTAACGGTAGCGATTTAGAAAAACCTTTTTTTGGTTTTCTTATAGCTTCTAGTCTTTTCTGTGGCGTCTATTTTCTCTGCTCGGTTGAAATCCTTATTCCCGCCACAACAACGATAAATATTTTGACATCTGCTGATTATGAGTTTCATCGAATTTCTGCCGTCATTGATTACTTAATTTAAGATATCAATATTTTATACTCGAATTACAAATATTTTAACGCATTGATGTGTTCTATAATAATAACATCAGTTCGATTCACTGTTCACAGTTATTAGCCAGAATATTGTAAATTAATTTCAATGTTCATTTAAATTAACACTGGTAGTGACGAACAAGTTTTCGACTAGTATGGCGAATTTTTAAAGATTTATTATCCTAGATTATTTCTTTACTTCTGAATGAATTTGATTTAAAATGTTATTTATTTGTGCCTTAGAGATTATCACTACATTGTAATTGTGCATTTTTGACATGAAACAGTTATTTGTATTACTTTTGGGTTATGTTTATTTTACCTCACTATTTAAAAAATACCCTCTGACGCCCAATGTTAATCCAAATTAACATAGAAAAATTAAAAAAAAAAAATAAATACCAAAAATTTTATATTTTATATATGTGGAAACAATAATGCGGGTATGAAAGGGTTAATGCATTATCTCTACACTGGGATGAGATACGGAGTTGATATTAGTAAAAAAAAAATTTTTCAAGTCATAAATATTATTTTTTAAAGGTGTGTTGAATAGTCACTGTGTTGAGTTAGCATGGAACCAGCACATAAGCATCAATTGAGCAACGTCATTATTCCGCATTCAAGTTTTTTTTATAATACGAAGCGTCACATTTTGAAGTCAAACTGATTCTTGCCAAAACCAAAAATTGTTTTCAGTGTTCAATTGTTTTAATACTTTACGCGTATTAAAGAACCAAAAACCTCTAAAAATTTATTCCAATAAGGATTTTATTAAATCATTGATTAAACACTTTTAAATTAAATACAGTCCAATCGCGAAAACATCGCGCCTCGCTGCAAATGCATTGCAATTTTGAATTCCATACTAAGGTTCCTCGGCGGGATTAGGTTAAGACATTGACCGGGGGCGGCGCCACCTATCCGCACCCTCCCCCCCCCCACCCCCGGTAAGCCGAAAAGCCTCCCCAAGCCACTCCCACCACGCGACGAGGAGGATTAATATTTATGTTTCTTGAAACCTGAAATATAGAACCCAAAATTGGGCTCAATGTGCGGGTTAGTACTTTGTGTGACAATTTTTTCAAAGTATCCCGAGGTGTTTAAAACGGTAACCGGATAAATCAGCACAATGATAATTCATCACATCTTTAAAAAGTTATATAAAGTCATGGAAAGTGATGAAAAAAAACTTTATTAACTGGGTTATTTAGGTTAGGTTAGGTTAAAAAAATAATTTTCATCGTTTCTAATGACTTTATATCAATTTTTAAAAGTGTGTTGAATTGTCACTGTGTTGAGTTATATATAGTTGTAATACGAATAGTAAGTAAATTATAAATCATACATTTAGTGTTTTTTCTGTAATAATTATAAATGTGTTTTATGCTTATAGTGATTTATTTATTATCATCAGGGCAGGTGTGGACGCTGTGTGTGACGAATGGACTCTGTAATGCTGTCCTAACGTTGGCTAAAGAAAGAGGTAGCGCAACGCGGTATAATACCCCAAAAATAAATCACTTCAATACTTTTGGCCGTGAAAATCTCAAATCATATTACATGGTGTTCTTTTTGATCAGCTAAGTGGTTTCGGTTTCAGACTGTATTTGGTGTCAGTATATTTTCTATTTCTGATCTCCCTGTGTTTTGTATCCAGCTTTTTATTTGAGATTTAAATGTTATAATACTAACATAGCTAACACAGTAGGCATAGGAATAGGTATGTGAAACATGTTACTCTGTGGTCGTGAAATTGTAAATGCCCAAAGAATTAAAAACTACTTGAAAAATATTATACTTGAATTATTTTACGTTATCCTTTTCTAGGGGATGACAAGCTTTACAGCAAGGGTTCCCAACTACTCGAACGCAAAATAATTAATGTAATAATAAAACAATGATTTTTTAACAAATTATTATTTCCGTTTTTCAAATTTACACATATGGATTAATAAAAATTATATTAGTAACTTTTAGTCAATTATTACAGTTAAAATGTCAAATTAGCTCAGGTTTAGGTGTTTGGCAACTCCACGGCAAGTCTGAGGTTCTGGAATCACAATTTTCTTTTTAGAGCGATTAATATTGTCTTAAGTGATTAATATTGTATTAAATGATTAAATATTGTCTTACATGATTAATATTATCTTAAATGATTAATATTGTCTTAAAAGGTCAATATTGTCTGAAATGATTAACTTTGTCTAAAAAGATTAAATATTGTCTTAAATAATTAAATATTATCTTAAATGACTAATATTATCTTAAATGATTAATATTGTTTTAAATTATTAAAATATTGTTTTAATGATTAATATTGTCTTAAATGATTAAATATGGTCGTAAATGCTTAATATTGTCTTAAATGATTAATATTGTATTAAATGATTAACATTGTATTCAATGATTAAATGTTGTCTAAAATGATTAATATTGTCTTAAATGGTCAATATTGTCTGAAATGATTAACATTGTCTAAAAAGATTAAATATTGTCTTAAATAATTCAATATTATCTTAAATGATTAATATTGTCTAAAATGATTAATATTGTTTTAAATTATTAATATTATAATTTTTTGTCTTAAGTGATTCAATATGGTCGTAAATGCTTAATATTGTCTCAAATGATTAATATTGCATTAAATGATTAACATTGTATTAAATGATTAAATGTTGTCTAAAATGATTAATATTTTCTTAAATGATTAAATATTACACTTTGAGGTTTTCCAATTATAAAAAGTATATGCTGGTCGTAGGAAAACAATCATAGTGTATATCTAAACTATAAGTCATATTGTGTAGAAGACGATATTCGTTAATGATACAAATAAATAAATAATAAAAAGATTGCTTGATTCGTGCTAACCTGTTAATGAAAGTGTTTATAGGTCATAGTTTTGAAAAAAAATTTAGAAAAAAAAAACACCGCATAATAATTCTTGTAAGATTGTTGATCTTCTCAGCCGATCACTACGAAAACTTGGGTAAAATGTAGCTTCCGATTAGAGTTGGATCGATCGATCATTTTATACTGGTCGATCATAGCCCGCTGCGAAGGGAGGGTACTCGTGTCGAGAGTACCCGCTCATTGATCGGGTATATTTAAAAATTAAAAAAGTTAGAGAAGAGAGATTGATGCGCCGGCCGCCGTTTGGTCGAAAGTACCCGTCGTACCTGAGAACCGAGTACTCGTCACCTGATCTTTAATGGGATACTTTCGTTTGGCGTAGGTAGGTAGTAAGTAAATAACAGCCCATGTGGGATTTCAGGTAGGTATCTACCGATCTGTCTATTTGTCTGTCGCGATATCGAGATTCGAGATGCTCGGTCTACAAAATTCATACATATGCTAAGGTTGGTCGCCTGACAATCGAATCTTTTTTGAAAAGTAACTCGATCACTCATCGGTGGTTCGTATCGGGTTACAATGATCGGATTGTTTACGATCGACCTAGGACTACCTACTCACAACATCAAAAAGGATTGGAATCCTTTCATTACATTAAAGCCTCTAAGGACTGCATGCATTACATATGTTTAAATATGCCCAAATGCGGGATGCCGGCTTATAATTAGAGTCATTTAGAATAATGTTTTGATTTCGTTTATAATTGGTTATAGAATTAGGGCTACTCAGGCATCTGTTCAGGTTCTGGGGTTTCTCGTATATTGATTGCCAAAAATCTATATATCTTCGCTTGATCAGTTTGTGAACCCGTGACACTCTGCTAAGAGCCACATTCCTTACTCGTCTCGTCTGGACTGCAACAAATTAAGTAAGAACCTCCTCGTATTAGATACCAGATACTGCAGTGCTTCCAATATTACGGAAGGGCGAGTAGCAGATTTAAGGGAGAAGACAAACAACTCTTTGAACAACAAAAATGTCCTTATCGTGGAATCCCGCCAGAGTCCAGACCCAAGAATCGCAGCACACTGGAAAAAGTTGTTGGCCTCGTCAATCTAATGCTTCTTATAATTGTACATATTTTATCGGATGTGTGGGATTGCACAAATGTCCCCACATGCCGGAATAAACTCGTTATTATTATTATTTTTATTAACGTCCAGGAATCATGCAATAAAGTTCTTACCAATTTCATCATATTACGCCCAATTTAAATGGGCCAGCGTGCTGCGTACAATATTTTCTGAGAAGTGCTGACCTTTAAAAAGAATTCCATTAAATTTTTTTGCATTTATCATGTAAGCACTAAACTTTTTATAAACCTAATAAAATCACGGAGCGTGAGACAATTTCTCGTTTGATAGATTTTACAGATTTAAAGAAATAAAATATAAATACATTTTTATTTTGTTTTCCGTTTTTCTGGTTTGTTGAGTACTAGCAGAAGAAAAATAACGTAGACAGTTCCTCCCTTTGTTTTATTTATTTTTTTATTTTATTCAAATTGTACAATTTCTTACAAATTACAGATTGGGGTCTAGGTCGTTATAATTGTACCGTTTATATTATGTATGTACGTGATAAGAAGCATTCCATATATAAATATAATATTGATGTGCGATAGTGACCGTTCTTCTATATTGATGTGTGTGATAGTGACCGTTCTTCTATATTGATGTGTGATGGTGACCGTTCTTCTGTATTGATGTGTATGATAGTGACCGTTCTTCTATATTGATGTGTGATGGTGACCGTTCTTCTATATTGATGTGTGATGGTGACCGTTCTTCTGTATTGATGTGTGATAGTGACCGTTCTTCTATAATTAACAAAGCCTTTACTAAATGATATAATATTGTAGACCTAGTATGAATAAGTCGATGATTGAGGTAGTTACGTAAAATTTTACTTGTTTTCACACATTATATTTTTAAATCGATACCTGCGTATGTAAGTTATATCAAAGGTTAATAAAAACAGTCCCTTACGGTGAAATTTCATTAAAACGGTTTGAAAATTTTGTAAACTCTACATGTTTTTTAACTATAAAATTAGCGGTAAACACCAGATTTTATTTTCTAGAAGATGAATTAGTAACTTCCCGAGGTATTCGTTTAGAAACATCTGAAATTTTAGTAATACGTTCATCAAAAATAAATCAAATAAACCCCATGGAAAGATATATATGTTTAGATCTGCTAGGGCAAATTCAACCGTAGGTCTGTCCAATACACCAGGGCCAAGCATCAAATATTTTTGTGCATGACTTCTTCACTTACGTCCTTGAAATTCCAACTTTATTTTATAATATGCGAAAGACACGACCTCTCTTTTAGATGACTATAGCAGGGCAACTTTCATGGAGCGAATTTGGTAATCAGTAACAAATTTTCTATTTTATAGTTAAGATATCTTCTCTTGTGGGGGCGTCGAATTGTTGATTGATATCAGATAATTATTTAGCCACCGTCCTGAGTGGGTTAAAGTGGTTTATGTTGCTTTTAACCTATTACTATTTAATGACCTTCAACACATTCAGGTCACTGCATCCCGACATTTGAACTTTGTAAGTTAACACAAAGAAACTTTATAGGTTTTTTGATTTAACAACGTGTGGGGAGATAATATTGAAAAAGGAAATAACACGGTGTAGGTAGATAACATTGAACGTAGAAATAACACGGCGTAAGTAGAATTTATTGAACAAGGAAATAACACGGTGTAGGTAGATAACATTGAACGTAGAAATAACACGGCGTAAGTAGAATTTATTGAACAAGGAAATAACACGGTGTAGGTATGTAGATAACATTAAACTTAAAAAAATAACCTTGGACTTTATAAGACCTGGACGGAACTACTCGGGATAAATTTGAAGCCGCGGGGTGAGGAAGAAGATGTGTTCTTCAAAATAAGAATAGTTTCGCATCTCGTCCATTACATTACCAGGTCACCTGCATGAACACTTGTTCAGATATATTCTGAATGAGTAATATTTTGTTGGGAAATGATCATGCAGTCAAATTTTTAACAGTATCTTGATTAAAAAAAGCCGTACACTTTTTTCTCCGCACAAGCTACAATATCGAACAGATACAGATAATAAAAACAGAAATTTCATTATCAAGCTACGTTTTACTTAGAACGAGTTGTTTTCTCAGAATTTGAACAATTCATCAAATTTCAAAGTTGATTTTCAAGTTCTGTGAAGGTTCTATTCAAGTTCTGTTATTACTTCAGTTTTGTGAAGCAACTGGTCAACAATGATAAAATAATAGAACTAAAACAGAACCTCCACAGAACTTGTAAATAGACATTGAATTTTGATGAATTTTTCACATTGTGTAAAACACCCGTCCTTAGATTATACTAAAAAACCTTCTAAAATGGTTAAATGCTTAAATTTAAAAATAACGTAATTTATATAAGCCGTTAGTGCGAGGCCTTGTGACCACTATTCAGAACCATAAAATTGTCAGGATGGTATTTTAAGCCAATTTTATTATATTCTCTACCTTGTGACAAAATAGGGTTACAATTTAGGGGAGTGATGGGCAACCAATGTTCAAGAGAAAAAAAAAACAAAATTTTCAGTCATTTCAGTGCAATTAAACCAACTACCTGAGAGGATTGGGTCTTGTTAAAAAAACAATTCGAAATAATCATTTTTTTCTTAAAACATTTTTTTTTACTTGATTTAAAAATGTTACCTACATTTCTAAATTATATATATATTTCTTACAATAAAATTTAAAAACGTATTTCAACACCTTTCAAAACAGTTTTTAACAGTTGATACTTTCAGAAATATTCCATTTATTTGGATTTTATCGCAAAGCGGAAATCCACTCAAATTCTACGACTTTCTGACAGCGTCTTTAAGAAATTTGGTCGATATATCGGAGCCTAAGGGGTTAAGTCCGGTTTGAGGACGTTTTAACCATACAAATGTCACTCCCCGTGGTAATAAGCCAAATTTTTCCTTATTCGGACCTTACGCGCCGCATTACGCCGCGTTACAAGTTATATTTCCACCGCGTTGCAAGTTATATATCCACCGCATTACAAGTTATGTTTACACCGTTTTTCAAGTAAGGGGGTTGTGTTTATTCTATACAAATGTTCGCCCTAGTAAAATGTATCCGAAGAAACTAAAAAAAAATGCTGGTTGTATTTTTGTTTTTAAAACATTTGTATTGTTATAGTGCGCGTTTATATAAGAATGAATTTGATTGCTTTCGAAAGCACGTTCTAATAGTGAAATAAATTAGTAAAGATAAAATTTTTACATTATTCACCAAAACGGCCCAATTTAAAGGGCTAATTTAGCGTCATATGATATCATGGCCACATCAGCCAAGACCTGGTGGCAAGGAGCACAGGTCTCGACGCGAGACCGCTAATTGCAAAGTCCGTGTTGTCACTAAGTAAACTTCACTGTTTAAAATCACTATGCTGTATTATGATTGCGGTAAAATAACATACAAATCAGTAGTAACAACAAGTATCAACAACAATCGCCACCATTATTTGCAACCTGTCGTTTTACCCGATGGCATTGACATTATCACATATATAACTTATGTTTTTACATCATTTTTTTAAGATCGATTTGTTCTTTCTAATAATAATTATATTATACAACAAAACTTTTAGGTTTGTACTTCAAAATATTTATGTTCCATATATACAGGGTTATCGGCACGTACCTGACAAACTTTAACCAGCTATTCCTTAGCACATTTGGAGTAAAAAATGTTATGGGCACTTTGCTGTTCGGTAACATTTTTTTCAATTAAAAACAAAAAATAAATAAATAAATCCACACTCCGTCACTGTCATTGGCATTGTTTCTCGTGTTCAAAAGCTGTTATTAGCAAGTGTGTCAAAAAGCGTCCTCGCTCTTTCATACACACTAAATAATAATTATTAAAAATGAGACGAATGGTGGCATGCCGTTTCGTTGTGATTGTAAAAGCGCGCCAATATAGGTACGTACGTACATTATTCAACGAAACTTGAATAAAATATTGCCAGATGGGTTTTCAAACTTTGACAAAGGATAAAACATTGGTGACATGTGGTGAAAATATGAATGGTAAATTTTTTATTAAAAAAAATGTTACAGGACAGCAAAGTGCCCATGACACTTTTTACTCCAAATGGGCTAAGGAATAGCTGGTTAAAGTTTGTCGGGTACGTGCCGATACATCCTGTATACAATATACATCCTTTTTTCATTGTGATAAATGCATTAATTAATAATTTCATAATGCCAGTCCGTTTTTTTTTATCAATGACCTTCTAACTTAAATTCTAGTATTTTATTGTTACAAATAGTTAAAATAATTTTCAAAGTTTTAAATAAAATCCCACGTTTTTTTCAACTGACGCTGAACTTCGTATGACACTTTATCTTGTCACTAATGTTATTGTATTGAAGCAAAGTGCAAAAATACTTCAATGACCGCTCATGATAAACAGTTTATCGGTGTTTAAAAACCTGCGTTACTACGAAAGAAAATAGATTGTAGACCATAGATATATTACTCACGTAAACTGGTTTTGATGTGAGAACGTGTCAGAATCAGCAGATTCAGTCGTACCAACCAAGCGTTGTGTTTTAATGTGATGGTGTTTTATTCGCTTTTAAATGAAGATTTATAAATTCTACTTATAATAATATACAACATAACTTATTAATATATTTATAAGCTATAATATTTTTCACTGGAGTTCCTTATTCCTTAATAACTTACTGTTTCAAAGGTTGTGTACCACTGTTTGAAGGGCTGTTTCGAGCCTCAGCTGCCTAAAAGGCCCGCCACCCAGTTTCCAATTAAAGATTCATATATTTATATCTGGCAGCAACCAGTTACAGCGATAGTCCTAAATCCTCAGATCTGCCGGTAACTTGCGCCGGGCTTAATTTCCGAAAAGATTTCGAAAACTTTCAAACTGACTTCTTGCAAATCTTATATTTAATGCTTGGAAAATTAATAAATACTGGAGATGTTCGAGCTGAGATCTCGATATTTTGTGCGGAAATTACAATATACAGGGTGTATAAGAACGCCGAAAGACTTCAACCAGCGATTCCTGGCCATATTTTAATTCATATCTTTTCAATTAAATATTTTTCCATCATTTATATTTTCTAGTAGAGTGTAAAAATTTCAAGGATTCTCTTGAGATTTGATTAAGTGAGAAAAGAGCCCATGAATAGACAGAGAATGAAAATAAATCCTAAATTTAGCAGGCGAGTTAATATTCTTATCTGTAGATATTTATAATAGAGGATGAAAAAGAGGAAAAGCTTTTAGCTTTTGTGGTGCTTAGGTGAGATGTTATTATTTCCTTTTGATTTTATGTGAGTGTCATACAAGAATCCCAACTGGTCAGAGCTATTAGATCTAAGGCATCTCCTTTAGCTATTAAGGGTATATTATTGTGAGGCTGAAGGTTGTGGGAAAGGGAGAAATGGGCGAGATGAATGTTGGGAAGTGCCTTCCTGACTATTCAGATCTGATTACTAAACTAACCATCACGTTGATTCACCGCGGGGGTAGACAGAGAGATTGGACGCACTCCTTGCTTCATACATACCCTTCGATTATTCTGACTCTTGTATTTGGATCACTCGATCGTGTCTTGTCTCCCTCGGGCCCTCGGACTCTTTTAATCATTCACTTTCACATCATACATTTCCCTTTTACTCTTTTTTTACATTTCCAAACCATTTAAGCGTACCTCTCTCAACCTTAATTATTACACTTGTAAGAGTTATTCTCATCATTTCTGACGTGATTATACATCGTTTTAACACACATACATCTCAGGAATCTCAATTCTATGGCATTTTGTCTACTTTCATCCTTCTTCTTTCAGGTGGATACTGGAAGTACCTACAACCCTGATTGCCTAATTGCCCAACCCTATTCCTGGCCCCGCGTATTTCCAGAATCTTGTATATCCTAGCCGGAGTCTGTAACTTGTTCTGTTCGATGTACGACGTGTACTTGCATACCAAAACACATGAAATAGCTGATAATATTGCGAGGAATTCGCCATAATGTTGTTGCTATTTACTTAGTCGGAAATATCCAGGCTGTACGAGTGAACACAAAAACTATACAGTACAGACAATGTATCGCAAACTTCCAGCACAAAGGCCTATAAACAACCAGTACCGAGTACAGTAAGGCCTTTCGTACACGGAGATACTTACAAGCTACGTGACTATGACGCAACTACAAGTAGCCAACCGATATTCTACTCTTAAGTGCTGGTTTCTGTACACGGTAAAACATAAAAAAAAACGATCTAAAAGAAGATTTTGGGTTCAACCGTACAACGAAATAAATTTTAATTCTAGGGCATTCGTTGCCGCCAAGGAACTACATGAGAATGATGTCAAATGGACTTTTCTTTCAAAGTGATTTTGGAATACCGCAAGGCACTGTATTGGGTCGTTTACATTTCATACTGCATGTTAACGATATTTATCAACAAAACCTCAGTGGAAGAGAAGAAACATAAAAAAAATTAGCTTCAACCATACAACCATAGGGCATTCGAAGCCGCTAAGAAACTACATGAGAATGATGTCAAATGGACTTTTCTTTTCTACCTCAATCCATGCATACTTCGCTAAATCCTTTCTTACGTATTTCGAAAAATTATTGTTATATAAGCTTGGATATTTTCTCACCTCCAGAAAAAATATCAACATTCAAATCATATTCGGACATAATTTCTGTCAAACGAGTAGTCGACGCGTAGCATCGTGTACGAACACTACCTAAAGAAAACTAACAGATAGAAAATATTGCTAATTTATTAAAAACTTGGTCAAATTATTCCTTTTCCTGTTAAAAACGGGACTGCAGGCCTTCAACGACTGAAATGTTTTTTTTTTTTAAACTGTCGGTAAAACACGAATATGTTATGGGGATGTCGGAACACGTGTTCATAAAAATTCTGATATTTTCGCATTTCTTCTTAATACTTATTACGAAAAGCGCAGCTGCGTGAACACGTTTTCAATTATATTCTGAATGTACTGATAGTTTCCTAGGAAATGGCATGCCATTAACATGATTTTAATAAATCAGCCAACTCATTTTTCTCCGTGTAGTAAAATAGTATGGGGGCTATTCACGAGCGACGCGTATGCTACTCGCACAAAACTAGAGTCGCTCGTAAGTAACTTCATGTACGAATGGCCTACGGCCCTGCACAATGCGGTACCTATTAGGAGTGTTTTCACCCGCTGGCTGAGAGAGCTCGAATAGCAATCACAAAAGGCTGCGGAATCTAGGCTATGTTGCTTTGAGAGCTTTGTGCGAATGAAACGCGGAATACGTTACTCAGGGATCAACCGTGATTTTTACACTGAGTCCCGAAATCATGAGAAAATTTGTGTCTGAAAATGTCTCGAACCTAAAAAGCCATGGACAGACATTTGTGCGATTTTGTATGACAAACTTTTGAAATGATTTGTATGCAAAGTTAGTCGTATTATTGGTACTATTTTAATTTATTTTTAAATGCATCTTTTTGAATTTCAATTTTGTTTCCGGGAATGAATGAATGCAAAACTTGGAAGCAAAAATTAATAGTTACTTTCTGACATCCGATGGAGCTGAAACTCGCCAGATAGGCTCGTTTCAATTTTCTTAGGCAATCACACGGAGAAAATATGTGATTTAATGAAATCCTGTTAAAAACGTGATTGCAATCCATTTCATGATAAAATTCAGATGTTCTTTTCACAATAAATATAACGACGAAATGCGACAATAATTGTATTTTTATGAACACGTGTTCCGCCGGACAAATACGCGCACGTATATTTCTATAAAATTGGATGACATTTCAGCAGTTAATATACGAAATAAATACCGGTCCTACCCGATTTTCATTTGGCGAGGTTGTTAGCGCCGGTAAGAAAGGTACGATCGTCAGTCAAACCAAACAAAAAAGACTAATTTAATTAGATCTATTACAGTTCTAATTAAAAAATATTTTTTTTATATTGTTAATGCAATTTTAGCGGTTTATAAGTTCTTTTGGGTATTTGATGTGAATGGGAGTATTTGGAGAATGTAGATGTCGTTAAAAATTAAGTAGTTAAAGACATTTTTCATACACGTTCAAAACTGATCCATCGAATAGCTCCATCCACGGCCTCTTAGGTTCATGGAAAATGTAGTCGATGATAAAAATGATTAAAAAACACAAGTTTTGATAGTGATATTCCCGTTATTAGATTTATATGGATTAAGCATTTTTTGTGTGTTATCAGAACCAAATATTATATTAATCCAAGCTATTAAATGTTTATGTTCTAATTATAATATGTAATAGTGGTGTAAATGGCATACGAATGTATTGGTGGCGGGGTACAGCTTGTATATTTATGGTTGATTTATATTATCCATACTACTAAATTTTAATAATATATAAATGAAATCATCGGGTGATCCCAATGAGGATAACGTCATAATATCTATATATCTATTTTTTACGAAAAACAAAATAATAAAACACTTATTATTAATAATTTAATGGTTAGTACAGCAGCTGACCGGCAATCAGAAGGCTGTGGGTTCAATTCCCGTCGGCGGCATTTATTTTATCACTGGAGATTTGTTTAAATTTATATGGGTAATTCAGAATAATAATAATAAATCTTATCGTTGAGCAAAAATAAAAAAGAGTAATTTTACCCCCTGTTTTCAAATTGTTGTAACATTTTCAGAGGTTTTTGAATTCAGCCAATAATGTTTGCAGCCATTTAAAAAAAGGGTAACTTTCTGGTCGCTGATTGGTATAAAAAATGATACCCCTATAAGTAAATTTTCCGTCACATGACTCTCTCTAAACAAACCACAAGTTGATGAAAAGGGCTCATTTAAAACTATTTACGCAAATAATACACGTTCAAAAGGTTTAATACATTTTTACTTACGTCGTGCCAGTCAGATTAACGGAGTTAATATTTCCCTGTACGCGTCAATGAAATCGGTAGACAACTTATCAAAAAGAACATGAAAAAGCAACGACGCAAATAATCTACGTTTGAATTGGTTGTCACCTTTTTACTATGTTCTTCAATTTAGCGTGGTTTCGTTCGCCGCCGATAGATGGTGGTTTTCCCGCCGCCCGCGCCTTGTTTGGCGCCATATTTGCCGCAATTATTTTTTCTACAACAAATTATGCGGCTGTCGTGTTTTCCATGCCATAGTACCACGGAGCGGTACCTACCTTCCTACCTGCTGAATTATTAACGGGACCTAGCTAACGACCAGACCGTTTGTAAGTGATACATTTATTATTATTATACCCAATTGACGGAGAATTAATAATAATAGAAATCATTGTAGTCATGTATACCCACTGGAGTATTTTTTTCTATATTTTGCTAAAACTTCTTGAGACATCGCTTGTCATAGTATGCCATATTTATAAAACCTAAAATTTGGGATAAACGGCGAAATCTAGGTGGATTCATAGCTTCACAACATACCTCAATTAGGGATGCCATAGTCTCACTAGCTCCAGAAGGTTGGGTTAGGTTATTAACACGTCGATGACACATTTGAAAAAAAAGTCTTTACCGAACCTTTAAAACGGATACCATGTTGAAACTCAAATGGAACGGACAAACCAATTTACAGACATACGAAATTCAAAACGGTTAAGTTAAAACAAGAATCCGCTAGCCAATTATGCTTGTTGTGCTTATTTGTAGTTCTTGTTGTACTGATTTTCGAGAGATTACAGAAGGGAATTAACAAAGCCGAGAAAAAATATAGTCTCAAATTAAAATTTGTTCTCTGGCTAAAAATATCTCAAAAGTGGTTGGGTTTCATCTTCTCACTGGAATTTCTGTGATAACTACAACAAATTTTCTATTCCCATTTTTGGGAAATGTTGCCAGGTTGAAAGACTTGGGGTAAGGGAGAGAGAATTAGTTTTTGAACCTAGATAGCTTCTCTGTATGTTACCTTGATGGGTATAGCCCAAAGTAAAAAAAAAATCCTTAAAATAGAATATTCATTTAGACTTTTAGAAAAAGTCAATAGGTGTCCCATATAAATCGTAAATGTTCGTCCTAGACACTATCTAGGTTGCAAATGTATTCGTTAAAACTTTGTTAGCATTAAAAAAAGATAGCAGCCAAAAATATGGGAAAAATTGTAGAAGATAATATTGTTAAATTCTGAATTTGAAATATGAGATCGACAAAAATTACGAAAAATAATTAAGTCCCAATGGCTTAGTGGTTATAGGCTTTGTCCTGGTAAGACAGATATCCTGGGGTCGATTCTTAGTATAACATTATACATAGTTAATACACTTTTACGTATGTCCTTAAAATGTCTTGATAATTTCGAAGGCCTCCGTGGTCGAGGTGTAAGGCTATAGACAAGCAAGCCGAAGGTCGCTGGTTCAAATCCCGGCGTGCGCAACTAAATTTCATTTGATATCTTGTGTTATTTTCACAATTAATTCAATTAAAATAATATACAGTATATTTTCGGCACGTTCCAGAGTGAAAGATATCCCCATTATCGCCCTGGTGTAAGACCACCATTCAGAATTGAAACGATGCTTGAAATGGCTTTAGCCATGATTGGTGACCAGATCTGAATAGCCAGGTACTTCGCCACCTTCCTCTTAGCCCTCCTAACTGCCTTCAGCCTCACAACACACCCCAATTGGGGATGTCATAGTCTCACTGGCTCCGAACGGTTGGGAGCAGTTGGGACTCTTGAGCGGTATTCACATTAAAAAAGGGATGAATATTATACTTCTTAATCCTTCCTAATGATGTAATGATAACGAAAGAATCCTAAATAGGAAGAAAATGTTTGTAGAGAATTATTTTAAAACCGGAAGAATTTGTAACATACTTAAATAAATAAATTTCCAAAATATCATCGATAATTTCTCTATTCTCTCCATTCTAGATCTATTTCATATTGCATAAATACAGCCCATTGCATTATAATAGTACTCTGGATTTCCCGGAAGAAAAACGTTGCATGAACCTTGTTGGTAATCTAGGTGACTACTACTGACCCCGTTCCAGGGATACCCAACGAGTACAATGACCTGTGATCTAAATAACACCCGCTAACTACCCCCGCGGAATGAACCAATCCATTTTATTCACGAACGTATTGATAGTATGTCCAATGCAGGTGACTTCTAGCACGCGTTTCATGAATCACATTACTGTATACAGGTACATGCTGAAAGCTCATTGCCATTTGTCATTATCGACGCTTGTAACGGAAAGAGATGTTACAAAGGAGCTCTCAGCGGCTGGACTGCGTATTATGGTGGCATCAGTATACTGCTGTCATGGCTACCGAGATCAACTCAAAAACTATACAGATTACATAAAAAATGCATCAGTTGCAGCTGGCACAGCTGTCACTCCAACACTTTTTAACTGCTGATCATATTTATGTTCTATTACTGCACTTAGTGACATTTTGTGGTAAAGATACTGGCTCATCACGTTTGCAAATCATAAAATCATAGTATGGTGTCTATTATTCCCACAGTCTTCCAAAGGGTTAAAAGGAGTACGCAAACCACAAATATGTCTATTCTCTTGGGTAAGAAATCGCTTGGCAAGTGAGTACTTGATTACAGAAATGATCGATTTACGCGAAAAAGATGTTGTTATTCATATTGTGAATAATTTTACAAGAAAGAAAAAAATGTTAATCAATGGAAACTGTCACAAATAATCGCAAGTAATTTTGTAATAAAAAACATTGTTTAATTTTTTACGCTTATGTTTTAATTTTTAATTGATAATGAAACGATAGGAAACGTATCAATTTATCCAAGACAATTTTTTTGGTATTCATAATATAAACCGATTCGCAGTAAAAATTTATCGAAAATGGTGATTTTGCTAATAGCTTCGCCTTGACTGCATTAGAGATGATATCTTAAATGGGTTGTTACCGCGGTTCCAGTTACAGGAGACCGATATAGTTCTTCACCAGTTTTTTTTCAAGCCGTTCCTTAAAAAGAATAAAAAACATGAGGGTTGCTACAAAACTTCTGAGAACAGACGATAAATTTTCACAGCTAGCTATTCTGAGGAACGGGTTCCTAAAAAAATTTAAATATTCATATATCTTCCAGAGAAATAACATCGAAGTTTCCAATGACAGCAATGGAACCGGTTTCGAGTAACCGTGACAGGAATATCGACCATCTATAACTGCATTTGTTAAATAGGTATTCTGCTGATAGCTACCTTGTAACTCCTCTCTTTCTCATAAACAACGCGTGTAAAAAAATAAAGTGAGGTTACGACTTATAACGGAGCTTTTAAAAGTAGTATATACACACGTCGGCATTTTTGGTGAATGTCATACAAATATTATGATACATATAACATCCATACACCCTGCACGCACAACGCATGTGTGAATAAATGTAAAAGTTTTTATCTGGGTCAGTGTGATACGCCCGAAATGTGTTGTTCAAATAAAGCTTTACATTGGCAGTAGAAGGCTTAGAACTCAAAGGAGCATTGCAGAGCAAATCGACATATCAAATCTTGACTACAAAGCAGAAAATCAGTGTGCTGGAACATCAACATTTCTCGACCGGTAGTGAAAATAGTTACAGAAATACTTAATTTTATAGGTCAATTTTTTTTAGCTTGCAACATCTTGAACATGACCTTAGATCACAATCATGAAAGCATCTATCACTGTCATTTGCGAGCTGTGTCACGTGCCTGGTCGTTATCCAATCGAGGTTTTTGTTTACCCGTTTGTCGTTTAAACCTTTGTCATAATATTCTTTATATGTACCTATGCCTTGGTAAAATTATCTAATTGATCACCGTATTTTGATCGATCCGAAATGTATTTAATTTATGAGATGAAATCATCAAAACACGGCAGCGCAGATGCTAAAGCAAAAGTTGTCACAACGCTGTCTGTAATCATTAATTAAAAAAGTATTTTACAATATGAAGTTGACACACATAGATATTATTTATTAAGTGAGTTCATAGTACGTATTATGTCATCATGAATGATTTCCTCAATACAAAATGTCAAATCATCAATCATTTAGTAATAAACATTCACAATCCCTACTAAATACATATTGTAGTCTTTTTATTAATATTTAAAATATAAAACTTAAAAACATGCAACATTTTCACAAACAACGCGAGATGACAGACGTCAAATAATTTCCGCCATCTTAAACTGAACGAAAATCGGTACCAATATAGATATACCACTCGGTACTAACTACCAAAATAGACCACGTGTTTAAATCCCAATTCGCTAGGGAAATAAGGATGGCGTAAAGCAGTAATAAGTCTGGTATAGTTGACGAATAGATGAAGTAATAGACTTAACTTCTCAAGCGCCAAAAGTACCCGTTGGATACGATTAAGCATGTTTCAAAGTGGTTGGTGGTACGTTTCCCAACAAGGCCTAGTGGTAGACACCGGCATTGCGGAGGGCGAGTCCAAATTGACTTCACTTTAACCCACTAGACAAGGGTGGCAGTACACCACCCCCTCGTCAGCAAACTCCCTGCCACCGACTGCAAGTCTGTTTGCAGGGAAAACCCCGATCACAAAGAACGGACTCTTTGTTGTGTAATTCTACTTTCATTGGGTTAAATAAACACCTAAATAAGTTTAACATAATGTTCAGGTTCAAAAATTGTATTAACGCCTTATGTAACAGCAGCTGATGAAACATACAACTATATTATCGTCATCTGTCGGACACATTGGTGTTTAGTAGGCATTTTGAGACGATTATATATTCAAAACGTTTTGCTATAATCCGAAAGATGTCAGTGAACAAAATAACTAAATTATCTTAGTATGTTCACAAATACCTAACAATATAACACATTTAAATAAATAACAGTCACGTTATTATTAAACAATCAAGTATACATTGAAAATTGATGTGGGGAAAACAGACTTCAAAGTACACCACAGAATCTATTGTTACAAATACTTTCCCAATAAATCTGTTTAACTGGTAATAAATCATTTTATACATCATTAAAATTAAAACTGAAATAGAATCATATAAATTAGCAGTCTTAATGTGGCCTAACCACAATTAAGGCCCCGTAGTAAGTGTTCAAAGATTTTTGAAAGGGAGATATGTAAATACGAATGTTAGAGGGAGCGCGCTAGTATTAAAAAAAATGATAAAAATTAAGCGAAAATGGTGAAAATATTTAATAAAACACAACTCGTTTGAAATAGAGCGAAAATCTCTCGACAAAATGCTTTAGTTGCATTTAAAGATACACTGAGAATTTTTCATGCCTATAACATATTAAATAACAGAACAAAACGTGTTTTTAATAATTTTTCGAGCTTACTTTGCGATGGAATTTCATATAATCAACGTTTCGGCATAACTAATCTAGGTATAGATATAATCAAATTATTAAAGAGTTAACGAGAAACTTGTTATAAATCTTTACAAATTGGGTATGCGGGGGTTTAACCTAACCGCGCCGAAACAGCTGTCCCTAGAATAAAAAACTAAAATACTTGCAGAATTTAGTAATAACAATACTAAATTTAAATTACATAAAAAGCGAAATTATGTTAACGTGATAAGGCTCTGCCACACGTACACTTCGGAGCGGCGGTACCACGCGCCGCTCCAGGCCGCCGCACAGTGGGCTGAAAATCGCCTTTCATAGACATAGAGACTTGAATTTTCAAGGGTATTTTTTTGGCTAGAAATGGATTCTGCTGATCATTATTATGCTATAAAATTTCGTATGAAGCAATTGCGTGTACAAATGAAGGAGTTATCATTTTTTTAAGAAAAAAATGTATGGCACTGACATTAAAAATGAGGCTATCTCTGGTATCATAAGGTTGACCATTATATCCTTACACACAGATATACTACTGTTATTTGTATTTTTTGACATACTTCGTATTGTGGCTCAACTTGCGATTTTTTTCTATAAAAATCTTCAAAGTTGAAAAAAAAACTTTATATGGTGATGATTCATTTTAATGCTTAAATGCTTTACATATGAGTATGCTTTGTCTAGTTTATAATATTTTATTCACACTGCAAGCCTACTCATTTAAATCCTCAAAGTTGAAAAAAAAAACTTTTTTATGTTGACGATTCATTTTAATGCTTAAATGCTTTACATATGAGTATGATTCGTCTAGTTTACAATATTTTATTTACACTGCAAGCCTACTCATATTTAAAGCATTAAAATGAATCATCAACATAAAAAAGTTTTTTTTTCAACTTTGAGGATTTAAAAAAAAAAATTGCAAGTTGCGCCACAATACGAAGTATGTCAAAAAAATACAAATAAATAGTAGTATATCTGTGTGTAAGGATATAATGGTCAACCTTATGATTCCAGAGATGGCCTCATTTTTAATTTCAGTGCCATACAAATTTTTCTTAAAAAAATGATGACTCCTTCATTTGTACACGCAATTGCTTCATACAAAATTTTATAGCATAGATGTAGAATAAAAAATAATAATACATAGATGAGCAGAATCCATTTCTACCCAAAAAAAATACCCTTGATAATTCAAGTCTCTGTGTCTATGAAAGGCGATTTTCAGCCCACTGTGCGCCGTGCAGATAAGTCTGACAATGACTTTCGGACTTTTACTGTTCTGCGCGGCGGCCTGTAGTGGCGCGTGGTACCGCCGCTCCGAAGTGTACGTGTGACGGAGCCTATTGTGTCATTATTATTCCGCCATTGAACAGTTTCACTCCAAAAGGTTAAATACTACTTATAAAGGGGTTAAGGCACTTAGCCACAGGGGAGGATTTAAGTAAGTCGGGTTGATTAGTGACACGTGTAATGTAAACGCTTTTCTACCATGTCGCGTAAGTAAGAACTTAATCTTATTTATATTTTACGTGATCATGTCTTATACGACAACTTTATGCGGAAAAGGATTACTACGTCTTAAGTACATTAAGGATACGTCTAGGAAACGGGTACTAGTGTTATTTTGTAATAAGGTTTTGACATTACATGTAAATGTAGGTGTTGAAAAAACACTATTTGATCTATTAATCTTCTATATAAATAAAAATGTTCGTTTGTTCAAAATCTTAAATCTCCGAAAGTTCTTCGCCGATTGCTATGATATTTTGACACAGAATTACATTCGAATACGCGTGTGTTTTTATATACCTATATTATATAGATGCCACGTGTGACAGGTAAAAACATATAACAGATAACAACATGCTTTTTTGAAAAACAGCGTTATCTGTAGGACAAATATATATATATAAATATTTTTTTTTTTAAACCAGCGCCATCTGTTGGAGGTAGAAGTAAAACGCACTATTGTTTCTCTATCTACACAGACAGACTGATCCACAGCAACGCGTGGCGGGTTACAGCTAGTTAAATATAAAAATAAAGTTATAAACCGAAAAAAAAAAAAATCTTTTATTTTATTTTTTCTATTTTTTCTATTTTTTTTACTTTAATCTTTTATCATCAAATTTCGACACATTTTCGGTGCTTTTTTTTTAATTCTTATTATTTTTTTTTCATTTTTAAATATCATTTGACAAGTTTTCATTGTGCAATGTAGTAAAAATCAAAATGATTTCAAACATATTATTTATTTCTTTTTATTGATCCACTCAATCAGCAGTCATCATTTATTATTGACTGAAAATCTATAAAAAATTATTTGATACTTTTATCGTGTTGGTTTCAAAGATTTCTATGGTGGTTTATCATGATAATAATATATTATTTATTACAAGAAAAATTTGAAAGCAAATGACTAATAGCTACAATATTTTCTGGTTTTATATTTTTCTCTGAATAGCGTAGCACAAATTTGCATGAATAATAAATTGCATTCTGCGTGTACTGTAAAGTTTGTCATGTCCTCACTGACAGCTCAATATAGTGACCACGGCAGAAAAATTATTTTGTAAATTGGAATTTAAAACTGGTTTTCAAATAAATGGTCAGTGTGCTATGAGAATTTGAGCTTTTATTTATAACTAACTGACGTATACCCGGCGTTGATCGAGGACTTATGGTTCGTGGTAATGTTTTGAGGTTGCGAATTCTAAAATATCTAACCATTGGAAATAATATTATTGTATTTTAATAAATATTTATTTCACTTGTTCGTGCCAACAATTCACTCACAAGTCACACATTCTTCTTACACCTCTTTCTACTTTCATCACTTACCTTTCTAATTTTACCACAAATAATTATTTGACATCCACATTGTTATATATGATTTAATGTTTTCACGGCCAAAAGTATTTTTGCAATCTGTTTTTGGGGTGTTATGCCGTGTTGCGCTAACTCCTTCTTTAGCCAACGTTTCGGACAGCATTGCAGTGTCCATCATCATCCTACACATCTGCCGTGATTATGGACACTGTAACGTTGGCTAAAGAAGGAGTTGGCGCAACACGGCATAACACCCCAATTACAAATAACAAAAATCCACATTGTTACTGCTATATCACATTATATCGATTTTAATTCGACTCCGTCTATCATTCCGTCGTTAAGGCGATGCACTACGTCGTGTAATATTTTAAAATTAGCCGCTATCAATAACAACCCTTACGTAGATGGCGATAAGGTTTAAATTCCCGCTTAACACCATCCGCCTGTTTTGATTTATGCAAGAAAAAACATGGCCAAAAAGTGCCTTTTATTTTATTTTGTGGATGTTCTGGCATAAATATTAGAAAAAATTTCGATCATTTTATAAATAATTTAATTTGCCACATTATACAATAAAATCATAACCAAAAATGGGTTTGTAAGTAGGAGATTTTGAACTTTAAAGCAGTTTTCATAGGCCTTTACATTATTTTTTTCTGGGCTTATAAAAAGACTTATCTAAAAAATACTCGATTATTTCAAAGGCGAAGATGTATTCTAATCGCAGTATTTAATTAAAGCATCTGAAACATTTCTAGGCGACCAAATTTTCAAACCAAAAACACATGATTTTGCATTACTACGTATGGCATCGCCTTAAGTCTTTATGGAGTGTCCCCGACTTTTTCTACCATCCAAACCACTCTTAGCACTCCTGGCACTAATAATAACAAACTGTGAAATTTTCAGCATAATCTGATGAATGGTGTAAAATACATACGGGACAAATAAAGAAAACTTTTATTTTACATATCGAGATATCCATAACCTAGCCTTTTCTCAGGTAAACAAGGGTGGCAGATTGAGTTTTTTCCAGAATACCTTCGAAGTGAAGTACTTCTGATGATTAATGATTAACTAGGCCAAGCCAGTATTCTGCCGCCCCTGGTTCATTCATTTCCATTTCATTTGTCTGATTCCGGATAAGGTCGTGCGTTGTAGCTAGAACCGAGCCCCATTGTGCATTTGCTAATTAAAACAACGACAATGCAAGATATTGTACATTCAAATACAAAAGTACTAACGTACCAGAGACAATGTATGTGTAATTTCCAGATAATGATTATGATGGTGGGTTATTTAAATTGTAATTTACGTAAACTGGTAAAAACTTTGATTTCCGCGAATGGTAAAAAATCTAATAAATATAATCCCTAAGCAATAAGTAATAAATTATAACCTTTAAAAAAATAGAGTTTTAATATTTAAACACTTCTGTCTTACTCTTAATACATAATACCGGGGGATAAGAACGGGTTAGTAGAAAAGGTTGCTCATAATCACGTGCATGCGTACTGCGTATACCGTCGAAATACGAGAGTATTAGAAGTTAACAGGTAAAATGGTGATCGCGGAGTTCGTAAACAATCTGGATGATTTGACAAATAACGATCGGTCGCGCAGTGATTATGTAAAAAAAAACAGTAATACCTATTTGCAGCACAATCAGAGAAATATTTTAAATCGATTTAACAAAGCAAATACGGAATGCACGATCGATTTTTTTAACGTCGAAGCAATTCAAAACAGACCGGGTCAATAACATCGCAAATGTCATATAAAGAAACTAAGCAACTAAACTAAACGCGAAATGTGAAAATGACCGTGTTTTTGAGGATTAGAACAAAGTGGTGCAAGTCTAAAAAAATCTTGCATGAATATTATTATGAGTTAACCCGAGCAGTATACGGCCATCTTCACCGTACAGTATACCAACGGTGCATCACCGCAATTGGGAATAAGTAAGACTGATAAATTATAAATTAAACTTACACTTTACAAATACACAGAATCCATCAAATTCCATAACTTCAACTGCCTTCAAACATGATCTTAGATTTTTTATTATTTAGAACAATGGCCCGAACCGTTAAAATCAACCCGTTGTTTAAACTTTAATCACTTATTTTAACTAATAGATTTTTTATATATATTTAAATACCTACATCTATCAATAAAAGTGTATACTTTAATAAATACATTTGGTTTGATTGAGGATTGAACCTTCCTCCCCAGGGACTGAATAAAACCGACAATGAGTCTGTGCCGATTTTCACCTCGTTCGGCTGTCGAAAACATGACAAACGATAATAAAGTTCCCATTGAAAAGATTTTTTTTTCATTCGAATTTAGTTTATGAATTGTATATTACACGATCCGATTGAGCCATACATTATTTGGATACAATAAGCAAATGTAAAACTTTTGTAATTTTTGTTTTATTAATATCACCGAAACACGAGCAGATTTTGATTCATTAATATCGCCGAAACACGAGTAGAAACATAACAAAGCGACAATTTTTTCCTTTTTCATTTAATTAATGATAATATCATGTATTGTTGTTATTAAATTTAATATTGTGATTATTGAGTTCTGTCGGTGTTTTCGTTTTTAGTAGTGCACCTCGCAAAGCTTCGCTATTGCTAATGTCTTTTCCGAGCATATCCGATTTCTTCCACCATTCACTACTGTACCACAATGTAACTGTTAAAAAACTACATAAATAAGGGAATGGTTAGAGAGAAAAAGAACGTTGCACGTATAAAACAGAGTACGTTAAACAACCAAATCTAAGAATTACATCTTGCTGGAGTATATAGATTATGGACGATAATTTTCTACTCAGCAGTCACAAAAAAAAAATTAAATCAGTAAACAGATATACTAGTAAAATAAATTTCAAGCTATTACTTAATACATACCTTAGTGGGTTTAGGTATTTTTCGAGTACAATCTAACTAACTAACTAACCATCACGCCGTTTCCAGGGGCAGGCAGAGAGGACATACCGACAAACAACTCGGTCTTGGTACACACACGTTGCCTCATTCACAATCAAACATCGTCTCATACATAGTCTTCTGTTATTCTGTTTCTTTAAACGCCCCGACTCCAGTATTTGGTTCACTTCTCTGTCTTCGTCTGGCGCCCCCGACTTCTTCTAGCATTCACATTCGCGTCATATATTGTCCTTACACTCATTTCTTCTTTCATTCGCTCTACATCTAAGGGTCAATTTTCTAATCTTACTCATTACGCTTACATCAGCTTTGCATTCTTTGCGAATCTCCGCATTTTCACACTATCATACATGGTTTTACCACACATACGACTCAGAGATCTCATTTTCGCAGCATTCAGTCTACTTTCATCCTTCCTCTGCCAATTCCATGCCTCACTGCTATACATCAGGGTAGGTATCAGCACTCCATTGAGGACTGCTAGCTTCGCTTCTAGTACGATTTATTTTGACAATAGCTACAAAAATTCTAATTACACAAACAAATCATCTCTTAATATTTACGAAGGGTCGCATCTATGATTCGTTCTTGAGTTCAACAGCTTGACTCTGTGTTTTCTCCCTCCTATAACATGTGCCTGAGAGAAATTATTTTCCTCGGGGTATCCTGTGGGGAGTTAATGTAAAAAAAAACGATGACGGTGACATACAACTTAACAAATTATCTCGTAAAATATTTTTGTAAATTTATAATTCTTCCACGAAACGATTTGTCTACCCCCAAACATCAATTTGTTCCAAGAACCTTTCCAAATAAACAAAATTAATCAGGCTGACAGTCACACTGTCTTCAGAGAATTTCCCACGGTTTCCCGGGATTCCCCCTGAATACTAGCCAACTATATTTGTACTGAAATTAAACCTGTTCTGGACAACTCTCATATTTATGTTGATGGTGCAAATACATTAAGGTGTATTTATCGTGATTATATTATACAATTATAGGCGCTATTGCGTACTAATAATATATCGTCGAAACATGTACCGGTGCGACCGGATTTTGTAGTTGGCGGTCGTTCGGCGTTCGTGCGTTGAGAGCGTTGGAGGCCAAATCGAACTAATTGTTCGTACAAAAGTTGAGCCTATTTTAGACAATGTTTGGTTTAGCGATTATAATATTGTAAACTATATGCATGTATAGAATTTATGATTACATAAATTTAATTTAGAGTTGTTTTTATTTTTATTTTGTTTAACCTAAAATAATATTAGCACATCGGAAATAATTATTAGTCTTCGAATTTTTTTTATGAAATAACATGAATATTTCCATATATATATGATTTCGCTTTCACAATTTATACATGGGTCATTTATGTAAATTAATATCAAGCTTGGACCCAGAACAGGTCCTTGCGGCACCCTTATTATTATTGCCTGATGATTAGTTTTATGCGTTATTTGTCGGCAATATTAAAACTTGAGAGTTTACTTCATATAAATACATAAGAATATTTATATTATATTCCTTTACAGTCGTGTTCTATTCCATCGGAAGTTGGCATGTTGTCATTATGTTGTCATTATGTGAGCTAACTTAAGATTAATAAATAAAATTATCATGATGGAAATTCTAACCTTGCATGATGCCCGTCTTGATTTTTTTTTTGCGGAACTGCATCGTTACGTAGGTTCTAATCATGTAAGTTTCGAATCCAACGGCACATTCCTCCAGATTACTCCACTAAATATTAACTTAAGTTGGTTTCACAGATAATAACTCGATTCAAAACTTTGTAAACACTTCGATTTCCAAGTTATGACTTTTTGCGCAGTCATTATTCATAATAGAATTGACCCCTTAATAGACTCTCCCTCTCGAGCAAAAAGTAAAGCATCCATCCATTCCATACGGGCCACATTATTTTCATAGAGTTAACCTAAAGTAGTGTTCCGTGTACAAGTGAAAGCAGCATGTATTCCTGCATAGGGAGCAAAAGCTACGAGTAACTAACAAGTCCGGTAGGCGCCGCCGTGTGCAGCAAATGACACGGGATGAATTTCCAGAATGTTGGTAAAACTGACCCACATTATTTAAATTTTGTCCATAGCGAAAAATTCGAGATTTAACATTCGAAGGATCAATTCAATGGCACATTTGATTTATTTTGCTTGAATTTTATGACGTACCTAAATATGAATTTCAGATATGATTTGAGATTCTCACGGCCAAAAGGATTGTAGTGATATACATTATTATATTATATTATATGATATATATTATTTATGGGATGTTATCTCCTTCTTTAGCCAACGTTTCAGAGAGCATTACAGTATCCAAATTCACCAACTTTGTTTTTTACTTACACATCTATTTTTAAATGTCTTTGAAAAATTAAAAAAAAAAAATGGTCTGACTATGATAATTACAGCAAAACAAATCTCAGTAGAAATATTGTAGTTGTTTCACTTTTGACAAATGTTTGAAAATTAGTCAAATAATCTTCAGACGTTTTCTCAAAACATGAAAAATTCAAAATGGCTGAGTTGGCATCGCTTTTGGGTCCCACCCAGACTTCGTGAGATCTGTAACCCGGGAATGTTCGTCATTCTTTACAAAAAAATATCTACAAGTTAAAAATATATTTCTTACATCTACTATATATTTCTTAGAGTCAGTACTCACATCTACTATGTATTTCCCGGAAAGAAAAGGCTGTTCTTATCTCGCCATATTTGATACCACAAGCCACAAACATCCCTTGTTCCAAGTGGATGGACTCGAGAACCATTATTACGGCCTATTAGGGCTGCTATTATATGCATCCCTTAAAATGCAGAGTGGAGAGCTCATTCGTAGAATTGTCATCAGAAAACTCAGCCATCTTGTGAGAGGGTCCTCAACTTGTACAGGACCGGACTTAGCGTAGGGTAACATGGGCGAATTGCGTGGGGCGCGGAGAATTAGGGAGCGCCAATTAAAAATATATATTTATGTAATGTGTATGCAGTATCTTATTGAAACTGAAATCTCACAAAATATAGGTGAAATACTAAACAAAAAAGGTTATTACTACTAGTTTTTAGGACCCACAAGTATTAAAGGCATATAAATTTATTCAGGAAGATTCTGCAATTCGTGTTTTCATTAAAATATTTATAACTGTGTTTCATTAAATTCTAGCTGTCAAATTATTAACGTATTTTAAAAGTATTGAAATGGATACGTAGAAAACAATCACTAAAAATATCATCTATAGAACGGTACTAAGAAGAAATAAAGAGAGTGTCTCGGTTTTGTCAAAGAAATCTATAGTTTTATTTCAAAATTGATGAAATTTTTCACACTTGATCTTCAAAACATGAGGATGGTTACTGTCTACATAATATTTCTAAAAAGTACCCTCACGCCTTTTCCCACCCCTAATGCAGATCATTGATACTTGATGCAATTCTGCACACTTTACGTTTAAGATAAGTGGAAAATTAATTATCTACGTCTGATTTACCCGGGCAACGCAAAAGTTAATTTTGCTATACAATTTTCACGTGACAGGGATCTACCCATTTTAGTAAGATTCATCTAACAACACAACGAAAATCATCACATAATAAAGGTTTCCTAAATACAAACATGCTTTACCAAAAACTGTTGTTTATTTTTTAAAATGTCAACAAAGTTGATAGTACCTACCTTAAGTACTTTAACTCAACTTTCTATGAAATTGAATTGTACCTGCTAATATTTTTTCATATTATGTAAGTGTATTACTTTATGCACTGTACACCAAGGACGGGTTGTTTTGCAGAATTTAAACAATTCATCAAATTTCAAAGTTGGATTTGAAGGTCTGTGAAGGTTCTATTAAAGTTCTGTTATTATATCATTATTGGCCAGTTGTTACACAAAACTTAAATGATAAAAGAACTTGAATAGAATCTTCACAAAACTTGAAAATCAACTTTGAAATTTGATGATTTGTTCAAATTCTGTGAAACAACCCGTCCTTATTATTATCTCTTTCTGATTTTTCTATTTCAAATTATCGTTTGAGAATATCTAATATTTTCGTAAATAATTAATTATTACAATTTGAAGTTTTACTCGTAAGTTATTCCAAAATATATATATTTATAAATTCATCCTACACTTGCAAAAAAGTCAATAGATGTCGCACATTAAAATAAAAACAGGATATATTTATCAAAGATACTAACTAGATTGCATTTAGTTTGAGATGAATCTTGCGATAATACATAAATATATATGAAATAATAACAGCCAAAAAAAAATGCGTTAAGAAAATGAAGATAAAGTTCATATTAGAAGTTTGATATAGTTAAATATGACCGAAAGAAATAGCGTCGGATTAGCTCAGTTGGTAGAGCAGTTCCTGGCAAGGAGAAGGTCTTGGGTTTAATTCCTACATGCGACCATATCTTTTTTTGATTTTCCGTTTCAAATTTTCGTTTGAGAATCGCTAATATAATCTTAAAGGATTAAATATTACTTCTTATTATCCTCACGAACATCTTATCTACGACAATGTGTAGACATGTATATGTAAATAAATTATCTCAACGAAAGTTATTTTTAAAATCTCATAACAAATAATGTACAGATACAAAAACATTTAACCTCGATACAGGCTTAGCCGAGGGAGGTTGATTTTTATGACAAAGAGATACAATAAATAACAACAAATAATTACAGCACAGCACCAACTTTGCTGGAGTCAATTTTTTGTTTGTTTTCACGTCCACTAGACTAGGGCCGGGCCTTATTAGGGTGTTGTCTCGACAATAATCCTGGAATTAACATTACAATTAAGAAATAAAACACCGAATCTAGAAAAAGCTTTTGCAAAGGCGGAGGACCAGAATAATAACTTCGCGAATGAAAACCAAAAAGAAATGGGCTTATTTAATAATTAATTATTCACCGGCGGCATCTCATACAAAAACTCGAGCGGATTAATATCGACAAATCCTTAACGCTTTAGAATTGTTCATTGTTCACGTCGCGAGGTAATATTTTGATGCTGTTAATGCGCCAATAATTCATCTCGTAGGCAGACAGGCTGCTTATTTATCAGCTGCGGAAATATTGCCGTTTTCCGGAAATGTGATACAAATTGCTAAACTGTTGTACTTGAATTCTGAATTTAATTCTAGGAATCAACATCAAAAATGACAAATTCGGTTGTCTGTCTGTGTAACTCTGGATCAGTGTCATTTCAAAAATTGAAATGATTGTGTGAAATCAAATAAGCCATACAGTACATACTTATAATATATTGTAAAATAAAATTATTTTAATTGTCAGTTTGAAAATTGGAATTGATGCATCAAGAATTAAGATTGAAAGAAATTGAACCTGTTAAATCACTGGAAATAAGGTTTAAAATCTCAAATAGTGTTTTTGTTTTTAAGTATTCGCCCTTCATATTATACTGATAAATTGAAATCGTTTCAAATAAATATTTTAATTAATTATCATTTCAAATTAATCAAAAACTTTGTTTAAAATAGTTTTAAGGATGTCCTTTGCTCGACTTTTCTGTACTATCAATAAATATAATATCCATGTATTTTTTTTTATTTATTTATTACTTGTAAATAATTTAACATTATAAATGATAACAATATGCAGACTTATAAATATAATTTTTTCGTTATTATTCTACTACTCCATAAGTTGAGCTCCAGGAGCTCGTGTTTATGGGAGTAGTATTTACCTTTAGTTCTAATGATTTTTTAAACAATAATCAAAAACTTTTGATATAAATACAAACATAATATGAACGTAGGTACACAAATTAGAAAATTGTTTTTTTAAAGATAATTAAAATAATATATCTTTTTACAGATTAAGTAAGCGTGAGGAAATTAAGGGTACAATATATCAGGTACACAAATTAGAAAAATAGTTTTTTAAAGACAATTAAATTAATATACATATAAAATAATTAAAACACTTTGTTTTGACCACGATAATTATCGTGGTCAAAACAAAGTGTTTTAATTATTTTATTAATAAAATGGTGCCACAAAGTGAATTTGAAAAATTTGAAGAAGTAATATACATATATTTATTTTTTACAGATTGAGTAAGTGTAAGAAAATTAGGGGTACAATATATCATTATAAAATTTTAGGGACTTCATTAACTTTTTGAATTGTTCATAATTCACAGTTTCAGTTACACTAATTTTATTTTTGGACAATAATATATTGTACCATTATTATATAGATATAAACCTTCCGGAAGAAATTCTCCAAATGATAGTGAAAATTCTATTAAACTCCGTTGCATATTTTTAGTTTATCATAATCTGGGATGTTCCCGAACGTTCCAGACTATTCCTAAACATTACAGAATGTTCCGAGATGTTCTAGACTGTTGTGGATTGCTCTCGAATCCTCTCGAATGTTCTAGACTGTTCTAGAAATTTCTAGAGGGTGAAACTTCAAGCCCTTATATCTTAAAAAGCACGCCCTTCGTTTAAAAACGGGAACATTCTTCATGGATGGGAGATGGAGGGCTACCACACCATATAACTTCCTTGATCCTACCGGGGCTCGTTTCTGAGTTTTAGCGGCACGCACATCGAACACTTTCTTTTATAATATATATTGATTATAATGACACATCATCAAGTATCTCCTTCACATGGAAATATTTTATTTAGTTTTTCTGCAAGAGCTAAATTGTCTGTTAGCGACATAATGTGTACGCGCTTTAGATATTACACTCGTTCAGAAAAGTTCTTTTCTTGTATTAATCTCCAATTTTGCTCCAAATCTCTCAATTAAACTTTTTCGAAACAACTAACGTACATTTCCGAAAACCAAGGCCGACTAGTACATACCAAGGTGGCCACCAAATTACGAAGTCAGTACTGTCAAGTAGACTTCACTGTTTAAAAATAGTCTAACACTCTGTTTATTTATTGTGCTTTCGGTAAACCAACACACAAATCGTCGCCATTTGTTACTCGATGGCACTGCCTTGATCACGTGGCACTTTACAAGGCGTGTACCAAAGTCGGCCTTGCTGAAAACAGCATTTCACAATAACCAACTCTTAGAACAACAACATCATCAGCTGTCGGAAGGTTGAATGAACTATAGCAGATAATAATAATAATAAGTTCGGTGATTTCGGATATTACGATTTCAGCAGATCAGGCCCTAAAGCTTGGAATAAACTCCCACATGAACACGAAAAATCTCAGAAGAATTCTGAGTACAACAGAAAGGTCGTCGCTTCTTAAAATAGTAGCCATAAATAAATAATAATATTATTCCTTATGTCAATATTGGCTTGTTGAGTGAGTGAGTGACCTTTACGCCGGTAAATAAATCTATATGACGATTCAAAGATGTCCGCACCGCAAATATCGGATGCTAGACACGCGTTAATGTTGTTCTTTGGTTCGTCCTGCAGTACAGTAATTTTTTCGTGTGCAAAATTATTAATTTATTATTTAATAAATTATCTATTATTACAATTATTAGGCCCGACATTAAAATACCAATTTTTGTATATTTATAATCTTTAACTTGTGTGATTTGGTAGGGGTGGCAGGTTAATAACTAAAATAAATACATGTTTTAAATTACATTACACATCAGTCAAACTTTTTTTTTAAGGTTTGAAGTTTTTGGGTTGATTTTTTACAAGGTTTTCTCTATCTATATAAGAGGTCTAAATGTGGCATAACAGCAATTTGATAATGGTCATAATAATAACAATTAAAATTCTAGCAGAACTTAATAACAACACTATTAAAATTGATTTCCTTTAATAAATATCCCTGTTGGTTTCTCTTCGTGAGAAAATACAATTGCATGTTGCTCCGTTGTTTTGTTGGAATTTGCTGTAGACCTGTGTTACGTTGGACCATGTTGTAAAGCGTATTATGTTGTGTTATTGTGTTGCTATGAAGCATCCCCAAGTCAATGACATGTTTATTGTTTTCTCCCAACCTCGGCTAGCCGAGCAGCCAACCCGTGTCAGACAGAATAATCCTGCGGAATATTAATCCATGTAACTACTGCAGTATATTCCCATTAGCTATTATTATGTTCTTCGTGAAGTTTTGTGTTGTGTTATCACGAAGTAAGGAATGATTTTATATTTCACTGTCGCAGTATTTTGGAATTACTGTTCAAGGACCTCACTACTTAGTAAATCGCTCTGTTCACCCAGCGGATCAGAACAATAAACCTTGTCTAGTATTTAATTTGCTAAATAATTCTAAAGCATACTAGATGGAACATATTGTTTAACAACAATAACTGTTTCTACTATCGTGGAACGAAAACACCCAATGGTAGGCAGGAAAACACTTTCAGAGTTTTTTCTTTGGATCAATTTATTTTTATAAAATATAAACACAAATGGTACAAACTATCAGCCGTAGCTGAAGTTTACTGGTAGGTACCAGATTAGTAATTTCCCTTTGTCAGTAGTGGAATTCCACTACATACCACTTCTGACAGACTACTGTCACATCCTGACTACTTTCAGAGCCAGACTCTCACACACTCACTCTCCGAGATTGACTCTCCGAGGCTGCTTCTCCGATACTACTCGGGGTATCTACTCTTTTAAATTAAAATACAAAGAAACACATCCAAAAAGTTGACCTTACTAAGGCTATTTTCTCCCACGATTTGGTTGGCGTGTGAAATACATTTTTCTTAAATTAACATCAAATTCAAAGGGATGTTACATGAACAATAGAAATACATTTACAGTATTCTAAGAATACATTTACAATTTGCATTTTTTTATTATTGGTTTACAATATTAGCGTTGCCTTCGTCAAAGGCAACCTTGCAATTATTACCAGTGGGAAATAAAGTCGGACTTTTCTATAGAGTTGAGTGCAATAACAGCTGGGAGATCTTAAACTAAACAAACAAGGGCTTCGGAAAGTAGGCACTTAAGAGTATTTGTCAATACACACGAACCGACGCTTAAACACATATTTCACAATGAGAAACATTTTTAAATCCTAGAATTTGTGACATCCTTGAAGGAAATTGTGATTATAAAATACCAAGCTGTTAGATTATTTTATTTGAAATTTTACATTGCAGAAAATAAAAAAAAATATGTTGTGATTATGCTAAAAATGGTAGTAAAATGAATCTCATCTCTAAATTATTTACAATTGGTATCGATGCATTCATTTTGGAATGAACAATAACTTTGTATTGAATTCTACTATGGAGAAGATTCATAGACTTGGCAATGAATTAATAAATGTCGCTGATATTTTCGTTTTAAATTTTAATACATTTAGAAACAAATTAATGAATCACTTTTTAGTAAATGTCAATAAAAAGTTATCATAATCTATGCATATGCTTAAGTATTCGTAATTTAAATTTTTTTTTTTTTTTTTTTTTTTTTTTTATTATTATTTCAATGGTTCTTCAATTAGCGTCTTATTCACTTAACAAGTATAGATATTGTATTTCATGCTTTACTTAAAAAAGTATATTTATGTTATTTTTAATTTACTGTTAAGTTTAACTTACAGTTGTTTTTAATGTAATTTATAATCTTACTGTTGAACCACCCAATACTTCTTCCGCCATTCGCTACTGCGTACCGCTACGTTACTTTTAAAATCGTTTCCCGACTATGCAAGGACAGCACTCCCATCTGACGCCTATGCTATAAAGATTGCAATACGTTTGCTCGCGTATTTAGCATGTTTCCCTACTATGCTATTCCGTTGAAATACAGGTAGAACAAGGACACCATTCCCACCTGACGCCTGTGCTCCAAAGATTTCAATCCGTTTGGGCGCGTATTTAGCGTGTTTCCCTACTATGCTATTCCGTTGAAATACAAGTAGAACAAGGACACCATTCCCACCTGACGCCTGTGCTCCAAAGATTTCAATCCGTTTGGGCGCGTATTTAGCGTGTTTCCCTACTATGCTATTCCGTTGAAATACAAGTAGAACAAGGACACCATTCCCACCTGACGCCTGTGCTATAAAGATTTCAATCCGTTGGGCGCGTATTTAGCGTGTTTCCCTACTATGCTATTCCGTTGAAATACAAGTAGAACAAGGACACCATTCCCACCTGACGCCTGTGCTCCAAAGATTTCAATCCGTTGGGCGCGTATTTAGCGTGTTTCCCTACTATGCTATTCCGTTGAAATACAAGTAGAACAAGGACACCATTCCCACCTGACGCCTGTGCTATAAAGATTTCAATCCGTTGGGCGCGTATTTAGCGTGTTTCCCTACTATGCTATTCCGTTGAAATACAAGTAGAACAAGGACACCATTCCCACCTGACGCCTGTGCTCCAAAGATTTCAATCCGTTGGGCGCGTATTTAGCGTGTTTCCCTACTATGCTATTCCGTTGAAATACAAGTAGAACAAGGACACCATTCCCACCTGACGCCTGTGCTCCAAAGATTTCAATCCGTTGGGCGCGTATTTAGCGTGTTTCCCTACTATGCTATTCCGTTGAAATACAGGTCGAACAAGGACACCATTCCCACCTGACGCCTGTGCTATAAAGATTTCAATCCGTTTGGGCGCGTATTTAGCGTGTTTCTCTACTATGTTATTCCGTTGAAATACAGGTAGAACAAGGACACCATTCCCACCTGACGATGTGCTGTAAAGATTGCAATCCGTTTGTTAAAATTGGGATATCTATCAAACGGACCGCCCGTTTCTGCAGAGTCGAGGATCGAAGCTCCAGACCAGAATTGGCTGCCAAAGTCAATAGTGGGGCGCACTTGCGATTTGCGTAAGGTCAGCATTTGTGTGATATCAAAGTATATACCGCCCGCACAGTGCGCCCAGCTTCTGACAGGCTAACTTGACTTTGGCTTCGATGAAGCCCCGTGCCTGAGCTGGTCGCTTTGAGTTACACCAAGCATATCAATGGGAGGCACGTTAAGAAGATTGTTTTCGTCGAAAGAGATTAGATTGTCATTTTAATCCCTTTTAGACGTAATCAGACATGATTGGGTCTTTGAAACATTAAATTCCACGAGGTTATTCTAACATACTCCAAGAAGAAACCCTCTCGAGGTAACCGTTCATTCTCTACTTCAAACCCCTCCGAGCTGTGGCGAGTGAGTTTGTGGCTTCGATGAATCTCTCCTTAATATAAAGGTGCCTTTCTGAATTCGTTCAATAAAAAATCATTATATTTCTTCATATGTAATTCGATCATAAGTCGTTTTAAAACACACGCGCCTCAGGGATACCATTTCTTCTGCATTTTGGTACACTATCACACATCACGGTTGGTCTCAATACTTCAATAAAAACCGCAAAAAAAAAAAATTACAATATCCACTTAACAATTTTCAACCTAGGTTGGTAAGCAGTGGCGGTTCGTGACTTTTGGATGTAATAGAGTGCTAATATTACAAAAAATGGCATTTTTGGTGTTGTTGTAGCTGAAAACTATTTATTTTTCGGAATAACTTTATTGAGTAAAACCTCAAATTGTAATATTTAAATATTGAAGACAATATTAGTGATTTCTAAACGAAAATCTGAAGCAGAAAAATCAGAAAAGGAAACGGTCACATCTGGGACTCGATAAAGATAGTTGATATATTACATAAAGATAGTTGCCAGTAAAAATGTGCGGTGAAATATTATAACTATATATTACACTATATATCACTAAATATTATCACTAAATATTACCCTATTCCCCTCGGTCACTTTTAACTGTATCATACTTCGAATAAGAACTACAAAGATTGTCTTCATTTTTCCCAGTCCCAGATGTGACCGTTTCCTTTTCTGATTTTTCTGCTTCAGATTTTCGTTTAGAAATCACTAATATTGTCTTCAATATTTAAATATTTGAAAACTATTTCTTATTTTTTTTCGGAAATTCCGTGCGGCGTCACGGCCAAACTGAAATTTCCTGAAAATCTTCATACAAAAGATCGAATTTCCGAAAAAAGAAAAAAAATAGCTACAACAACATCAATGATGCCATTTTTGTAATATTAGCACTCTTGTACACCCAAATGTCTGAGGAAAATTTAAAAAAAAAAAGTTTTGGGGAAATCTGTATTTTTTAAATAATGAATGTGACTGCTAGTCAATGTGTCTAGTAATACGTAATACAAACCTTACTGTTTTCAGAATTTTACCAAACACCAACCAGTTGATTAACAGACAAACCCCCTTAAGGGCAGACTGGTACAAAGGTATTGATTGGTAATAAATTAAAGTGTCAAATTTAGCTGAAACACACATAGGTTAAGTTACAAAGAAACTCTTGAATTTTTAATCAATTTATTTTACTAAGTGTAAACTGGATCGTAATTATGCACTTGATATAATGGTCAATTTGGTCTAATTCAATTCTGTACTAGTTTTTTTAATGGGAATACAACACAAGAGTCCTAACTTCTGCTTCCAACCTTCTAAAGCCATTGAAACTATGGCATCCCAATTAAGGTAATAAGGCAGAAGAAGATGGGTTAAGACACGGATTAAGCCCTTTCAAGCAACGTTTCTATTCCGAATGATGTTCTTTCACAGGAGTGATAGTGAGGGTAGTTATTTATTTATATATACATGTTTTCCATAAATCGGTTATGCACCAATATATTATTCATTTTATTTTATTTTATTTGGTACAATATTTTTTACATTTTAAGTTTTCCAGTAATGTAGGCCTCACTGGGTGGCTTGCCCGTGCTGAGGCCTTCATTTTAAGAGAAAATAATACATTTAAAATTAAAAATACATAATAATGTATTTAAAATTAAAAAATAATACATTGAAAATAATCTTGTTTGTGAGTGATGTGTGTTTATATTGGTTTTGTGTGTTACGTGTAGGTTTTGTTTTTATTTTATGCTATGACATTTTGGTAATATTGTCTTTTTTGTTCTTTAATCCATTTTGTAATTTTGTGTTTGAATTTATTTTTATTTTCCTCAATTTTAATTTCAAATTTTACACTGTTGAAAGCTTTTATAGCATAGTATTGGTAGTGTCTTTGTCCAAAGCTTGAATTTACTGTCGGAGTTTTTATGTTTTCTTTGTACGCTAGTCTAACTGGTCTGTTAGTGTTATTTTTTGTATGTTGAAATTTATTTTTTTTGTAAAAAATGTAGTTTAGTAGTGTTTTAACGTATAATTGGCATATATGTAGTACGTCACAGCTGTTGAATATTTGGTCTGTATCAGTCAGTCTATGTTTTTTTAGTATTACCTTTAAGATCGTTTTCTGTGCGGTTTCTATGTAATTGATAATTGATATATATTATGGAGAAGTTAACAAACTTGAGGTATACGTAAATATAAAAGGTCTTGGGGGCAGTTTAACCATTTTGTAACATACGTCAAAAGATAGTTGCTGAACTGTCTGTGACGTGACGTTGAATATGTCAATGGTCAATGCAGGCAGTTTAGTCGCTCTGTTGATTGGCTCGTTGACATTACTAAACGTCAGACGGCTACGTAAAAGTTAAAAATACTAATAAATTGACAATTTCAAATTGAAATATTAACTTTAATATACATTGGCAGTCCGCATGCACTTCTAAATAGTATAAAACAAAGTCGCTATCCGCGTCTGTCTGTTCCGCAAAGGATTTTTATAGGGTTTTCACCATCAAAAAAAGAGTACAAAGGGTATAGCTTATAGGTTACATCCTATTTCTTCCAGCTAACCCAACAAATACACATTATATTACATAACCCAACAATTATATGTTAAGGCGATGCACTACGTCGTGTAATATTTTAAATTGAGCCGCTATCAATAACAACCCTTACGTGGATGGCGATAAGGTTTAAATTCCCGCTTAACACCATCCGCCTGTTTTGATTTATGCAAGAAAAAAACATGGCCAAAAAGTGCCTTTTATTTTATTTTGTGGATGTTCAGGCATAAATATTTCATTTTTTTTCGATCATTTTATAAATAACTTAATTTGCCACATTATACAATAAAATCATAACCGAAAATGGGTTCGTAAGTAGGAGATTTTGAACTTTAAAGCAGTTTTCATAGGCCTTTACATTATTTTTTTCTGGGCTTATAAAAAGACTTATCTAAAAAACACTCGATTATTTCAAAGGCCAAGATGTATTCTACTCGCAGTATTTAATTAAAGCATCTGAAACATTTCTATGCGACCAAATTTTCAAACCAAAAACACATGATTTTGCATTACTACGTATGGCATCGCCTTAACAAATGTATGTAAATAATAAATAAAAAAAAAACAGAGGTATTTAATTTATGTAAGGTATTCTTTTAAGGTGTAGTGACTTTTGTTTAAACGAAATGTTTTTAGTGTTGATTGAAATCATTTAAATAATGTCTCCCGGAAGGTTTATATGTATATATAATACATGGATATTATACTTATAGAAAGTAGAAAAAAATCAATGTTTTGTTATCAAGTCATAAAAAAAATATGCCGGGCGCTTACATTGCTAACGCTGGCTAAACCTTATGAAATACATCACAATAATATACTACGGAATTGTATATCTTAAAAACGCCGAAAAGTCCGCCATGATATATGTCTACCTCTTAAGGCAATGCACTACGTTGTGTAATATTTTAAATTGAGCCGCTATCAATAACAACCCTTACGTAGATGGCGATAAGGTTTAAATTCCCGCTTATTGTCCCGCTTAAATTAAATTCCCGCTTAAATCCGCCTGTTTTGATTTATGCAAGAAAAAAACATGGCCAAAAATGCCTTTTATTTTATTTTGTGGATGTTCAGGCATAAATATTTAATTTTTTTCCGATCATTTTATAAATAACTTAATTTTCCACATTATACAATAAAATTATAACCGAAAATGGGTTCGTAAGTAGGAGATTTTGAACTTTAAAGCAGTTTTCATAGGCCTTTACATTATTTTTTTCTGGGCTTATAAAAAGACTTATCTAAAAATACTCGATCATTTCAAAGGCCAAGATGTATTCTACTCACAGTATTTAATTAAAGCATCTAAAACATTTCTATTCGGCCAAATTTTCAAACCAAAAACACATGATTTTGCATTACTACGTATGGCATCGCCTTAAGGATAACCCCTAGTAACGCCGGGTACACGTCAGCTAGTTTGACACTAAAAAGGGAGTTACGATTCATGAGGTCTTCACTAAAAATTTTTTTTCCTCGAAGCTGGAACGGAATCAATCGTTCGCGTCTTCGATGAATTAATTAAGTCTATGGATCGTATATACCATTTCTTTCAATTCTAACAGCTTAGTTAGTTCACATCCATTCATTTATAATCCAGTTATTTTGCACAACGATCAACATTATCCAACAAGTCGTGGGTATTACAGCTTATCCGACACCTTGGAAGCCGCGCTTAAAGTAGCGGTCAACGATAAGTCAACGGACTGTCGGAATCATATTCTGACAGTGCTCGCAAATATCGCTAACTGGCCAAAGATGACGGATTTCGTTTACATTGTATTTATATAGAGTTTTATTGATCTACCGTGTTAGAAACCCTGATCCAAATATAAGTGATGACTAGTTGTAATGTAAAAGCGTAAGTAAATGCATTTCGGGTGCATTTAATCTGTTATTGATATGTTCGCTATAAATTAGTTTGTACAATGCAAATCAGATAGCGTAGTAACCACTAACCCCATGATGGGCCATCCGTGATATCAGCACTCCAGGATGGAGATAAGGACGATAACGTATCACGTCACACTTCATTAACCTTCCATCATATTTCTGTGTATCATGATTTGTCTGCGGGGAACATAGACAATCTTGATGGTGGCGTGGAGATGATAGAAAGGAGGAACATTCAACCCGTGACACTGCAACATGTGATTTTGTAACACTTGTTATTGTCACAAGAAGTGACCTTGTAACATGTGACATTGTCGATAAAAAACCAGTCCTGCTGTGTAACTATTATTTCATGTGACGGCAAATGAACTATTATTTAATTTTGGGCAAGGAAAAATATATTCTAGTTGACTACAGTTTTCAATTGAAAATTGGCACTTGGCACACGTTTTCTTTTATGATTGGAATTATAAATGAAATTCTTCGAATAAGCGATCCATTGGGTAGTCGTTTTTTTTAATATGATTTTTGTTATTATTCTCTGTACGACTCCTATTGGGAGAAGTTGGCGTGTTGATTGAACTAAGGCGTAGTATATTAAATATAGGTTTTAATCAATAAAATTTTTCTGATTCTTAAAAATCAATAAATTTTTCAGACGTTTATACAACCACTGGCTATACCTCGCCACGCGTTGCTGTGGCTCAGTCTGTCCGTGCAGATAGAGAAACAATTGCGCATTTTACATTTACCTCGAACAAATGGCGCTGTTTTTCAAAAAAAGCTTGTTTTTCCAACGGATGGCGTTGTTTTAAAAAAAAAACATTTTTTTAACTGTCACAGGTGACATCTATATAATGTAGGTATATAAAAACACAAGCGTATTCGAATGCAACGTTGTGTCAAAATTTTAAAGCAAACGAACATTTTTATTTATATAAATAGATAGATACATTCGTATGCTAGGATCGCTGCTAGACGGTGTTGAAGAATTTTATTCTTGTTTTGTTGCAACTTTCCATTTGATAGTAAAAATCCATTCTAAAAATTAATGTCCCACGTGAATGTTAGCAATGAGAACGGGTCGTTTTTTCGACTCGTTTTAGTGTAAGTCGGCTCTTATGAGGACCCAGCTACCGGCATCTGTTTTTCCTCTTTCATTAATAAATCTACTTTCTACAGTCCCTACCTTAACTCGACTCACAACGCTGCACAACCGGGTGGCGATATAGTTTTCCTGTCTTTTTATATTGTACAGACTTATTACTTTTACACTGTGAGGTGTCACATAAAAATAAAAATAAGGATGCATATATTTCTAGAGCGTACCTGATTTATTATTCAATCCATTTAAGTATCATACCTTCGAGTACGTGCGTTAATGAAGACATATTTTTCTAAGTGTTTCCACTGCGTACTGTAATTACTTAATTGAGCAGGAAATCTAACCTCCTTCGGTATATTTCCAAGGGATGGCTTCTACACGTATAAGCAGGTCATAGTTTGAAAGTACAAGCTATTTGCGTGATATTGAGGTCAGAGAAGTACGGTAAACATGCCCAACCAAATTGGTAATCTTTTTAACGAGGTGAAGTTATAATTCTTAGACTAATCTCAAATCGATAAAACCAACCGTCATCAAATGTACCTAGGATTATTATGTTATTAAGTATCAAAAATGCATTTTTTCTGAACAAACAATAAAAAGGTAGATCACACACCAAACACAAGATTTAGTCAAAATGAATGTACATCCTTTTTTTTATTTTTTGGAATAACCAATGAGTAAAACCTCAAATTGTAATTGAATAAGCAGTAGACTTAAAATTAGTTTAAAATTAAAAATTAAAAATAGTGGACAGAAGAGATATCTCTGGTCAGTTTTGTTTAGATTTTGCTCTGCAGGTGAGTGATAATGAATTACAGTCATCTTTGCATTAATCAGATAGATTCTTCCGAATTATATCATTTGACAAAAGAGGGCACCACTCTGTTTGGTGGATTTAAGACAAAAAGGATTAAAATTTTTGTCACAATAATGTGGCAGTACGTTTGGAATTACAATGTGCTAATTCATCATTACTAAAAATTCTACTCTCTTGAGAGCTGGTTGACATATTATAATCTCATAGTGCGAATGCAAATATTATTGTGCCGATATGCCGTCTGCTGCCGAATTTGAAGATTAGGGATCTAAACTCAATGCGAGTGCTATTTTTTGGTGAGTCTTCTGTTTTATGTATTTTGGTGGCTGGTTTATAAGTTGTTACTTCTCCTGCAGAGTGAATTTATCACCAGTAATATTTAACTATTGAAGACAATGTAAGCAATTCCTGAAGGAATATTTGAAACAGAAAATCAGAAAAAGATACGGTCACATCTAGGACTTGAACCCAGGACCCTTGCCTTGCCGGGGCACCGCTCTACCAACAAAGCTAATAGCACCCTATCTTCATCGGTCATATTTAACGGTATCATACATCGAATAAAAACTACCGACATTGCCTTCATTTTTCTCACCGCACATTTTTATTGGCTGCTATCTTTATGTATGATCGCAAGATTCAACTCGAACTAAATGCAATCTAGACAGTGTCTTAGATAAATATGTCTTATTTTTATTTTTAATTAATTAATTAATTAAGTACCCATACACCTCTGTAATTAATTTAATATGTTTTTATTAACCCTGATGAAGGTTCGGCTTGAACTGAAAGCGGTTGGTTAGAAATATATATAAAAAAGTGGAATTCCAACAAAGTTATTTTATTTTAATTATTATAAAAAATATATAGTCCAAATATAAATGACAAACGTTATTTGACTACAAAGTCGTGAATTTATCACTGGGATAAAGAACAAACTTAGAATGAAAATAAAATAACCATGTCAGAATTTTGCCAGGTAATACGCTAATGGATTACAACTTATGGAATATATATTCATAAGTTTACAAACAGGCTTCATTTTAAGGGATGGCCTCCTTTCCCTTTTGATGGAGGGTGGTTTTTCGGGAAGTTTCGGTAAAAGGGGTGCGTTTATCATTATGCCAAATCTTCATTCACCGGTCCGGAGAATCCTCGTAACGTAGGAACCGGGAAGGATCCTAATTTATTATTCAATTTATATAGTGCGAACTGCACGTACCCGAAGGATTTTAACCAGCAAGCACATTTGAAGTTTAAAATGTAGATGTCATTTAGCTGTCATACGATTTTTTTTCAATTAAAATCCATCCCCACTGATCACGTGATATTCGCTCTGTCTTGACTCTGTAATGAACTGATGTGTTGTTAATTGTCTTCCTAACACTTACGTACCGAACAGGGGGAACAACGGTTCCCAAACGGGTGTGTTATGCTGTATCTCAGTTGTTTTTTACACCACATATTTTTAATCTAGGTATTCTTATAAAAACTATTCAGTTATTGATCTACATTTAAAAAAAATATTTCGTATTACTATTTAGATATTAAATACTAGGTATTGTACTGAAAATCAAAAACTTTTAAGTAAACATTTTTTTATTCATTTTACGCCCGTAATATGACATACAACCCAACTCATCATTTATGGTAAGGCAAACACTACGATTTGACCTTAAATGTAAATATAATATATCAAATCTTAATTAGGAATTATAACCTTCACTGACATCTAAATTCTAAATAACATCCGTACCTAGTTTAGCAGTGGCAGATTTTTATAATTTAAAAAATATATATTTAAAAATTTATCCAACATTTACAGACCACCTTGTGCAACAAACTAGCTACGCTGTAATCACCAATCACTTGTCGAGATTTAGAATCGAGGAGTTATGCCCGTTGTCGGCCCGCCTTCCATGTTTTCTATGGAAAAAGGCGCATTGTTGTCTAAATTCATGAGAATATTATCTATGACTTTATTTATGAAATTATTTAAATAATGCCTACTGAAACACGATGAATATACTCCCCCCTAATTATTACTAAAACAAATTTTAAATTAATAAATTCCTTCAAACTGCTATTCACTGGTTTAGTTAGAAGTAATCTAGAGTATAACTCAACAATCTGGTCTCCATTTTATAAGATTCACCAATTAAAAATTGAAAGAGTGCAACATAAATTTCTGCGATTTATTAATTATAAATTAGGAATTCCAAACAAATATCTTAATTACACTTTCCTCATGAACTTACTAAATTTAACCGATTTATCATTGAGACGCACAGTGTGCGACTTAGTATCTCTTTTCAAAATTTCGAATGGCAGACTGGACGCCATTGATTTGACGAGTCTTATATCGCTCCGTGTACCTACGCGCGACACTCGACAGACCGCTCTATATAATGTTCCCATATCTGCTAACAATTATTTTCAAAACTCACCTATTCAAAGACTTCACATACTCGGTAATAAGTATAGCTCAATTGATGTTTATCATCACCAATCAGTATACAAACTAAAATACAGTATACTAGAATGTTTGTAACAGATTCATAATTTTTTTTCAAACGCATATTTTATTGTTTCATTAACTAAGCTTTATAAAGAGGGCAAAATAAAGATTGATGATTACAAAGATGGTTTACAACAAACTGTAGTGTTTATCTTTATAATAATAATAACAAACTTACTTGTCTTGTGTGTATTACCTACTTACATTATTGTACTCTTGTAACTACACTATATTTATATAAACTTATCGAACTCATTGTCCAAATTCCAATAACACCGTAACTATATACTTGAATTGTATCTACTTAACTACCTACCTATATCTGTTATATTTTTCTCAAGTTTATGTATTAGTTTAACCTATGTTCTGTAAAATATTCAACCGACGTACTTTGTACAATAAACTTTGCTTGCTTATGTTTATAAAATAATAACACCATAACAATAACCCTACACATTGTTATGTAAGTTCATACTCAATTTACTATGCTATGTAATTAAAATATTTTATAATGCTACTGAACAACAAAACCCATAACATGTATATGTAAAAGCCTTCTAGGCGTTAATAAAATGAAATAAAAAAAAAAAAAATGAAATAAAATTACACAAGATTATGTCATTAACATCCTTTCATAAGGAAAACAAATTGGGGGACCCTAATGACCCCCCTTCGGATCTTAAGTGATTTTTTTCTTTCCGGGACGAAAAGGTTAAATAGGGATATACCTGACGATTGAAAGTTTATAAATAATACTTCAGTCCGTCAAGTATTACGAGTTACTTTATTACCATGAGATAATTACAACGAATATCTAGCAGGACAAAGTACGTTATATAATATACATTATTGTTTATTCTGGTGATGGTAGGAACTTGCACTGAGTTGCCAACATGGGGATTGACTAGCATCGGCTGTACTCGTAATCGTTCGGGTATTGTAGTCTCTGTCATGTGTCGTTACTACCGCTACCTATGGAAATATCTTAAAACTATATAAATTGAATAACAATAACTTAGATCTACACACTCTACCGACATCTGTTGGGCGTTATTGTAACTACAACTAATTATCAATAGTACAGTTACCGTGCTCCGAGGTGACGGATCTCACGTGATCCCAGGTGTGATGGAATTTTTTTTTTTTAATATCACGAACAGCAATATGATATCTACGTTTTTAACTTCAAAGATACTCAGGAATCGGTGATTAAGATTATATGCCAATATTTCTGAGTGAGGCTTAATTTTATGACGAAATTATTACCTGGCGTTCTGAATAATTTGAAAAAAGTCACATTTATTCCTACCGTCAAAGTGCTACTACTGATCATTACCGCATATAGTCAGTTCCAAATGTCGCCACCTGTCCCGAACCTTTAGGACTATGGCATCCCCAATTGGGTATGTTATGGCTAAAGGGAAAGGGTAAAGAAAGTACCTAGCTATTCGGATTTGGTCATCGAACATAGTTTAAGCAATCACAAGCAACGATTCGACTCTGAATTGAATTGAATGGTGGCCTTTCACTTAGCGGGCCAATCTAGATTTTGCAATTTTTATAGTTGTTTTTTTTTCAGTAGCTTGGGGCCTTGGGGAAAATATTTACCCTGCTAAATCAACAAGGGTAGCGAACCGCTTGGGGTCACCTATGTCAGAGGTGTTGGTTATCCGATAAATGGTTACCGGGGCGGCGGTGGCCCCACCCACCTCCCAAATAAAAACATAAAGTTTAATCGACGTTTTGTAAATCGAACAAAGAATTTTATAGAATAGACCAGGGTGGAACCCAGCAATATTTAGTTGGAACTAGATAATTTCCATTTCAAATGTAAGATTTAAAAAAATAGTTTTCATGTAATAACTTCATGTTCAATTCTGTTATGAATAGAATACATAGACTGGGCAATGAACTAATAGATGTCACTAATATTATCGTTTTGAATTTTCACAAATTCAAAGCCAAAATAGTTTTGCACTTTTTAGATAATTTAAATAATGAGTATTCATAATTTATGCACGTGCTGACCAGTGGCGTAGCAAGGTAACCAAGGGCCCTGGGGCAAATTAAAAAATGGGGCCCCACTGCTATGTAAACTGATTAGGTTTTATCAAATAAAAATATGAAATATACAAACCATTTTATACAAATATTTCATTTTCAAGTTCCTTGTCGATAGTATTAGTATCGTTTTTTTTTCCAAAATTCATACACAGCACATGCTTCCGAATGGCCACTCGAACAACTGTGTTGTTTAATTCTTTCTGATAAATGCTTCCAATCTCGAATTCCCGTACACCAAACATTATTCCTTTGTGAAGCAAATAACCAGCAGGGTTGAAAATAGGCAGCGTCTAGTATTTTGGAATAACACAACCAAAAACGATTAACTGGCCCATATTTAGAACACGAAAAGTAGTACGATTTTGAAAAACACATATTGTTCTGGTTGATGTCTGTTGGAAAAGGTCCTGAAGGCTGTAAAGGCCCCATATCAAGAATTTGACGTTTTTCGTTATCAGTTAATATTTTGTTCGTGAAGTTTCCCAAGTCATAAGAAGATTTGAGGTCTGTGGTTCCTCCAAACCCTCCGCTCTTATGTGTGTCATGCAAACATCATCCACGTTCACATGATCGGCGGCGGAGGTATCTCCAACTGCAATAATTGTCGAATCTTCTTCAGTAGGCCTCTCAACCAACACTGCAGTTACCACATTATTTGAGTCACTATCAATAGAAATATTTTGGCCAGATGTACTTGCAGAAAGCTGACTAAAAAACTTGTCAATTTTGGGAAATTTTTGTTTACTATCTTCTCTTTCTTGGCGTTGTTTGCGTTTAAATGCACCACTGGGTTTCTTCTTTTTATCCATATTTTAATACGCTACCAGTGTCGTTGGGGAATGACGCACATATCACTATCCCAACACTGCCAACCTACAGAAAGAATTTAGGGGAATTCCCTAGGCATAACTTTTGAATTTCTCTCAACTGAGTTGTCATGATTAAAGTGGGGTTGCAAGTTGCAACCTGTTATATTTATTTTGAAAATGGGAGAAATTTCCAAAAGTTCAGTTCGATCGAGATTTCTGGTAAAGATTCGAGGGCCCCCTGAGCTTGAGGGCCCCGGGGCACTGCCCCGCGCAGCCCCTAGGTAGCTACGCCGCTGGTGCTGACATAAACATGAATATATGAAAGAAATTATTATTAATATTCATTCAGAATATCTATTTAATTGTTTTCGTTTTTTATGACTCGCATATAAATTTCAAGGGTTGTTTAAAATCAGTGTAATAATAACTTAACAAGTACAATGTATTTCGTGTTTCCTTTTTTATATGTATGTTACGCTGTTGTTTTCAGTTTAATTTATAATCGTTGTGTAAAAGCCCAATAGGGCGTTAACCCTTTTAGGGTGAATCCCGCGAACTGCGCGGCAAGCACATTTAGAAAGGTCGTAACCCCGTGCACTGCGCGGGACAGTGTCCAGCCAGTATAGATACATTTTCTGAGAAATCGGAAGTAAATTCTTCCTTTATTATGACAATACCAGGTGTGCGAAATCCTCATAAATGCAAATTTCAAGGAAACATTTATTCGAATATTATTATTTTGCATATTTCTCACTGTGAGAGATTTATTAACCTGTACTTACTGAACCGATATGTTCATCCACCTGCTCGAGGGAATAGTACACGAGTATGCGGTGACGGTCTTGCATAAATCTTGTGACAAATATTATTTTCTTCGTTAACTATAAAAATTATGAAAGCGTTATACGTATTATCACATTGTTATTAATTCTAAGTGCTATACAAGTTTGTTTTGTGTTTTTTTTAGTTAAAAAAAATAATGCCACGATTCTCTAGAATACACGATACATAATATAAATCACACGGTAAAAATAAATTATTTAACATATGTTCAAAAATTTTTATGAGAAGATCGCAGAAAAAACTATTCTAATGTAATATATAACATGGAGGTGATTCTACATGATGGTAAAAGTAAAAAAGATTTCAAAAACTTTTTCGAAATTCCATCGTTTTTTTCCATACAAAAATATTTTCGATGGTTAAAATGTGCTCATGTTTATCTTGCGTTTTATCTTAAGTTAAGTTTATTTAAGTTTTTTTTTCTTATCTTAATTTTTATAACTATTATATTATTTAATTATTTTTTTTAAGTTCGTAATATACTTTCTTATTTTCTTAAATATATTGTGTTTTTAAATTTATCATCTAGGTTTATAACTATTTGTTAATTTTAAGCTACATCAATTAGTAAAATTTTACGTCTCATAAACCAAAACAACGCCACTCCCCAACTCATATTTTCTCAATTTAGTTGGGCAGTTTCGTTAAAAAAATATCGTTTTTTCGCAATCGGCCTCGAAATATCTGCATTTGTAAATTATTGTAATGTGTTTGTACATTTAATAAAAAAAATTTTTTTTAATCACCTTCCGCAGTTAGTGCACTTTAACCCGGACACCTTGTATGATTCTGCGCCCGTCGTACTTTCACAGTCCATTTAAAAAAAAAATCACCCCAAAAGCTTAGTGAGCTTAGTGACACGGTGAACAAAAAGATATTGCAGCATACGCAGTAAACGTGTATTAATTTTAGGTTTTAGGTTGTGGAAAAATATTACGACCAAACTAACAAAAAAATTATTATATTTATCGTCCCCAAAGGGTTAATAAATAAGTGTATACAAATATTTTGTAATTTTTTACTATTTTTTTAGGAAAATATCGCATGGTCGAAATAATTTTTACATCCATGAACATAGTGAAGTTTTTAATTCTATGCTTCTACCAGCAATAAAGTTATCTATCCTTTTTAAAGTAGATATCTACTTGGGTGTATCACAATGGTTGCCTTATACAATCTTGATAGCAAAAATATATCCATATTAATCTGAAATTCTGTGTTATTGTTTCATCATTATTACACACGAAAAACTTCAGTGTAATTCTCTCGCAATCAATCATCATCTCGGTCCATTCAGTAACTTTGGTAAGTTATTCGATCCACACGTCATCAACTTAATCAAAAACATATATTATAAAACCAGTATTATTAACATTACATCTTTTTTATTATTTGGTTTTATGCCCAGCCGGGCTTTTTACATGGATTTTAAAAACATTTGATTTTAAAAACATCTATTGAATTATATACAAAAAAAATATTTAAAACATGATGTAACAGAAAACTGATAAAATGAATATAAAACATGTAACAGTAACATAAAATAAAATAGAAACTAGAACAATACTACGCTTAGTTCTATAAATGGAGTCAATAAATATATCGATAGTAACCCTAAACCTGTTGCTCAGATGATGCATCCTATTGGTTAGTGATTGTTTCAGTTAGTTGGTTGTGTATGTATTGCAGAAGAATGTTATATTTTGTATTGCATACCTAGTCGGCATGGAATTCAATGGTGTCAACGATGACAGGACTGTTAATTAAGTTATCATTACATAATTCAACCAATAACAGATAGCAAAACTTTGACAACTTTCTTGAGTTTTGGCACTTTTTATCCACTTTTGTATAATTTATATGACACTCAAATGCAATTATTTAGGTGTGCTAGCATTAGGTCCATTCAGTAATTCTGGTAAGTTATCAACTTAACCCCTCCAGTGTTTTAGTGTGATACATGCCCTGGCGTCCAAATTTTATGAAAGTATTTTTATCTTTTTTTTAGTTTAAGTTAGAAAAAGAAATAACAATTCTTTCCGGTTTGCATCAAATATTTATACTGGAATCCATTATTAAAATCCTATAATAGCCAAAATGAATAATTCATATTTAGTAACAATTGGTTTAACTTTAAATATTATATATTATTTTTTTATTATATGTTTATTTTTATTATAACGAGATAAAAATGAAGATACAGTTTTCATTCAATTTCCCCAAATAAAACTTTTTTTTTAAATAACGAGTACTCTCAATTTTAAGGAAAAATGTGGTTAGCGTTATTTGAAAACGGAAAATTAAAAATAAGATACATATTCTTATCTTATTTTTTATTTAGCGTTTGAAATACACAAAAAACATTGCAAATTGAACAACAACAAAATATGAAAGCACTGAAGGGTTAATTAATAACAAATGTTATAGAACCAGCATTATTAAGATAGCAGAACGTTGACAACTTTCCTGATTTTGCCTAACTTTGCGAACGTTAGCAGATATATAAATATATTCTTCTGTAAGATAATTTTAAATGCAAATTTTACTTTTGATTACTCATTATGTACATGTTTCACATGTCTGTAAAAGTGGGCGCATAATATATGTTATCTATCTGCATTAAGTACTTATGGACATTTAGTTGGACTAACAGATTCAATATATTACTAGGATACTAACTGACGTGTACCCGCCAGGCTTCCCACATACTTTTTCTTCAGGGCATAATCAGGTAATACGGCGGAGGGGGCGGTAGTCGATCTTTGTGTACGGACAGACCGATCACCATGCACAGTCGATTTTTGTAAACGGACAGACTGATCACCATTCACAGTCGATCTTTGTATACGGACAGGCCGATCACCATGCACAGTCGATCTTTGTATACGGGCAGACCGATCACCCTGCACATCCTCGATGGGACTGCCCGGACCGCCAGTGGACGGTTGGAATACCCTCCGGTAAAATTTGTATATGTTCGAATTGGTAGATTTCAAATATAGATTCCTACAATGAAAACATGATTGTATGTAATATGTTTTCTTTTTCATTGTAATTTTTTTTTATTTCTACAGATCTGATGGTTTAGTCTTTAAGCAGCTGTTTCGTCCATTATTATTTTTAGGCTTATTTTGTTTTATACCTTTACATATTTTAATACTGTTAATTATGTTTTTGTGTATACATATTGTAGGCATCCTGCAGCCTAACCACTACACAGGGACATTGGGGTCTAGATTATATTTATATTAAATGAGTCGTTTAACCAAAAAAAAATTAGAGATCTGAAGGAGTAACCATCTGTTACTTACCAGGGCGGGTAAGCGGTGGATAACTTCCAGTGACTTTTACTCGACTTTTCTCTAATTTCTATAAATATAATATACATATACATTTATTATATATATAGATGATAATGAATACCCTATAAAAATCCGTTGAGTAGTTTAAAAGAATTAAGCGCACAAACAGACAGACGCGGATAGAATAATTCAATAAAAATCCTTTTTCATTTTGCACAGAAACGTGTAAATGAATTTTACTCTTCTAATTACTTCGAACGAACTAAATGCATTTGATGGTACCAGTTGGTTATAAAAGTGGGGAAACTTGCACGCTAGCAAATATTATAATATTACTTTATATACGCTGGAAACTTTAAAATTCTATAATTTCTGAAAATATTATTCTGAAAAATGGCAGAAACGTCACGACATCGCGTGCTGCCAACTGCGAAACGTGCTAAAATAGATTAATTATTTATTTTTGTTTATAAATCAATTACTTTTGGTACCGACATTAGCGGTATAAAATATTATTAACTTGTTAAGGTATAAACATTTGACAAACTTTAGTTGTTAAGGCGATGCCATACGTAGTAATGCAAAATAATGTGTTTTTGGTTTGAAAATTTGGTCGCCTAGAAATGTTTCAGATGCTTTAAATAAATACTGCGAGTAGAATAAATCTTGACCTTTGAAATAATCGAGTATTTTTTTATATAAGTCTTTTTATAAGCCCAGAAAAAATTATGTATAGGCCCATGAAAACTGCTTTAAAGTTCAAATACTCCTACTTACGAACCCATTTTCGGTTATGATTTTATTGTATAATGTGGCAAATTAAGTTATTTATAAAATGATCGGAAAAAAATTAAATATTTATGCCTGAACATCCACAAAATAAAATAAAAGGCACTTTTTGGCCATGTTTTTTTCTTACATAAATCAAAACAGGCGGATGGTGTTAAGCGGGAATTTAAACCTTATCGCCATCTAAGTAAGGGTTGTTATTATTAGCAGCTCTATTTAAAATATTACACGACGTAGTGCATTGCCTTAAAGAAACAATTTGTTCAAACGATGATAGTAAAAACATTGAAGGTAATCGTGGAATCCTCTGCACTGGAGTAAGATACGGAGTCGAATTATAGTCGACATAATATAGTTTTTTAACAGTAACAATGAGAATTTCAAGACACTACACGAAGTGAAAGGTTTAAAAAGTCTCAGGCGCCCGAGTAAAACATGAATCAAATATTCTTTGTGTCGAAATGAGACGTAAGTGATTAACTAAGAAAGAGGTGTAAGGAGAATGTATGACTTGGAAGTGAATGGTTAAAGAGGCCGAGGACGCCCGGGAAAGACATGGTACGACCAAATGAAAAAAATACTTATTAAAATACAATAATGTTATATCCACTATAGGCAATCACCACGCGCGCATTCAGTAGCCACAGAATATATTTTCTCCTATGGTATCCCAGCAAAGAAATAACAGCGCACTACTTACCTACTGAGTGGAGGTTCCTCTGACCGCCATTCTCTGCTGGGTACTGTTTTGGGCTAGCTGCTCGCATGCGTATTTCGCCTATGTATCTTCTGATTTAGTGTCGTGTATGTTACGTTAATTCAATAAACGTAAATTGCGTGAATATAACCATCTTTATTTTATCCAACATGACACCCCAATAGTATGCTGGATCGATAAGGTAAGCGTCAATCCCAGCATACTATACCACCTATAATGCACCCTGTCATACTATAGAATTCACAACCTCAAAACTTTACACCAAACCATTTATAAGTCTCCTAGTAACGCCGGGTATAGGTCAGCTAGTGGTGTATAAAAATAACAAGTGAAATATTCTACTTCGATAATGATCTGACCCAGACCCAGAAAAAGTCAGGTTTATTTTTTAATTTGCACGGGCGAAGGAATTAGTTGAATTAATAGAACCGTGTTTTAGGATTATTTCGAGTTTCGGTCACAACTTAATTTTATTATGTTCTGTATTTTTCTATTTCATATATTTTTTTAATATTTTTAATACTCTATCAATAGTTAATAGCATTATTACTAGACTTTTGTGGACTTTTGTTGTGCCAGTTTTTAAAAATTTAAATCAAGCAGAGATTCCCAAAGTGGTCAGTACTGAATCCCAGGATTCGATTTTGGCTTGGCAGGGGTCAATGCTGCAAGAAAAATAATTGGGGATCCACGAGATTTAAATGGGGGTACCTTTACGTCAATGTTCAGATACATCCAACACAGTTTACATAGTATTTATTAATAATTGACATAGAAATTACTTAATCGTAAAATTGTTCGTTGAGGTATATAAATTGAGTCTACGTTCCTTTCTTGTCAAAATTAATATATTGAAGCAAAACATTGCACATTGGAAACCGCAAATTTACTCAGTTCTCCAACTGGGTAAATTTGGTCTCTGGGTAATTAGTAAACTCCAACTTTGGTCTACAATCAACATTTAAATGTGCTTCACACAGACTTCAAAACTAGGTTTGAGGTCTGTGTGAAGCACAAAACTAGGTTTGAGGTCTGTGTGAAGCACAAAACTAGGTTTTAGGTCTGTGTGAAGGACAAAACTAGATTTGATGTATGTGTGAAGCACTAAACTAGGTTTGAGGTCTGTGTGAATCGCAAAACTAGGTTTGAGGTCTTTGTGAAGCACAAAACTAGGTTTGAGATCTGTGTGAAGCAGAAAACTAGGTTTGTGGTCTGTGTGAAGCACAAAACTAGGTTTGAGGACATTTTGACTATAGAAATGGAGCGTTGAATAATCGGATATCTTTTGACAAGTAAACTGATCGGAATAAATACTAACGAAAAACTTAAGGGGCAGTTCTAGCTTTACAAATAAATTCCCGTTGCTTGTCGTGCTTTGTGGACTTCATTTTAATTTTGTGTAACATCTCACAAGGGCGCTCCTATCTGCACTGTATAAGGTCAGGAGAATTTCCACAAGGTTGTTAGGCAAGCAAGGGAAGGGAATCATCTTACAAAAAAAATAAATCACCTTTGACCGTAATAAATTTAGGAAAATTCAATATTCGGCAAGTAGGGGGCCTACGGAACTAAAATCGACAAGTGGTCTACAGGGCAAAAAAAAGTTTGGGAACCTCTGCTTCAAAGGTAGGTTCCTCATAAATTTAAGAAAAATATTTTATAACTATTTAATCACAAAAATTGAGACATACTGTATAGTCCGTCTTTAAAGCCTTGAATCTGTATTATTGTTGTGAATGACTCTTTATAAACGCACCTTCTCACAACAGAACAGTACATCTTTATTTAGACTAAAAACTCTTATAATTATGAACGAATGTGTAGGACGGCCTGGAGGCCAAATTTCTCTGTTCTACTCTCAAAAAAGTCTCTTGATTCTCGAAACCTCACTGTTCTCCGTATCTTTCTACCCATCGTGTGGGGGAGTCCGACTTGTAGACTTATCCGACAGATAGCTGTCGGATAAGTCTACAAGTCAACGCTAGAGCCATATATGCCTTGTAGCTCGAACTGTCACAATCATGGAAGCTTTTTCTACAGAAATCGTATAAGTAGTATTTTCAAGACACCAAACAATATTATTTGTTGACAAACTGGTAGATTTCTAAAACCTTAGACTTCCATTGTTGCGTTTACGCGCGACGTAGTGGCTATTGATTAGGAAATTCATATTAAAAGTTGAAAATGGATCGTACGGCACTTGACAAAGGAAATGTTGCGTGAATAAATGATAAAGTGGCAGACGGGTGATTGATTGGGCAAGTTCTTCGATTTTGATAAGGCCCGAGTCAATACTTACTAATACTGCGATACTATTTCCAGTCTATTAGCTTCACAAATGTTATAATGTTTCAATACATTTTTCCCTGCTCCAACTTTTGATTCTTTTCGTAAAACATATAGTCACTAAGGACCATCTTTAGTGACTAGCCTCCTTTTTTAATATTTGCTGTCGTTGATGTTCGTTCTCCCTGGGAAACGAGCATTTTTTTACGACAATTTCTTGCCGGCAAGGTATTACCGTAAAAATTGCGCAAGACTGTCGCGCATAGCCTTTTCTTGTCGACGTATTGCCCTGTATTGATGAAGAGTTTGCTCGGCTACAAATTTGTTTCCTTGTCGCACTCTTACTTAAAATTTACGTCTCTGTTTTTCACAACCCGCTACCAAAACGGTCATAATTTTGAACGCATATACATGACAATACATGGTACATGACAATATTTACAGCCACCACCTTGCCCGGCAAGACTAATTACTGCCAGTGGCGGCTTTCTCTGAGGTGCGTTTATGCAGTGAACCCCCATTAAAAAGGTGAGATCACAAGACAAACTTGCATTATAATAATATTAGCATAATAATAATATATATATAACAGCGCGACATTAAAATTCGGTCTTCAAAATCTACAAAAACGAAAAATTCAGTTAAAGAGCAACCCCAAGCTGTGCGTTATAGAATCAGCACAAAATACCTCATACAAAAAAATACAAAACAACACAATCACTGACGGTGAATTCTTATAACCTACGCCAAAATAAGACGATCATTGTGCGCCACGATAGAGAATATTTGATACCACGTCATTTCCCCAGTTTGCCGAGTGTTACTGAGATTTGCCGAGCAATCACCGCCGCGCCGACGTCAGCTGAACTTTGCACTCCATATGCAAAAATGTTATTTTTTTCATAGTTAAGTAGTTGGTAGTAAATTTTTTACATCTTTATTTTCTTAGTGCTGCATTTTTCCAACCGTTTGCTTTTAATTGTACATATTTGTGAATCTACTAGTAAAACAGATTTTGTTTTAACTGTCTTAAGTCGCTTGTCACACAATATTGTGTTACACTTCCTCTAGTTTTATTTCGGCTTTCATTTTTTGATTTGTCACAGTTATTCTTTTTAGTTATATCTTTATTATTTAGGTATACAAATACAATATCTTCTCTTGATATTCTGAACCTCCAGTGAAAATGATCACGAACCGCCACTGTTGACGCGTGAAGCCAGTTATTTAGTCTATGAAAATACATTGCAGCTTGTTTTTACAGCATATATATTTCAATACGAGAACATGGTAGATAGTTGAGTAATTATAATCATGTATGTTGATTTTGTTGACTTTCAAAACCTTCCCGTAGAAGTTATTGATCGACTCCATGGCGAAGGCAGTAGGTATCCATTGTGAGTTGATTATCAGGTATTCACTATCGACGGAATAACCTCACTGCTGGTGACATTTGAAGGTTACTTGACCTAAAATAGACGACAAAAGAATAGTTAATGTTGTCTCACGTGTACAACTTTCTGGATAATGTCGTTCGTTATGCAAAATAATTTGCCTTATTAATGAATGGGGATAAACTAACAATGCTCTTAGAACTGAAATAAATTTATTTATTTCATTTCGACTTACAATTTTTTGTATTTTTAACTTTTACTTAGCCGTCGGAGGTTTAAGAAATGCGCCAGTGTTGCCAGCGTATATCGAGTTCTGATTTGTTACGTTATCAACATTACTCTGGATATCAACAGTTTGACCGTGCTCGGGAAATCAGTATTAAAATATACATCGATAGTATCGATCCGATATTGTAAAGTTATCGGTTTCATTGTGCTAGGTCCCCTGAACTGCTTCAGTTACAATCTTTTGTATTTTTTTAAGTGAAGATTACCACTGACTCGGTATAATTATTTCCCTCCATTAGTATTCTGCAGTGAGGAATACACACGGTAGTTAGTCCCAAAATTTCTCCACAGAAATAAATCCCGACTTCTTGTATTACGTAATGGAATCTGAAAGCTTATCATTTCAAGCAATTCTGGATTATCAAATGCATCATTTAGAATTTTATATAGAAATAGTGATAATACATCTGTCCGATAATTCTAGCATTTTCATATAATTTAAAAGAGTGCTTCAACAAAATTGCAGGAATATCTATTTTAAACTTATAAAACGTAAGAATATATTTTGTATTCTTTCAATAGCTTGAACACAAATATTGTAATGTGGGTTTCAGACGGGAGAGTTGTACTCAAGTTAACAAAGGCATAATATGACATTTTAATGCATTTATTATATATTAATTTGAATTTGAATAAACAAAAAGAAAGATTTGTGTGTGGGTTACAAAGCGTATAAACACACTTTTGTTCTTTTCTTCCCACTCGGTCAGCTGTTCAATTTAGGATTTCAAATGTGAGGGTGGCCATTTTGCTATCCATTTTTTTTTTTTTTTAAATTTTTTTTATTAGGTACAATATTTTTTACAATTCAAGGTTTTCAGTAATGTTGGCCTCACTGGGTGGCTTGCCCGTGCTGAGGCCTTCATTTTATAATATAAAAAAACTACATAATACATTTAATGAGAAAAATTATACATTTAAAATTAAAAATACATAATAATATATTTAAAATTTAAAAAAAAAAAATAGTACATTGAAAATAATCTTGTGTGTTTGTGAGTGATGTGTGTTTATATTGGTTTTGTGTGTTACGTGTAGGTTTTATTTTTATTTTATGCTATGAAATATTGGTAATATTGTCTTTTTTGTTCTTTAATCCATTTTGTAATTTTGTGTGTGAATTTATTTTTATTTTCCTCAATTTTAATATCAAGTTTTAAACTGTTGAAAGCTTTTATTGCGTGGTATTGGTAGTGTCTTTGTCCAAAGCTTGAATTTACTGTCAGAGTTTTTATGTTTTCTTTGTACACTTGTCTAACTGGTCTGTTAGTGTTATTTTGTGTATGTTGAAATTTATTTTTTTTTGTCAAAAATGTAGTTTAGTAGTGTTTTAACGTATAATTGGCGTATATCTAGTACGTCACAGCTGTTGAATATTTGGTCTGTATCAGTCGGTCTATGTTTTTTTAGTATTACCTTTAAGATCGTTTTCTGTGCGGTTTCTATGTAATTGTTTGTTGCTCCTCCCCAAGCAATAATTCCATATTCTAGTATTGATTGGCAAAGTGCAAAATATATTGTTTTCAATTGTTTTATTTTATATATGTTTCTTATGTTTAGGAAAATGTGTATTGTTTTGAAAAGTTTATTTGTGATTTGTTTGATGTGAGGTGTCCATCTAAGGTTATGGTCAATTACGATTCCTAGATACTTTATTTGTTCTGTTTTTTCTAGAGGAGGGCAATCGCAGATGTTGGTGTTTAAACATTCGTGTATTTTTATGGCGTTTGTGTTGTTTTTTGGCTGTCCCGTGCTATTTATACTGTATGTTGTGAATTTTGTCTTTGATATGTTAAGTGTAAATATGTTTGAATCTAGCCATGTTTTCACTTGCGAGATTCCCAAATTCGCTATGTTATATACACTATTCCAATCCTTAGATTTGAAGAGTAAAACTGTGTCATCAGCATAGCTAACTATTTCACCGTCTATTTTCATGCTGCAAAGTTCATTTATGTAAATAGTAAAAAGAACGGGCCCTAGTATGCTTCCTTGTGGAACTCCATATGTAATCGGCAGTGGTTTACTAGTATGGTTGTTAATTTTGACTTGTTGTCTTCTGTTACTCATATAACTTTTTAATAGTTATGTTTGTAATTAGAATTGCTTTGTTTAAAAAACTTCGTTAGGATTTATACTAATACTACGTATGTCCCATCGCTTGTTCTTTTTTTTACAATAACCCCACACTTAGCCCTGTGGAAAATAATTCCCTTCATCTTTGGAGATGCCGTGTGGATGGTCTTTTTAAAGAAAGGAAGGATAGGAAGTGCTAGGAAGTAAAAGGGTATGTGGGGTAGGAATCTAGGGGTCAGTGTTTCTAGGAGTGACGTATGTATGAATCCATCTCTCTCGCTGCGGTGCAAGACGATGGGTCGAGAGAGACCAGCTGGAGAGGTCAAAGGGTCTCCCTAAGCTGACCTCTCCCAATCAGGTCCACCACGCAGCAGCTGGGCAGGCGCATCCGTCGCCAAGACCTGGACACACTTCCGATGAACCCGGGCACCCCTGCCAAGTAACCAAACGTAGCGAACCACTTGTGGTGACTTAAATAATAAATGGTTCCCAAACCCGCCTCCCAAATTGAAAGTTCTGATAAATTTCCTCAATTATTTATAGTTATTAATGTTTTAATGATTGTTGAATACAGCGATTTCCAATATCGACCTCTTTCACGTTCTACATACACGTCCTATATTTTTCTTGCACTCCTTTCGTCATCCATTTGTTCTCAATGCCTAAACCATCTAAGCGCCCCTTTCTTATCTTACTTATTGTGCTTATGTCACTTAATTTATACTTTGCTGTGAACTGATTTAATGTAAATTATTCAAAGAACCGAAGCTGGCAAACCAGAAATGAGATGTGATAAATATATGCTATTTGATTTTTCCATACGCCATCATCGTACTTGAATATAATACCTTGATTAAGGTAAAAACCTCCTTACTTATTCAAATGCATTCAACCTTCGATTACGTAAACCGCATTGGAACTCGAGACATGCAGGCGGGTAGGAACTAACGACAGCGGCGACGTCCGACGTCTGGGAACGTCCGGCGTCGCGGCGTCACGGAGGCCCCGCGCAGCCAGAGCAGAGCAGAGGCAACCCTGCGACGCCGCAGCGTCTTCTGTCTGCGCGTGAAAACCTCCGGCACTTCCGGAAACGGATGCCTATCGCCAGATTGTCATACTGAGATAAATAACCACCTTTGTGGGTTTTGTTATAATAACACTAATATAAAGATTGATAACGTAGTTTCCTTAGTATTTTAATTCATTTCTGTTCATTCCGAAAATAAACAGAACGCTTAATAATATTACTACAACAACAATATACATAAGACAAACATATCATTTGAACAAAGAAACTTTTAATACATTGCGACTAAAATATAAAATAACACCTTCCTGACTATACAAGAAAATTGAAAAATCGCAACAAATTTAAAATCTTGAACAAACAACGGATCATCATCAATAATTAATTAGTCAACTCTCACAAATTTTAATTTAAGATTGTCTCGTCATATTGGTAATAATTATCCTGTTATTATTACCAATACCAACCTGATTTCAACATGTCAAATACGTTTGCTTCCAACTTATCAAAAAATGTTTCTACTGTTAAAATAAAATATTTTGTGAGAAAAGCACAGTAAAAAATAACTGTACTCTATTTGTAAAGATGTTATTTTTAAATATTTATGGCTTTCAAGGGTGTTATTGGCCAAAATTTCAAATTGTGGAGAGAGGGAGGGTGAATTTATTTATTAATTTTATTTAAAAGAGCAAATGTTAAATTTCGTATGGTAGATTGGAGTCGAGCTTAGACTTAGAAGAGATGAGATGTTGAATGGAAGGGAGGCATTTTTCGATGAGTCTTGATAGAAGGAAAGATATTTGTTTAGACAGGGACAACAAAAGTGATTTAAAATTCCCACTTCTAGACAACAGAATAAAAAATCTGGTGAATCAAGCAAGTGAATTTTTTGAAAGTCAGAAGGAACGGAACAACGTCCAATTCTCGTACGAATCAGTGAGGATATTGATTTTTCGGATAAAATTGTTGAAACCAAGCTTTTTATGAGATTTCTTTGTATTAAGGGTATATCAGTACATAATAATAATAGTAAAAATACATGATAATGATAACTTGGATAATTCTGCGAGCACGTGTGATTATAGCATACACAATAAATGCGAAATTTTAAAATCCGGAAATATGAAGATTCAGATCTAGTTGCTAAATTAAGACAGCCATTTTAACCAATGTTTTGATTGTGAATATTAACTTTATTGAATTTACTATCATATGCAGAATATTAACTTTATTGAATTTACTATCATAAATTGAATATTAACTTTATTGAATTTACAATCATAAATAGAATATTAAGTTCGTTGAATTTACTATCATATATTTAATAATCTATTCGAATTACCCTTTTGTTTTCGATAGTAAATAAATACAAATCTTTTAAGCGGAACTTAACCCACTGCCTGACATCCGACCGAGCTAAAACTCAGGAGATAGACTTGTTGTCGATGACAATGCATTATTTCAATTTTTGGTGCCAATCACTCACATACATGCGGACATATACGCTTGCGTTTCTCTGATATCAAACGATATTTAAGCAGTTAATATAACAAATTATTATAAGCAATAATTAGTCGCTTGAAATATCCATACAAATTAAATGAAATGCCGCCGACGTGAATCGAACCCGTGCCTTCTGATGTCCGGTCAGGTGCTCTGAGACCAATGAGCTACGTCGACTTATTTCCAACATGCCAAATAATTCAACATGTACTTGTACTTCAATCAACAATTACTGCTAATTATATTTTTGGGTAAAATTCGGTTTATGGGAGTCACTCGAATAACCGAAATTGAACTTGATTTAGACTAATTTAGGGCTGGGGAATCCGAATCTGTAAGAATTAGGTGGGGGTTATTTTTTGGTTGGCACTTCTGAAATGTCAACGTATTAAAAAGTCTTTTATTTGATTTTCTTAAGTCATAGTTGATAATAAAAACATGGTTTCTATGTACCGCGTACGAAATTTCAAAACCCTATAACTCAGTTAATAGTGCCGACCCCCACCTAATTCTTACAGATTCGGATTCCCCAGCCCTAAATTAGTCTAAATCAAGTTCAATTTCGGTTATTCGAGTGACTCCCATAAACCGAATTTTTTCCATATTTTTAATTATTGATTATAATAATTTGTTATCCTTTGTGCTATGCATAAAAAAACCTTGTCTAAAAAAAATAATAAGTTAATATAATTTTCTTTTAAAGTAGGTCCTACAAGATCGGCATTTAGTAACGTCGGTCGGTAGTGCGGTTGACTGTTGACATCGGTCACTGGAAAGGAAGGTTAAATCCACCGATAAACAAAATAAAATATATTTTAAGTTTGTTTTATATCATTTGTATGATAATCCTAAATAATTTGAACAAAAAAACCTGCACTAAAAACTAGTAAACTAACCTTATATGGCTGCGTTTTCCAATTCACACGTTCTAAATAGACGCCATTAAAATAAAACTTTAAAAATAGGCATTTTAATCAGCGATCAGTCTACTTCTGTATTTACCATAAAGATTATCTGATATTTAATCAACTGTTCTCCCCATCCACAAACAATCCGCGCAAACTCAATCTGATAATCGCATTGCTGGATAATATGGGTTGTAACGTTTGACATTTGACCGTCCATAGTGAATTTCACCCGCCATTTCTTGTCATCAGTGTGCCCTGCGTATAAAATATGTGCCAAGGCCGCGGGGAGTAGTGTAGTACCCAGTACCTACCCGGTTTCCACTGCCTGCGAGGAGCTAGTAGTTAGCTAGGCCCCCGAGTAGCTAGGCGCAAGGGGATCGCAGTGTTGCCACTTCTAGACGTGATTTAAAACAGGCAACATTTTACTGTACATTTCCACAGCGGAAATTATGTATTTGATTTACCGTTTTAATATTTTAACACAGAATTTAATCGGGTGTTAATGCGTGAAACTTATCTCTAAACAGATGTGAAAATTCACTTTAATTAACGACCAAAATGCTTGTAAAGTTATTAAGAATTTTGAGATTCAATCGAAGATTGAACTCTGTCAATTTTAAATGTAATCTATAGTCAGATAGCGATATTTGCGAGCACGGTCAAAATATGATTCCGACTATCGGTTGATAAAAACTGATACTTTTAGCGCTGCCTCCAAGGTATTGGTTAAGCTGTCAATATGCACAATTTTTTTAAATAATGTCGCAAAATAACTGGCTTATTAATGAATGGGGGTGAACTAACTAAGCTCTTAGAACTGAAAGAAATCGTAAACACGCGATCATTTGTTTCCGTTCAAGCTTCGAAAAAGAAAAGTTCGTAGTTATGGATAATGACCTCATGAACTAATTTTATGCTTTTAAGTGTCAAAAAATATATGCGGACTGCCAATGTTATATTAAAGTTATATTTCAAATCAAAGTTGTCAATTTATTAGTACGTTTAACTTTTACGAGGCCGTCTGACGTTTGGGAATAGGAGAGATGAATGTCGTCAGCGTTATATCATTTTTTTATTTATTGTGTTATCAACATTGGTCTGGGTATCAACAGTGCGATCGTACACGGGAAATCAGTACAAAATCATCATTAGTTACACCTAACTACCCGATATTGTAAAATTATCGATTTCACTGTGCTGGAACCCCTAAGCTATAACTCGCAAACAAATCGAAGACCAGCTCCACTAACCTAATACAAATAAATTTTTCATTAATTTATTTTCACCAACTACCTAATAATCATCATAATCATGGTATTTCCTGGCTATCTTGGCGAACCGACTGAATTTATTATACAGACTTTATTTAATATCAACGATATAAACATACCAAAAACAATAAATCATAAGCAATGACATCAGAAGGTATAAAATGAAAAGAAACCATTGATGTATTATACGTATATGTTGTAATTAGTCAATGACAGAAATTCTAGAAGGATATAAAAGTAAGAAATACAAGTATGTAGAAAACTAAAGCAGACTTAATTAATTAATAATAACAGTTAAATTAATATTGATTGAAAATATATAATAATATAGCCTTCTTGTGCCTACTTTCCGTGCAGATAAATAGATCCGCCACATCTGCGTATCTATTACCAACTTTGTTTCTTCTCGTTAAACCACAATTAAGGCGATGCCATACGTAGTAATGCAAAATCATGTGTTTTTGGTTTGAAAATTTGGTCGCCTAGAAATGTTCCAGATGCTTTAATTAAATACTGCGAGTAGAATACATCTTGGCCTTTAAAATAATCGAGTATTTTTTAGATAAGTCTTTTTATAAGCCCAGAAAAAAAATGATGTATAATGCCTATGAAAACTGCTTTAAAGTTCAAAATCTCCTACTTACGAACCCATTTTCGGTTATGATTTTATTGTATAATGTGGAAAATTATGTTATTTATAAAATGATCAAAGAAAAATGAAATATTTATGCCTGAACATCCACAAAATAAAATAAAAGGCACTTTTTGGCCATGTTTTTTTCTTGCATAAATCCAAACAGGCGGATGGTATTAAGCGGGAATTTAAACCTTATCGCCATCTACGTAAGGGTTTTTTGTTGTTGTTTGTTTTTGGGGTGTTATGCCGTGTTGCGCTAACTCCTTCTTTAGCCGACGTTTCGGACAGCGTTGCAGTGTCCATCATGATGGGATGGACACTGCAACGCTGTCCGAAACGTCGGCTAAAGAAGGAGTTAGCGCAACACGGCATAACACCCCAAAAACAAACAACAAAAATGCTTTTGGCCGTGAGAATCTAAAAACTTACCTACGTAACGGTTGTTATTGATAGCGGCTCAATTCAAAATATTACACGACGTAGTGCATCGCCTTAAGCAGTTTGTCAACAGGATGTACACGTTCAATTGCAATGTAAATATGTATACATAATATTATTACTAATTACAAATATACATAATGTTGTTGCTACTTATTACATATTAAGATTATTATTATTGACACACAGTCTAAAATAACACTAAATCTACACGCTAATAAATAACAATTATCGATTGATAGTAACGATTAGTATAAAGTATTTCTACTTATGAGCCATGTTTTCAGCATATATCTGAATCATTTTGGGCACGTTATATTCTAGGGTTCACTGTCCGTATTTATATTTTGAAATGTTCAGTTCTGAAATTGTTACATATACCTAAACATAATTTTGGAACGAATATCTCTCGTAGGTATACAAAATTCAAAGAGGTTAAGTAAATCCGGGCTGTGTGTAATTTCTGTATATCAATTTACAATTTCGAACTTAAATATTACGTCGGATATAATTCTTTGATCTAAGAGTTTAAAAAATATATTAAAATGTTTTTTGAGAATTTACTACAAGTTCAATGGTTTAAAAATTAAAATTAATTTTTTTAATTAAAAATATTAAAAAAAAACAATTGTTTGCTATTTAACATGAATGTCAATGTTGTGTTCGTTTGCTTTTTAACATAGATATCAATTTCGTGTTTGTTTGCTATTTTACATAGATATCAATTTCGTGTTTGTTTGCTATTTAACATAGATATCAATTTCGTGTTTGTTTGCTATTTAACATAGATATCAATTTTGACAATAAAAGTTCAGACTTTATATTGACATAAAAATAACTATGTATCCATATTTTATGGTAATGAGATATAAATACATATATTATTAGCTTGAAATAACATGCAAAAACTGCAGAAACATAAGGTTAATTAATTGTTAGCTAGTCGAAACTAATCTAACTAACTAACCATCTCGCCGTTTCCCTGCAAAGGTATGCAGAGAGGACGGACCGCAAAACAACTCGGTCTTGGCACAGATTCCTTGCCTCATTCACATTCATACTCCGTCAAGCCCGACTCATGTATCTGATTCACTTGATCGTGCCATGTCTTCATGCGTCCCTAACTTCTTCTACATTTACTTTCTTCGTTCATTTGCTAACATCCCAAACTATATAAGCGTCCCTTTCTTTATCTTACTCATTATGCTTATAATCAGCCTTGCATTCTTCGCGGATTGTTAATTTATTAAAAATCTGGTTAAATAATTCATTTAAAAAACGGGACATAACAAACTTATACGAGGAAGACGTGTTCTTAAAAATAATAATATTTTCGCATCTCGTCTATTATATTTATTCGGACAAGACCACATGCGTGATCACGTGTTCAGATATATTCTGAATTACTAATATTTTTTTAGGAAATGGTCAGGCAAAATCATTTTTAACACTATCTTAATAAAAATCCGTATTAATTTTTCTCCGTGCATACACGATCATATATGGTTTTACCACACATACGACTCAAGGATATCATTTCTACAGCATTCAGTCTACTATCATTCTCCCTCTTCCAGTTCCATGCCTCACTGCCATACATCAGTGTAGGCACTAGCACTCCATTGTGGATTGCTAGCTTCACGTATTTGAATGATGGATCAGTCTTGATGTCATTTGGACACGAAAAGGATCAATTCGTATTTTATATATTATCTGCTGAAAACAGACGCGTGTTTTTTTATAATATAAAGGGCGTATACAGATGTCTGACACATCTCACTCGAAGGATATTTACATGTTTAACGCGTTAGGAAGTTTTTCTCTCTTAAGTTTATGAAAGAACAAGAGGCAGTTGGTCTTGAGAAAGAATTGGGTCACTCTCCGGGTTAGACAAATAAAGCCTGCCCCAAAATGTTCACTCCCCTCCTCCCTTTTCCCAGCCGGCTTGGGGTGGTGGAGGGGATGCTGTATAGGGGTTGGTAGTTGGGGGGTGGGAGAGTGGGGTGGAACAGGATCGGGATCAAGCCGGAATATCTTATTGGAATTGTGTCGGGCAATAAAAACGGGAAGATTTATTGATGCAACCGCCAGTCCCCATGTACATTTATAAGAAGTTCATGCTTGCTCGGGCATTAATCGCTGCAGAGTTTTGGCGTCTTACTCCCTTGAACTTCAATAAGTACAACGGAGTACTGCAGACGGGCCGCACCACGCACTTGAGCCTCTGCCAACCGGAAAAATAAATAAAATTGAAAAAAGTGATTGAAATCAATTGCTCAATTTTATTGGAATAACTTATTATATAATTATTCTAGTCAATATTGTTTAGACTTTTAGAAAAGGTCATTAGGTATCCCATATGATTAAAAATCGGATATGTTTATCTAAGACGCTATCTAGGTTAAAACTGTAATCATTTAAAAAGATAGCAGCCAAAAATTAGAGAAAAAATAGTTGAAGATAATATTGTTTATTCTGAATTTGAAATACGAGATCAACAATGATGACTTAAAAACATAAGTCCCGATGGCCAATTGTTTAGAGGCGTTGTCCCGGTGAGACAGATCCTGGGTTCGATTCTCACTTGAGACCGTTACCTTTTTATTTTTCTATGTCTTGTTCTGTTTCATGTCTAGTTTAGATTTATTAATACTTTCTTCTTCTTCAATGATATCAACTATGACTATAATAGTAAATTCGGGTCTTTGTTCAAGTATATATTAACTTACTTGTTGGTATTGTTCATATTAGGAGCGGCTCAAGTGCGTTGTGCGGTCTGTCTGGAGGCAACTAATTGCGACACGCTGATGCGGATACAAGTTATACCAATTCAGTTTGCATAATAATTATTTATTTAAATTTTTATGTGCAATTTAAAATTATTACATAGCAGTTATTATGTAGCCTTGGAAGAAAGGGTGAAAAATATTTTTAAAAGAAAGTCCGTGCCCACGGAAACGTATTATTATGTTATAAAATGCAAATAATAACCCTAAACATAGCTCCGAGAAAGCCACTTGGAAAAATGTACAAGTTGTTTTAAATTGCTTTAGCTATATAAGTGAAGATTGTCAGGTAGGTATATCTTAACCTTCCTGTTCCCATCTAATTCTCAACCTTTTCATTCAACCTCAAAGCATTTCTAAAAATATAAATGCAATAATCTAACTGGCATCAAAAAGTGGTAACTGAAGTGCGGTAGTGCTAGATAGATATTGAAAAAACTATTAGTTCCATGAACAAAAGATATCACTTAATGTTTATTACTCCGACTTGACAGCAATGCTCACACACTGGTAAAATAAAAGAGTAATATCAAACAGGGCTACCATCTTGAGAGAATTGACCGGACACGGAACACACAAACAAATTTACAGATAGACCAAAGTTGTCGAGTGAAAACGGGACTTCGCTATGCTCAGTCAATTATCATAATAATTCTCTAATTTATAGCCCATTTTACGTAATCTGTAAAATCAGGACATTTACTGGCCAGCAATAATCTCACAATCTATAATATTATTACGCTAACGTCTGTCGTACGCACTCACTCCACGTACATCTACAAACAGAAGTGCTGCCATCTAGTTTTTTTTTTTAATATTACGTGATACCCACGCAGCCTCGAATCTCTAAATATCGCATAAACAAAGTAATTTTATTATTTTATCCCAGCGAAGAAGGGTGTTGAAGTTATCGCATTTCTACATTCCAGATTCAAGATTTGACCTTCACAAAAATGTTCTACCTACCCGGCTTATTCTTCTCGATCACATATTTATACAAAGTTATATATCACATAAGTGTGAGACTTTCTTGGAAGCTGCTTGATATACCGACCTTCAAATCATTAACAGAAAACTGATTACTTTTTAACCTTTCAGGCCTTTGGCATATTGACCGTTATATTATACAATTTCAAATTGTATTATTAAAAATAAGCATAAAATTTTTAAATATAATTTTTTTACTGCTCTCTTTTCGTTATTCGTCTAAACAAGAAACTTAAATTACTTATTACAAAAAAACAAATATTTTATTAGACAAATGAACTATAGACATAACTGTCACCTCACTTTTTTATGGTTTCACATAAAAATATTTAATGAAAAATTCACAAAGTTTCATAGGTTTTTTCTCAAATTGCGGACGGAACTTTTAGTTTCATAGAAGTGTAATTGCTGTTAATTTTTATATTTTAAAATAAAGCTTGGTATTTTTTCTTTGTAACGCCGTTAAGTTCATATTTCTAACTTTGACGATGAGGGAGACACAACGATTTCTATGAGACCATATGAGCTGTTCCGAAAGGCGAACAAATGACACTATGAGTAATAGCTGTTTGTTCCCAAAACCGAACAAATTAGCCTAGGGAGTTAAACTTCCATCGTGATGCCGCAACAAAGTTCACCGTATTGATAATTCTAGAATCTGGGTTAGGCTAAAAACAGCTATATTATTCAGCAAAAACCCAAGGCAACCAAACAAAGAAGAAAAAATTATCACATTTATTCAACTTTTTTTCAATATCTACAAACGACGTCGTTTTTGTAAATGTGGGGACGTGATCACATAATATCTCTGGCGGAGAAATGTAAAGAATTTCTTAGTTTAGCTTTTGGGAGCTATTTGATTCTCCTTCCGGGTATTTTCAGTTTGGTATAATGGGTACACGGAAGGTAACTGAATTTTTTTACGTATTTTGAAAGTCCAATCTATGACAACAATAAAAGCAGGGTATTGTTGTTTCCTATTTTCCGTTTGACGTTAGTCTCGCCATAAAATGTTATATTTGCTTTAATATACACGTATAAAAATGACTGAAATTGCTAATTTATCGGGGATCTCTTCAAATGATTTATACTCCGGTTAAAAACAGGATTGCAAGCCCATAAATCCACTGGAGCGTTCTGCAATATGATCAATTTCTCGCTCAGAATTTCACCCCCTCTTTCAAAAATTTATTTCTCCGAATTTATAATGAAGACATTTAAACTGCTTATAGTATTAGAAAGCTATTGAATGCACCTGTTATTTTTATTATTATTTTTTATATTTTTATGCATAATTAATGTGACATTAGCGCCACTCCGGAAATTGACAAAAAATACTCAATGACATTTCTGTGCTCCTGGCATTTCTTCCTGTCGACAGGTTCAAGTTTTGACCTAAAATTGTCGATAGTTTGAATTCTAGAAAAATCAGATACAATTTTGAAAATGATAGTTTAAATTTTCCTTTAAAATTATTATATTATAATCCTTAGCGAATGAATTGATAGGTTTCCTAATAAACTTTTAGGATGAGTTGTTTCATAGAATTTCAACAATTCATCAAATTTCAACGTTCATTTTCAGGTTCCGTGAAAGTCCTATTCAAGTTCCATTATTATATTAGTATAGGCCAGTTACTTGATAGAACTGAAATAATATCAGAACTTGAAAAGAACTCTCAGAAAACTTGTAAATTAACTTTGAAATTTGAAGAATTGTTCAAATTCTCTGAAACAGCCCGTCCTTAGTAAACTACGAACTTATTATCACGATGTCGGAACACATGCTCATAAGCTTCATAATATTTCCGCATTTAGTCATTCTATATTATCAAGGCAAACGCAGATGCATGAACACGTGTTCCGATATGATATTATTGGTATTTAGTATAAGTTTATCAGTAAACGGCCTGCAATCCCATTTTTAACCGGATTACCAATAATTTGAATAGATCTTTAAGGCGAAATAGGTAGACTTGACCTGAAATTTGGCATTTTTGAGGCCAGTTTTAGACGTATGGACACTTTTCTAGAGAAAAAATTCAAATTTTCTTTTGAAAGAGAAAACACAACGCTTCATATTTAATTCTTGAATTTAACCACAGAAGAACTCATGTGGTCTCATAGAAAGCGTTGTATGTTTCTAACTGTCTTGGTGAGAAATATGAACTAAACGTACCCATGCTATATTAATCGGGCAAGATGGAAGGAAAAAAAAATTTATTGCTCATTCAAGTGATTCAAGTGAGTCCGATTTTCCAGTAATTTTTTTTAATGTTCGATACATTAAAAGTTATTGGATAGTCATTGGGAATGATTGCTTATTTGGGAAAAATTTATTGTTTTAATGTTCGATACATTAAAAGTTATCGGATAGTCATTGGGAATGATTGCTTATTTGGGAAAAAAAATTGTTTTAATGTTCGATACATTAAAAGTTATGGGATAGTCATTGGGAATGGTTGCTTATTTGGGAAAATGTTATTGTTTTAATGTTCGATACATTAAAAGTTATCGGATAGTCATTGGGAATGATTGCTTATTTGGGAAAAAAAAATGTTTTAATGTTCGATACATTAAAAGTTATGGGATAGTCATTGGGAATGGTTGCTTATTTGGGAAAATGTTATTGTTTTAATTTTCGATACATTAAAAGTTATCGGATAGTCATTGGGAATGATTGCTAATTTGGGAAAACGTTATTGTTTTCTAATGTCCAATACATTAAAAATTATCGGATAGTTATTGGGAATGATTGCTTATTTGGGAAAACGTTATTGTTTTAATGTTCGATACATTAAAAGTTATCGGATAGTCGTTGAGAATGGTTGCTTATTTGGGAAAATGTTATTGTTTTAATGTTCGATACATTAAAAGTTATCGGATAGTCATTGGGAATGATTGCTAATTTGGGAAAACGTTATTGTTTTTTTCTTTAAAATTAGTGCATTTCATGGAAGTGAGTCAGCTTTTCTTTTTCCAAGAGACCCCGGTAGATTTTTCTAATAGATAATGAACGAGTAAACATTAAAGTAAATACTATAGTTTCTCTAAGAAAACATCGCTTTACTCGAACGGAAGCAGTTAAAATCAAATTATTACCTACCAACGAAACAACCCGATATTAAAATGGAACGATTTCAGGAAATGAAGTGATACTTTATGTGATTAGGTATATCAATTTCCCAACTTGAATAATTTATACTTAAACTCATCTAAAAGTCTAATATGATTCCATATCATTGTAAACATTAACCGTCTTACTCATAATTGCAGTGTAAATATTATACGGGCGTGTAAGGTCGGGATAGTGGAAAACGTTACTCATAATTGCTGCAGATGTGTACATCGGCCTATTTAGTAGCTATCAGATTTATATTCGATGGACCTTTAGTATAGCGTCAGGTTAGCCCTGGCAATATGAAGAATGCCCGGATTTTTTGGAGTTAAAATACGATACGCCTAACTGAATTGGCCGGATTTCGATGCAAATAAAAACAGACCGGGTCAATGACATTTGAAGAAATGTGAAGTTAGCAACAAAACACGAAATACGAAAATGACCGTATTTGAGGTTTGGAACAAAGTGATGCTAGTCTGAAAAAATCTGGCGTTCATTTTAATATGAGTAAAGATTTTAACCCGAGCAGTATACGGCCTTCTTCCTCGTACAGCTATACCGCCGTATTTGGGAATATTTATAAGTATGTAAAGACTGTAAATGTATTTATTTACCAAACAATTCGTCTTTCAAAACTGACCAATTCAAAGGAATTGTTTATGAATCGAGTATTTTAAAACGATCTTAACGAATACCCATAATACTCATTCATCAATACCACTGACCACTTTAATTACTGAATAGATCAGAGGTTCCCAACCTTATCTGGCTGACCGCCCACTTTTCAAGTATACTTTTCTTTAACCCATCTACTACACGTTTGACAGAAATGACGTCCAAACATGATATGAATGTTAAATTTGTTTTGGAGGTGGGAAAATCTCCATGTTTATACAGCTATAATTCATAAACATGGATTGAGGTTGGAAAGAAAATTTCATTTGACATCATTCTCATGCACTTCCTTGGCGCCTACGAAAGCCCTACAATTAAAATTTATTTCGATGTAGGAATAAAACAAAACCTTCTTTAAGATCGTTTTTTTATGTTTGTAAATATAAAAAAAGAACAATATTGTTTTATTCGTCGCTAGAGCCACTTGACAATGTATTAATTCCACGGCTGCACTTTAATAAATTATTTATTTATTACATATTTGTAATAAGCATTTACATTGTGGCTCGTCATAATTTACAATAAAAGATATAAATTTGTTTTAGCCACTTTAATTTTAATTGTACTCTACCGGTTTCGGAAGCACTCTTCCTTCGTCAGGAGAATATTAAAACAGTTTAATTTTAATTGTACTCTACCGGTTTCGGAAGCACCCTTCCTTCGTCAGGAGAATATTAAAACAGTTTAATTTTAATTGTACTCTACCGGTTTCGGAAGCACCCTTCCTTCGTCAGGAGAATATTAAAACAGTTTTAAAATTTTCCTGACGAAGGAAGGGTGCTTCCGAAACCGATAGAGTACAATTAAAATTAAAGTGGTCTAAAAAAAATGTATATCTTTTATTGTATTTATTTTATTTTTTTACGCCCTACAGGGCTTTTATATAAAGATCACAAGATAAATTTAAAACCACAGTAAAACACAAATAATAAAGCATAAAATACAGCAAACTTTAGTTAAGTTATTATCACAATTAACTTTAAAAGAAACTCTTTAAATTTATATACGTGTAATACAAAATCAAAATTAAAAGATATTACTTATATTTAAATAAGCATATTATGGTTAAATTATGATTGCCTACTCGTTATTTACATGATCTGAAAATTGCTGAACTGATTTGGATTTGTACGGGTCTAGAATTAGAACAAAAAATATCAGCGACATCCATAAACTCATTGCCCAGCCTATGTACTCGTACCCTCTCGATAACTGAATTGAATACAAAGTTATTGTTGTGAAATAAAATATTCCATCTAGTATATTTGGGAGGTTCATGTAGTGACAGCAAACTTATAATGTCAGGGCTGTCAAACATAGAATTAATAATTTTATACAATAAAAGAAGGTCAAATATTTTTCGCCTTTCTGATAATTTAAATAAATTTAGTTAACTTCGTAAGTTTGCATAATTGATTTTTTTATTTATTTATATTACACGCCCATAGTGGCTTTTACAAACATGTGATATAAATATAATAATTTAGCACTAATATAACAAAAGCTAACATTAATATTTATTTATGAGGTATGTTATTATAGCCTTCTTGAAACTACATTCCGTCCAGTGGAACACATCAACTACTTCCGAGAAAACATTGCCAACTGCATGAAATCTAGGTACAAGCGATTGTCTAAATGACTCAGTCCTGATAATTTTGTTGCAATTAAAAAGAATTTTAGAACGACTAGTTCTTGTAGGTATGTGAAAGTTAATTAGACTTAATAAATCACTATAATTATAAAATAAATCACTATATATTTCAAGGGGAGAAGTATCACTTGCTCCAGTTAATATTGAAAGGCAAGATAGAGGGTCGCTTAGGGCCTGGTAGGAGACAAATGTCTTGGCTGCGAAATATACGAGAGTGGACCGGCATTAGAAGTGTGGAGGAGCTCTTCCGGGCAACGCAAGACAAAGAGACATTTTCTAGAGTGATCGCCAACGTCGGGGGGACCTGATACGGCACATAAAGAAGAAGAAATCACTATAATTCGGGTAGCCCCGTGTACGGAAACCAGCTTCAACGAGTAGCATACCGGTAGGCTACTTGTGGCTGCATCACAGTAGATAGTAAGTGTCTCCGTGTACGAAAGGCTTTAATCGAATTTACCTAATTTTTATCCAGTGTCACCCACTCCACCCACAACACCGTGAAACTAAAAAACCCTTTGTCGATTCACATACCACAAGAGACTACCAACAACTCTTCATCTGATTAATTGTTGGTGTAAGGTCAACAAACGATTTGCAAAAAAGATAGCAATAAATTCAATTTATTTAATGGGGTATTCCACAAGAATACTCGCAGCTTGGAAACTATTAAACACTCTAAAATATTGCGAAAACAACTTAACATTAACCGCTTTAATTAGTGCAAATGTTTTGCTTGTACGTACTGCCCTAACAATGATTTGCTTAGCCGTAAATTTAGAGAAATGGAGAGCAAATTTTCACACAGCTAATTTGCGAAATAGTCGTCCTTAAATACAATTCCGCGTTGCTAGAATATATAGTCCGGTTAGTATATTGACTGTAATAGAATAACTTTTGTTTGTTTAAACTCAATTACAAAGTCATGGTGACGACTATATCTAATAAAAAGCTTTTGTTAGTGCAAAATCATTTTATCAGCTTAATACACAAAATACTTTTTTTAGAAATAACCCTCGGACTAATTTGAGGGGTTTTGGGAAAACAGCTATTACCCGTAGAGCTCGTATTGTATGGTTTTATAGAAATCGTTGTCTCCCTTACCCATAGTTAGAATTATGAACTAAACGGTGTTAAAAAGAAAAAAAATACCAAGATATATAAATTAAAATATAGAAGTTAGGTATAGTTTTTTTAAGAAACAACAACAAACATTGAGGTTGCAGTAATGTTAATAATATATATATCGAATAAAACTTGTACATTTTTTGGCTATCGGTAATTTTATTTCACTGTTTAGAGGAAACAAAGTGAGCCATTTAAAAAAAAATTATGGTTAATTTCAAAATTTGAATATATTTGAAAAACAGTTTTTAGTTTTCGAAATATATTCAAACCTTGAATATATTTCGAAAACTAAAATTGTCTATATTGAATATATTTTGAAAACTAAAAAAATCGAAAGCTAATATATATTCAAAATTTAAATTTATTTCGAAAACTAAAAACACTTTTGGAAATATATGTTTAAAATTTGAATATATTTCAAAACCTGTTTTTAGTTTTCGGATACGTTCAGAAATATTCCATTAATTTGGATTTTGTTGAGGAAATACACACAAATTATCTGACTTTCTGACAGCATATTTTAATAATATAGCGGTGAATATGCCAGAGGCCAGTAGGGCTTAGAATTTTTGCCAATTATTGCGAGGGTCGTGCAAAAATAAAAACAATTAAATGATTTATTATTTTTTATTTTAAAAAATTCCCGCCTTACGACAGGTTTTCACAGGGGAAATTCGATTAAGAACTGAGAGACAACCAATCATTCCAGCTTGCACCACTAACTACGGCGGCTTTGTGGAATTCTAGGGCAAACATTAATTGATTTTATCACCCACCTGGTTGAAGCCTATATCGTGTTTATGCGAGTATTTTAATGTTTACAACTACTGTATATTAATAATTAATTTCTAAATAAGTGGTAATGTCTACACGGAGAAAATTCACTGACACAAAATATTGTTAATTTATTAAAGATCTGGTAAAATTATTCGTTTTCCTGTTAAAAACGAGACTGCAGGCCTTCAACGAATGAATTGCCAGAGTTCCTAACAAAGTATCAGTTAATTAAGAAAGAATGTTTTATGAGGATGGCTTTCATACAAATACTGATATTGTCGCATTCCGTAATGATATTTATTAGGAAAATAATACGTGTTCTCGATATATTCTGAACGACTAATATTAATAGGTCGCCTCGATAGCTCATTGAGCTAGACATGTCGCCTGGTAACGGGTGGTATTTCAATTTGGAAGGCGGGAAACACCGCTGCTTTGGTGACTTAGCAAGGGTGCCCGGGTTCAGAGGGTGAGGTCTTGGCGGCGAATGCGTTTGCTCACCTACAGCATGGTGGGCCGGGTCGGGAGATACTGGTTGAGACCTGTTGAGACTTCTCCGCAATGGGAGGAATGGATTCATACGTTCATCACTCCTGGACACATTGACCTCCAGATTAGTTAAGTTCCAGATTAGTTGCCCTCTTAATTTAAAAAACATGTACTACACTAACCTGGCAAGTTATTTAAAAAAATTCTACTTTGATGTAGTTTTTAAAATGATAAAACATGTGCCATGTATAGGTTATCTATTGTATAGGATGGTGTAGTAAAAATAAAAACTAAAAAAAATCAACTTATCAAGCAGTGGCGGCTCGTGACTTTTGGGTGTACTAGAGTGCTAATATTATTAAAAATGCCATTTCTAATGTCGTTGTAGCTGAAAACGATTATTTAATTTTTTGTGTGTAGATTTTCAGAAAATTTCAGTGAAGCCTATCCTGAAGTATATTCTGAAAATTTTCATACAAAAAATCAATATTTCGTAAAAAAATCGTTTCTAGCTACAACAACATCAATAACGCCATTTTTTGTAATATTAGCACTCTAGTACACCCAAAAGTCACGAGCCGCCACTGATATCAAGTTGCCTTCACTCACACGAAATTGTTTTTTCCGAAACTAGTATAAAGAGAACAAAGATTAGCGACCCTTTAAATAAATAAAACGTTAAATAAATAATTGCATTTTTATACAACCACCCATGTTATCACATAGCACATGTTATCACATAGCATATAGCACAGTACTGCACGTCAACTCCTGGAGTTACGGCACAGAACGTGGCAGTATTGGCGTGTTGGCTGTTGACATGTTCCACTCGTTTAAATAATATATATTGTAGGTTCGAATAACCTACATTGCTTTACCGTGCACTAACGAACTGGAATATCATTACACTACCGTACGTATACTTGTATAGTGTATATGTTTTAATATGGTTCACACTGTGGCACAATAAAAGTCACACCATTTTGAAACTCAACTATTTTGTTTAAATTAAAGTCAATCAAATTTAATAATTTTATCGTTAAGTTCTGCAAGTATTTTTTTTTGTTAGGTATTATGACAGTTTCCACAAACTTCACAACATTCCTTTCATTGATATGTTTTGTGTAACTCTACACGACCAGCTCAAATACGGGGGGTCCATCGAAGTCCCAGACAAGTTAGCCTCTCAAAAGCTGGGCATACTCTACAGCGCCTGCAGATAGTTCATAATTGCTGACCCTGTACAAATCGCAAGTGCGCCCCACTGTTTGATTTGACAGCCACCTCTGGTCTGGAGGCCCAAAATACTTGAAAAAATCCCTTGACTCTGTGCAGAAACGGGCGGCCCGTTTGATTTTAGATTCACCTCTCAACAAACGGATTGCAATCCTTAGGACGGGTTGTTTCAGAAAATTTGAGCAATTCTTATTATTTCAAAGTTAATTTTCAAATTATGTGAAAGATTTTTTCAAGTTCTGGTATTATTTCAGTTCTGTCAAGCAACTAGCCTATAATGATATAATTACAGAACTTGGATAGGACTTTCACAGAACCCGAAAATGAACGTTAAAATTTGATGAATTGTTCAAATTCTGTAAAACAACTCATCCTTAGAGTACAAGGTCAGGTAGGTATGATGTCCTTGTTCTACCTTTATTACAATGGAAGATGCTCCGAGGAACTAGCTTCATTGAACCCTTTGGCACCGGTGCAGTCGGGAAACACGCTAAACGTGCGCCCAACATATATTTACACGGTTGACAATGAGAACGGGTCGCTTCTACGACTCGATTTGCCGGCCTGTATGTTCCTCCCTCCTACAACATGGGTATCTTCAAGATCCATATTCACCCCTCAAAAAATCTCTCCATACAGCATCCCCAAAGATGACATGGGAAATTATTTTCCTCGGGGCCTCCTGTGTGGAGTTTTGGCATTGAAGGCCATTATCAAACTGTGGCTAAGCCACATTAAGATGACATATTAATGTGATTAAGTTTTATATAGAGTGTTTTATTAATATTTAAATCAATTTTGTGAGTGTAAAAAAAGTGTTTTCCCTCCGATGACGGCAGTTTTAAGACATTTAGGGTTAAAATTTTAAACCTAAATTTATAGTTTCCCCACTTACGTTATTGCCTCGCGCATTAATTAATTTTCAAAGTATGTCGGTTTTTATCAAAGTTAATAATAAATCACTTTATACATTATACTAATAAAAATGGGATAGAAGTTAAAATAATCACATAAATAAGTTGTCTCATTATGGTAGCATAACCACAGTTTTATAATGACCTTGAACGTCGAAACAGCTGTCACAATAATAAATACTAAAATGCTAGCATAACTTAATAATAACATTATTTAATTTGATTTACTATGTTTTTTAAACTAATGATTTTTACGAATAAACACAATTACAATAAGTAATTTGTAAACTTGGAATAGAAATATGACGTAAATTATAAAAGTTTTCGGTATTCTCAATTATTTATCTCTTTTCTGCAACTGCGGAGTATTTTTCATATATTTTATTTCTGAGATAAAATGTTTGAAAATGACTTTCACAAAATTAGAACCATCTCTAAATAGTATAAAATGAAGTCAATCTCTGTGTCTGTCTGTTTGTGCGCTTAGTTCTTCTAAACTACGCAACGATTTTTGATACGGTTTTCACTATCATTTAGAGAATTTTTTCCGAAAGGTTTAGATAGAAATTGTTTTTTTAAATAGAGCAATTGTCGATGTTTTATAATCAAGTCGTAAAAAATATTTTCGGTCGCTAAAAATTGCTAACGCTGGCTAAACCTTAAGAGATACATCAAAACAATGTACAACGGAATTGTATATCTTAAAAAGGCCTACAGAAAAGTCCACAATGGTATATGTCTATCTCCTAAGAATCTCCCCCAGCAACGCCGGGTACACGTCAGCTAGTCAATTATAAACGCCCTTATGGACATATTGTGGACATAATAAGAATGTTAACATTCTTACCGTCTTACGAATTAGATATTTAGACGCCCGTTCAACGTTGGTAAAGCCGGCCTCGAGCTGGTTTAAGAGCGTTCAAACAAACGTCATGGTAATTCAAGTTTTTCGCTATTCCGCGTAATATTTAAACTAAGTTTTTAGTAAGGCTACTATGTTTAGCCATGATTTGTATGCGAATGTATTCTGTATATCTTAATCAATTTAAAAAGAGTGACTTAAAAATTAGAAACAAAACACAGCATCATTGACATTAGACTCATGTTTAAAAATAGAGGTGGGAAATTAGGTCAGACAATATAAAACCAAATTGTTTCCTTGCGAAATCGCCCTTTAAAAATATTTCATTTTCTGGAACATTTTTCGGGAGGTATTTTGCTAGGGTTGTCTTTCGGTTGGCATAAAATTTGTAAATCCCCAACATTCCGCTCCACGGGGAGGAGGTGGGGTGGCAAGGGGTAGGTTATATTACCAACATAAGGAATTTTCTATTTGTTCACATGAAATTCTCACATTTATTGCACGGCTGTTTCATCTGCTACAACTATTCGAAGGATTTGGCAATAGTTTCTTTTATAGTTTATTCAAATACTTTAACAAATTTAATTTGAAAAACTTAAATTTTATGATGCATATCCAAGTACTGTATTTTATTTTTTCAATTTGGGAGGCCGGTATAGGTACCGCCTCCCCGTGAACCATTTATTGGACCTCTGCCATAGGTCACCCCTAGTGGTTTACTACGATTGGTGACTTAGCAGGGGTGCCCGGGTTCATGGGATAAGTTTTTCCGGGTCACGACGACAGATGAGTCTGCCCACCAACTGGCAGGCCGAGACAGGATCAGGAGAGACTGGTTGAGGGATACCCTCTGACCTCTCCAGCAGAACTCTCTCATAATATCGCTTTGCACTGCAGTGGGAGGGAAGGATTCATACGTTCGTCACTCCTGGACAAACTGATATCCAGATTCTCCTATCCACCCCTCATACTGTTTTTCTTCCTAGAACTTTCCCCTTCTTTTCCTGCTCTTATAAGCTCTGTGGAAAATTATTTTTCTCGGGTCCTCTTGTGTGGAGTTAATGTAAAACAAAAAAAAATCGCTAAAGTAACAGTTCCATGAATAAATTTCTTGTATATAAAATTACATAAACCAATGAAGTTTCCGCATAACATGCATTTTCAAAAAACCACATTATTCATTTTTAACACATTATATTTTTAAAACACATTATATCACATCATATATATATTAAACCATTTAAAATAATAACATTATGAAATAAAGTTAACAAAATACGCTTATCATGAAATAATGTAAACAAAATTACTTATTTTCTATTTTATTTTTCACACCCAGCTGGGCTTATTTTATTTTATATAATACAGGGTTTTCCAATAAGAGGTGTTATTTTGAATAGCCCGTTATTTCAGTAGATGTTACTTTTGAAGCTGTCATTTTTTGACATTTGACAATAAAAACTACGCCATTAATAAAAATGGAACGATACACGCTTCAACAACGCATTGAAATTATTCAAATTCATTTGAGTGAATCAAATGCAAATCATCTTGAGTGATGAGGCCCATTTCCACCTCGGTGGCTTCGTCAACAAGCAAAATTGTCGCATCTGGGGCTCGGAAAACCCAAGAGTTATTGTTGAAAAGCCTCTCTATCCTCAACGTGTGACTGTTTGGTGCGGTTTATGGTCCGATGGAGTCATTGGACCATACTTTTTCTAAAATGAGGATGGAGCAACAGTTACGGTGAATGGATTGCACTATCGAGAGATGATTAATGATTTTTTTATGGCCTAAATTGGATGGTATTGATCTGGACAACGTTTAATTTCAAGAAGACGGCGCTACGTGCCACACAAGCAACGAAACCATTGATCTTTTATGGTTGAATATCAAAATAACAACTCTTATTGGAAAACCCTGTAGAAACAAACACTACATGATTTACAGAGATGAAACAATAAACAGAAATAAGATACTTCATGTTGGTATGTCTATTCCTTAATTACCAGGTGACGTGTGTAATATATGGGTGGGTGTGTGTGTGTGTGTGTAATGTATGTGTATGTGTGTGTGTGTGTGTGTGTGTGTGTGCGTGTGTGTGTGTGTGTGTGTGTGTGTGTGTGAGTGGGTGTGTGAGGGTGAGTGGGTGTGTGTGTGTGTGTGTGTGTGAGTGGGTGTGTGTGTGTGTGTGTGTGTGTGTGTGTCTGTGTGTGGCTGTATATGTATGCGCATTGAACAGTTTATATTATTGACATGATGCCACGTTTGAATTTTGGCAGCGAATCCGAAAAAATTTCAATGTTAGAGTTAAGACAAATATTATTTACAGTATGAAGAACTCGGTTAATTGGGGAATTATATATTAAATTGTTTGCTTATAAGTTTAATGTTTTAAGGAAAAGAACATATGAACAAAACAATATTTAAACAAATAACTTAACAAAGCAAGATGGAAAAATAGTACTATAAAAAAATTAAATAAGTCCAACCAGAGTTAGTCTGTATATTCAGTTAGATTTGCTGCTCTGCTTGCAGATATAAATTCTACAAAGACTTATTTATATTACGTGATTGATGCTTTTAAAAGACAATAAAAGCTAATCTCGCACATAACAGGGATAGGTAGGTGATTATTTTTTTCTAGTTTGCATTTAGAAAATTGACCTAAGGATAAATTGAAAATATCGCCATCAAAAGATGTTATATTTTTTGCATGTTTTTCAGAAAAATTATACTGGGTGTGGCTACTTTTTTAATTGGGGGATGTGCAATACTTTGTTTGAGCGTGTGCATATTGTACTGTACCGTGGAAATGAAAGTTTTCTAGAAGGTGAATTGTCAACAGCTGATACCTATTTATGAAATCTTAAGTCTGGGTGACTAACTTTTCTTTGTACGCCCACTCAGTACTACAGTTACACATCACGTTTACATTTCATGATGAGGAACTACAGTTAATTTTTTTTTCTTATAACCTTCTAACTTAAATACCTGTATGTTATAGTTAGTTTTAATACTTCAAATAATTTTTAGTATTTCGTTTTCGTTGTCAGCAAATATTAAAAAGCTCCATTTTAAAACCTTAATGAAAGCCAAAATCCGAAAATAACTACATAATAAAAATCTAAAATGTTGACTTCAAAAGAATTTTGTTTCATTTTGGAGGTAAAGGAACTTGTGGAGATTTTGTAGGGAATTGTCAGGAATTTTAAAATCTCTTCATCTGTTATGCGTATTATAGAACAAGTGCATTGGCAACTTTGATCCACGTTCACATTTGAACTGATGAACATATTGCAGTCACCTGTAAATTGTTTATGGATGCATTTTTGCACTTTGATTCAATACGATGATTAGCAACGATATTCTAACAATTTACTAGTGTTCTTAGTTGTTAAAAGCGGGTAATTTTAAGGATAAAAAACGTTTTGGCTGCCATACAAAATACAGCGCCATTATTGGATAACCAACACCTCTGCCACAGGTCACCCAAAGTGAGGTTTGTCCGGATCTTGGCGGCAGGTGCGTTTTCCCACTAACTGCGTGGCAGGCCGGATCGGGAGAAACTGGTTGGGGGAGATATTATGATCTCTCTAGCAGGACTCAGTGGGAGGGATATATTCATATGTCCGTCACTCCTGGAAACACTGGACACACCATAGAATCTTACCCGCCCCTCATTCATTTTATCTTCTTAGAACTTTCTCCCTTTCCTTTCCTAAAAACAACCTCCACGCATCTCTAAAGATGACACAGGCTCTGAGGTGAATTATTTTCCTCTGCGTATAATAACGTGAAGATAAATTATTATTAATTATCTGAATTTTCTACCAAGTCCCTTTCCACCTAATCATCAATCATCAATCAATTATATCTTCTCACCTGGCATATCAAATCATTTAAAGGGCTCCTACCTATCACCTATCATCTCCCGATTCCTTTGTAAGTGCAGCTACGACTAAATTCAACCCATTATGTCTTCGTCATTACTGTCTACCCCTCCATCAATTAAATAGTCGTTGTATATTCGAGGAATCCATCCCAGACATCCTTACAAAGCCTAATATCTGACCGGTCCGCCCACAAAAACACAATGCGCGTATTTGAACCACTCCCTTTCAAAAGAAAGATCAAATTTTGAACCGTCAGCTTACAAAAACAGAGATTAGAATTTGATCCAAAAGCTTTCAAAATCAGACAATACATGCCCGCTTGCTTGCCAAACTAGAGGAAATAATTACCCATATTCATCATCTATCATTATCTATTTCGCTGAATCAGAATCAAAAAACTTAGGTGCTTGAAACGGCTTTAGCTAGATTAAGTTAGTAAATTTAAGTTATTGTTATCCAGTTAATGCATTTTTAGAGTAACTCCTTAGATGGTGGTACTTACGCCACATGGCAGAAACAGCATGTCGGCTGTACCCAAATGGCTACGAGTACAGTTGATGCTAGCCAATCTTTAGGCAGCCAGTTCAGTTCCAGTTGGTTCCCTCGTTAGAACAACTCACAGACTCCGATAGAACGGACGTATGTCCTGCAAGATATTCATCAGTACTCTTTGACGAATCGAGGGATTTGTTGAATACTCCCGATCTTAAGTGTATTCCATACTAAGAAGATAATTAAATGGTACACCAGTACATTAAAATGATAAATATACGTTATGACTTTTTATCAAATCTCGATTTGGCGGCGCATAATAGTAGAAAACAATTGTTGACCGTCGCGCTTCAAATGTACAAAGGCAGAGAAAAATGTTCTCTTACGTAAGCTGGAAAATAGGTGAAAAGCTGACGTCACGCTCACACTCCTTGGACAGCGCCATCGACTAGAGGCTTCGTGCCTTTCATAAATAAAAGCTCGCATTATGTAGATTCTGTCCGCAAATGGTCTCCAACATGTCTCGGAGTTTCGTGACAAAGAAACGCACCAGCAATGGCATGTGTGGCGGTACACGGCACACAGTAAGTACACAGTGTCAGTACACAACTACATGGCAGCCCGTGTGACGGTGTGCGGGTGTGGAGGTCGCTACGACTTGTGCTACGGAGCTACGTAGCTAGGAGTGTAGAGACATCGCCGCATTCGTAGCAAGTCGTAGCATTGCGGACTGCCGATACAGGGGCTACGGAAAGTCGCTACAACTTCGAATGCAACGTCAAATTTTCCAAACATCTGAAAAATATTATTTTACAATAGCAAAACTGGCTGTTGAGAAGATTTTCACAATAAACATAAAATAATTGATTGTTTCTTTAAAATATTAAGTATTCACCATGGTGAGCGGATAAATCATCACAATGATATTTCATCACATCTTCAAAAAGTTATATAAAGTCACGGAAAGTGATGAAACAAAAACTTTATTAACTGGGTTAAGTAGGTTAGGTTAGGTTAGGTTAGGTTAAAAAAAATTTTTTTTCGTCGTTTCTAATGACTTTATATCACTTTTTAAAAGTGTGTTGAATTGTCACTGTGTTGAGTTATCATGGAACCGTTCACTCCATTCTCTCCTCAAAGTACTGACCACATAACAACCCCAAGATGACATAGGCCCTGAAGCATATTACTTATCCTCAATGTAGTCACGTAAAAATAAAAAATAAAAATCACTACACGTATATTTGGGAGGCGGGTGTGCGTTCCGCTGCCCCGGAAAACATTAATTGAATAATCAACACCACTTTTATGGGTTACCTCAAGTGGTTCACTGCGTTTGGTGACTTTGCAGGGGTGCCCAGGTTCATGTGGTCAAGATTAGCGGTGGATGCGTCTGCCTACCTATTTGGAGAGACTGTTTGAGGGAGATCTTTTCTGAGAGAGAACCTCTTCAGCAGAACTCTCTCGCCCCGTTGCCTTGCACCGCAGTAGAAGGGATGACACGACAGATTCCTTCTCAACCCTCAAACCTTTTTCCTTCCCAGATCTTCCTCTCTTTCTTCTCCCTTTTCATTTAAAAATACGATCCTCAAAGTATCCCCAAAGAAAATATCCTGTGGGATATTATTTTCCTCAGGGCATTTCAAAAAAGTTTAGATTCATTTCTAGTAGCTCCAGTAGTACTGAGTAGGTGCAAATAGTATATAATATTATTTTATAAAGTAGCGTTTGTAAAATATATCTTATTTTCCTGCGTCTGGATTTGAAAACCTGCACTTATTGAGCACCCTATGAATCCTCGAGGCTGGCTGGCTGGCTGGCTGGCTGGCTGACTAAAGCTGAGAATATAAACACCGTAGGCACGCAACGCCCGCGGCCCGCACCGCCCGTCGCCCGCCACTCGCCCCGCCCGCTCCGGGACAGCGCTGTACTGTAACCTGTACCCCGTAGCCTGTACCAACCTCGCAGTGCCGTACTACCTACCCTAACGTACAACGTCCACGTACGCCGTATAGCGCGGTGCCAGCGCGCGTGCGCTCAACTCTGCGGATATAGCCGCGTGCCACGCTCGGCCGAAACAAGCAACGATCCGCGATCGCCGGCGGACTTTGACGATTGGGAAAGAGCGAGAGCCTACACCCATAGAAAGGGAAAGCCTTCCTCAAAGGGGTAGTTATGTAGTATATCTGCTTTATCTGTAGCTGGTGCGGATCGTATTGGGTACCGAAGGTTTCATTGATGCTGCGATCTGGGCGAGCAGAGAGTTTAATGTGATTGAAAGGAAAACAAGACAGCTGAATATCTGTAGTCACTCCGTTCAGTTTGCTGGCTGATATGCGACTCAATTTGTGGAACTTCTAAATTAAGACGCAACTCGATTGACAAACACGTATCTACTTAAGTGTTTGTTTAGGACGCCTTCATTACGAGCCTAAACCAACCAAAAATAAAGAAGATATCATTTTTGATTAAAGAATATCTACGTATTAAGTGAGTATTTATTATCTATATATCTCTAATCTCTAACAGTATAAAACAAAGTCTCTCTGTTTGTACGCTTAGTTCTTCTAAACTACGCAACAAATCATTTAGAGAATTTCTTGCGGAAGGTTTATACATATTATACATGCAGCATATTATATTTGAAAAAGTAGAGAAAAGTCGATGTTAAAAACTTTTTTTCCAATACAAAAATATTTTTCCATAGTAGAATTAGAACTATTTTACCTGAAAACTACATTTAAACGTTGGAATTTCGAAAAAAAGTTATTTTATTTCTTTTTTACTTGTACTACATATCATGTTGAATCATCCCCCGAAGTTTGCGCACTTTACCCCCGGTCATCCTGTATATATATTGAAATATATAACCAGTTTTGGAATTCTTTCAGAATGAATTATAATATGCACATTAAATGCCAAATGCGGAAAAATATATCAATTAATGGACTAATGGTTAACTTACAAAATTGTGTGAAGTTAATATGATATAAAATTATTAATATTTTTTTTTTGTAAACTAATGTTTAAGACAAGATTTTTTAGGCATAGCACAAAGGGTAACAATTATTTTTATAAGCAATAATTATTAGCCTGAAACACTCATCCACTTTCAGGTGAAAAAATGTAACAAGAAGTAATTGTTGAATGAAACACTAGTATATTATTTTATTTTCTGTGTTTTGTTCTGTTTCGTGTTTCGTTTATATAAATTAGCATTATCTTCTTCTTCAATAATATAAGTATTACATTGATGGGTAAAAATTAAAGAAAAAATTGTTCTTGAAGCAAATTTACTGAAATGATTCTAAACCCCTTAGAATTCATTTTCTTGTCTTCTCGGCTTATGAGCTGTGATTTTAAAAATTGTTAAGGATTACGCAAATACCTTTGTAAAATCATAACAAGAAATTATTGAATTTGTGTTTCGATTCTTCGAATTCATATTGATATCTGTTTGTTTTCCAAGTGAACTTTCCTAATCAAAGGCATTCCGCGAAGTAACGAAAACAACACAAGAAAACAAAGCAACTCTTAGACGATAAAATAAATATTGTGATTTATTAATGATATCATAACAAGATAACATTCATGTATTGGAAATTCATTGATTAACAATAATAAACTTATCATTTTGATTAAAGTTCAAGCAAAAAATATATTTTGAAAATAAGCGTAAATTATCTGAGAAGTGTTAGCGAGAAAAGTCAACATGGTTGACATATTACTACATATTAGGACGGGTAATTTCAGAGAATTTAAACAATTCTTCAAATTTCTAAGCTAATTTTCAAGTTCTGTGAAAGTTCTATTCAAGTTCTGTTTTTATTTCAAGTAACTGGCCTATAATGATACAACAGAACTTGAATAGGACATTCACAGAACTCTCAAATGAATGTTGAAATTTGATGAATTGTTCAAATTCTATTAAACAACCCGTCCTAATAGGAATGTTAATAGGATGTCCTGATAGGATATAACCCATCCTTGGTATTTTATAGGTTAACATGTTCCAAAACGTTGGATTGTTAAAATTTCAGTTACGGATTAATCTGCTGGCGCACTTCGAAGGAATCCACCGGCAGGTTTCTAGAGTAGTTTAAATTATAGTTTCATACCATATGCTGCAAAATTCCGATGATAACCATTTGTTTGATCCGCGTGTAACGATTATTTACGCTCGTGGACACTTTCGCAGAACTAATTCTAAATTTACACAAGTCTTGCGTTTTTAATGCAATTTAAAATTCGATTTTCTGACTCATTTATAGACGCAACTCAAGGGAAACCACTCTCGCGTTCCGAGTGCAATTATACATTTCTATATACATTTTCTTGAATCAAAGCAAAAATATTTTTTTACCACTCCTTATCATTTAAAAGAAACGTTAAGTTATATTATTACTTAAAATAATTCAGATACTCACGAAACCCTTTTTAATTTATTTTCGTAACCGGGTCAAAACGAATGCCAATTTACTTTATATAGTACACATTACATTATAAAAAAATTCATAATTAGCTGTCATTAGATAAATATTAAAGGTACAATTGATTTTATAAGTAAATCGTTTTTTTTTCAGAAAATATTAATAAATCATTTTAAAATAAAAATAGGGTAGGCATAAAATTATAGAACTTAGTCTCTCATGATAGCATCATATCCCAGTTTGGTAATGGCTATGTATGAATACTTAAACCACTGTCATAATATTAAAAATTAAAACACACACTAATACAATTATTCAATCTGATTTACTGATGAATAAACACAAAAACAATAAATAAATATCTCAACACGTCGCTGATATCTGTTTGTTTGTTATCTGAAGTGGAAAAAAATATACCGCGTCATGAAATGTCCATAGTCGTTTCTATTTTGATATTTTAGGTTCATTCTTCATTGACTGACCATCCTTGTTAACATGAGCGAAGTCATTTTTTAACTCAGTCATTTGGCACTTTATCTGTCTATAAATTTGGTTGTTACGTTCCGGTTTTGGTTCCGGTTCAATATGGTAACCATGGTGGATACTACCGTTTTAACTCGACGGAGTTCGCACGATCGCGGTTCCTACTATGAGCGGTCAAATTGGATTGACCAATATTATGGTATCAAAATTTCTTTATGATGGTAATCATAAAGAAATTTTGAAATAAAAATTGGTGACGTTTCCTTAAATGTGTAGTATAATTCCTTTTATCAAATTTAAAAAAAAATGTTACGTAAAATTTGTATAGTTTATAATTAATTAGTAGGCATTTAATTACCTAAATACTTGCAAATCTTATGATTTCATAGGAAAATTTGGTTTCGATTAATTAAATTAGAGAAATTAAAATGTTTAAAAACAATAATTATTCTGAATTTGCCAACCACATTTTAAAAAAAACAAATTATTTTAAAAATATAAATAAAGGGTCAAAATTTTTTTGGATAATTTTGAAATTATAAAAAGTTTTAATAATCAATTAAATATTATTAATAATAAAAAAATTAAAAACATATTTTCATGTTGATACCTTAATTGACAATATTTTTTTGTTATTTGGACATCTTAGTTAATGCTTGATTTTTTTCTTTTAATTTATATAAGTTTTTGATGAAATATATTTATTAGTTTATAAATATAAATGCAATAATTACCTATTTTGTGCGTATTTTTTTAATAATGTTATGATCACCGCTCATTGTAATAGTTTTATCTATAACTACTTATTTTTCTACACTTGTTTAACTTTTCTCAAAGTTGGTAATTTAGGTTATACATTTATCCTGACGAAGAAGTCATTGACTTTGAAACGTGTAGATTATTATTGATTAAAAGTGGTGTAAACAAAGTGTTTCGTTTATATATTATCAAAATGACACCACACAGTAATTTTACAACTATTGAAGAAGTTACATGGTTACCTATATCCTAAAAAATTCTTATAATGTTATGGAGAATGATTTCATATTATGGTAAAAGTTCTGTACGTAAGAATTTAAAATAGAAATAAGAGGAACTCGAGCGAAGCAAGACGTAAATCTGACGTAATTGAATGCAAATTTTATGGTTTAAAAAAAACTAACAAAATGCACACGCATCTGCCGCACGAGCCGCTGGTCCGACCCACAGGAGGTATTGATCGAGTCAACAAATAACGAAATTCTTCAAATTGTATTAATTTGAAATTAATTTAACATATTAACTACGTCTACGTTAGTAATATATTTAACCAGAATACATTTAAAAATAATATTGTCTATTTTAACCCTCTGACCCAAATGTGTTGCCTGCATTATAATAAGGAGTGTGCTGAAGTAGACATTTTCGTCGATAATTTATACAATTTCAGAAAAAGTGTCCCTCAATTGCTCAACAATATGAAACAATTGTTGAGTTAATTATATGCTATGTATCAATTGTGACTGAGTTTTTTTTTAAATTTTGTAATTTTATGCAGATTTTATTTTATTTTATTTTATTTTATTTTATTTCATAGTCCAGTGGTAAGGCATTGGACTGCCATTCCGAAGGTCGCGGGTTCGAACCCGGCGTGAGCAAATAAATTTTATTTGATTAATTTGTGTCATTTCACAATTAATTAATTAAAATAATATATAGGGTAGACCGAGGCTATTTGGATCAGGTGAGTTATTCGGATCAAGCTAAGCAATATGGATATATCTCGGCTATTGTAACTAAATGACAATGAAAAAATTTAGACATAGCTTCCCCATCTACCGGATGCCATAACAGTAATATTACCGATATTACAGATAGCGTGGGTTGACTGCTAAAAATCGATATGTGTGAAGATCGTACAAGTTACGTCTCAAATAAATGCCTGATGTAATATTATTCTCTGCGTTCTTAGTGTTTTTTCTGGAAAGGTAAGCTATTAAGCCATGTTCATATGTTATATATTTATCAATCAAATGCACAGTAAACAGAATTAAAGCGCAATAAATTGCATTTTGTATGATTTTGTACTTTAATTTGAGTAAATATCATATCAATAAATGTGAGGTTAAACGGACCGACGGTGGAGGGGCTATTTGGATCATATTTTAATGCTTTTAAGGAGCAAGACCTGCAATAGATATTGAATCTGAAAAACAGTTTGCGGAAAGGTTGGTTTATTTATCTACACGTGGATTCGGCATTACTCCAAAAATGGTCAGGAAATACGCTTTTGATTATTGTAATCGTCTTGGTAATCAAGCTCAACGAAGATTTAATTCAGAAGTTGGAATGGCAGGTCAAGATTGGTTTCATCGTTACGCGTCATGCATACCTCTCCATAAGAAAACCAGAAGGACTATCTCGAGCAAAGATTAACGGAATGGATCCAGACAAAATTTCAAATTTTTATGACACACTGGAAAAGGTAATAAGAGACTGTCAATTACAAGGAAGGCCAGAATGCATTTATAATATGGACGAAACCGGCATGCCCCTAAATAATCATCCCGTATTAATGACAAGTGTCGAGCGAGGTCAAAATGTAACTGTTTTGGCTTATATGAATGCAGTTGGATCATTCATACCTCCATTTGTCTTGTATAAGGGCAAACGTAAGAAGGATGAATTTTTGATTGGAATGCCACCAAAAACCGCCCAAAATTACAGTTCAAAGGAAAAGGTACCCCGGGACTTAAAGTTAAAAAATCTTCCATAACAGATTCTTCATCGGCTTCAAGAAAGTGGTTTTGCATTTATTGAAATGAAGCTTTTGTACATCCTCCAAAGGAAGATTGGATTCAATGTTCTTCTTGCGAAGAATGGTGCCACAAAAAATGTTACGACAAGAAAGTGTTTAATAAAGTTTTTATTTGTGCGGTGTGTAAGCCAATGAGAGTGTAATAAGTGTCATAATACTTTCATATAAGTTATGGGTTCTAAAACCTATTTTTGGTTTTTGTTTTTTTTTCATACTTAACTATTTTTTCGGGTTTGATTCGAGTAGCCCCACCACTGATCCGAATCACCACATATAATGGGGTGATTCGGATCGGTGGAGAGGTCTACAGTAATAGTCATATGTTTTTTTTAAGTTACTTTATGTTATGATCATTAAAATTAAAACATATAAAAATGACAAATGCTTAATATTAAATAATTTTTTTTTTCGAAAATGTATTAGTTTTCATTTTTTATAAGAAAACATAAAAAATGATCCGAATAGCCTCGGTCTACCCTAGTATATTTGCGGCACGTTCCAGAGTGGAAGATACTACCAGTATCGCCCTGGTGTAAGACCACCATTCAGAATTGAAACGTTGCTCCAAATGGCTTTAGCCGTGTTTAGTGACTAGATCTGAATAGCCAGGTACTTCCCCACCTTCCTCTTTCCCTTCCCCACTTACCTTCAGCCTCACAACATCCCCCAATTGGGGATGCCATAGTCTCACTGGCTCCAGACGGGAGCAGTTGGGACTCTTGTGAGGTATTCACTATAAATAAAAAAATAAAAAAAAAACAATTTACAGATATTATATAATTCAAGGTTTTAGTTTCTTGTATGTGTTATGTATATTCAGTAATTACCAGGTGACGTATGCAGTGTATAGGTGTATGTATGTGTGAGTATGTGTATATGTATGCTCAATGAACAGTTTATATCATTGACATGATTCTACTTCTAAATTTCGGCAGTGAATCCGAAAAAATTTCGATGTTAGGGTTTAGACAAATATTATTGAATGTATGAACTGGGCACTTAACTGCTCCCAGCCGTCTGGGGCCAGTGAGACTATAGCATCTCTAATCGGGGTATGTTGTGAGACTGAAAGTAGTGAGGGGGAATGAGATGGGGTAGAGGAAGGTGGGGAATTACTTGGCTATTCAGGTCTGGTCAGCAAATACGGCCGAAGCCATTTCAAGCAATGTTTCAATTCTTAATTAAGGAATTGGGTGCTGCATTTGTTTTGTAATTAAGCGTGTGGAATGGCGATGTATGGCGTCTACTTCTCAGAAGCATGTTAAAATTAATTAGGGATAAGTTCGGTACAATCGATGTTATTATATGTATGTTATGTATCCTTTGACTCGGTAGAGTTTTGTAATCTTTTGTACCTCGTTCACACGTAAGTGAGATCATCTATAAGAACACAGTATTAAAAATAAATCAACTTAAAAAAATAACGAAATTTCATGTGAGAAATCTTGCATCGGCGAATGAACTTGTCGAATCCGATTTCTACCGACTGGAGAATAATCCTCCAAGGAGCTCTACGGCAAAAGGCTACACGCTTCAGCCTTTGTAGGTCACCGTAATCACAAAACTGTATTGGTTATGTGAGAGAAATATCACCCTACCACTACATGTCTACGCCGTAGACGTATTTCTGCGCTGTTTTTACATTTTCCCCAGAAATGGGTTATCAACTGAATACTCTGAACATTAAACCCGTATTGTCAATAAATTATCATGTATATAAGCTATTATATCTTTACTTATACAATCATATTTGTAAAAATTATGAAACAGCACGCTAATAAACCATTTGCGATTTTTTTCATTTTGTATAAAATGATTTTAAATAAAAAAATGCAACGTACCGATTTATTTTTGAGGTATTATGCCATGTTGCCTTATTTCCTTCTTTAACCATCGATTTGGACAGCATTACAGTGTCGATCATCATGGCAGATATGTAATCACTGTTTCAATTACGCAAATCTGCCCTGATTATTGACTCTGTAATGCTGCCAGTTGGCTAAAGAAAAAGATAGCACAATACGGCATAATACCCTAAAAATAAATCAGTAATAATTTTGGCCGTGAAAAAGTCAATCGTATCTAAAAAAATGTGAGTTCAAAAATACAGTTGTTTTATGGGTTTGAGCAAAAACTATAATGGCATTCTATATTTTCTCTATAAACTATTCGTCTCTTGTGGCGATCAACTAGTTCATACATGTTATGATGTAAAAAATAATTTATTTATAATCATTAAAAATGACGTGAAACAAGTCAAAATAAACTGTTTTAAAGAGTAGTGATTTAATTTTGCTGCGCTACTTCCTTCTTTAGCTAAATTTTCGGACAGTATTACAATGTCCATCATCAGGGGAGATGTGTAATCTTCATCACATGTATTCATTATCATCTGTAATCATCATTATAATTACACATCTGTCCTGATGATGGACACCGTAATGCTGTCCGTAATATTGGTTAAAGAATGAGGAGTGCAACACGGCATAGTACCCCAAAAATAAATCACTTTTTTTTCAAAAATAAATGAGTCTTAGTCGATAAATTCGGCCCAGTCTGTAATTTAAAATTGGCCTAGAAAATAATGCGACAAACTATTCAAGGATTCCTGTAAGCCTAATTCTCTAAGGGCCATTGACATATTTTTGACAGCTCTTCAGGTTTATAATCATAGTACACGGTGGTAACACAAGTTCAAAGTTTTAATTGCGTGCGAAGGCCTCCAACATTTCTTTTGTATAATTTCTCCGTGTGTGGAATTTATCGACCCTTAATTAAATGGACTCATCTGTAACAAATATCATTGCGTGCATAATACAACTGACCCATTTAACTGAATATTCCCGGTAAATGCAATAACAGGCAAACTAGAACAGGAGGGTTGATACAGTAACTATTAACTTGCCGTATTCGATAATTCCATGAATTGACCTCGTGCAAACAAACCCTTAAAAAGGGGCTGTTTTTAGAATGATCGCGCATGCGTAAAACGTAAAACTGAGTACGACTAGTTATAATTCGACTAGCATCATGGAAAATATGGTGTAGGTTAAACCTTGCTTCCCACCAAAATTATATTATCGAAATTAGTTGGTAAATTTTGAAATAATTATGTCTAGACATATTTTTTTAAAGGAGCTTAATAATAATACATGTATTGAATTTTTATTTCAGTTTAAGTAATTTGTATTTTTAGTTGCATATTTATTTTTGATTTCATTGTTTTGATATAATTACATAATAATGATGAACTCGAGATATGCGATGAGGGCACAATTATGGCCAATCAGGCCTTACATTTTCAATACAAAATTTTGTTTCGTCATCATTTTGAAATTCAATTGGAATGGAACGACGTAAAAGTTTGAGAGAGAACCAAATATATTAACTCCTCAGGCCTATTTTTTTAGAAGGTCGTTGTATTTCTGCTACAATAAAATCCAAAAAACGGAATATTTTTTAACGTATCTGAAAACTTAAAACTGTATTTGAAAGGTTAAAATACGCTTTCATATTTTATTTAATTATTATAAATAAATATATTTTTTGAAATATCAGAATATCAAAAATTTGCAAACATAAAAATTTAACTTTTTTATGACTAAAATTACCGATAGCAATATTACAAAAACACGCGCATTTTATTAGACAAATGTATAATAAACGGTGATGTCACCTCACATTTTGTCGTTTCATATAAAAATAATTAAATTAAATAAAAAATAACAGTATATATATATTTATATACTGTTATTTTGGAACTTCAGATGGTCTCGACTTATATTGAAAGTTAACATCCATAAAATTTCTGTTATTATTTATTAAACAAGACAAAATTAGAAAAATAGTTTTTGGACGCTAGGTCTACTGTTCACAGAATAACTAGTTTACTTTTTGGACGCGAGGTCTACTGTTCACAGAATAACTAGTTTACTTTTTGGACGCGAGGTCTACTTTTCACAGAATAACTAGTTTACTTTTTGGACGCGAGGTCTACTTTTCACAGAATAACTAGTTTACTTTTTGGACGCGAGGTCTACTTTTCACAGAATAACTAGTTTACTTTTTGGACGCGAGGTCTACTGTTCACAGAATAACTAGTTTACTTTTTGGACGTGAGGTCTACTGTTCACATAATTACTAGTTTACTTTTTGGACGCGAGGTCTACTTTTCACAGAATAACTAGTTTACTTTTTGGACGCGAGGTCTACTTTTCACAGAATAACTAGTTTACTTTTTGGACGCGAGGTCTACTGTTCACAGAATAACTATTTTACTTTTTGGACGCGAGGTCTACTTTTCACAGAATAACTAGTTTACTTTTTGGACGCGAGGTCTACTTTTCACAGAATAACTAGTTTACTTTTTGGACGCGAGGTCTACTGTTCACAGAATAACTAGTTTACTTTTTGGACGCGAGGTCTACGGTTCACATAATTACTAGTTTACTATTTCAGTGATGCGTTAATTATTGTAAAAACATTTCACGTGATTTTTCATGGTTACAAGATAAATTTAAGCAAAAAGTTTATCGGAATTTTTCAAATTATCATACAGTTTCCGGATTGTTTCCAATCTGTTATCGGGAATCGCTATCGCGGCAGAAGTTCTCATTAGTCCTACAATTAATCATTTTATATTTACGACGACCTCATTATCTTCACTTTGATGACGTTTTTCTAACAATATTTGTACTTATCTATAAAATAATTGGTTTAGTGCGTGAAAATGTAAGCATTGATGTTTGTCAGTCTATGCGAAAAAAAACTCTTGGATCATAAATACTGACGCTAAGGAATTTTCAGATATTTATATCTGGAGTTCCAAAAAAACGACACTTATGAAGAAAATCATTTCGTCTCCATCTTGAATTTTGACATTTTTAATCAATTGTCAAAGGATTTTATTATGTTAAGATCGCACAAAAGTATCAACGGTCCGAAACCAGTTGGACTTTAGCACTCGATTCACGATTGTTATTTTTGTTTTATGTAAAATTCCACAAGAATCCCAACTGCCCCAACCGTCTGTAGCATCCCCAATTGAGGTATATTGTGAGGCTAGAGGTAGTGGGGAGGGGAAGAAGATGAGGAAGAAGAAGTTGCGGAAGTACCTGGTTATTCAGATCTGCTCACAAACACGGCCAAAGCCATTTCAAGCAACATTTCAATTCTGTATGGTGGTCTTACACCAGGGCGATATTGAGAGTATATTTCACTCCGAAACGTGCCGCAAATATTCTATATATTATTTTAAATGAGTAATGTGTGAAATAACACAAATTAATCAAATAAAATTTACTTGCGCATGACAGGATTTGAACCCGCGACCTCCAGCTTGCTAGCCGAGAGCCTTACCCGTTGACCACGGAAGCCGTCCCGTTTGATGCTGGGATGAGAAGGAAATGGAGAGAGGAAGGTTGGGGAGTACCCAATTAATCATATCTGATTATCAAACACAACTTAAGCCACATGTACCAATTTTTCGATTCAGAATGATGGTACTTCATCATGGCAATACTGACAGCACCTACCATTCTGGATACGATGAACGATGATATCAACGGTTAAACGTAATCGCTGTCACACGAGGACACGATAATTCGACATTTATTTCTGATTATTATTTGTACGCGAACTTAACATACGTACAGACCCAATACAAGCCAACACCTCCCTCTTGTAAGGGATGTAAGGCTTTGTTGTGATATTGGTGTGCGTTCCCCTAATCAATCATCAGGAGGCTGTATTAGGGCTAAGCACGTGACATTATTGTTTTCTGGTTAGAACAAGGGACTATAATTGGTTATTATTTTATTGTTTGGCTCGCGCAGTAATGCCAGGGTTTGAACTGTTCATTCAAGAACCACATATTTGGATTTGACGTGAAATATTTTCATCTTCATAAGTGGTATTATATATTTAAAAAAGATTAGAGTTTTTCATACAAATCTACTCTTTTTCATGAGAATTATGAAATTTTGCACACTTTCCTTCAAATCAAGAGGGAGGTCACTGTCTACGTGAGATTTTGTAAAAAAAACTACCCCTTAGGCCTTTTCCCATCACTTAATGTAGGATTTTGATACTTTTTGATAAAATTATGCACACTTGATAGGGAAACATGTAAAAGTTTAAAAAAATCAATATTTTATGAAGCCATTGTAGTTAAAAATGTAAATGACATTGTGCTGTCCAATGTTTTTTTTTTAAATTAAAAACAACAACGAATAAAATTACATCACGCGTCGTCACTGGGTACAACCTAGTGTGTCACGTGATACGCACTCCCTCTCATTCCAGCAGCACCTTAGAGTGGAGATCAGCGGCTGCGTGTAATTGAAACCCAATTTTTTTTTGATTAAAAAAAATATATCGCACGATAGCAAAAATAATCAAAAATTTTAACTGCCATCATGCTCAGAAATCGCTGGTTAAAATCCTTCGGTACATGCTGATATAGAACGTATATTTTTTTTATTTTATATAAAGTATCTATTATATTATAATAAAGGAATAAAGAACGGAAAATTCCAACTGGCTGTAAGACGTAAATGACCACGCAACACGAAAAATCAATATCGACTGAGAAAACAATTCAGAAGTAGGTTTTCTAATAAATTATTTGTAAATTCTATTAATATATTGATGTAAAAATAAACGTCCAGTTATAGAAAATCGATCATTGAAATCGGTTTAAAATAGCGAGCATTTAAATAATACAGTAAAGAGTTGGAGACACAAACGTTAATTAGGGGTTTTATTATTCACTGTTTTTACCAAATTTTAAAAATGTTTCCCCAACCATCAGCTCGCTACTTGAATATATTAACCTCCCAAGGCAAGGTTACCAGGTGAGAGGTTAAAAGTATCAAATGTACCACCAAGATATCTATTAATAATATGTCTGTTTTTACATGGGTCATTCACGAAAAAGCCATTTTTATTTGTCAGGACATACAATAATAGTTTCTAGGTTTAAAATCAGGAAAATTCAAATGTACACTTTAACACTAGAAAGACCGTAGCCGTCATTTTGACGGCTGCCCCATGTTATGTTACGATATTTTGTTAAAGTTTATTGTATTCATTTGATTTTTTTTTACTTTTCTCGATTCTTGATTTAACGACTCCGATGAAAAATATGTATGTATCTTATTTACTTTTTTGAAATATAATGATTTATACCTACAAGACCGCCGCCGTCAATGTGACGGTCGGGGCTACTTCCCCCGAAATAAAAATACTAATCTGTACTGCCTCTTTCTTTCGGTATCTCATATCCTTTGAACTTAATCTATATTGGTCTTTTGGTGTCAGTTGTTAGTATTCTATCTCATGTTGATTTCAGCGCCAGTATTTCAAGTCGCCGAATATTCATTTCGTTTCTGTTTTTGTAGACTATATTCTACCAAATGTGTACATAATTAAATAAAGTAAGCAATTTCATTGTTTTGTTTATTTTATATTATACCAAAAAATACAATCACATGTGATCAGCCGTCAATAGGACGATCGCGGTCTTTATAGGTATGAAGAAGTGCTGGTCGTTCTAGTATTAAGGTTATTAGCCCCTGATTTTTTTTTTACATTAACTCCACACAGAAGGCCATCTTAGCGGTTGTGTAGAGTTTATTTTTGAGGAGAGGGCGGAGTGAACATGGGTCTTGAAGAGACCCATGTTGTAGGAGGGAGAAACATAGAGGCCGACAAATCATTCCACAGCCGAGCTGCTGAACTCATGAACGAGTCGTAGAAGCGACCCGTTACCATATGACAAATGACAACTATGTATATATTTTGGTCGTACGTTTGGGCATAGTGAACATGGTTCTTGAAGAGACCCATGTTGCAGGAGGGAGTAAACACATAGGCCGGCAAATCATTCCGCAGCCGAGCTGCTGAACTCGGGAACGAGTCGTAGAAGCGACCCGTTCCCATATGACAAATGACAATCGTGTATATATTTTGGTCGTACGTTTGGCGTATTTCCCGACTAAGCACCGGTGCCAAAGAGATCAATAATGCTAGTTCCTCGGAGCATGTTCCATTTTAATACAGGTATAACAACGACAGCATATCTACCACACACCTGTGCTCTAAGATCGGAGGGAATTTATCAAACAGACCACCCGTTTTGCAGTTTTTTGGGTCAAGGGTGTTTTTTCATGTATTTTGGGGCTCCAGACCAGAGGTGGATACCAAATTCAACGATGGGACATCAGCAGTTGTGTACTATTACTATCTAACTTTCTTTAGTGAGTAGTGAATTATTGTATATTTTTTTCTTGTTCCTGTATTTCTCGAACCGTTTACTTTTTAATGGCAAACAGATTTTAATGTATTTTTTTTATTCTTCTCTTGAATTTTTGAATAAACTCCCAGTGACAGCGGCAACGAAGCGCCACTGGTGGTAAGGTGTGTGTTTTGTTACTAACGACTGGGCAGACATTATTCTGGGAACGAGGTATTATAATTGGATACCTGAAACTTAAAAGTACCGCAGATCTTCTATCACGTAAAACATCACTTAAATTTTCAAACCCAACTGTGCGAATTATGAGGCAAATTATGTCTTAGCTACGATTATAAAACATAATTAAATAATATGAGATATGCAGTGTTGCCAACTCAACTACTTCAAAATATGCTAGAGTGATGGGAACAATATGCTAAAATCCTTTAAAAAATGCCAAAAAAAAGCCAACATAAATTTAACTTAGTATCTATTGATAAATAGAGTGATGGGAAAAATATGCCAGAAAAATGCTAAATTACTTTAAAAAATGCCAAAAAAAGCTAACATAAATTTAACTTAGAAATAAAATCAGTGAAATAAAATATCAATATCTTCATCTTCTTCATTAACAGCAGCTGAAGTGGAAGGCTGATAGACGGAGTCGTAACTTTCTTTGGTCCCAATGCAGCGTAGTACTTCGTCAGGAACAGTGTAAGAATAACAGCACTTTCCTGCTCTCTTTAGGCCAAATCTCACGTACAAAATGGAATTTAGGGTTCTCACCGCCAAACGATTTCGGAGTTTTGTTTTGACCAGACTCATTTGACTAAATACACGTTCAATGTCCGCATTTGAATGCGGCAATGTAGACATTGCAAACTGACATAAATCACCGAAAGGGTTATTATTAGCTGCATCTTTATATTGCATGACTTCATTCCAAAAATCTACAGTGGAAGTCAAGGATTCCCATTTAATGTGAACTATGTTTCTCCATTGAGACACCAGTTTTTCAATCGATATCTTTTTTGTCAGTTAAAAAATTGGTTTTTATTATTTTCATGTTTCTGTAAAAATAAGCCAAATAAATATGCTATATGCTAAAAGCATAATAGTTATGCTAAACATGGAGTAATTATGCCAAATTTAGCATATAATATGCTAACTTGGCAACACTGGAGATATGCAAGTTTTAAGCAGATCACGAAAATACTTTATTACTAGATTTTCGCACGCAATAGATTTTTCACAAAATTAAGAAATATCAACTAGAACTCTTTAAATAGTTTAGTTAATTTTTCTTCAAAATCGATGGCATTGTTAATAAATATTTTATGCTAAGATTGAAATAAAACCTTGGTTAGTAAAATATGTTGTGCTAAGATTGAAATAAACCTCGGTTAGTAAAATATTTTGTGCTAAGATTGAAATAAACCTCTGTTAGTTAAATATTTTGTGCTAAGATTGAAATAAACCTCTGTTAGGAAAATATTTTGTGCTAAGATTTAAATAAAACCTATGTTAGTTAGATAGTTTTTGTTAAGTTTGAAATAAAAACTTTGGTTACCATAATATTTTTTGCTAAGACTGAAATAAAATCTTGGTTAGTAATATATGTTTTGCTAAGATTAAAATAAAACTTTGGTTAGTAAAATATTTTGGGCTAAGATTGATATAAAACTTTGGTTGGTAAAATATTTTGGGCTAAGATTGAAATAAAACTTTGGTTGGTAAAATATTTTGTGCTAAGTTTGAAATAAAACCTTGGTTAGTAAAATATTTTGTGCTAAGATTGAAATAAAACCTTGGTTAGTAAAATATTTTTTGCTAAGATTGAAATAAAACCTTTAAAATAATATCCGTAAAAATGAAAACATCTTTATTTTCGTATTTTTAATGTTTTCTTAAATACTTTCAGGTTTCTGAAAGGTTGCACTAAATTCCTGAAAACCTAAAATATATTGTTTAAAGCATTTTAAACTTATCTGTACAGAATTCAGATTGCGCGTGAGTTTTCACGGGTCTGCACTAGTTAACTAAACCGCAGCCAAGTGGGGGTACTCCTAGTACTAGTAGGTAGCACCCAAAAGTACTATCCTCCTTAAATTAGCTTAAATACTTGACATATTATTTTAGTATTTTACGTATTCCTGCGCAAATACATAAGTTACCATTAATAATTTACTTAATAATTGGGATTTCTATAGTTAAAAGCCCATAAAACAGAAAAATGCATGGGGTCGTCGGAAGACCCACTTGGTTACAGACGCTTTGTTTGGCATCTTGGCCTGTCAAGAGTTAAATAATGTTTTATATACATTATTGCTAAATTTAAACATTTATTTAATTTTTATATTTGGTATAACTTAATGCGTAAAACCTCAAATTGTAGTATTTAATTATTGAAGACAATATTAGCAACTCTTAAATGAAATTTGAAATAGAAAAAGATATTTATTTAATATGTACTTTTGAATGCAGCTCATACTTATGGTTTTTATCCACCATAAAAATACTTTGTTTGCACCACTATGTTTTTTTTTATATATACGTTGACCGGTTTCGGAATAACTGTGAAAAATTTACTAACTCGACATTGCAAAACAATGGATGACCATGTTATAAAATAATAATAATAATAATGATTGGATCATTTGTATAGCGCCGCTTTCGTGAGAAAATCACCTCAAGGGCGCTTAACAACTTTGTTTATACATTTAATGTATTCCTATGACTAAGACTTATAACTTATTACTTGTGGCTTTTTACTAAGTTTAATAACTTGTGACTTATAACTAGTGGCTTATAACTAAGATTAATATCTAGTGATTTACAATTAAGACTTTTAACTACCCTGTCATCGTCTGTCCTATTTCCTCCCCCCGCTCTTCACTAAACTCTAGTCACGTCTCCACCCCCCACTTCAACACCCATTGTTTGATTATGTCAAGTTAGTATATTTTGCCCTGAGGAAGGAACGGTTGTTTGAAACCGGTTTGCTTTTAAATAAAAATATTGTGGTTCAAACAAAGTAACATTGTTCAATTTATATATTTAATAGCTAGCTGAAGTGTACCCGGCGTTGCTCGGAGACTTTTCTCTACTTTCTAAAAATATAATATATTTGTATTTTATGATACTTCTTAAATTATAGTGAAAACCCTATAAAAATCCTTCGCGTAATTTAGAAGAACTAAGCGCACACTTACGGAAAGCGACATTGTTTTATACTATTTAGAGAATACCTACCAAATATACCTAGTACCGATGAGATATGTTAAACCTTGACACAAGATCACTTCCCTCACAACCAATTATAGTTCATAGTCTACCAGGTCTACCAGCATTATAAGTGACATATTCCCAGGTTCCTAATAAATTTAGTTCCCAATAAATATTCATCCAGAACATTAGCCTCCATTTATTTAGTGGACGAAGAGCTACTTATTTTCCCCACTAACTCGGCCAAGTGGAAACGTACGTCTGGAAAATCCTGGCCTTGAACGCCTCCCAGGGCGAACGTAAATGAGACAATGCACAGTTCCATTCCTTCATTAAGGGTGGCTGCTAATGTGTGTAATAAAAAACAATAAAAGTGTCCGGCATATTTATGATTGTTTTGCAGTATTTTTTTCTCTGTGATATCTGACTAAATATCGCCGCTTCTTAAAGCCCTGTAGTAAGCGTTTAAAGATGGTATGAAAGAGAGATTTGTAAATTAGAATGTTAGAGGGAGCGCGCTAATAATAAAAAAAAAAACAATTAATAATAAGCGAAAATGGTGAAAATATTAAATAAAACACGACTCGTTTGAAATAGAGCGAAAATCTCTCGACAAATGCTTTAGTTGCATTTAAAGATACACTGATTTTTTTCATGTCTATAACATATTAAATAACAGAAAAAAACGTGTTCTTAATCATTTTCGGAGCTTACTTAGCGATTTTTTTCTCCCGAGGGAATTTCATATAATTCACTTTTCAGCAAAACAATTGTTTAGATAGTATCTTCAAAAATAACATTTTTTTTTAAACTTTACTTGGACGTATTTTAAAAACTTAAAGAGTTAACGAGAAACTTGTTATAAATCTTTATAAATTGGGAATGCGGATGCTTAACCTAACCACGCCGAAACAGCTGTCACAATAATAATAAAAAACTAAAATACTTGCATAACATTATGATATTTTTATTAAACAAAAAGCGACATATTAAAAAACGATAATAATTAAGCAAAAAGGGTGAAAATATTTATTAAAACACGATTCGTTTGAAATAAAGCAAAAATCTTTCGACACTGTACATTCCCATAACATGTTAAATAACAGAACTAAACGTTTTTTTATAATTTTCGGATCTTGCTTTGCGATTTTTTTCTATCGAGGGAATTTCATATAATTAACATTTCGGCATAACAGATGTATTGATATATTTTTTTTAAACTTAAAAAATTAAAGGTTTAACGAGAGTTGGGCTTAAGACGAGACAATACACTAAAATAAAGCCAGAATCTTAGCGACGAATAGCGAATATTCAGAGCGCGGCCTGGCGTAGTGAATTTTGCCCTAGCAACCTTAGAAAGAGTTTAGTTTAATTATTTCCGATGAACGTGTTACTAAAATCTCAAATGTTTCTAGAGGGATCCCTCGGGATGTTATTAATTCACCGTACAAAGGTACATTGTTATAGTGTAGATATCTCAACAATCAAAGAATTATCCAAAACGTGTTCAGTAGATTAATCAGAATGAAGTATTTTTTACAATATTACTACGTCTGTAAGAAGTGAAATTTATTTAAAACATTATGCCTAGGTCGAGTATTTCGATTACAGAGATTAAGTCAACATTACACAATGAATAATTATACATTATTGGGTGTTTGATTTTGTGGAACCTCATAACTTGGCATTTGTTAATATTTAGATGCAGTTTATTACTAGAACACCATTTGAAAAAGTTGTTAAGGTTCTCTTGCAAGATTATGCAGTCGTACACATCATTAATGACCCTAAACAACTTTATATCGTCAGCAATAAGTAAAACATCGACATTTTAGAAAATGCTGGTAACGTCATTGGTTAATAGGATAAATAATAAAGGTCCCAGGTTAGCGATTCTTTAACGAAAATTTGAAATTAGATCTAGGACTTCAATACGGGACCCTTGCCTTGCCAGGGCGCCGCTCTACCAACTGAGCTAATGAGAGCCTGTCTCCTTCGGTCATATTTAACTGTATCATACTTCGAATAAGAACCAACATTATTTTCATTTTCTCTCCGCACATTTTTACTGGCTGTTATCTTTATTTATGATCAACTGGAACTTAATGCAATCTAGACAGTGTCTTGGATAAATATATCCGATTTTTATTTTTTATGTGCGACATCTATTGACTTTTCTGCAAGTCTAGGATAAATATTTATTTTTGGAATAATTGGTTGAGTAAAACCTCAAATTGTATATTTAATTATTGAAAACAATATTGGAGATTCTTAAATAAAAAAATTAAACAGGTCGGTGGCTGAGTTAACATCGCGTTTGAGTCCCACCCAGGCGTAGTGTGTTCAATTCCTTGGCTGGCTAAGTCCTCCATCACAACATTTTCTGCTTATTGTGGTGGTAGTGGGAGATTTTAAAATATTGTCAGGTTATCCGTAACCCGGGAATGTTTGTCTTTCTTTATAAAAAAACATAAATTTATGCCGCCGTTCTTACAGTAGTTATATTACTGGTGTGATAATCTTTGGCCAGGGCTGTGTAAAAAAAATATAAATTACTTGTTCCTATACACTCGTCATCCGAATAACCCAATATTGAGTTTTCTTTGGCGGTACAATAAACAACCCTTATCCGCCGTTATGTCGTTCCATAACTTTTGTTTATTGAGTTCCGCTGCTTTTTCTTTACTCTGAGGGCTGTCTACTTTCCCCCTGGGAATAGCAGGGTAGAAACCCCTATATACTATACACCAACCCCGTACACCATACAGCCCCTTTACAACCAGCATCCCATCCTCACCAACATAAATAATGTTAAGTCAACAACTCGTTTGTTTACTAAAAGCCTTCGACAAAAATAAAGTTAGTTCTGTTTAATTTGAAGAAATTAAGTAAATATTGAAGCAATCTCTTTTGACGGCCTTCGTGGCTCGACTAGCAAGCTGTGGAGATCGCGGGTTCACGCAATTTGCAAAGTGCACAATTTACTAATTTAAAATAACACATAGTGTATATGAGGCACATTCCAAAGTAGGCGTGACCCTCAGTATCGGCGTGGTGTAAGACCACCATTCAGAATTAAAACATTGCTTGAAATCGCTTTGGCCGTGTTTGGTGACCAGATCTGAATATCCAGATACTTCTCCATCTACCTCTTACCCATCTCCATCCCCTCCCCACTACATCCAGCCTCCCAACATGCCCCGATTGGGGATGCCATGGGCTTACTTAACATAAAAATTTTAAAAATCTCGTGGAAAGAAATTCTTCAATCTTTATTGTATTGTGTGTGTTGTTTTCCCAAAGCACGAACTAGTAGATATATTGGTAGAAAAATAATAATAATGCTAAGTCAATATTGTGGTGTTTTTTCGAATTGCCAAAGTCAACATTGGCGTTGAGTAAACTTTAGGACAACAACAGAAAGCTAAATATGGCACGTAGCACTTTATAATTTACTTGTCTAATATACTGTATATATGTACACTTCCATAAAATGGAGAAAATAGAGTAAGTCGTACACGTGAAACGCCGTAAAACGCAAAAATGAACACTTCTGAAAAGAATGTGAAATATTCTTTCTTTTTTTTTTCTTTTTTTTTTTAAATGAAAGACAAAAATTCCCGGGTTACGAATAACCTGACAATATTTGAAAATCTCCTACTACCACCACAGTAAGTTGAAAATGTTGCTTGTTTGTGATGGAGGACTTAGCCAGCCGAGGAATTGAACACACTACGCCTGAGTGGGACCCAAGCGCGATGTCAACTCGGCCACCGACCGGTCAGGTGGTCAGGTGTCATATTGCAACAGAAACTTAATTATTTTTGCCAATCACGTAAAAAAATATGTACTGTAAATAGTGTACTTATCATCTGCCATTCATTTTCATTTATCTAGAGACCATAAAAAAAGTTACAACCCTTACTTTAGAACACACATCCACATTTAAAAAAATTGTGTATACCGCACAAGAGTCCCAACAGCTCTCAACCGTCTGGATCCACTGAGAGAATGGCATCCCAATTTGGGTAAATTGGGAGGCTGTAGGTAGTGGGGAGGGGTATGAGATTGAGAGTGGGGGGAGATGAGGAAGAAGAAGCTGATAAATTACCTGGCTATTCAGATCTGGTCACCAAACACGGCTAAAGCCATTTAAAGCAACTTGTCAATTCTGAATGGGGATCTTACACTAGGGTGATACTAATAGTATCTTCCACTCCGGAACGTGCCGTAAGTAAACTATATATTATTTTTAATTAATATATTGTGAAATAACACAGATATAATTATATGTAAAGGATATGAACCCGCGACCTCCGGATTACCAGTCGAGAGCTTTACCCCTTGACCATGGAGGCCGTCTATATAACCATTATAATACGTCGTAATAAGCTTCTTTATAGTTTATTGGTAAACGATTTCTGCTGTGTAATTATCATTACACAAAGCTATTTCGTATTTTCAACAGCTGTATGCGTAATAATAATTTACACCGCAGAAATTGTTATTAATAATCTTATACGATAACTAGCTGACGTGTACCCGGCGTTGCTATTACCTCGGCGTTTCGGTACATTCTATAAATATAATATAATAATAGTGAAAACCTTTGCAAAATCCGTTGCTTTGTTTAGTAGAACTAAGTGCGCAAACAGACAGACGCGGATATCGACTTTATTTTATACTATTTAGGGATAAACGAATGATATTATTGAATAATGCTTCTCATTGTCAATGCCTCCCGAAAGCGAAAGGCAGTCACGTAAATTAATAACTATACAGCAGAATTTTTCATAAATAAATAAAAATTAAATAATAACATCAGTAAATATTATATTATATTTTAAGTTCTACAAATTAAACTTGATAACGATGTATTTTTTTATTTATTTATTTTTTTTATTTTTTTATTAGGTACAATATTTTTTACAATTCAAGGTTTTCAGTAATGTAGGCCTCACTGGGTGGCTTGCCCGTGCTGAGGCCTTCATTTTATAATATAAAAAAACTACATAATACATTTAATGAGAAAAATTATACATTTAAAATTAAAAATACATAATAATATATTTAAAATTAAAAAAAAAAAAAAGTACATTGAAAATAATCTTGTGTGTTTGTGAGTGATGTGTGTTTATATTGGTTTTGTGTGTTACGTGTAGGTTTTATTTTTATTTTATGCTATGAAATTTTGGTAATATTGTCTTTTTTGTTCTTTAATCCATTTTGTAATTTTGTGTGTGAATTTATTTTTATTTTCCTCAATTTTAATTTCAAGTTTTAAACTGTTGAAAGCTTTTATTGCGTGGTATTGGTCTTTGTCCAAAGCTTGAATTTACTGGTCTGTTAGTGTTATTTTGTGTATGTTGAAATTTATTTTTTTGTCAAAAATGTAGTTTAGTAGTGTTTTAACGTATAATTGGCGTATATCTAGTACGTCACAGCTGTTGAATATTTGGTTTGTATCAGTCAGTCTATGTTTTTTTAGTATTACCTTTAAGATCGTTTTCTGTGCGGTTTCTATTTAATTGATTGCCGAGTTTGTTGCTCCTCCCCAAACAATAATTCCATATTCTATTATTGGTTGGCAAAGTGCAAAATATATTGTTTTCAATTGTTTTATTTTATATATGTTTCTTATGTTTAGGAAAATGAATGATGACTCTTTACTCTTTAAAAATCTTTTAATCGAAGTGAATTTAAGGCCAAATATAACCGAAGGTACATATTTTATAGAAGTATTTTTATATTTTTTTCTACTGCGCGAAAAACGTAATTTTTTCGACGATAGAAATAAAATTAATAATTCTTTCCAATTTGCCACAAATATTTATACTGGATGCCATGAATAAAATCCAAAGTGATATATTAACGAGATAAAAACTGATCTTTTATCTTACAAATTCCTAAAACAAAACGAATGACATTTTGAAACATAGATTTTTCTAAAATTTTAATATCATTTTGGTATATAAGAAATGGAGCATTATAATCAAATAATATTTCACTCTCAAAAATAAATATTGTTAACGCTAAAAATAAATACAGCTATTCAAATAATTATGTGATATCATTCGGCTTTCAGTTCCCATCGCGCTTTAAACATCACAAAGCGGCACAATAACCCAGAAAGCTTCTCTAATCCCATTCAAGTTGACCTCATTAAATCTTTTATCTTTTCTGACGAATTAGAGAGGAGTTTGCATTTCTATAGGAAAATCTGCCCGCATAGAAAATCTTAGTGAGAGGACGGTTGACTGAAGTTATATTAAACCAATTTTCGTCTTAGTCCGCGCGACTTCTTTTGTCTGTTTTTAGAAAATATTTTCACTGCCTACAGTAATTGCAGACTTATTTCAAGTATTTCTACGCATTTCTAGACTAAAAATGATTATTCCTATCTCAAAGCATCTAGACTTATTTACATTTTTTTATTATTTCAATTTTCATTGAACTGTTATGGTACATATGGCGCTGTTATATTTATTCAATTATACTTAGGTCTTACAGATTAAAACACATTTAATTTAGAAATAGTTAGATAAAATTGCAAAAATACCTACAAATAATACATAATATAACAACATTATGTAAAAACTCACCTAAATGACAAATAATACAAAAGGAGGCAAGAGACACAAAGAGCTCAACAATTGTCACGTATCTTTTAGTCGGATATTTTTTCTGAATCTGTATAAATTATCGACGAAAATGTCTACTTCAGCACACTACGAGTATCTCATTACATTATCAACAAATTTGGATCTGATAGTTCAGAAAAAAATTCAGGCCTTCCGTCATTTCCAAGGTTAAAATTAAAGATGTCCGCTCCAACACAAAATATATATAATATGTTAATGCTAGGTGATTTAGTGTTAGATTTGGAGCATTCAAGAGTAACCTCTGCGCGAAGTACTCATAAGGAGCAATTTCCCTTGGGGTTTTGGGAAGGCCCCAGCCATATCGATTGCACTCCTCTAACCGCGCAATTTTCTCTCGTGACTTTATGTGACGATTCTGACGTTTTTATTCCCGCCATAAAACGTGACGGACAAATGGTTCTGAGGGATGGTGCGCTGCGACGCGACGTTCCTTTTTCCAAATACAAATTTGAATTTGAACGTTTGAATAATCGGGCCTCAGTGCTGTTTTTTTTGTTTAGACTTTGTGGCTATACACAATCATTTGCAATAATGGGCATTATTCAATCTTACCTAACATTACTCGTCGTAACCAATTTTTTAATCGTATAAATTAGCCTAAACAGTGGACTTTCTTGAGAATATTTACTACGCCTGGTGGAAACACGTCTGTCGCTTGCGAACTGCACCACTGCTTGTATATATATACAGTGTCCCGCAAATTGTAGGAAACTGGTAATCTACAACAAATATAGAAGCCATTAAACTTTCTTTTCAATCTAAGCAATTCGATTTTTTTACTGTTGATGTTGCTTTATTGTTGGGACTCTTCTGCGGCTTCGCATTGAAAAAATAATAATATTAAACAGTTTTTTAGTCAAAACTTTTTTTTCCAAATATGTACAAATGTAAAAAAAACCATATGTAGTTACTGGTCACTCAACCCACCACGACACGTCTAAACTGTCCAATAACTACAGATTTTCTTTAGTTTTCAGATGAACATAAAATAATTTTAAAAAATTGTCAAAAATACCAAAATGCCACATCTTGGTTAAAGACAAGATTGCAGACTGTTGCAATCACATCACGAGTTCATGCACCTGCATTTGGCTTGGTAATATATAATGACGAAATGCGACAATATTAGGATTTTGTGTAACACGTGTTCCTACATGATAATAAATTATATAGTATTTTATTAAAAGTTTAACAGGAAACCTATTAACTCATTCTTTAAGGACATGCAATCCCGTTTTCAACCGGATTACCAATAACTTGAAGAGATTATTATACTAACTCGATAAAAGAGATTATTATACTCACTATACTAACTTGAGAAAAGAGATTATTTTACTCACTATACTAAGTGGACAAAAGAACGGTAGACTTTACTTGGGTACTTTTAGGTTAGATTATTAACTACAAGTAACATTATGCTTATGTACAGTTATTCATTGAATATAGTTGAAAGTTAAAAGACAAAAATACATCGCATAAATTTGTTAAATGCAATTTTATGTAAATGTAACCTCCCAAGATGATTTATTTAGTAAATAATGAATGTTTATGTAAAATTTACATGACTTTGTTCATTTAGAATAAATTTACATCGATATTAATATTAATTACGTCGATTTCACCTTATTCTACCATAAACTAATATTTACAACGAATGACAATAACCATTTAAAATACGCCTGTCTAACTAAGTAATGAAATTATAGACAGCCCTGATTTACTGAGCCATCTGTTGTACAAACGTGTTATTTTTAAACAGAGCTACTGTTGGACGTAAATGAAACACACGTTATTGTTTCTATATCTGTACAAACATACTGGGCCACAGCAACACGTAAATAATTTCCTAAAACAGAAAACCGCCAAACAGTTTTTACAATTTTTATACTAGCACGTGAAAAATAACGAATAGTCCGAATTCTTGACAAATCAGTTCCAATTTTGAAATCGCCAATTAAAATAATATTTTATAATTTGTAAGTACCTATTTTATCGCTTGTCTGAATTAATCACGCAACCAATTCCATTTTTGAAAATTACACTTAAATTCAAAGCAAATTTGAGTTCAGTGAACCAGATTTCATGCAGGAAGATATCATGAAGAAATAACATTTCACGCTAAACTGACAATAACCTTTATAATACACCTGCCTAATATAATCCGTCTTACTCATAATTGCTGAATAAATATTATACGGGCGTATAAGGTCAGGATAGTAGAAAACACTACTCATAATTACTGCGGATGCATAACCGGCCCTATTAGTAACGTGTGGGCCCTTAGTAAGCGTCAGGATGGCGCCGGCAATATGAAGACATTTTTACGCGAAGATAAATATCGATCTGCCGCGTAGTGAAAATTAAAAAAAAAAACGGTAATACCCATTTGCAGCCGATATTTTAATTAAAAATATCATTTTACCAAAGCAAATACGTTACGCTTAATCGAATTGGCCAGATTTTAATGCAAATAAAAACAGACCGGGCCACTGACATTATAAATATTATCTGATGAAACGTAAAGTTAGCAACAAAACGCGAAATGCGAAAATGACCGTGTTTTTGAGGTTTGGAACAAAGTGATGCCAGTCTAAAATGATCTGGTGTAATTATTATTATGAGTTACGATTTTAACCCAAGCAGTAAACGACCCTCTTCCTCGTATAGCTATACTAACGCTACAGCTGCGTATCAAGGAATCTTTATAAGTAATATTGACAGTGTTTATTTAGTTTCGTATAAGTGGTAAATATTTTTTTACAGCAAAAATCTTCTATAAACAATTTCTAAAACTTTAACCAACATTATTAATTTTTAAATTGAACAATATATCCGAGGTGCTAACGCCATCTATGGATGTGTGGAGACAATTCGACATTTTGAAAATATGTCCAGACTAATGTTTCGATGGAATCGAAGAGCATTACCCATAGAAGAATCCCATTAATTTTATTTCTGACTTGCGAGTTTGCATTTCAGGGTATTCCCAATTGTTCCAGACAAAAATATGATAATTTTGTATTATTATTGACAAAAAGCCAACGTAGGTCGCCCAGAGGGGGTGTAGCAGGCGATGGGAGTAGGGTGGCGCGTGGAGTTATGGCATCATTCGCGTATTGTGATGGCATTACGTTGCCAGTGGTCTTGCCAGAAATAAAATTAAAAAACAAATTCAATGGTTTCCGGATACTGTAGCCAAAAGGTCGTTGTCATGGAAACACGTACAAAGCAGACGATCTCTTGGGGTTTCGTTATTAACTGCAGAGTTTCAATAGTCTGGGAAAACTTCCTTTCCCGTTGAACTGTTCGCTTTTTAGAATATAAACATATCTTCAGTTTGAAGGAGAACATTGAAGTTTTGTTTGTCTGCATTGTCCTCGTATTATATGGGTATTACATTATGAAGGCAATGCACTCTAAATACTTTGTTTTGAGAGTTTAACCTTTAGGAATAACTTATTCAATAAAATTATAATTCAAATTATAAACTGAACAAATAAAAAACGTTTCAGGTTTCTATTTAAAATGACGAGGGAAATTAGCTGACAGATTATCGATACATATTCAGCTGGGACGAAAATAGGAAGTCGGAAGTGAGTTTCGGATTAATGACAGGAGAGAAAATTAAATTTCACGTGTGGAATGGAACCATGGATTTGTTTTTCAAAAATAGACCGTTGACGAAATTTCGGTTAGATTTTCAATATATTTTTGTAAAATCAAAAGATTTATAATCTTTGAAAACATAAAAAATACTAATTCAGGTTTTCTGTGCGTGATATGTGAACATTCCTCTGTGAATTTATTCGCGTTCAATGAACTCAAATTGACTTTTATTTAAAATCGTTTTTAATCAATAAATCCAGACAAGCGATAAAGTGGCTACCTAGCTACTTAAAATCAGAAAATTATTATTTTATTTTTACAACGAGAAAAATTATGTTAAAAAGTGATAGCATGCCATTTTCCCAATAAATTATTAGTCATTCTGAATATATCGAGAACAGGTGATCTTTTTCTAATAAATATCATCACAGGCATATGACATATCAGTATATGTATGAACACGTGTTCCGCCGTCCTCATGAAACATAAGTTTTTAACTGATACTTAGTTAGGAACTCAAAGACAATTCATTTCTTTAAGGCCTCCAGTCCCGTTTTTAACAGGAAAACGAATCACTTTACCAGATTTGTATAAATTAACAATATTTTATTTGAGTATTTTTTTTATATTTGAAATATGTTGTTAATTTTTTTGACAAAATCGTGATTTTTCTGGTTTACTATCTTTGTTCATTCGTTAATTTGTCAACAAATAAAATTGACAAAATTTGATTTTGAAAGGCAATGATCCTGGGGAAAATATTTATTTAAATATTTTCAGTTTTACGAAACTTTCTATTAAAACATTCAGCGAATTTTCACTGATAGTTTTGTTTGCAAAACCTAGGTCTTATACTCAGATCGGGGATTAAATCTGTTCACAAGTACAATTATTTACAAATACAATTTACTATATAAAAATGCAATATACCGCAAATTATACCGAAATTATTATATATATAACGTGGTGTTTTTTAGTGCAGTTGAGTTGTTTTGGTTCAGTATTTGGTTTATTATTATTTATTTGTTTATTATTTGTGTTTTTTACAATAAATATACAATGTTTACAAGTCACACTGTTTTAATTTATACTACACTTCCATTAAAAGCATTTGCTTGTGGTTGGAAGAGGAGTGTACATTTGCGAAAAAAATAATATAACTAGGTTACAAAGTTAAAAAAATTACAAAATTAAAATCCATACAAATTATTGTATTTGGAAGGAAGAAAAAAATTTATATTATGGAGGATAAATAGAGTATGGTAGGATAATTTGTGAGATTTTCAAGTGAAACTTGGGGAATCAGTGTTTTGTTAACGATTTCCCTAAAATATTTGTTTATATATTTCAATATTTGTTTTTTATCATTAATGCTTCTAATTTCTTCTGGTAATTTATTAAAGAAATGTTTTCCTCGGTGGGTATAATGTTGTTCTTGGTGTCAGTATATTTTCTATTTCTGATCCCTCTGTGTTCTTATTTCCCTTATATCCAGCTTTTTATTTTAAATTTCAATGTTTTAATATAGTAGTAAAGTTTGAATGAGAGTGGGATTTGGTTTTAGAGTTTAGTACCATAGCAGAGTTAGCTTTTTTCACAAATGTTGTATTTGTAGTTGCTTCTTGGATATGTTTTTTTGACACTGAGAATCTAGTGTTTTAATATACGTGTTAGTTGTTATTTATTTTCTTGTGTTTTGCATTTATGAACAAAGCAGTATCGTTTTAGAATAGACTTGTTCAATCGATATTATGTTAATACATAATATGCAATGTATGTCAATGCTAGTACTTGTGGGGACTTTCAGAATAATTTTCATTACGGCATTTTGGGTTTTAATTCGTGATTTTAGGATATTGTCATTTGTGCTGTCCAATTTAATGATTACAATTTGAGATTATACTCAATAATTTATTCCTTTATAAAAATGTTTGATCATTATTATTTGCTCCTCTCTACTCGTATCTACAGGTGTCTAATAAGTATTAGTTTATGTTACTAAGAAAAAAATTATTGATCCATTTCTTCTGATGAGAACATTTTTATAAAGTATCGTGATATTCGTAGGTGTCGGGTAAAATATCATTCCAATTCAAGGACATTGAAGGTAATGTTATAACTTTGTTGAAAAATTTCTTTTGAGACACTGTGAAGAAGCTAGTTAGGAATAGTAGCTAGTTACTATACAAGTACCAACACAAACTTTACAATATTCCATTGATTGATCTTTTCAAGGAGGCTTTTTCTAACATATATTGTTTTGACTCACAATCGAATAAGTTTAGTACTTTTTTTTTTGTATTTCTTTTGCATTCACTATGTAACAATTTCTAGACATTTTTTTGTTTTTTTTAATTAGTTTTATTATTCACAATGTATAAATGTACAAAATTATTAACAAATGTTACGTATAAATTTTATTAATTAGCTAGTTTAGTACATTGAAGAAGATGATAACACTTACAAATCTAAACGAAACATGAAACAGAACAAGAAATAAACAATATAAATGATAACGGTCTCAACTGGGAATCGAACCCAGGATCTCAGTCTTACCGGGACAACGTCTTTATTCACTTGACCATTGTACATAAATTAATGAATATTCCAACAAAGTTATTCATTATTCATTTAGACTTTTAGAAAAAGTTAATAGGTATCCCTTATAAGTTAAAATCGTATATGTTTATTCGAGACACTATCTAGGTTATAAATCAATTATTGAGAACTTTGTGACCATTCAAAAAGATAGCACCAAAAATGTGGGAAAAATTAGTTGCAAGATAATATTGTTAATTCTGAATTTGAAATAAGCGATCGGCTAATATGTCGTATAAGTATTAGGTCCCAATGGTCAAACACGTTGTCCCGGTAAAACAGACGGATTGATTCCCAGTTGAGATTGTTATCTTTTTTTTCTGTGTCTTGTTCTGTTTCATTTTTCATTTAAATTTGTTAGTTTTATCTGCTTCTTCAATGATGTTGATAAATATAGCCTCGAAAGTTTAAAAAAAGTTGTTCAACATCATGCAAATATTTATCAGTTGATAAAATACGGCTTACAAATTGGCTGCTCAATATAAATTATTGTGTACCACAAATATAAAATGTATTCTGTTACATTTGTTATGTTATGTTAGTATATAAATTATTTTATTGCGGATCTGAGGTTTGTTTGCAGATAAAACTTTATATCGATTGCGCTGTCGGTTCTGACAAATATTATACATAAATATACAGAATATTGTGAGGAAAGGGGGAAAGTGGGAGTATACAGACAAATCGCGTGCTGTGTTTTACATTGGAAAAATGGAAATGTTTTATCATCAGAGGCGACTCCGCCGTTGGGAAAACTAAGAAAACCCGAACTGATTCGGTTAAACCATTATAGCACATTATTATGGAAAACCACATAGTTCCCACGCATTTCACAGCCTATTTGCTCATAATATGACGAAAATTTATCAATGTTGGACGATTTTTTATTTTTTTTTACGTAGAGAAAACTAACTGTTGTTAATTTATAAAAAATGGGTCAAATTATTCGTTTTCTTGTTTCCAACGGGACTAGGTGACTATTACGAATGATTTGAGAAATTTCCTAACATATAATAAATTCGGAACACGTCTTCTTCAAAATAATAATATGTTAGCATCTCGTCCATTATATTGGCCGGACAAGGCCAAGGAACACGTGTTCAGATATATTCTGAATGACTAAAGTTTTATTAGGAAATTACCATGCAGTCACATTTTTTACAGTATCTCGATTAAAAAAAGCCTCATTTTTCTCCGTGTACATTAACTCCTGCAAGATTTTTAATATAATGCAACTATTTTAAAGTGTCACTGTGAAACTTCCTACCCAGGAACCGTAGTCAATTATTTCTTGTACTAACTGTGTATGTAATTGACAACGAATCTATCTGACGAGTTTCAGCTCGATCGGTTATCGGTCAGTGGATTAATTTCCGCTTCCACGATTTGCATTCAGTCACTGCCGAGAAACAAAAATTAAATTCAAATAGAAGTATTTAGTAATTGGCTAACTAACTAACAATCATGCCGTTTCTGGGTGGACCGCCAAACAACTCCGTCTTTCCACACACTTAATTCAGATTCATACAACATCTCATACATCTTGTATAACCTTCTCTTATTCTAACTCTTGACTAGGCCCGACTCATATATTTAGATCGCTTGATCGCGTCATATCTTCCCTGGTCTTCCCCGACTTCTTCCACCGTTCAAATTCACGTAATATACCTCCTTTCTTCGTTCATTCTACCTACATAGCAAAATCATCTCAGCGTTCCTTTCTTAATATTACTCGTTACGCTTACATCAGCCTTGCATTATTTGCGAATCTATACGTTTCTCAGTCGATCATTCGTGGCTTTAGGACGCATACGCCTCACGGATCTCATTTCAATAGTATTCACTCTACTTTCATTCTTCCTCTTCCAATTCCATTCCTCTCTGCAACGCAATAGCACCTCACTGTGGACCGCAGTAAAAGGAAGGACGGGGTGTTTCACAGAATTTGAACAATTCATAAAATTCCAAAGATTTTCAAGTTCTGTAAAAGCCCTGTTCAAATTATGGTACTATCCAAATACTGCGATAACAGAACTTGAATATAACATTCACACCTCTTGAATTTAATGAATTGTAAATTGATGAATTGATAGCACGCATTTACTGCACGGAGAGAAATGAGTATTTATTTATTTTAAAAAAACTGTTAAAAACGAGATACAATTCAAACCTATACATTCATAATATATCGGAACACGTGTGCATGCACCTGGGTTTGTCCTGATAATATTGAATGACGAAATGCGAAAATATTCGAATTTTCATGAACATTTATTCCACCGTCGCGATAACACTGTTTTACTGAAAGTTTATTAGGAAACCTTTCAATTCATTCGTTAAAGGCCTGCAATCAAGTTTTTAACCGTTTTAAGAATTTTGTGAGAGATTCTTAATAAATTAGCAATATTTTATATCAGTAAGTTTTTTCCGCGTAGAAAACAAAATTTTTCCTAAACCATTTTGGCAATCAAAATAAAACAATGGTACCCCTTCCAAATTATTCAAAATATCGTTCGATTGATTTGGCGGCTCAAAAATTATTTCAAAAGTTTCTTAATTAAATGGCTAACGAGTTTCAAAATGGAGTATGTCTGAAGTTGGACAAGATTTAACGGGAGATAGTGACAGTTGACAGTCGTCAGAAAGTTTGGCAATTTTATCTTTCCTGCCGATATCTGCGGATCGTCTTTATCTCTTCCGTTCTTCGGAAACGAGAATCGAGTTATTTCACAGATCGAAAGAAGGGTAAAAAATAATCACTTTTGATCGAAATCGATTTTTTTTTCTCATAAATACGATACATAACACGATTATAAGACAGATGTTCAAAGGCCCAGTTATTTCCCAGAAATTCAAATGTATCATTGTCATCAAATGGTCACTCAGCGCCATTTGTTTTTGACTTTTAAAAGGTCCCCAAACATATATAACGCAATAGTTGTTATTCATTAGCATGTAGATTTGGTGTTATTTTAGGTTATATGGTTAGTAATAATAATAATCTATATATATTTATAACTACCTGTACCCCGCCACGGGTTGCTGTGGCTCAGTCTATCTGCCCACATAGAGAAATCATAGCGCGTGTTGCATTTACGTCCAACAGATGGCGCTATTTTTTCCTGCCACCAGTGACATCTATATAATATAGGTATATAAAAACACACGCGTATTCGAATGCAACGTTGTGTCAACATTTCAAAGCAATCGGTGATGAATTTTATGAACTGAACTGAACCTCAACTTATGGGAAAGGAACAAAGCAACCGCAAAGGTCGCGAAACGCCGCTTGCTGTTTCTTCGTTCCTTTCCCGTAATTCGTGGCTCGGTTCGCGTTTCGGTTCGCCAATGTATACGTACCATAAGATTTTTAACAGATATTTACATTGTTATTTTTATAGATTATTAACAATATTACGTTTAAATATGTATTTGCATTGTAATTGAACATGTACATCGTGTTGACAAACTGCTTAGTTGTAGTTTAATGGAATATTTCTTTGAATAAAAATAAATAAAAAATTGCGTTTTAGCTGTCTATCAAATTGTAATAAGCTTAATAATATGATAGTTGGCTTTTTCTGCTGTTAACAATTTGTTAAAAAGCTCAAACAGAATTAAAATCGGCGTTTAACGGGAACCTTTCACTTTTCAAAAAACAAAATGGCGCTGAGTGGCCATTTGATGACTAAAATGTGAATTGTTCAGGCGGTTAAGGCGATCCATCTCAGCGTGTAACATTGGAATAGGGCGAAATCGCGCAGTCCTCCTGCAGATGGCGATAAGGTTGAAATTCCCGCTCAATGCTAGACGCCTGTAGTGATATGGAAAAAATCATTGCCATAAATGTTTTATTTTATTTTATTTAGTTTAGACACAAATATCAAATGGAAATTATTTTAGGAGATTGGGCCAGATAAATTGTCTTTTTCTAGGCTTATTAAAGAACTATCCAAATTGCTCGTTTACAGCAAAGGCCACAATTTGGAAGGCGAGTTTAGATTCCACCGCCCCGGGAACCACTTATTAGATAACATTCTGCAATAGGTCACCCCATCGGTTTGCTACGATTGGTGACTTAGCAGGGGTGAGCGGGTTCATCGGGTTTGGTTTGAGGAGACCCTCTGACCTCTCTGACTGATCTCTCTTAACCCATCGCCTTACTCTGCAGCGAAAAGAATAGATTATACGTCCGTCACTCCTGAACATAATGATCCCAAGATTCCTACCCATCCCTCATACCTTTTTTCCATTCCAGAACTTCCCCTCCTTCCTTTCCTCAAAAAAACTATCCAAGCCGCATCCCCAAAGATGACATAGGTCCTGGAGGTAAATTTATTTTCCTCAGGCTTCCTGTGTAAGGTTAATGTAAGAAAAAAAGGTCTCGATGTGGTTTTCTACTGGCACTATTTAATCAAAACATCCCAAGTGGTTCGCTAAGATTGGTGACTTAGCAGGGGTGCCCGAGTTCACGGGGTGATCTTTTTCTAGGTCTTGAAGGCGGTCTTACTGCGTGGCGGACTGGATCTCGACGAGGGAGATCATTTGACCTCGCTAACAGGGCAATATTGACCCAGTTAACATGCACCGTAGTGGGAAGGATAGATTACTCCTGGACCCACTGACACTCAGATTACTACCCACCCTACATACCCTTTTCCTTTCCTGAACTTCCTCTCCTTCCTCACAGCTTCCATGCGGAGTATGACATGTAGAGATATCGTAAAAAAATATTTTTAAAAAATAGGTTTCCCTTGACAGAGGATCAAATTTTCAAACCGAAAACATTGCATTGTCTTAATTCAAAGCACGGAGAAAAGGTGAGTAATTTATTTATATTTTAGTGTTGTTGACACGTTTTTTTATTCGTCCAATTATTTGAATACTTGGTAAGAATTTGAAGATAAAGAAGCGACGCTCTTGAAGGGAAAGAATGCAATTTTAAGTAAAGAAAATAGTGTGTTTGGTTAGAGTTGAGAAACTAGACGGTTTTATGTATTAAATTTACATTTCCAGACCGCAGTGAGCACAGTACAGGGAGTCAAGCACTTGAATTTTAAAAAGGAGAGATTGTACGGAACGATGACCAATTTTGGTTGATTTTATTTTTTTTATTTTCAGTTGAGATAGTAGAAATATAATTTCTGCAAAGCAATCACTTCGTTATTTGATAGTGAAATCATTACTTGGTTTAAAATTCCAATTATCTTGAATGCACAATTGCAATGTCCGTTTTCGCACGAGTAAGATTGGATAGCACGAAAATAATTTGAAGGAAACGTAGGTACCTACTCTTAATGAGATAATTCTTTGAAATGTGTTATAGTTAAATCCTTTATAATCTATCAAAATCCTCCACCCTATTCTGACCAGGCTGATGGTCAAATTATTATCATCATATACATAAAATTCCTTTATTTTTATTTTTTTTTTTTTTTTAATTCCTTTATTTTTCCCAATTTTTACATTAATTACATACAATATTATATAAATCAATACGAATAATGGGAACCCACTAAGGCGCAGCCTGTGCGTGGGTAATATATTTAAGTTATTATTTTATTGTACCTAGAAATAAACAAATTGTGGGCATATAAAATAAAAACAAGATTGCATTTTTTCTAAGCAGTTTGTATAAAAAGTGTTTATAATAGTGTATATTGAAGTTATAAGTGTTTAGTGTAATATATATGGTGAATATTTTTTGATTGATTTGATAAAATGATTTGATCTTTCTTTGTCCCCTACGCGTTCCTTTACCATTCATGCGATTACCATGGAAACTTCAATGTTTGTTCTTATTAGTGCCAGGAGTGCTTAGAGAGGGTTTGAAAGTTGGAAGATGTCGGGGACGCCCGGGAAAGACATGGCACGATCAAGTGAAACAAATGCTTAATATTATGTCCACCTGAAAAAAGTACTCAGTTGTCATGTACTCTAGAAATCTCAACCTCAAAATATTAACCCAAACCATTTATGACTCCGTGGCCGAGGGGTAAGGCTCTCGACTAGCAATTAGGAGATCACGGCCTCAAATCAAAGATTAATTTGTACTTTTTCAGAAATTACTCATTTAAAATAATGTGTAGCATATTAGCATTAATGCATTACATATTATAAATAAACAAAATTGAATCGATACAGAAAAAAATCGTGAAATACATTTCTTACAAATTGCACAATAATTGATCTTACATATGTTTGATCACAACAAAGCAGAATACTTCTACGGAGTCCAAGAAAAGAGAAGGAATTAATTTCCCTTCCTAATGATTAGAATGGTGACGAAAAAAGTTGAAATGTCCAACTTTTTGGAAGCATTTAGCTAAACGTGAAAGTCAATATAAGTTATTAATTCGCGGTATCGCTCAGTGTGTTATTTCATATTAACGCAATAATTATTATTCCTACCTTGTGTTTACAGAAGGTGAAATAGCTAATACACGCCAAGGGGGGACCCTTGCGTGCTTCGACTCACGTTCAGAAATAAACTCCCGTATATTTTATGGGGTATAACTCCGAATACTTTTGGTATTTTTAATGTTGTGTTATTTCGTATTTTTCTCATTTGGAAAAGTTTGCTGTGTATGTACAAGTGGTATTAACATCGTTTTTCGATTTTGGTTATTTAACAAGTTATCAGAAAGTACTCTAAAATATTTCTTATTTCAAAAGTTCAAAAGCGGATCAGAGGAAGAACAAATATCATGCTGTTAAGCTTATCAGTAATTACAATTTTTAACATTTCAAATGTCATGAAAACAAAATTGATGACGATAGTAAATTTGAATTTCTGCGAAACAACTGGGCCTAAAACTGGCTACGCATCACTGTTTTAATATTTTTACCTGATAAAGGAGAGCAGTTCTAAAATGGGTAGAGCAATATATGTTTTAAATAGTTATTAAAAACAAATTGTGTGTGATTGTAATTATAGCAAGCCACTTACTAAATGTTTTTCATTTAAGAATCTCTTTATTAATCTCTACGTCGCTAATCGACATTTTACAGAAATACAAATTACTTTGATAGCAAGCTTAAAATATGAAATACATACCTAAAGTATTTAATGGATATTATTGTCATACCAGAACAAGTGTATTTACTTTGACATGCGATTCAGTCATATCATTATTGAGACCTCATTTTATAATAAATAAATATTTATTCGTATAGTAGAAAGTTATCCCTTTGTGGTTTGACATCATTTGATGTGATACAAAACCAATATTTACATCGCTCATTACAAATTCCATTGGGTATGTATTAAGAGGATGTATGAATGTGAATGAAGCAAACAGAGTTCCAAGACTGAGTTGATTGGAGGTCTATCCTCTCAGATTTTCAGAGAAATCGGTCCAATAGTTTCGAGTCTACAGGGGATAAACAAACAAACAAACAAACAAACAAGCAAACATTTTTATATATATATATATAGAGAAAAATATTTTTGACGCGAGGCTTTTTATTAAAGGACTGCTTGAAAGATATTTTTAAAAACATACTGTTTTCGCCATATTAGAGCAACAAGTAATTAGATTATATTAGCCAATAAAGTAAAGATGTCAACAAAATTTTGAAATAGGCAGAAGGATTATGTTTATATTGTGGGTTGTTAGCCTTGCAGCTAGCAGGAAGTAATTTAGCAGCAGGCAGTGGAATAAATATTGACGGAAAACAAATTATACGTATTCGCGATGTGACTCCTCCGGCGGTTCAACTTAGTCTATATTGGTATGAGAATTTTATTTAAAAGGTTTTTTCGAATAATTGAAGGATAGTTATATATAACTAGCTAATGTGTGCCCGGCGTTGCTCGGGGAGTTATAAATGGTTTGTGATAAAGTTTTGAGGTTTGAGGTCGTTTTAAGATATACTCATATTCTACAGTACATTATTTTGACATTTATCATAAGGTTTAGCCAGCGTTAGCAATGTAAGCGCCCGAAAATATTGTTTTACGACTTGATTACAAAACATCGAATTTTATCTACTTTCTATAAATAAAATATGCATGTATTGTGTGGTTCCATAATAACTCCTCAAAATTAAAATTCAACACACCTTTAAAAGGTGATATAAAGTCATTAAAATTGATGAAACAAAAACCTTTTTTTTCATCACTTTTCATATCTTTATAACACTTTTTATAGATGTGTTGAATTGTCATTTTGAGTTATCCGGTCACCTTATTATTTATATATAAACCTTCCGAAAGATATTCTCCAAATGTTGGTGATAACCATATCAAAATGTGTTTCGTAGTTTAGAAGAAAGCGCACAAACAGACAAACGCGGATAGCGACTTTGGTTTATACTATTTAAAGATTAGAGATTCATTTTGAATTTGAATACCGTTATCTTCAATGGTTAGCTGAGTATTAAAATAAAGAGAAATACGTTGAAGTTTGATTCGGTGACCATCTAAAAGAAAGCATTGCGGATCTTATAACCCACCCCTCCGACCTAAACCTCCCTTTGGTACCCCCATACCAACCCCTCGTGGAGTCCATTCACACCAAATCCTAAGAAGTATTTTAATTACGAGCGGTTCCTACTGCGCTCTTCATACTCGTACATTATAATTCATTCACAGGAAGAATATACAATGATATTCTGTAGTTCGTGCACGCCTTACCTTAAAAGAGTCATATTATTATTTATTTTTATCCCCTCGGGTCTTTACAATATAGTGTTATATATAGTGTGAGTTACCAAATTTGTCAAATTACAAATTTATTTTTAAATATTTCCAATTAAAATTCAATTTCAAAACGTTTACCGTAGATGTACATTGTTAAAATTTATGCAAATAGAAAACATGGTGTTTTAACTCTCTAAAACTGTTTATATAATATGTGTGACCATAGTTTAGAAGAAGATAAAACAGGTTGTGTGAGGACGTGAGGACATGGCAGTTGGTGGCAGATACAGCACAGCATGACTAAACGGCGTTTGATGTTTCGTGACAAATGCAGCACTACGTGACCTGAGTCGTTAAGACAGCATTCCTGGCCTATTGGTGAGTTGACAATAATTGAATTCCACTTTTGCCATTATTATAAACGTAAAAAAACCACGACACCTGGGTGGATGGACCATTTAACCTATACATGTGACGTAGATTATATTTTGGTCCAGAGGCTGTGGATTTAAAGCCAATTAAAATGTTACTTTGCTCAAGTATTAAAAATGTTCTAAAAAAAAGAAATTTATGTTTCATTTCAATGGAAAAGCAACAAATAGTTGTATTTTTAAATATTAGTTGCAAATTTTACTATGAATTGCAAATTATATAATGCAACATAAATATATTATTTTTTTAAGCCTCTCGGATCATGTAGTGCTATATCTGTCACCAAATGATACGTTTTCATAAAACTAGACCTATATACTTTCTACTATGGTCATAAGTATAATTTAAACAGATTTAGAAATATAGAATACCAAGTTTTTTCTTTGCATTTAAAAGTTTACCACATATAATTATTTCATTAGTATCTGTAATGATATGTCATTATTCATGTCTCGACCCGAGGGGTTAGGTTAGATTAACCAAATCTTACTGATGGCTAGGTAATATAAAGAAGGCGCTTCTGTAGAACCTAATATCAGAGTTAAGATTTTCTGGACAACTGAACAAAATCTTTTGAATGTGTGCTGATGTATCATTGCTGAAATTGAAACGTATTCACGAAAGCGTAGAATTTCTTATTCTGCTAGGATTTTTCACTTTAATGGCCCTCATTTACATTTAAAACGCTACATGATACGGTTTTTCTCCACAATAGATGCTGAGGTTCATTATCCTTACAGAAGAGCTGAGCCCGGATTATAGTCGAACCGATTACATTGTAATATGGTGGATTGCGGCGGGAGGAACAGTTGAGCGCATCCGGCTGTCATCAACATTTATTTAAGAATGGGTAAGTCATCAACAAGATCAGAACAAAGGATGATAGTACCAAAAATGAATACATCGCTTGGACAACGTTTCCATGTATTCCTGGCTCCTAAGGTGTTTAATGGGTTCAAGCAGTAATGCAGTAAGGTTAAAACAGACCCTCTTCAAAAGCAAATACCGTATGGCGGATAGAAAGTCGCAGAACGAAATCGGAAAGCTTTATGAATGAAATTATTGTATGACTGAAGAAAAACCCTTAAGTGAAATCTTTCCGACTTTATCCTTACCATCGTATATATATCTATAATTTTTGTTTTTTTTTTATATTACCATTAGTATTACGATATATGTACAACATTATACAGGGTTTTCCAATAAGAGGTGTTATTTTGAATAGCCCGCTATTTCGGTGAATGTTACTTTTGAAGCTGTCATTTTTCGACATTTGACAAGTAAAAACTACGTCATTAATAAAAATGGAACGATACACGCTTCAACAACGCATTGAAATTATTAAAATTCACTATAAAAATGGTAAAAATTTGGCAGAGACGGTTCGTAAAACTCGAACATTTTTGGGTCGTCGTGAAGCACCTTGTCGGACCGCAATACAGAAATTGGTGGAAAAATTCGAGTTGTTGGGACAACTTAGTGATGTGAAGATTAAAACCCGTGCACGTCGCTCAAGAACAGCCGAGAATATTGCTGCTGTAGCCAAAAGTGTTGAAGAAAACCCAGGTTTGTCCATTCCTCGTCGTTCTTTGGAATTAGGCATTCCACAAACGTCATTACACCGTATTTTGCATAAATTTTTTTGTCTTAAGGCTTATAAAGTTCAGTTAACACAAGAACTCAAGGCGGCCGATCATCAACAACGTCGTGTCTCTGCTGATTGGGTCCTTGAAATGCGTGAAAATGATCCGGAATTCCATCGAAAAATCATTTTGAGTGCCCATTTCCACCTCGGTGGCTTCGTCAACAAGCAAAATTGTTGCATCTGGGGCTCGGAACCCAAGAGTTATTGTTGAAAAGCCTCTTTATCCTCAACGTGTGACTGTTTGGGGCGGTTTATGGTCCGGCGGAGTCATTAGACCTTATTTTTCGAAAATGAGGCTGGAGCAACAGTTACGGTGAATGAATTGCGCTATCGAGAGATGATTTTTTATGGCCGGAATTGGATGGTATTGATCTGGACAACGTTTACTTTCAACAAGATACGCTACGTGCCACACAAGCAACGAAAACATTGATCTTTTACGATTGAATATCAAAATAACACCTCTTATTGGAAAACCCTGTATTATTGTTTTTATATGTTCTTATTTATGTTACCACCATTATACAGGAATTTGCCTAGTTTGGGGTATTATTATTAATAATAATAAATAAATAAGTTAACCTGAAATATGATAAAAATACGTAGATGGTGAAATGCTAAATTTTTAATTTGAACTTTCGTGACCCAGTCAAAAACATTGAAGATAATTTTATTATGGACCTACCACAGACCGGGCAATGGACTTATTGATGTCGCTGATATTTTCGATTTAAATTTTGACTTATTGAAAACCACATTAATGCAGCACTTTTTGATTAATGTAAATAACGAGTAGGTATTCATAATTTATGAATCTTTTATTTTATTACTCTTATATTATTTTCAAGAGTTCTTTAAAGTTAGTGTGATAATAACTTAACAAGTAAATTGTATTATGTTTTTTTTAAAATAATTTTATTTATGTTAACTGTTGTGTTCAATTTCATTTATAATTGTTTTGTAAAATCCAATAGGGCGTTAATAAATAAATAATCTTAAACATTGTTAATGTGCGTCAGCACAGATCCGTGAAAATTTACAAGATATTATAATTGTAACAAAATGACAAACGTATTTCAAATATAGAATTAAAATAATTTTCTACTAAAAAAAATATTATCGATAGGTTCTTTATCGCTTGTCGGAATTCTTGACACATTAGTTCCAATTTTAAAAATGACAGTTAAAATAATTTTCTGTTAAAATAGTATATTATTTGTTGTTGTTTGTCTGATTTATTGAGACAATCTTTAAAATGACATTTAATTTTAGTACAAAACTGAGTTCATTGAACCAGAATTAGAATTATAGTTAAAGTTAGTTATCATTACAATATTTCAAACAGTCTAAACCAAAGATATTAGAAGAACATAATGTTAGCATAATAACATAATGTTCTTCTAATATCTTTGGTCTAAACGTTGGTATTTATATCAAATTTGAACATTTTCACGAACTCTGAGAGGTTTGTAAATACAGTTCATTACCATCATGGAAAAATAGAGAAGACGACGGACGTTTGATGAAAAGTAAGAAAAACGTTATTGAAACAAGAGTGTCGAAGCTCGCGCGGTGCCAGGGGGTACCAGTGAAATCGATAATTTTACAATATCGGATCGATAGGCGTAACTAACCATGAGGACGTTCGCGCTGTTGATTCCCAGACCGATATTGATAATTTATTTATTTATTTATTTATTTAGACGCCGTAAAAGGCTTTTACATATACAAGATTTATGTTTACAGTGGTTCACAGGAGCGAAACAGTATTATGTTAAACAGAATAATTACAGAGAAATTATGTTGAAAATTAAACAAAAATAAAACAAAAATAACATCTGGTATACATAGGTACATTAGCATTTTTATTTTCAATCCGTACAGTAGTTTAGTATTGAGGTTATTGTTACCTTCAATATTGAATTTGGTTGAATTTTGCTGAGAACTTAGCTCTATTGAATCAGGGCTGTCAGTAAGACATCTCATAACAATTTTGGGAAAAATTATAGTTTTGATTAAGTATATAAAAATGTTAGATAACACTCTTCTGTCTGATATCTGATTTAAGTGCATTGTTTAGGTTCTGTGATAACTTATGAATAGAATGGTATTATGCCTAATAACATTGATAATTACGACAGAGGTATATGTTATTATAGCCTTTTTATAGCTATATTCCGTGCAGTTGAACACATCTACTACTTCTGAGAAAGCATTGCCAACTGCATGCAATCTAGGTATAAGGGAGTTTCTAAATGACGCAGTCCTGATATTGTTATTAAAATTAAAAAGAATTTTGGATCGAGTGGTTCTAGTGGGTATATGGAAGGTAATTAGGCTTAATATATCAGGGCTGTCTATAATACCATTGACAATTTTAAAAATAAAAGTCAAATCGGAAATAAGTCTTAAGTAGTTTAAGTAGGTTTAATTCTTTCATCAAGTGATTGTAATTTATTGATTCTATAGGTAGACCGAGTTTATAGTTAATGTATCTTAGGAATTTATGCTGAATTTTTTCAATAGAATCGGAGTGGATTTTAAAGTAAGGACACCAAATAGGAGAATTATATTCGATTTGACTACGAACAAGTGAGGAATATAAGATTTTTAGTGTTGAAATATTTTTAAAGTCTCTGCCATTTCGGAGAATGAAGATTTGAATGAGCATTTTTAATCCTTTGTTGGTGATTGTTTCTACATGTGAAAGAAAGTTAAATTTTGAATCGAAAATAATGCCGAGATCGTTAATTTCACTTACAGAGGCGAGAGAAACATTGTTAATTTTGTATTGATAGTTAAGGGGTTGTTTTGTTCTGAAAAATCTTATAATGTGGCATTTACTAATATTGAGATAAAGTTTGTTAGTTTTGCACCAATCTTGAAGTTTATTTAAATTTATTTGAATGTGAATACAGTCATTTATTGTTTTTATAATTTTAAATAGTTTAAGGTCATCGGCAAAAAGTAGCACTTCAACATTTTTATCAAATACAGTAACAATATCGTTTATGAAAAGGAGAAACAGTATTGGGCCTAAATGTGACCCTTGGGGTACACCGCTAGTAGCTATGAATTTGTGAGAAAGGTTAGAATTATTTTTTACTTGAAGATTTCTATTTGTTAAGTAGCTATTTATCCATTCCAATAGTTTACCCTCAATTCCGATTTGACTAAGTTTATTGAGAAGAATTTTGTGGTTAACTTTGTCAAACGCTTTTACAAAGTCTGTATATATTGAGTATAATGCTAATCGATATACGCTGGCAACACTGGCGATTATGTATATGAATTGAAAATCCTAAAAGTCAAACGGCTATGTTAAACTTAAAAATACTAATAAATTGACAATTTCGAATTGAAATATTAAATTTGTTATTCATTGACAGTTCGCATGTACTTTTTGAGACTAAAAAAGATGTTAATTAGTTTATGAGGTCTCTAGTCATAGCTAAAAACTTATGTTTTCTTATTAAAAATAGGACGGAATCAATTGATCTTGTCTTAGATGAATTATTTAAGTCTATGGATCGTTAATATGATTTCTTTCAATTCTAGGAGCTTAGTTAGTTCACCTCCATTCATTAACAAGCCAGTTATTTTACGTGAAGAACGACATTATCCAAAAAAAATGTGCCTATTGACAACTAAAAGCATCGGCTTTTGTCTACCGACTGGGAATCATATTCTGACCATGTTCGCAAATATCGCTAACTGACCATAGACGACGGATTTCGTCAATGTCGTATTGACGTAGAGATTTATCCATCGTCCGACCTCCTGGTAATAAAACTGGTGGGTATAGATAGTTAAAAAAATGCGCTGTAGAAAATGTTCTAGATTTATTATTTGTGTATATTTAACATATCATAAAACTAAATGAATATTTTAGTGACATGGTGTGTCAGATTAATCGTTTTAATTTGAAGTAATGTATATTGATGTCAGGTGATTACTTTTATTAATTGATTATAGTTGATAGTTATTAGATAGAGTAGAACTAATCGCCGTCCTTGAAACTGACTGTCGATTTGAGTATATCCAGGGAAATGATAATAAATGTTTGCTTTTTAACCCATTACCAGCCATTATACATTCTAGGTATCGATTCTCCTGGCATTTTGCCGCATCATCGTGAACATGGTTCAGGCTCAGTGTTCACTGTTCGTTGGCAACGGGAAACATGCTGCAGTTCGTCGTTACCGGTTAACATGGTTCGTCTTCCCACCTTACTATTAACTGTCCAATGACATGGTTCACAGTTCATTGTTGCCACCTTGTTAGCAAGTTTCTTCTCTGACTAGTCTACAGTTCTACAGCTAGAGGTTATCCTTATTATTAAGATGGGCGTGATCTTACTACGTCCAATTAAAAATTATGTGGTGATTCCATATTGATAAACATAATATTTATGTATGAGAAATATTCATCGTTTGTCCAAAATTTACAAAATCATTTATTGTGACACTCAGGACGGGTTGTTTCGGAGAATTTTAACAATTCTTTAAATTACAAAGTTAATTTTCAAGTTCTGTTATTATTTCAGTTCTGTCAAGCAACTAGTCTATAATGATATAATAACAGAACATGAATAAGTCTTTTACATAACCCGAAAATAAGCGTTTGATGAATTTTTTAAGCCCCCGCATACTCAATTTCTACCAATTTATAACAAGTTTCTCGTTAAATCTTGAAGTTTAAAAAATATGTTATTTTTGACGATGATATGTATACATTTGTTATGCCGAAACTTTAATCATATGAAATTCCCTCGGTAGAAAAAAATCGCAAAGTAAGCTCCGAAAATTATCAAAAACACATTTTGTTTTGTTAATTAATATGTTATAAGCATGAAAAAATTTACAGTATATCTTTAAATGCAACTAAAGCATTTGTCGAGAGATTTTTACCCTATTTCAAACGAGTCGGGTTTTATTAAATATTTTAACCATTTTCGAGGAATATTAGCGCGCTCCCTCTAACATTCATATTTTTTCACACCATCTTTGAACGCTTAATACGGAGCCAAACATTCTTTATATGTGGTTGAAAAGTTAATAGTTAATTAATTACGTTGTTTCTTATTCGTACGTTTGTAATTTATAGGCTACAACCATATTTTTGTAAATTGTTTTTTTAATTGAGGGTGAATGCTGGCTTTGAAAATAGTTAAATGTTTTTATTTACACCAAGATATCGTCTTGTTTTTATCTAACGTAAAAACGTTTGGCGTTTTTTTAATAAATCAATACGTTATATAATATATCAGTGTTTTACAAAACTGTATAAAAAATAGTAATAAACAGTTATGTTAAGGGACGTACTTGACTTACTTTAACAAGTGATTCCTGACATTATTTTTGGTAAAAATGTAAATATAATTTGGTCTCTGGTGAAATTTTCAATGGTTTTTTTTCAACTTAAAACACAAAAAAATCAGTAAGTGTCAGTAGGTGATGACATTTGAAAGAATTTTTTCGTTGGTTTTGTTTTGAATATTTTTTATCTTTACAGATGTCAAGCACTGATCAAAGTACATCAAGTACGTCACTTAACACCATGTTTATCTAGATCGAAGATTACACGAATTATTACAGTAAACTTTTTTTTCAAACCCGTTTGAAATGTGAATTCAATTCGTACTAACCCTGGCAAATACAATGAATTGCATTGGTAAACAATTTAATTTACTTATCAATGTTTATGACAGCTGTCAGGCTATTTTCGTAGGGTCTATCAATTTTTACAATAAAAATTACAATACAACAAATAAACATTATTTTATGTCGTTCAAACGATGAAAACCCTATTGCATTTCATTAATTTCGTGTCTGTTTCCTATAACATTGTAAGGCAACTTTTATCCCTAACAGGTAACAGATCTAGTGCCTGGCACCAACACTATAAAATAAATAAAATAAAATCTTAGCAACTCCCTAGGATCTGACCAAACGTAAACAAAACGAAATACCCATAAAAAATCACATTCTACCGAATCTATCGCATGTCTTGTCTTATTGTCCTTATTTTCATTTAAAAGAACAAAATCTTTAATAATCTGGTTGGACCTTACAAATTATTTATTTATTCGTTTTCTCCGTAAAACGTTTATTCACCAATATATTACAATTTTGAGGTAAAGTTAAGTATAAAATATCATTGGGGCAGTTTTACTTTTGTGACATACGTCAAAATATAGTTGCTGTACTGTCTGTAAGAGACATTAAAAATGTCAATTGTGAATGCAGAATCGTTAAGCAGTTGAGTCGCTCTGTTGATTGGCGAGTTGTGATAAGCAGAAGTCCTCGCTTTCGTAGTATAAACAAGTTAATGAGATCTCTCACGAGTATACTTGTTAGGCACATATAAGTAAACAATGTCGATGACTGGTGGTTAAAATTTTATAACTACAAAACATATGTTGCAGTTATGATGGAAATAAAAAAATGTTTCTTGATGGATAAAACTTTAATATAACTCCATAAAAAAGAACGCAATTAAATATTATCAAGAGCTTGCTTGTTTGCAATTTCCCGACAGTTGCGTTTTTGTACAGAAAGCGTTGTATTCTGTGTAAACGATCCAGTGTTGGAAATAATATGTTTGTAGTATGTTGGTGAAGAGCAATGAGTTGTGATTTTTGTTTAGTTTGCTTGCTAACTGCCCTGATGAAGTTTATAACACAAAGCTAGTGTAGAAATAGTATTTTATTGTATCTCGCGATGCACTGGTTTTAAGTATGGCTATTATTTCCATGGAATCAAACAACAAAGTGATTGCACTGATTACATTCCACGGAATTCTATTTCTAATATCACAGAAAATAGAAATGCCAGAAAGAGATTTCAACTGTAATTCGCATAAAAATTGGATTTTGCTCGATTCCTTGTTCCTTCGCACAATTTTTCAATTCAAATGCTTGTCTCCCCGGATTTTTCTCACTTCGGTTTGGAAATGGAAACTTGATATCATAAACCCATATTACCATTCTAATTTTTACACTTTTTTCAAGCTTTTTCTAAAAATTACTTCCTCTGTCATTTTTTGGAATACATATTATTGTATGTATACATGACCATCTTAGATCGTACGACATTCGTCTTGAATACTTCAAGATTAATTCACTAAAAGTTTGAAGGCCATTGACTGATCTAATATATTTGCACAAAATAGTTCACAACCATCTTGATACTACATCATGCCTAAGCAATATTGAAATAGATGTTCCCAATTCATATTGTTTAAGACGCCATAGTATGTTTCACCTCAATACATTTAAAAATAATATCACTTATTTTAGCCCTCTGACCAAATGGTATCGACTATATAACAAAAAAAGAGTGTGCTGAAGTAGACATTTTCTTCGATAATTTATTTATACGGATTCAGAAAAAATGTTCTGCTGTTGCTAATAAATATGTTGCGCAAATTATATTTTGTATTACTTGTGTATCTTTTATCTCAATTTGTGTCTCTTTTGTCTATTACCTTAATATTATTTGTCTATAATATATTTGATTTAGCTTTTATATATATTTTTTTTATTGGTTTTGTTTTTCTTTTTAAATCTTTATTTAGATAAATGCAAAATAATGAATCCTATGTCTGAGTAGATTTTTGTAATTGCATGTGTATTAACTGAGTTTTTTGACTGGATTATTCTCGCATAAGTTATAACATCTGTAAAAACCCAGTATAAATAGTCCGAAATCAATATTATCAGTATTAAATATTTTAATTCCCTTCAGTATTTCGAATCGATGACCCTTGAAGGATAAAAACCGTATACAGATTTTATTATTATGTTATTATTGAATAAGTGAAAACTTAGCTTGAAGAAGATATTTTAATTTGCATTTAAAATTAGCTTCAAAATAAGTACGTCTTAAATTTTTGCCTTTTTAAAATCAAATTGTATTCGTTGGGAGAAATGCACAAAGAAACACGCATTCGAAATTGTATGTTTGAAGGTTAAACTTGGACTACGCGTTCATAGATTGCATTAATGTAAATATTATATTAAAATACGCTATTTGCAGATATCGAATAATTGTTTGCGCCCGTACATACGTATTACGAATATTTATAAATAGTTATGTCTGTAAAAAAACTCAATTCTTTCAAGAAAGGCATACAAATACAATATTGTATCGATGATTCAATCCAATATTATAATTTTGATTGAGTTTTTATGCAGACAAAACTATTTATTCATTTTCAAAATACTTATGTATATACAAACAAATAATTCGTCTAAATATTTTAAAGTATAACTTGCAAAAAGTGTATTTAATAAAATAGTTCTATCAACGCGTAGATTATAACGTACGTTACGTTTAACCTCAACTATAATTTGTGTTTTAAATCGATTGTATAAATATTTAAAAAGGACGATCATTAAACTTTTCCCAGTGCCAGACTTTTAAAAGTTTTTTTAAAGTCTTAGAGAGGAATGGAGTATCTTTTTTCTATCTCATTTCCTCTCCACAAAGGTTCTCGTGGTTCTTGTTTATCTATTCTTCGCAAGAGTTAGCAGGACGATGACGCTAATAAATATAAATCCCCTTGTGTTTGGATATTTCGGTTTATCGCAGTCGTGCACCTTTTCACCTCCCCCCGTTCTGTGAAATTGTGAGGGAGTCTATTATTATCGATATATGTAGTGTTTGTTTATATTCATCAGTTTACTAACTTTAATAAAATGCAATTTACACAGTAAAAACTGTACTCCTAAATTCAACAATTATAATATTTAATAATGTACTAGCTGAAGTGTACCCGGCGTTGCTCGGTTTGAATGGTTTGGAGTAATGTTTAGACTTAGACTGAATAAAAAAGGCTTTGTTTCACTTGATCTTGTCATGCCTTCCTCGGGCGCACCCGACATCTTCTACCATTCTCTTCCGCATCATTCATTCTTACACCTCTTTATTCGTTCGTCGTTGAGTTTAATTCTTTTGAAACCTTGTTGGCAATCAGAAATTACTAGTATGAAGTACCTATGAAGTATGAGCTCTCCACCGTTCCGTTTTGGAAAGGGTCCAAATGAAGTTAGTGGGTTGTTAGTCAACTTATAAACTGGCAAAACCAATGTTCACTCCCCCTTCTGTGGTTATCACTCCTCATTCCTGGAACCGGGGCCCGGAGTCCGGCAAAGCAGAATTTACTAGAGTGACCCCCTTAAATCATAATACAGTGACCCAATTCGGCTCGATATGCCTGAAAATCGCTGCTTTTTCCCTAGGCTTAACTGAAGGGAAGCTTAACGTAAAAGCCTGATTTGGAACGAAACTTAAAGCTCATCTCTTCACAAAACGCAAGTGTGAAATTAAAATGAAAAAAGAATTCAGATCGATCTTAAAATCTTCATTAAATTGTGTTCAAGCGTTCGTCAATTTAAATTAAATTAAATGCAAGCATTTTACTTTGTATTTATAGTAACAGTTTCATAACGGCCATGAACGCCTAAACAGCTGCCATAATAATAAAAACTAAAATATTTGCGTAACTTTGATAGTATTATTATAAATTTGATTGGTTTGGTGACTTAGCAGGGATTCATGGGGTGAGGATTGTCTAGATCTTTGGGGCAGTTGCGTCTTCCCACCTACTGTGTGGCGGACTAGATTTAGAGAGACTGGTTAAGGTATATCTTTTTACTTCTCCAGCCGTTTACAGCTTTACGAGTCATCGCCTTACACGGCAATGGGAGGCATGAATTCAAACATCCGTCATTCCTGGAAACACTGACCCCCAGATTCCTACCTACCTCTCATAACATTATCCTAATCAGATCTATATCTCCTTCCTTTCCTTAAAAAAACCTCTCCACACGGCATTCCCAAAGATGACAAAAGACCTTAGGGACATTATTTGCCTGGAGCTAATGTAAAAAATCTCTTTTAAATTCATTATGTTTTACGAATCATAAACGAAATTCCAATGACTTTTAAGTGTGAGGTTGTGCTAAGTTTAAAAAATTCGACAATTTGGATGTTGATTAGTCCAAAGCGATTATTTTTTTCGAAAATTCAATTTTTTGTTTGAAGATTTTCAGGAAATTTTAGTTTGGCCGCACTGTTTCCTAAAAAACTTCACAAAAAAAAAATTTCGGTTACAACATCAATAATGTCATTTCTTTTATATTAGCACTCTAATACACCAAATTACAAGGCATAATTTTTGTGAAATCTTGTCTGTTCCGAAGTCTTAACCTTTTCACAGACACTTGTATACATATTACCATTTTTTTGTTGAATTTGTATACTTATTGTACAATTATTTGGAGAGAAGATAGAATTAACTTGTTTGGAATTTAAAATTAACTCAATTACTGTTAAATTAATTTGAAATTAATCAAATATGAGCGCATCAGCAGAATGATTCCTGCTCACTAAATAATAAAAAATAGACGTTTTGAAGATATTTTCTAGTTAATTTTTAGCTTTGCAAAGCATCTTTTAAACTTAACTGTTTGAATTGTCACCCTTATTAAGGCGAAGCTTAATGCTAAATCACTATTTTTTTAATCTTTATAACGATTTGGTGTACATTATGTATACCTAAGAATATGATTTAGATAAATTGAAGGTTTTCCTATCATTTCGCTTGAGTGGAATACAAATAAAATAATAAATTACTCAATAAAAAATATAAATGTTAACTAAAAACTACTAATTTTGTTTTTCAATAGAAATGTATGAACGCGTAAAGGATACAACTTTTAAAAATTACAGTGTTATAGCTAAGATTATCTGTGACAGTTTCACTTGATTAACTTTTTTGCTTTCTTATAAAATTATTTACAAAATAAATTAAAATCAGTTTTGTGCTTGAAATCGAACGTCTCTAGACTCAGTTTGTCATGCTATTTTATTGCCTATTACCTACAATATAATCTATACCAAGAATATACACATTTTTGGCTTGTAGCTTCCTCTTTAGCTTGAGCCACGCGAAACCGATCGGAAAATTTTACTAAATTGGGCTAAAAAGAAGGGTTTGCTTCGTTATGATTATGATTGAGATTTTCGCGGTCAAAAGTATTAAAGTTATTTATTTTTGGGGTATTGCGCTATCTAGTGCTTAAGCCAACGTTTCGGACAGCATTCCTATGTTCAATTTCAAGGCATATGTGTAAGATTACACATTACGGATTACACATCTGCCCTGATGATGAACACTAATGCAACAAACACGGTAGCACAACACGGCATAATAACCAAAAATAAATAACCATAAAGGGTTTGTGTAATTTAATAATATATATATATATATATGCATTTACTAAGCTGATTAAGTGATACATTAATTTTTATCTACCATCAGTTTATAATGTTAATCGATTTGTGCACTTAATGTGATATTTATGTGTTCACTGATATGTACAATCACCGTATTAATGTAAATACTTGTAATCCACCCCATTGTCATTGTTAAATGGAACCCATAATACATGCATGGAACAATAAACTTAATAATTAAATGTCTCTCAAACAATAAAATACAACGACGTCACTTTTCTAATGCTCCGTAAACAGATTAATACGTAACTTTAACTGTAACCGTTCTTATTGAAAATAACAGAGGGCGACACTTCCGTTAACAACAATCCTAAACTCTACAGTCATTATGATAATAATACTGTCAGAACATTTTTATTGGGACAACAATCAATGTAATACATTAATGAATAGGAAGAAGATAATACTAAAAAATCTAAAAGGAACGTGAAAACGAATAAGACAAAGAAAAATAAAAAGATAAATATATAAATAAAATTCTGAGACACATCTAGGTTACAAACCAAAGCTTTAAAACTTTGAAATCATACAAAAAGATAGCTGCCAAAAATATGGGAAAAATTAGTTGCAAGATAAATACCTATATAGTTAATTTTGAATTAGAAATAAGAGATTTACACAAATTACGTATAATAATTAGGTTCCAGTGGTCGAGTGGTTATAAACATTTTTCCGGTTTGACAGAGATCATGGGTTCGATTCCCAATTGAGACCGTTATCTTTTTTTATTTTTCTGTGTCTTATTCTGTATCATGTTTCGTTTCGATTTATCAGTATTATCTTCTTCCTTAAAGATTAATATGTCTTAAATATTTACTAATTTTTGAAGTACGATAATCGTAAATAGTAGTTAGGTACTAACAACAGTAAAGAAGTATAGTCCATTTACACAATAAATGTATATTTATATACTTTTGAGGGGATTAATCGATGTTTGAGTGAGTATATACTGAGTATATTATTCATTCCAATGGTTGTCCTCCTGTCAATATGACGAGTACATATAGAAATAAGTGGAGAAAGCTTTTAAGAAAATGAAAAAGCCATTTCTTTCACAAGTCCGCACCGCCGACACAAAATGCTTAGCAACCAATAACCAAAGTAGCTTACACAGTACACACTGGGAAATAACTCAGAGGGCCCATTTGGCCTGAACTTATCGATTTTTTCGATTACCCACAACCGTACCTCACCATTTCCTGCCGCGGTAATTATTGACAAAAGAAAAATGAGAAAAATAGTGTTTACGAATCGGGCTTTGATGAAGAAGGACGGAAGGAAGGGTGAAGTAGGAAGCGGCAGTTCGAGGAGCCGCAGTGCCGTGGGTCACCTTACGTAACCGCGACTCCTGCCACTAGAGAGGGCTGGAGGCAAGTTCCCGTTGCCCAAGGATCTGTCATGTAACATCTTCCGTTCTGCGTCACATTCACAAGGACGTCGATTACAAGGCAGTTGTTACGTTTAAGGTCGATGTTTAGTTTAAACAATGAACTATGTACTACGTTTAACACAAAACTTTTCTATTATAAACTTTTTTTAAAACAATTATCGATGTTTTTAATCGGAGAATTAATACATAATATACGTTTATTTATAACAGTATAAATACATGGGGTGTATAAAGAGGTTTGTTGTAACTATTAAGCGGCTTTGCAAAGCGATGCATTGTAAGCAACGATAAAAAGAGCTTTGTTTAAAGTAGAAGGATGGTTAAAGTTTATAAAATAATATCGATTGCTCGACAGAAACGTATATATGTTAGTTGTTACGCTGAAGGAAACTAGTTATTAGACTCTTCCATGAATTTAATAATTTTAAAACAGTTTGAATAAATCATATCACGGAATGTTGGCGGCACGCGAGGTGTATGGATGGCGCAGTGAAAGCATTGGCGTTGCGTGGCGGTTGCAGAAGTGGCAGACTTGGCAGAATTGGCAGAAGCAGCAGTAAGACTTACCGGTGGTGAAGGTGGCTGGTGACGCAGGTCGAGGGTGCTTGCAGGCCGGGCACGGTACTCAGGTTCCGCTGGCGAGGACGGCCGGCCTGGACACCATAACAACAAGCTCAAACAAAGCGATGTGCGGCTGTTACGCAATAGAAAACAACAATCACCTATCTCTTGGCGCGTTCACTCATCGCGGGATAGATGTCGGTTGGAAAAAGGAATGGCTGTCCGGAATGGTATGTTCACTGGGTCGGTCAGACTGCACGGCACTGGGCTACTAATCCGTGTGGCGGGTGGCTAGTGGCTAGTGGCTAGTGGCTATTGGCTACTGCCTACTGTGGCTAGTGGCTAGCCGCCTGCCTGCGCGAGGCCTGCTCTAGCCTGCTGTAGCTGACAGGCCGGGGCCGGGTTGAGACAGACACCGGGGGCGGGCACCTGAGGCGGCGGCTGTCGGCGGACTGCGCGACGGCGGGCCGCCCAGCCGAACAACGGCGCCGCCCAGCCCGATCAATGAAAGTTCGCTAATGCAGGCCTGCTCAACCAACCGCCCAAACTACCCGCCCACCATGCGGACATTGACATCCATGAGTAAAATGGAGATAATAATAACAACTCCAAAACGAAAAATATGAATCTGGATAATTAGAAAAGGAATCTGTAGCATCTAGGAATTGAACACAGGACCTCAGCCTTGCCGTAGCTTTGCTCTAATACACTATCTAGATTGCGATTATATTCGTGTAGAATCTTTCAATTACTTTTAAAGATAGCAGCCAAAAAAAATGCCTTAAGTGAATGAAGATAATGTTGGTAGTTCTTAATCGAAGTATGGATACAGTTAAATATGACCCAAGGAGATAGGGTTGAATTAGCTCAGTGGTAGAGCAAAGTGGTAGGTTCAATACCTGGATGCGACCAAATAGTTTTCTAATTTTACTGTTTCACTTTTTTAGTTTTTAGTCATCAATGATTAAATAAAAATTCCGATTGGCTTAGAGTCGATTGAGAACCTGTGAAATAAGGCTGAAATTAATAATTAATCCAGTCTAAATATGAGTTTTGTTACTGTACTTGTCAGGAGTAGAATGGTTATAGGAATGAGATCCCCGAGGCGTACGTGCTGTTAATCCGTATAAGATCCTTATGTGAATGAGAAGATCGATAGCTCATGGGAAACGTTTTGCTATCTAGACAAGATTAGAAACGGATAATCAGTGAATTGGACCAAAGGATTGACGTAGAAAGAACTGTCTGAAAAGCATATTGCGTAATACAGAGTTAGTTTGTTACAAGTTAATTTAGTCACTTCTTTAATTCGTTTAATTCGAATTCTTTATTCGGCCACCGGTATTTTTTATGCGAAACCGCACAATAGTCCCAACTGCTCCCAAGCGTCTGGAGCCAGTGGGACTATGGCCCCAATTGGGGTATGTTGTGAGGCTGAAGGTAGTGGGGAGGGGAAGAATATGGGGAATAGGAATGTGGGGAAGTTCTTGGCTTTTCAGATCTGGTCACCAAACACGGCCAAAGCCATTTCAAACAACCTTTCAATTATGAATGGTGGTCTTACACCAGGGTGATACTGAGAGTATCTTCCACTTGGGAACGTGCCGCAAATATACTATACATTATTTAAAATTAGTAAATTGTGAAATAACACAAATTAATCAAATAAAATTTATTGCTCACGCCAAGATTTGAACCCGCGACCTCCGGCTTGCTAGTCGAGAGCCTTCCAAGCAATAAATAATTTCATTTACGTAACAATTATTAATGGGCTAAGTTAATGTTTTCTCGTATTTTTACAGATACTGAGGCGATGGTATACTTTTAAAAAGAATTTTCTTATATTTTTCTTTCAGGTTTTCCGACCGCGGGCCTCTGGCAAACTCCCCTGCACTGTTTCAGTGGGAAAGGTTTCGCGGCACTCCAGTAGTGTACCGAAAGGAAACTCGCTTCGGCAATCTCCGCCGTCGCTCGGCCTTCTCCGGCGCTCATCGGGCACCTTCGCATAATGCGATATCGATACTGACTCGTTTTAAGTTTTTATGGGAATTATTTATAGTGGAACACACGAGTATTACAGTCGCGCCAATCCATTCCGGGAATCCATAACCAGAGGCGGCTAAGGGCGGGTTACAGCAGGTTATAGCGGGCGCTGGTAATTTATTGCAGGCTCTAGTGGGTGGTAGCAGGTTATTGCAGGTTCTAGTAGGTGGTAGCAGGTTCTAGCGGTTAGTGATAGGTTATTGCAGGTTTTAGCGGTTAGTGATGGGTTATTGCAGGTCCCAGCGGATAGTGGTAGGTTATACTCGGTGATAGCGAGTTTTTGTAGTGATAGGTTATCGCAGGTTCTAGCGGTGAGTGATAGGTTATTGCAGGTCCCACCGGATAGTGGTAGGTTATACTCGGTGATAGCGAGTTTTTGTAGTGATTGGTTATCGCAGGTTCTAGCGGTGAGTGATAGGTTATTGCAGGTCCCACCGGATAGTGGTAGGTTATACTCGGTGATAGCGAGTTTTTGTATGTTCTAGTGGGTAGTAGCAGGTAACAGCAGGTTACAGCAGATTACAACAGGTTCTAACGTGTGATTGTGAGCAATTGCAGGTTCTAGTGGTTGACACCGAGATATTGCAGGTTCTAGCTAGGGTAATGGCATTTTTTGCAGGTTCTATTAGGTGTTTGCACGCTATTGCATTTTCTAGTAACTATCTGCAGGTTCTAGCGGGTGGTAGGTTATTGAGAGTTCTAGTGGATGGCGACAGATTATTGTAGGTTCTAGCGGGTGGTGGATTATTCCGGGTTCTAGTGGATGGTAACAAGTTATTGCAGGTTCCAACGGGTGGTGGTGATGGTTTGCATCTTATTTGCATGCACCCACATTTCTGTAGCACATTTATTTGAGATATTTGCTCTCAGATTGTTCATAATAACTTTGGTTTTGACACTTATATGTTAATATTTTGTTTGTTTTTCTAAATAATAAAATAAATTGCAGGTTCTTAGTGTTAGTTGGACTTATTTCAGGTTCTAGTAGAGGTGTTTGAGTATTATAGCAGGTTTTAGCGGGTAGCGTCTTATTGCAGGATCAAGTGGATTTGATAGGTTATTGCAGGTTCTATCGGGTAGTGGCTTATTTTTTGTATGTTTTTATTAAGTTATAAAAAATTACAATTGTATATCTAGTATAAACCTGTACCTGCTAACAACTTATTTCTATGACATTTAGGCACACATTACACTACATCTTAAACTTATTATTTCTAGCATTTTATTGCGGGTTCAAGGATAGGTTATTGCAGGTTCTATCGGGTAGTGGCTTATTGCAGATTCTAGTGAATGTTAAAAGGTTATTTCAGGTTCTATCGGGCAGTGGCTTATTGCGGGTTCAAGTTGATGTTGAAAGGTTATTGCAGGTTCCATCGGGTAGTGGCTTATTGTGAGTTCAAGTGCATGTTGATAGGTTATTGCACGTTCTATCGGGCAGTGGCTTATTACGGCTTCAAGTGGATTTTGAAAGGTTATTGCAGGTTTCGTCGGGTAGTGGCTATTTGCGAGTTCAAGTGGATATCGATAGATTATTGAACGTTCTATCGGGCAGTGGCTTATTGCGGGTTCAAGTGGATGTTGAAAGGTTATTGCAGGTTCTATCGGGTAGTGGCTTATTGTAGGTGATAGGGTTCTATCGGGAGTAGTAACACTTATTTCAATTTCCAAGTAGGTGTTTGCGGGTTATTACAGGTTCTAAATATGTAATTTTGTGTAAAAAAAATAGTGTATATTTATCGTTTATCAGTCATAGAGTATTGGAAACACATGAAAAATGAAGATTTTTAATTAGACAATGGAAAAAAAAACATTTGACTTTCACGGCACTTTTCTTAACTTAGAATAAAGCGGAAATGAGTATACGGAGGTACATTGTAGATTCATCAATATACAAGATGTCCCAAAATTCTACGTTATCCTTTGGAGGGTTGTTAGTCCAACTCATGAGACCATAATATTATGACTTCAGTATAAAGTCATTAGTTTTCTAGATTTTGACACTTTGATGAATTTCTTCTGAGATCAGTTTTTCGTGTGCCACAGCAACGAAATTCCATATTTTAAAATTTATGTTTTATTACTTAACCCTGAATATTTCAGATATTGATCACAGTTCAAAATAAAACTACCAGTCTATCTACCAGTCTACCAGTCTATCTATACATTTGGAAAAAATAACTATTTGTGGCGAATGATGAGTTATTTTTTTTTATTATTAGCCTACTTGGACTCCTCATTCTGTAAAAAAAATCAAACCGTAAAACCAAGTTTTTTCACTATAATACAAGTATTTTTAAATGTCTTAGACTTAGTTTTTAAAAAATTGACTGGGGATTGAACTTTCCTACCTAGGAAATGAGGTGGACAACTCTATCAACCTTACCAAATGCCGATTGAATAAGACCGATTTTTTATTTTTTTTTATTATAGCGACTATTTATTACATTGTACATGCAAAATATGATGTTAAATATTTGTATAGTAAGTTGTATTTCTTAGTCCTCCTCACTAGGGTGACCTGTGCTGAGGCGGACTAAAGTTATTCATTTCTGTTTTATTAGTTTTCTATGACGTTTTTGATGTTTTGTTCATAGTTTTTTCATTAATCTCTTTCAGCCAGATTTATATTCTTGATTTGTAATCATTCAAATTTTCTATTCGCTTCATATCAGGAGGAAGGATATTGTGGAGTTTCGTCGCAAAATAAATATAATTATTATTTTTTGGTAAACTAATGTTTAAGACAAGATTTTTTTATGCATAGCACAAAGGGTAACAATTATTTTTATAAGCAATAATTATTAGCCTGAAACACTCATCCAAATTGAAAAATCTCCTGATAAAAGATACATGACGCCAACGGGACCAAAATCTTGTCTTAAACATTAGTTTACCAAAAAATAATAATTAATATTTGACAAGTTCAAGTATCTTCACCAAACAATGTAGACAATTTGTCTCGACGCCATCTAGTGAGAGAGTTAGCACTTACAATGCCTTTCTCATATAAAATAAAGTTGGTTGTTTTCAGGTGAAAAAATGTAATAAGAAGTAATTGTTGAATGAAACACTAGTATATATTGAATTATTTCGCGGATAAGAGGTAAGCCGCTATAGCTCAGTGGTCAGAGCTGTCGACCGGAAATCGAAAGGACACGGGTTCAAGTCCCATTGGCGTCATGTATCTTTTATCAGGAGATTTTTCAATGTGGATGAGTGTTTCAGGATAATAATTATTGCTTATAAAAATAATAAATATAATTTCTTTGCCCGAATGTGGTTTTATGACCTGGAATATTTTTTATGTCATTGTGATTTGATATTGTTTGATGAATACGCGGTATTGTAGACGTTTCAGTATTTTTGAAAAGTTTAAATAATATATTAGTTGTACATTTGATACATCAAAACTATTGAAAATTTCAATCGAAGGCATTCTCGTGGGTACTTTCAGTATGGTCTTTATGATTCCTTTTTGAAATGTGTTCAGGTTATGTACCTACATACTTAGATACAGCAGATCCCCATCCTATAATTCCATATTCAATACGAGAATGACATAAAGTGTAATAGATTTTTTTCATGTGTTTTTAATTTCGTATAATGTCATCGAACTTCAGAGAAATGCGTATACCTATGTCCTCGTGTATATGTGTGATTGCCACTAGATTGATAGAATGCATTGTCACCGACAACGAGTCTATCTGCCGAGTTTCAGCTCGATCGGATGCCGAGAAGTGGGTTAATTTCCGCTTCCAAGATTTTTATTCATTCATTACCGAAAACAAATGTTAAAATCAAATAGTTTTTTTTTTAATTAACGACTCTAATCTTACAAGTTATTCTTTTAAAAATGCTCCTTTAAAGTAGTTTTTAAAACGGTACATCCTCTACAATAACGCGTATTCATCACACTGTATCAAATCACAGTGACTTAAAAAATATTCCAAGTCATAAAACCACATTCGGACAAAGAAACTACATTTATTTTGCGACAAAACTCCACAACATCCTTCCCACAGATACAAAGCGAATATGTTCAATGATTACAAATCAATAATAAAAATTTGGTTGATAGAGATCAATGAAAACACATTACAAACTACAAAGAAAACAAATAAAATAGACGTGAATAACTTGAGACGGCCTCAGCACAGGTCACAGGTCTAGTGAGAACTAAGAAATACATTTTACTGTACATATATTCACTATCATATTTTGAATTAACAATGTTTAACTAGTCACTATAATAAAATAAAATAAATGTAGTAATTATGTGTCATGGCAGATGAATTACTCAGATTTCTATTAATTGTGGTAAATAAGACACGTAGGTACTTTTACGTTCTTTAATTCTATCACGTGTATAATGTAATAGCCCAGCTACACTACTCGCGAAGTTGATCGAAGTTGACCGAATACCATAGTGTGGGCACGAACTTCGCTTCGCTTCGGGCAACTTCGCTTCGCTTCGCCCGACTTCCGATTGTTGTCGGTAAATGCGCCCGAGTCAAAGGACTCGAAGCGTCACGGCATAAATAAACCAATCACAGACTGGTTGGACTGAGTTACTCGCGAAGTTGCACGAGTGTGTGGGCACGCACGCACGCAGTTGCACGCTTGAAGCGGCCGCTACACTACTCGCTTCGACGCTTCGACGAAGTCCTCGACGAAGTTATCCGAAGTTCGAAGTGCGTGCCCACACACTCGTGCAACTTCGTGAGTAACTCAGTCCAACTCAGTCGTGATTGGTTTATTTATGTGTTCGAACTTCGGGACGCTTCGAGTCCTTTGACTCGGGCGCATTTACCGACAACAATCGGAAGTCGGGCGAAGCGAAGCGAAGTTGCCCAAAGCGAAGCGAAGTTCGTGCCCACACTATCGTATTCGGTCAACTTCGATCAACTTCGCGAGTAGTGTAGCTGGGCTATAAGGTTGTTGTTCCGAATCTGAGACAAGAGAGAGACAATGGACAACTTAGTACCATTTATATTCCCATTCATCTGTCTCACTCAGACACGCGGCTCTTTCATACCCGCAAACACACGATCACGATCATGTAAAATACAGATTATAATAATGCGGTACATTGCTGGTCTGCTGCTGCTGCATGCGTTGACCCTTATTGGACCTGGAAACCGCCCTCTTATTAGCCCCCGGTACATATTGTATTAATTGCATGGAAAATAAACAACCCTAGAACAGGCAGTGATCGCTGACCTAAATCCTACTGCGCTATCGGTAGGACGCCCAGATTAAAACTAAAAAATTTAATCAGGGAAAAATGAACAAATCAACTTGCGCGGAGCGCGGGAGGCGACGTGGTCGTCCCAGTTTCGGTGATTTGTCAATAAATGAATCTGACAGTTACAGGCAACTCGCATTGTAATATCACCATCCGATCCTAAATAAAATTTGATTACGAGCTATTGATTCTTTTTGCAATGGCGCACAAATTTCTGGATTCTAAATGCACATAAAAATGTTTTATTTTTATTGCTAAATTAAAATTTGACAATGAGACCGTAAATAGGCACATTTCTAGATAAGAACGTACCAAGATTAATCTCTTTTAAAGAAAAAAATAATTTTGCATCTATTTTAATGTTACTTTTAATATATTTATTTATAATTTCTTTAAAATATCTTTTTATCTATCAGTTTATCTTTATTTTTATTTCTAATATGGTTTCTATAATAATTTTTTTTTTTTCAATTTTTGTTTAACCAAAAAAATTTGCTTTTCCCTTATGTTTTATTATTTGCTCTACAAAATATTATTTTGTTATTCTTACAATCATTTACAACTACCATAATACGGGCATGAGCCTAGTATGGTAGTTGAAAAAAACACGGAAAATGTAATCTTTTAAAATTTATGTAATAAATAAAAATATCCCAAATCGGGTAAACAAAAGCTTGTTTACAAAACTTGATATTTTGTTACACTGTTTAGTTAGACACTTTTATAAATGTGTTATAATTTTCCCTACGATTCGTTTAAGAAAGAACACTCAGAACCAGTACAGAAAAGTCCCACAATGGACTGCGCTGCAAACTTGTGCCTTTCTTTCCTTTTGTGCGCAGTCTAGTTATTTCAATGCGCTCTTCTGTGGTCAATGTACGACTGATGTCATAGTTTATTCAAAGTAAACTCGAACCCTCCGGTGCCAAAAATAGGTTACGTTGTTTGCCTGCAGGTAGTTGAAATGATACCCATATTTTTTGTTGGGGCAAGTCTATTTTTTTTTTTTTTTTTTTTTTTTATATGTTCTTTATTCAGTAAAGTTTATACGTTACAGTAAACGGGTAAATTTTTGGCCACCACACTAGGCACATGCCCGTGTTGTAGTGGTCAATTTTATGTTAAGTATAATAATACAAATTAAAAATAAGTTGAATGAAAACAAAATAATATAAAAATAAAATAAAATAATTTATACATCTAAAACAAGTATGAAGTATAAAGGAATTAAAAATAATGCAAAATATCTACATAAGTTTAAGATATATGAATATAAAAAATAGGTGTGGAAAACAGAAAAATTTAAAATAATATAAAAAGTATATCAAAGAAAATACGTATTATTGAATTAAAAATAATACAAGGAGCATGTATCAAAAAAAAAGAAAAAAATACAAGTACATTTATGTAATTAAAATAGAATTAAAAGTGTAGTAAAAATATAAGTACATTAAGTACAAGTGTATTTCTAAAAAAAGAATACTAATACAATATAAAATCAAAGAAAGTACTATTTGGTAAGAAAGTAGGGATAAGTTATATCTTGATGAGCGATTTGCATGTGCGTGTTATGGTAACATAGGTGTATAGATATATATCGGCAATTTTTGTGTAAATCCACGTTTGAGCTACGGCTAAGGATATGTACACAAATGTGGAATTATTGTCACAATATTTTTCGTAATAAATACTAGAGTATAAGAAACATATCAGTGGTTGTAAATATATATTTTTTTTAATGATGAATATGAAAAAGAAATATATTGTTTAGTAATATACAAGTTATTTAAATTATTTACTGGTGATATAGGTTCATATGTTCCTTAAAGAAATTTCGCCCCTTTTCAGATATCCATTTATGCACACCGGTTGCAAAGTGAGTAAGTTTTTTTGATGTTTTGATGTCGTTTTTTAACATGTTGAATATTTTAGGTGCGATGTATGAGTATTGCCTTTGTGAAAAAGTGGTTTTTGTTACAGGAATTATGCATTTTCCGTGCTTTGAGTAGCGTGTATGTATGTCCGTTTGTGTAGAGTTTATCAATCCATTTTTCCAGATATGGATAAGAGCTATCTTGATATACAGTTGGCGAATATCAAGGGCTGTGAGTTTCTTGAAGAGTGGCTCTGATGGATGAGAGGAGGAACATTTGAAGATGACCCTTAGCAAAAGTTTTTGAACGGTCACTAGAGGGTAGAGGATGGATGCTGCACAACCTCCCCATCCTATAATGCCATACGTTGCTATCGATTGAAATAGAGCAAAATATACAGTTCTTAGAGTGTTTATATCAAGGATTGATCGTAGAGAATAAAAAATATGGCATAACTTACGGAGTCTCTTAGTTATGGAGTTAATATGGGCCTCCCAGCGTAATTGGTTATCTATAATGACTCCTAGGTATTTTATTTCATTTGATGGTTTAAGATTTGGGCATGAGCAGCAATTATTGGGTGATAGTGGAGATGTGTTTAGATTTTGTGAGCAAGTGTGAATGATTAATTTGGGAAGGTTTTCTGGGAGTGTGAATTTACGGATTGAAAAGTGTATGCATTGTGTTTTTTGTACATTTAGGGTGAGGAGGTTGGAGTCTAGCCATTTTTTAATTTTGTTAATACCATAATTTGCCTTCTCTATTGATGTCTTCCATGTTTTGCTAGTGAATATGATAACCGTATCATCAGCAAAAGATATTATATTGCCATCAATGTCCAGTTTCAATAGTGAGTTCATATATATGAGAAATAGGAGCGGACCTAGAACACTTCCTTGGGGCACACCGTAGGAGATAGATAGACATTTACTTCTATATGCTCGGTTTGAGTGAATAACAGTTGTTTGCGATCTTTGTGTAAGGTAGCCTTTAAACCAATTTAGGGCAGTACCTTCTATCCCAATCTGTTGCAGTTTTTTTAGGAGAATGTGATGTGAAATAGTATCAAAGGCTTTAGATAAGTCTAGAAAGACAGCAAGAGGTTTATTACCCTTATCAAGGTTATCGGATATCAGTTTGGTGAAGGTTGCAATTGCATCATCAGTACTACGGTTTTTGCGAAAGCCATACTGGTTATTTGAAAGGATTTTATTTTCCTCAAGGAACTTAACCAGTTTTAGTTTTACTATTTTTTCAATGATTTTGGAGACTGTACTCAGTAAAGATATTGGCCTGTAACTATTTCGGGAAGATCTGTCACCTGATTTGTAAATAGGGATAATTGAGGCATGCTTAAGAGAGTTTGGGAATATACCGGATTGGAGGCTAAGGTTTATAATATGCTCTAGAGGCTTGGCTATAAGTATTTTTAAATGTTTTGTAAGTTTAGTAGAGATTTCATCTATTCCTGTTGAGTGAGTATTTTTTAAAGTTGATATGATTTCTATAATTTCTAATTCTGTGATGGGGGTGAAAAGGAAAGGACTATATCTCAGGGGAGTCAGGGATATTTCGTTTGCAAGTTCATGTTCCGAAACACTATTTTTTGCCAGGATAAGATTGGAAAGGTTAGAACCAATTGTGGTGAAAAACTCATTGAAATGATCTGCGATTTTTTCAGATTCATTACCTGTGTTTGTTAGTAGTTGACCATCAACGTTAATCTTGTTTATGGGTGTTGTCGTTACTTTAGTGTAAGATATGTCTTTAATGATATTCCATATTTTTTTCTTGTCATTCTCTGCGTTATTTATTTGTTTTTTGTAGTAATCTTCTCTGGCCTTTAAAGTAATTTTTTTGCAAACATTTCTGTATTTCTTGTAGAACAGGTGAGATTCATAGTCGTTGGGATATTTTTTGCAGAGTGCGTGGAGTTTATCGCGCTTACGAATAGAGTGTAGGATACCAAAAGTTATCCAAGGCTTAAGTTTAGAATCATGGTGTTTAGTTTTGTGAGTTTTGTCTGATGTAGCGTTGGTTAGATGGATATGTAGTGTGTCAACAAGAGATTTGCAGGCCAGACTGGGATCACTCTGTTTGTAAACATTTAACCAAGTTTCCTGAGAGACCAGGTCATAAAGTGTATTGTAAGATATTTTCTTTTGTGTGATTACGTGTTGCGGTGGTTTATGTATTTTATGAGACAGAGATGTTATGGTAGCGTAGTGGTCTGTGACAGTGCACTGGTATACAAGAGATCTGTTTTTTAATTTACATTTTGAAAATACATGATCAATACAACTCACCGACGAGCCAGATATCCTGGTAGGTGCTGTAATGGCTGGGACGAATCCTTGTAGTGTTAGTAGGTTTATATATTCATTGACTTGAGGATGTGTGCAATTAATTATATTTATATTGAGATCACCGATAATAAGGATATTGTCACAATTTTTCACACATGATAGAGATTGATTAAGTGAGTTTAGAAATGGGGTTATGTTAGATGTGCTTGGTGATCGATATATAGAAAATATAGTTACATGGTTGCATTTTCATTCATTGGGTTGCTACCGTTCTACACCTTTTTTATTAACTGCTCTGTTTTTTATCCCCCGGCTTCGATTAATGTTCATATTAACTTGCTCCGTAGTAAAGTGTATTTTAAAAACTATAACGCTCAAATTAAAAGTTACTCGGAGTGTTACGTGTTCGTACTACAAAGTTCTAAAATATTTTTTATAATATCCGAGTGATTTAAAGTTCCTCCCGAATTAAATCAGCAAAACTATAAACAATACAATTTGCTTTTACGCGGGTAGTACGAAAAAAACATTAATTCAAGATGCATTGCCGAGTGTGCTCAGTAACTCTACGTACTGATGAGTTAAAATTCACGTGTGCCGCATGCAAAGGCGCATTTCATTTGGCTTGCGGAGGTATTATTGAGAACACATATCGTCGACTTAATCAAGAACGGCGATCTCAACAAGTTTGCAAGCATTGCAATTCAGCCAAGCCCGGCGCTGCTAGCCCGTTGCAGACAATCAGTGATACTGAACCTTTTGAGCAGATTAAAAAAGTTACGGATATTAGTTCAGCGCTCGCCGCTCAGACACCGACAAATCTTAAAGATATTCAAGATCTAGTCATGAACAAGACGTCCAATCTGGAAAAAACACAAAATGATATTCTAGATCAGAATAACAAAATACTTGAAAGTATTCAATTTATGAGTTCTCAATATGAGGATTTCATGGCTAGAATCCGTGACATCGAACTAAAAAATGATGAACTCACTAAAAAGAACTCAACCCTGGAAGCTAGGATTTATGTCTTGGAAAAATGTGTGGACATGCAGGAAAGGGAACTCAAAGCGAACAACATAGAAATAAGAGGCATCCCAGAAATCAAAGGAGAAAATCTGCAAGACGTTTTTTTTCAATATCTGCAAAACAACAAAGTCCTCCACTGATACAAAGGACATTGATGCCATTCATCGCGCAGCAAAAAAAAACAACAAGAGTCATCCGAGAGAAATCATTGTTAAATTCAAAACGAACATAGCAAGAGAAAACCTGTTAACAGACGTAAAATCTTTCAACAAAAACAAACAGAATCCAGAAGACAAATTGAACACCTCAAACATCGGTATAGCTGGTTCCTGCTCGCCGATCTTCATTTCAGAACAACTAACATTTCGCGGTAAACAGCTGTGGTACAAGACACGAACAGCGGCGAAGGAGAAACAATATCGCTTTTTTTGGATTAAACGGGGGCAAATTTATCTTCGTAAAAACGAGGGAACTAATGCCATTGTTATCTCAGACGAAAGCATATTGGCTGCGCTTTGATAAATTTGAATTAATGGCTATTCTTTCGAGGTATGTCTTGACCCGTGCATTTATGTCTCGCTCTATATTTCTCCATATTTGTTTCATTTCCTACCCTTCTGGAATTCATTTGTTATGTATGTTATGCAGTTCCTGCTACCTTATTTTTATTATTATTATTGTTTTGTCTTCTTGCTATCTCTTTCATAGTACTATATCTAATTACATTATTTATACCATATTATTATATATTACTCATATTTGTATAATTTACTACCGTTTTCTAATTCATTTGATATCAAGCAATTCTTGTTACCATTTTATTTTTACTTCTTGCTATCTCATTAATAGTACTACATCTAACTACAACATTTGTACTATATTATTTATATTAAGCACATTTACCATTTTAACTACATTTGGAATCGCATTTAATTATATATTACTCGGGAACCAACTTCTATACAACACACAACCAACACATTCTTATGATTCTATTAAATTATGATACCGGAAATGATTCCGGCATAGATCTTAACATGAATGTCATTGATGATATGAACAATCTAAATAACTATAAATGGTGTGCTTACGGCGTTAAAATTATACACCAAAATATAAGAAGCATTTCTAATATTGACGATTTTTTAATTTTTCTGGATCAATTCAATTACCAATTCGACGTTATTATTTTATCGGAATGCTGGCTTAGTAAAGATTACACCTCAAAAGTTATTCACAATTACTCTGAACACCACACAAACATATATCTTAATAAGTCTAGCGGGATCGTTGTATACATCAGAGACGGACTTCAATCTCAAGTTGATGAAATTTTCTTATCACAAGCCAACTGCCTGAAAATTGTATTGAATAATAATCTATGTATTTTTGCAATATACAGATCACCCTCTTTTCAAAATATTGACACTTTTCTGAATTCACTCCAATCAATTATCAACAGCTCAAAAAATATAGAACGGCAAATAATTATAGGCGACCTCAACATCAATACAATTACCGAATACCACCGCCAATCCAACGATTACCTATGTTTGCTAACTGAAAATGGGTTCATTCAGACAATTATTAGCCCTACTCGTGAGCAGGGCATGAGTAAATCTTGTCTTGACCACATCAACGTCAAAAAAATTAACCATGTTGACTCATTTGTCATTCACTCTACAATCTCAGATCACTATACAACAGCACTCTGCCTTAAAAACAAACCTCCTAATCCTGCTAAAATTAAACATGTTGCAAGAATAAACTATAATAACTTAATTGAAGACTTGAGCTCAGAAAACTGGAAAAATGTTCTAGACCAAACGGATGCCGACTCATCGATGAATGAATTTATCACTAAATTACATTCATATATTTCTAAACATACAAGCAATAAACTTATACCACATAAACAAATAAAACTTACGCCATGGATCACCCCTGGCCTTATCAAATCGATTAACATTAGGAACCAACTTCATAAAAAGGCGAATAGGTGCCCTGAAAATATTATAGTACAAGCTCATTACAAAAATTATAGGAACTTTTGCAAAAAACTAATAAAATCGGCCAAAGAAAATTATTATAAAAAAATAATTTACGAAAATAACTGTACTCCAAAACGTTTATGGGAAGCATTTCGCAATATAACTAAAACAAAAATAAATAAATCTTCCGATATTAAATCACTGAACATCAATAACGCGAACACCTCAGACCCAAAAATCATTGCGAATTTTGCCAATAATTATTTCACGTCAGTGGGAGTCACACTTGCGAAAAAAATTCTCAACAATCTTAATACAACAGAATCCGATCTCGCTAAGTTAAAAATCTCTAATTTCGGTCATAAATTAGACAGCATCCATACAACTTCAATCGAAGTCATAAATATAATTGACGAACTTAAGTCATCGAATGCTTGTGGTCCTGATAACGTTTCATCAATTCTGCTAAAAATTACTAAATCCTTCATAGCAACTCCAATCGCGTATATTTCCAATTTAAGCTTCAATTCAGGAAAATTTCCAAATCATTTAAAACACTCTATTGTTATACTGCTTCGCAAAAATGGAGATAAATCGCAGATACACAATTACCGGCCAATTTCTTTGCTCAATTCAATCTCGAAAATTATTGAGAAAATTGTAAAGAATCGTCTAAGTCATTACCTTGAAAAAAACAATATCCTTTCCAATAGACAGTATGGCTTCAGACCAGGATTGAGCACTGAAAATGCCATTACAAACCTGACGAAAATCATCTCCAACAATATAGATAGAGGAAGAAAATGCATTGCGCTCTTCTTGGATCTAGCCAAAGCGTTCGATACTATCTCACACAAAATTCTCTTGAAAAAACTACAGCGCATCGGCATTCAGGGTCAGCTACTTAAGTGGTTAGGTAGTTATATAGAAAATAGGAGCCAAAGAGTGAATATTAACGATACTCTAAGCGATCCGGCTGATATAAACTTTGGTGTACCTCAAGGAAGCACTCTAGGACCACTTTTATTCATTATCTATATAAATGAATTATGCAACAGTTCATTTGCCGATCATATTATCACCTTTGCCGATGACACAGTATTATTATTTGAAGGCAAAAATTGGAATGAAGTTCATAGTAATGCAGAAATTGGTATTAACAAAGTAAAACAATGGCTAGATCATAATCTTCTCACTCTCAATACTGACAAAACTAAATTCATTTGCTTCAGTGCAACTCAAGCGGGACAACCAAGAGAAACTCAAAGAATTATTATACACCATTGCAATGACCCAAACACTTGCAATTGCAATACCTTAGAGTATGTGGATAGCATAAAATATCTAGGAATTATTGTAGACAAGAATCTGAGATGGAATGAACATATCTATTCAATCTCCACAAAGGTCAGAAAACTCACGCATCTTTTCATGGCGATTAGAAATATACTATGCGCAAAAGATCTAAAACTAATGTACTACGCCATGTGCAACTCTTTACTTGAATATGCATCTTTAGGATGGGGAGGATGTACCAAATCAATTCTGGACCCTTTAGCCAAAGCACAGAAATCACTACTAAGGGTCATACTTAAAAAACCATTTAGATACCCCAGTAATGATTTATTCAAAGAGATAGGAGTTCTGGATGTGAGACAACTATTTATAAGAAAAGTTATATTATACACACAAAAATATCGTCACCTCTTCCCCTCCGTAGAACATTATCACAACACCCGACATGCAGGGAGGAATCCAATAGTTCCACTTGCTACCATGACATCCCTTGCTCAAAGACAATATTCTTACCTAGGTCCAAAAATGTTCAACCTTATACCCGGTTCTTGGAAATTGAAAAGTGGAAGCGTCCTGCGTAAATTAGTCAATGATTGGATTCTAAACTTAGGGAGAGTCGAAAGTGAACGTATGCTGTATAACTGTTAAACAAAATCACCAAACTTTCCTGATCACTAGACCAAAATTCCTACCACACTTCATTGAGTTCTGATATTGCTCCGCAATGTTTCGACATCCATTCTGATGTTTTTATACCTTCTGATGTTTTTCAACCTAAGATTTATGGTTATGCGCCCCTGAAGCCTGTCTGCTCATAAGGTACATCACTACTGTAAAGCGTATCACATTTGTACGTCGCACACAAACTCTGTGTGAAACTTGGTACCTACTACGGTAATGATTTATAATAAATACATAACACAATATGGCGCACGAAGTAATGCACCAATTTCACCAAAGTAGCACTAAATCAGGTACTATGTATTTATATTCATAGTTTATGTTTCATAGTTTATATTTCTATCTATATATATAGTTATTGTTTTTACATTTTAGCAGTAGTTCAAGAAATGAGCGCGGTGTATATTCGTATTGTCGTATAATATAATTTGTTCTGAATTCATGTTTTAATTCAGTGAAAACAATCATACACATAATTTATTACACATTCTAGTTACAACGCTTACCTCATACTCTGTAAATTTTAATATTTTATGTTACCAGGTTAATTCGGTAAATCCGATTATAATATATGCTACCAGATTATTTTTTTCTACTTCTCACAAAACAATGTATGTGTACTTATATTTATTATATACATTTTCTTTATTACACAACTTAGTTTCAGAGAAAAATGAAACTTTTTTTTTTTTTTTGGTTTTTGTTATGTAATTATGTACATTTCAGTAATAATATGAACTAAACATGTCAATTTGTCTGTCCTAGAACGGGAAACTTTCCTAGTTGGACAGGCAAAGCATCCAATATGTAATATGTACTTTCTTTTGATAAATAAATAAATAAATAAATAAAAAAAAAATAAAATGGTTATCTATTTCAATTTTGAGACAATTAGAGTCGTTGATTATGATTTCGTTCACTGAGTGAGATATATGATTTTTGAGGAATACGATAACTCCCTCGTTCTGTGTTAGGTTATTCTGTGTGTTGTAGTGTGTGTAGTTTGTTATGTTTTTTGGAATGTAATTTTCATTGATCCAGCATTCACTTAAAATGAGTATGTCAAAGTCTGAATTTAGATCTGTGAGAACTAACAATAGTTCGTTGAAGTTACGGTTTATGCTTCTGATATTCATAGAGAAAATTTTTAGGGCAGGTTGAGTTAATATTTTTTGGACTTCGAGAGGACTGTTTGTCTCTGTACATGGAATTATGGACAAATTGTCCAATTGATCAACTATTTCTTCCATTTTTAGTGTTTGTATAAAGCATAGTAAGTTGTAATGGTTTTGATGCAATTACAATAACACATTTTTTATATGATAAGAAAACTAGATTACTGGAAAGAGGTGATTGTATTAAGTTATTTGATCGATTAAAAACAATGATGGGGTACATGCTTTTGTTAAATGTCTTTGGGCTAGAAAAATCCAATAATATGTTTTTTGTAACAGAGAGTATCAAGTAATATATAGATGAATATATAATAATATACAGGAGAATCAAGTAAAATAAAAGTATACCAAAGGATGAAGATTGATTATAAGTTATTTGGTGAGGGAGATAAAAGGTTTTTGGTTTTTTCATTGATAAGTATAACGGGCGTCCCAACGTCTTTGCGTACATATACTTGTCCCCCTCTGGTCCAGGCAAACTTAAAAATATTGTCTCGTGTAATATAGCCTTACGTGCAAGAAACCAATGATGTTTAGCTCGAAATGTCAAGTGTTCATTGATATAAATCTGGGAGCTCTTTCCTGCCATTCCTATGATATTTGTGTTTAGTTTATCCTCCCGATTTGCAGATCGCTTGTTAAATGTTTTTATGTCATTTAAGAAGATGTCACGGTCATCGTTTGTTTTGAATCTGAGGATTACCACGTAACCTTACAACCTTTTTTTCTAAAAAAAAGAAAGACAAACATTCCCGGGTTACGAATAACCTGACAATATTTGAAAATCTCCTACTACCACCACAGTAAGCTGAAAATGTTGCTTGTGTTGTGGTGGAGGACTTAGCCAGCCGAGGAATTGAACACACTACGCCTGGGTGAGACCCAAACGCGATGTCAACTCGGCCACCGACCAGTCAACCTATACATATATCGCTACGTACAAAATATACGTTTGAGTTAACCTAAGTTTCAATCGATTATTTCGAAGATTACAAAATAATAATGCATTTTATATACAGTTACATTTGTAAATACAAGTTTACTACGATGTATAATCGTAAAACAATAATTTTCCCAATTTAGAAGTCCCTCCATTTCTCCAAAAAAAATTAAATTAAACTTCGTAATTTCGAATTCCGATTAATTTAGGAAATTCAAAAAAGTTGTGTTTATAATCATAGTTAGGTTAGGTTAGATTTTGTTTGATTTGTATCGTCAAACTGGCATATTTAATGTATAATAAGTATCTGTTCGGTTCTGAAAATTTAATTATTGCATAACAAACGGTAGTGTTTCGTTCAGAAGTAGATACGACGCCATTTCACATTGTTATATTTTCCCATTCATACGAAAGTCTTTTCGTAATTTCCCTTCCTGGTGCTGCCATCTATCGGCCGTGGTTTGTAACGAACATTCTGAAAACTTTTAAAATCCAAGTTGAGGTTATGTTCATTATATCGACTTACTGACCCTGCAACTTTTCTAAAAAGCTATGTGATATATTGAAACAAATGTAAAACTATTTTTTTATTATTTTAATGTTACAAATGTATCCCTTTTAGGTCTACAACAGTCTTTAAGTCACACTCACTGACCAATAGGATGTATGATCTGGGCAACATGTATGGGGGCGCTATTGATTTATTTATTGACTCCATATATAGAATTAAGCATAATCTACACCAACACTTGGTCCTACAAATTAGAGTAGCGTTGGTAAATTAGTTTTAATGATTTGTCTTATATGTAGTGTTGTTTTAATTTCTTTTTTTACTTTATGTTACTCTTACGATTTACTAATATTGCTTCATATTTTTTAATATTTTCTCATTATACTTGTAATCACAATTTTACAAGTGTGTATTTTTTACCTTCTTTAAAATGGATTATATCTATTTACTGTCAATATCTCCTGTATAATACATATTCTCATATGTACACTGCATCATGTATCACTTCTATGTAAAAGCCTTTTTAGGCGTATATATATAAATAAATAAATAAACATAACAAATTTAAATTAAAAATCCCATATTACCAAGAATAGAATAAAATTAGCAATTGACACCTGCCTGACAACTGTGTAATTAGGTGAAAGCCATTCAATTAAGGTATTCCCTAAATAAATAGCAAATTAATCTCTACAACCTAGGTAATTAGGCCTGCTGGTAATATACAAATAATATTAAATTGAATTGTGATACACAACATAGCAACAAAGTTGGGAAAATCATTGTATTCCAGTCGTGTTAATCCCCACTCCTTCTCCCAAATGTTATGTACCATAGTTTAAGGAATAATTTTACCTGTCTGAAGATGGCTATAAGAAGCTGAAGCCGGTCACAATCAAAAATAAAATAAGTGAAAAAATGTTTGTTTCAACATATCATTATAATGGAATTCCACCACGAATTCGAAGTCGTATCAAACATGGAAATAGAAAAAAAATGTTTGCATACATGTATAATACATTTTAATCTTCAATAAGATCAATTCATTAAAAAACTCAAATAATCATTTAATTTTATTTTTCATAGGACAATTCACTAGCATTTTCATGATCATTTGGTTCCTTAGAACAGACCTGTATAAATAATGACAACTTCACTGATTATATTTTATGAGCTCTTTGAATAGGATTTGTTGTTTCTATTCCTGTGTAATTGTGTATTAATATCAAGATGAACATAACATTTTAAAAATCTACCTGCATAATAACCACTGAACCTTATTTGGCCACATTTTGGCCAATTTGCAAACACCCTCTAGGTTACGCTGGTCAAAATGTTGGCGTTTTGAAGAGACATATTATAAAAATATTAGATTATATTTCAAAAATGCACGCGTCCTAACTGTATTATTTGCTGAGATAACCGTTTAACACAGCGAATGGTTTTTCTATTTTCAATAGATGTCATGTCCCATCTCTTTATACCAGAGGTTCCCAAACTTTTTTTGCCACGTAGATCACTTACCAAATTTTTTTTTTCGTAGACCCCCTGCCTGCCGAATATTGAATTTTCCCAAAACTATTAAAGTCCCATGTGATAATCATTTATTTTTTTCATAAAAATATTCCCTTTCCTTGCCTGCCCTACAACCGGGTTGCGATATAGTTCCTTTTTTTTGCATTGTGCAGACAGGGGCGCCCTTGTGAGGTATTACACCAAATGAAAATGGAGCAGGATAGGCAACGGGAATTTCTTTATGTAGCTGGCCCTACAGAACTGCCCCTTAAGTTCTTTGTTAGCGCTTATTCCGATCAGTTCTTTTTGTCATATGATATCCGATTCTTCAACATTCCATTTCCACAGTCAAAATGTCCTCAAACTTAGTTTTGAAGTCTGTGTGAAGTACATCTAAATGTTGAACGTCATAATAATGTAATAACCCTGGACGTTTTTCAAAAACAAGTTGGGGAACTAGGAATATTCGCGGCTTCCAATGTACAATGTTTTGGTTCAATATATAAATTCTGACTAGAAGAGGAACGTAGACTCTATTTATATACCACAATAAACAACTTTACGATATATATAAACATATAAATAAATAATTTCTCAGTCTATTATTGGTATTATGTAAACTGTGTTATTTGTGTTAGGTGTATTGTGTCATTAACGGAACTACTAAATATTGAGTTGAGGCAAATGGGGTTCAGCTCGTATGTACCCCCATTTGAATCTCATGGACCCCCAAATTTTTTTCTCGCTGACATAGACCCCCAGCAAGCCAATATCGACCCCTGGGGTTCATATGAGACCACTTTGGGAACCTCTGCTTTATACAGTTCTTTAATAAAAACAAGATTTTTCAGTTTCGAAAAATTGTTGAAATTAATGCTTTCTTGTCGTCACAATAAAAATTCCTGTGAATGTTTATTTTACATAAATTCTTTTATGTATTGTATTTCAATGTATTCGTTATTGAATTATTTGCTTATTGTGCTATAATTATTGTGTTAATCTTCATGCCAGTTACACCCAGAGGAAGGTGGGAAGCACCTGGCTATTCAGATCTGGTCACCAAACATGGCCAAAGCCATTTAAAGAAAACAAAATCCACATTCAAATAGATGTATTTAATAATAGATAAGATTTCAAAGCAATTTGAGGCTTCCAGTGGAGTTCCACAGAGTTCTCACTTGGGACCTGTAGTATTTTTTAACATTTATCAATGATATTGTAACAATATTTAAAGGAGTAAATGTGCTGTGCTTGCCGATGACCGATGATCAATGATCATAATTTTCTTCAATATAATCTTGATCGTTTGCAGGAGTGGTGTAATTACAACAAACTCTTTTTTTGGTGTTAATTTATATCATTCTCTCGAAATGAAAATTCTATTGTGCCTGATTATATATATTTTTTTTTTTTTTTTTTTTAATACTTTATTTATTTTCATTTCTTTACACATATTATACATATTAATAGATAGTATATAATAACACAATATATAATACCAAATAGTATACACAAGAAATGAAAACCCACTAAGGCACTGCCTGAGTGTGGGTAATATAAAACGATTACTATATTTCAAGTACCTAAAGTATAATATACATTAGTAGAAAAGTTTTTTTGTTTATAGTTATTATAAAAAGTAAAGAGAAAACATTATGTACAATAGTTTATAAAGTTTCAGCAAGTGAGTTGAAGAAAGGATCAATAAATTTATAGTAAAAGCGTTTCAATATCTGCCTCATTTAGCCATAATTTTACCTCTTTAATATATTCTATCTTTTTATTTATCATTTGAGTTTGTAGTGGTAGAAGGTTAAATGTACGAGGACCAATGAAACTGCTATGTGTCTGCATTAATTTAGTATTGGTTTGGTTTTGGTTTAGTATTATCAACAATATTCCACTTAAAAACGTATCTCATATCAAATACCTTAATCGATGACAATAATTCATTTGTCCTACGCATCGATGAAGTACTTACCTAACAAATAAGGTATGAAATGCTCGGGAATTGTTTTAATAAGAACAGTAAAATATGTTACTTTGCTCTATTCTTTTGAGATTCTCTTCACTGCCTTAGTAATAAATTATTTATTATTTTAACACAATTCTACAGTTTGGTCCCCATTATTTGAAGCATATCAATTAAAAATTGGGAGAGTTCAAAACAAATTACTAAGGTTTATCATTTTCAAATTGTCCATACCCATTGCACAAATTAATTATGTTCATTTTTTACATAAATATCTCATAGGAGTCCCGATTGATAACAATTGCTAACAGTCCCAACCGTCTAGAGCCCGAGCCTATGGTGTCCCCAATTGGGATATGTTGTGAGGCTGAAGGTAGTGGGGAGGGGAAGGAGATGGGGAAGAGGAAGGTGGAAAAGTACCTGGATATTCAGATCTGGTCACCAAACGGTTAAAGCCATTTCAAGCAATGTTTCAATTCTGAATGGTGGTCTCATACCAGGGCGGTACTAAGAGTATCTTCCACTCTGGATTAATAAATTGTGAAATAACACAATTTAATCAAATAAAATTTACTTGTGCACACCGGGATTTACACCCGCGGCCTCCCGATTGCTAGTCGAAAGCCTTACTCCTCGACCATGGAGGCCATCAATTAAATTTACTTGATTTAACTGATGTATCTTGTAGAAAAACCATGAGCGATATGGTACTTAAGATGGTACGATAAGATGACTTAACAAAGCTAATAATGTTCAGAGTACTAAATAGTAACACAAGCCTTCCAGAGTTGTTCTTTGATAAACTTTACAGACCTGAAGGTAAAAATCTCCCAAAGGGGGGTCACTAGTTACCTCCTTGTATCGTGTCTCTTAATATTCCCTTATCCCTTTTCTAGTAACACTTAGATATTAGATACTACCATGAACCATATTTGTAACATATTTTATCACACAGACATCCGATTAATAGACTTGCCCTAGCATGAAATCTAGGTATCATTTCGATGAGCTGGAGGCAAACCACAAGACCATTTTCTTGGAACCAGAAGGGTTCGAGAATGCTTCGAATAAACTATGACATCAGTCATACATTGACCCCCCAAGAGCACATGTTGAAATAAACAGATATTGCGCAGAAAACTAAAGATCGCCAAAGAAAGGCAAAGGTTTACAGCGCTGTCCATTATGGGACTTTTCTGCACAGGATCTGAATTTTCCTTCTTATACAAATCACCTGGTGTAGAGAAGGTAAAAATTAAGTGAGGTGGGTAAATTATAACACATTTGTAAAAATGTCTAACAAAATATTAAATTTTGGAAAAAAGCCCAAACTTTTGTTTACCCGAATTGGGATACATAGTTTTTTACGAAACCAGCCATTTCACACGCCATTGAAAAAGGATTAGTAATTCGCAAGCAGATTCATTTATTGACAAATCACCAAAAGTGGAACAGACAGCAAGTTGGTTTGTTCCCGTTCCCCTGATTGGTTCGTCTATTAATTTGAACGTCTATATATTTGACCGGTCGGTGGCCGAGTTGACATTGCGTTAGGGTCCCACCCAGGCGTAGTGTGTTCAATTCCTCGGCTGGCTAAGTCCTCCACCACAACACAAGCAACATTTTCAGCTTACTGTGGTGGTAGTAGGAGATTTTCAAATATTGTCAGGTTATTTGTAACCCGGGAATGTTTGTCTTTCTTTTAAAAAAAAAATAAAAAATATAAATATATATATTTGCTGAAAACGAATAATAATAAGAAGAGTTATAAGTAAAAATAAATAAAAACACTAAATAACTAGGGAATGTTTATTAATTATCCCACAATAACAGCACCATTTGAAAATCAATAAAACTAATATAACTAACCCAAACACCTTTTTTCCAAATGTTTATCATTACAGAAAACAAATAACAATCGAAATTCATTGGAACAGATCATTTTATACACAAGTAAAATATATATGAGAATTAAAATAAATGCCATTAGTATATAATAATATCAACACTTAAAAAAAATTGTAACAATAATAATAACTTATTTCAGATTGCATGTGAGGATAGAACAAAGATATTAGAAGAACGAGATGTGCTATGAGCAGTTCATATTATGTGGAATTGTTTTGCCCAGTGTCGCCGGTTTTGTTCACCAATACTACTGCACACCTTCGCTTACGCTAAGGGCGTATCGTTTCAGTTGGCACTAATACATAGAACAGATTTCTGTGCGTACACGTCCCGATAGTATTCAAAGTACCCTAATTAGGTAGTACTCTGCCTACAGTCCGGCGGCCAACATAGCATATCTCGTTCTTCTAATATCTTTGGGATAGAATAAAAGGAAAAATAAAACATAATGATTATACTATAACATAAGATCCTACAATGATTTTTTTTTTCAAATTTGTTGTTAAATATTTGTAAATCTCTTTTTTTGCAAATATTACATTATAAGAGTCGTGTAGTCAAAAACCACTCTGGAATTTTTAGTGTGTTTCAATCAAAGATATTAGAAGAACGAGATATGCTATGTTGGCCGCCGGACCGTAGCCGGAGTACTACCTAATTAGGGTACTTTGAACGGTATCGGGACGTGTACGCACAGATATCTGTTCTATGTATTAGTGCGGATACCTTAGCGATACCTTAGCGTAAGAGAAGGTGTGCAGTAGTATTGGTGAACAAAACCGGCGACACTCGGCAAAACAATTCCACTCAGTACGAACTGCGCATAGCACATCTCGTTCTTCTAATATCTTTGGTTTCAATACATTCTCAAAAAAAGTTAATATAATATTAATATTTTTCATATTTTTCTCAAGATTGTTCTTTTGCGCCAGGAATGTTTACAGAGTTGTTTGAATGATAGAAGAAGTCGGGGACGCCCGAGGAATATTTAATGCAATATGTTTGCACTGGTATGAGACACATAATCGAATTGTAGTTTTTTGTTAACAGTAACATTGTGCAACAACAACAACAGTGAATGGTGAAAGAAGTCCAGACGCCCGAGGAAGATATTCGCAATAGCGAAACGTCGCCGGGTCCGTTAGTAATTTTGATAAATATTTAACACTAACAGTGTATTCAAGGTGTTCCAAACAGTTTTTCACAACTATCTCCATATTCTGAAAAATTCCAGAGAGGGTTTTGCAACTCCACGACTTATAAGTATTAAATTTAAAGTTTTCAATGTATAAGACATTTAATAAAACCATTATTATTATTACTATTAAAAGTAAGGTACCTATTTATTTTAAGGTACATCAAAAAAAAATCAAAACAGAAAACAATTTATTGATGACATTATTTGAGAATGCGATTCCACCACGAGAAGGCATTATCTAAAAAAATATTACGGAGTTCGCCAAAATAGATAAATACAAAATGAATAAAAAATAAATAAAAACTTAAACAAAATCTAATAATAAATTACATATTAATTTATTGGTCATGGCAATATTACAGTGAACTCAATAGAATTACAGAGATTTTTCTTAACCCAACATTAAACAATATATATATTAACCCGTTAACAAGTTCACTCCGAACTCCGCCAATTGGCGAACGTTTCTAAAAACTCTCTTTCATTGCTCAGTGGTCATCCGACAACTGTCACGATATATTGTTTTATGCTGGCCTTCTGCTTTAAGCCTAAGACACATTACGCTATATGCATCAACGCTTATTTGGTCGGCTAGCAGATCACACCATATCATCATCGCCACGCCCACACTTATAGCACATCATATGTCAGGTGTGAGAGGTTTCTATGGGTTTGTATAGCGAGCAATATATTAAACAACGCTTTGATGAGTATAGATCAATATGTCAGCACCCCAAAACAAACAAAAATAATATTTTTTACTTATTTTATAATTAAAACATAGAGCCAAAAAATTTGGAATTTTTCAAAAAGGAGTTTTTCAAGCCTTCACTGTCCAAGGCTGGCAGTGAGCCTGTTAGGAAAATACAAATAAAACATTTCTAATAACATAATGAAATAATAATAATCATGGTATAAGGTTTCAAAATCAAAAAAAAAATACATGATTAGAAGATCTAAATATCCAAAATCATTTTAGAAAAAAAATAAAAGAAATAGATTTTGAGGTTACCTTGTTGGTTAGACCCCAACTAACCTAACTGGCAGTCAGACAGATCACGATCGAATTCCATAGCGGAAAGACATAATAGCTTTTCAATACAATTTATGCTTAAATATATGTGCGTCACCCGTACTAAAACCCTTTAAAAAACAATATCTTATGGTAATAATAATCACTAAACAAAACACCATAATAATAAGTATTAAAGAAACACAATGGGTCTGAAAGCAGACACAATGGCTCACACAGAACAGGAAGGTTCCAAGTTACATGTTTTCTTTCTCTCTCGTGCAATCACAAGTCGCTATGCATATGAGATTCACAAATGGAGCCCAAAGGATTCTAAATTGTGCGAATGTGGACATGTTTAAATAGTTTTCGGAGGCACACCTCCGCTGAACCAGGTGACTTTCCAATGCCGTTGACTGGCTGAATAATCCTACTTTGAACTCCACAAACTCTCCTACACCATATGAAGAAGAAGAAACTATTTTCTTCCATGTTATAATACAGTACTCTTTCACTAATCCGCCACCCCAAAAACTGTCCAAAAATGTGTTCAATAAGCAAAAGCGGTGGATTATAGTTTATATACAAAAATCTGCTAAAAATTAAAACAGGCATTTCGTAACAACAAATAAAAACTGCAATCGATATTTTGTAAAATTTCAATTTTTTGTTTAAAGTTAAGGTTTCATGTTTACGCTTGCAAGAAGACTACATTTTATAAACTTATTCAAACAATAACGTGGCAGAAAGAAACAAATAGAAACACATTCGACAGTTGCTAGAATACAAAGAGGACTAACGGTCAATGTCATAAAACAACAATAATCAACCCTGGTGACTTGTAAAATGGTCAGCTCTAGACTAGACAGCTCTAGCTAGACAGCGGTATACTAACTGAGTGTTTAAAATTAAGATAACCCAACCCGTCAGTGTACAAAGATTAGAGCTTGAGTCTAGGCACACAGCGGACTACTGAATTTGAGAAATGAATACCGTCCATTTATAGAGCTTGATTTTGTGCTTTCAATACATAGTAAAAATAATGGTAGATTATAGTAATTGTCGGAGAGTCGAGTGGCGGATTATTGAGAAAGTACCGTACACATAATTATTGGTATTTTTTCAATATGTTACAATCATTCAGATACTTTCATCTTGATGACATTCAATATTTCAGCCAAGCTATCTTCAACATGTTCTGAGGAATGACTGTTATTGATGAGGTAGTCCCATTTATCCAGCCCGTCCAAATCACACTCTGACGGCGCATCATCCACTCCCTTGGTGAAGACCAGACCTCTCTTGACCCGAATATGTTCATCTGCCACCACCTTCACGGTTACAATCTTGGAGCCATAATTTTCTCTGAACCATTTGAGGTCTGTTCGCCTTCGAATGTCACTCACGATCCAGACTTTAGCGGGTTTGGCTGCAAGTAAAAATACATAAAAATAAATAATATTAAATGTGGAAAGATTTTTAACTTCACTTAGTTTAACCACTGACAAAAAAACTAAAAAGTGTCTTAGGACAGCTTCACACCAGATAGATAATATGTGACATCAACATTTAATAGCTGTCGATGATTCGCATATGCGACAGCAGCATATACAGGGTGTTCAAGGACGTGCTTATGAATTATCACCACCCAAAGTTTCACAATATGATCACATTTCTCTTATTCTACTTTTTACTATACAATTTTTGTTCTACACTTCTTGTAAACTGTGAATATTTTGTGAAAAATAAATTTAGTGAATAACCTTTTTAATGAAAACAAGATAAATAAATATCAAATTGTGTAGAAAAATAGCGTGTAAAAACAAAATTGACTGTATATTATAACAGACACAAAATAAATAAATTAGTGTTAGGCCAGATCAGGTTCACACGAGACACTTGACGTTCTACCTTACCATGGTCACAAGCGAGCTTGCAGAAGCAGCCGTAGTCCTTGTCTCTCATTTCCTCGCTCCACTTGATCATCTCCAGTCTGTACAATTCCTTGTACTCTCCGTCTCCCAGCAGCCTCTCCAGACTCAGGCCCTTGCACTTGGCCCAGTGGCTCTTGATGGGCTGGGAGATCTTTATGATGGTGCAGAGATTGCTGCCTAGACTAGAATTACAATAAAAATACCAATTAACAACTCTAAAATCTTATCCTCTCTGCTGTATCCTTGTACTCGTAAACATAACTCCGCAAAAAATTAGCTAAATCGCAACACTGAGGGGATACAAGAAGGCGCCGCAATATAGCGCATTACCTTTGCACTACGATATCGTCTCTCACCTTGCATGTCGCCTAAAACCCTTCTAGATAGAAGAAAAGAGGCTCTTTCGGAAAACACTCACTCCAGAAGATAGGTGGAAACTTGAGTGGCAATCGGCTGACGCGAGAAATGCCCATCTCATAAACGACCCCACTCAGAGACAGCCTGATTTATCTCTGCCTCGTAAACTCTGTTCCTCCATCAACAGGATAAGGTGCTCCCACAGCCACTGTGCCCACATAATGCACAGGTGGCGCCTTAAAGAGGGCGGTGCAGACCACCGAACATGTGTTCAACGAATGCCCGCTCTATTCAATCCCCACAGAGATAGATGTGGCCACAGGGCGACGCTAGAGGCCCTAGACTGGCTGGCAGATCTAGATGTCTCTCCCTCAGACCCCCCCCCCCCCTCCATACGAAAGATGAATTATATTCTCTTATAACCAGTCAAGCGGTTTTTGGCATATTATGGCGAGTTTGCAAAAACGTTTTTAGCGATCGCTTGCCATAATGTGCCAAATTCACAGAACTTAAAAATATGGGATAGACGGTGAAATCTAGGTGAATTCATTGGCTTCAAACCGCAGTAACTAGTTTCATGATTCCATATTAATATTTTGAGGAATGATATTAATTAAATAATATGGTACATATTAAATATGGACGGTCCCGAAGAACAATGTCGGAAGTGCAAATTTGTAGTTTTGCAGTTGAGCTGTTTAAAATTTCGTTTCTGCATTTTTACTGATTTTGATAACATATTTCTGCAATTAAATAAATAGGGGTTAATGCAAAATATCAAACAACAATTATTTCTTGATCTCGAGTGGCTAATAATATATTAATTATTGCTCTTATTTAAACGCGTAACTTGATACTAGGTGCCCATGTATGCGGCACTTTTCACTGATAAGTGTTCGCAAGACAACTGTTGCGACGTCCGCAAATGGTGCATGGCTGCTCGCAACCCAACGTGTTAATAAACAACCGGTTAAAACAAGTGGGACGAAGGAGTGTTCAGACACCTAAGCTTAAGTGGCTGGATCCTGTGTGCGTGGAGTTGAAAAATAATAATTATAAAAAACAAAAACAAATTTAGAGGGGTTTTGAATTTAAACTCGACTTAGCATGTTTCTTCCCTAACCAAAAAGTAATTTAATAATTAAAAACCTAATATTATAATCGTACACTTCAACTATTAGCATATACGAATTAAATACAACTTCAATATTTTAAAAATACTGACATTTGATGAAGTCGTTCAGTAAGGTAATCCTTTCCACTTTTTCTTTTCCCACTGAAGAGGATTACAATAACAGGTAACATGGCTGACGGTTGCTTTCAAATTATCTTAAATAAATCTATCCAACCGTTTAAAAACAAATTTACATTTCATTCAATATAGATGACCCTTGACATATGAGATTCTTTATGAATTATGACTACACATCATAAATGTGATCGTGACCACTGACGTGAGCTGTCACCTTGACAATGCGTGGTGTTGCCAGGTTGCGTAGTGTTGCTAGGATAAAACTTAAAAACAGGCAAGATTATTTTGTTTTATTTGGAGGAGACTGGGATAGAGAACTTTTTTAATTATAACGTTCGTTCATAAACTTTTAAGGGTAAAAATTTATAGACTTATTAATAAACGTGATGAATATGTCATACCATTGATGAACTACCGTGCAAGTAAAATTCTTACAAATGTAAACTGACATTTGACGACCTTAAAATAGTTCATGGAAAGATATCTACTCAGCCAAAGAAGGTTGGTTATATAAACATGAAATTTCTCATTGAATTTCGAAATATTTCCAAGGTGTTTTAAATACGCTAGATATTTCTTCTTTTTAAAATTGTTGTAAAAAGCAAATATCATTTTTAGAAATTACATAAAATTACATTTTTGTATTTGAAATGTAGTTTAATATTTAAGAATTGGAATATTTTTATTCCAATTATAATATTAGAATATCGAACGTCGATAAACTGTAGAAAATACGAAATTTTGAAAATGCATTTCTTTAGTTTAGGGAATCTGCGAGAAAACTGTCACTTCACTTTTTATATCGTTTATACCGTGCGTGCCAAAATGCGGCGTTGTCAGTTCTTTCGCAGCCACTTAAAAAGAGTTGTTAGTAACATTTCCATAAAACAGAAATTGTATAGACTATTCAATGTGGAACGAAAACGCAGTTTAACGGTTGAAAAGAGTTTTTTATTAAGACATACTCTCATTACGCATCATTAAAAAAATTTTGATGGAGTGTATAAACTCAGCTGTTCCGGATGTGACAAGGTCTATGTAGGCCAGACAGAGCGGACTATTTCCAAAAGGATTTCAGAACACTTCAGAGCTTGTAAACTCGGCCACCCTGACAAATCGGCAATTGCCGAGCATTTGATTGACACCGGGCATTACTTTGGATTTGTTCCTGAAATCCTGGGGAGACCCAAAACTTATAGAGCACGGCTGATTACGGAGGCCATTGAAATTCATAAAAATCCCGTAAATATTAATAGAGACGATGGAGCTAAGCTCAATAGTTCTTGGTATCCGGTAATTGACGGATACACCAGAGCTAACCGAAGAAAACCACTATAAAAAATTATACTTTAATGTCAGCTCAGAGGGTTGGAGCTGGCAACACGGTATCACATCCTCATACATAAGCTCACATTTCACAACAACCTCAAAAAAAAACACATCTGCCCTGATGATGGACACTGCAATGCTGTCCGAAACGTTGGCTAAAGAAGGAGCACGGCATAACACCTCAAAAACAAATAACAAAAATACTTTTGGCCGTGAAAATCTTAAATCAAATTTAATAATTTATTTTCTAATTAAATTGAAACGAAGTATTGTTTAGGTTATTATTTGTAAGTAGTGTGTCTTAATAGTGAATATTTACCCTTTTTATTAATGTAACATATTATTTCCCTTCGCACTTTGAAGGCATTTTTAAATCATACATAAATTGATCAATATTATCAAACATAATTAGTCAAATAGGTCGAGGAAGTAAAATTTTATCAATCGTTTTTTTTTGCTATTACGGGGTATTGCCTAATTGATTTCAGCACTTACCCTACTTTCCTCTTGGCGAATCACTCAAGAGTAGGAACTCGCTCAACCAATAGCTGTCTGCTCATAACTTTGAAAAACGTAGCCTTCTTCTGCCCTAGACAGTGTCTATGACTTACTTATATCTATGCCAAAGTCAAATGACGTAAATTTGTCGTATCGTCAGTGATGTGATGTCTAGAGAAATTTCCCTAGATCTAGGGGAAAAAAACTTTTTTAGGGAACAGGGAAAAAGCATATTATTTTATTTATTCATATGAAGCAGTTACTTTATGATGTGACATTATAATTAAAAATTAAACAGTAACTTAGTTAACACCATTTTTATTTTTTAGAATATCAAGTGATGACGATGGCAGGGCAGTCAGTTAAGTTTTTAAAAACAATACTATCCATGGTACGTAAGCAGTGTTGTCATAGGTTTTAACCATGTTTTTTTACCATTTATTCATGTTTTTTTGGCTTATTTATACTATTTATATTTTACCACTCACCAAAAAGATGTACTTTGAGTAAGATACGATTTTTTAGCATGGGTCGCGTGGTACAAATTTTATTTCTGGAATGTAGATCTTGAACTTCAGTTCGGGTTCACAATGTCTCTTTATCTATGTATTATCGTTGTCAATAAATAATAAAAATGCATCCATAAAATAAAATTATTATGCCATGTAACTTTAATTGGGTACCCACACTAAGGTAACTTATGTAAAATGAGAAAAATAAATATAATGAAGTTGTAATAGAATTACTTCTCATGGATCGGAAAAATCTTTTATTTATTAATTTTAAGTTATTTATATTTTAAGATTATTATTTATTTTTAAATGGAGGTCAACACATTAAACTTGATAACAATTAAAAATAACTTTTTAATAAATAAATAATGATTTTATTTGTAGATTTTTATTATTCAAACGGAAATAATAATATATGATTGTTTTTAATAACGCATTATAGATAACTTAGGTACCGATGTTTTCTTATTTAAATCCTCAGTAAAAAAGCTTCCGAAAAACAAGGTTTTTCACATGGTTCTTTATCCTTAAAACATGGTAAAACGGGTTTATTTTACGCATGCAACATGGGTTTTTATTTTTCAAAAATGGTATCACTATGTGTATGTTTTTGTCGAATGGATTGAATATCGAATCGAATCGAGATTGACAGTGATAATTGAGTGGTATATATAAATATCTTATGGTGATAATAAATGACTCAACAAGATAACTTTACTCTATAAATTCTAAATAACCGTGAAACGTATCGCAAATAATTGGACATTTGGCTAAATAAATTTTTTTAAAACTAATAAATACAAAAATTCGAAGTGTCAAAACACAACAATAATACTCTTTATCTACCAGCAATGTGAATCTGATCTGAATCATCGAGTGCGTGGTGACAAATAATAATATAATAACAGCGTTTGTTATTATTCATCATTAGTTCAGTTATTCAAGTGTGTCAAAATGAGGGCACTCGCCATCCTTTGTGTGATTTTATCAATTTCCAATGCTTTTGGTTACGACCGAGAGGTTTGTAAAATACCATTTCAACATCTGTAATGTCTGCTAATTTATTTATAAGTAGTCAAATAATATATAATTTTATGTTTTAGCTACATTCGGACATCAATCCACAATGTATAGACTGCAACAGCAAGAACATTAATTTTCTATATGTGAGAGGCATCGGGGAGAATGATACCATTCATAATATTTGGGATTTTACTTTTGGCAAGCCCACCATATTGTTCGCCTTGACAGAAAACAATAATACCCTTAATGTGACATGGGATGGCCATGTACCTTCGTCTGTACAGTTTGCAAATCAGCCAAAGTACAGCTTTGGAGTGATCATTGACAAGGTAAGAAAATATCTTAAGAGCATTGGCGATTTGTGGTCTTTTTACTGGGGGTTTAGAATATCAAGAGAAGATATTATATTTGTAAACCTATTTTATCTAATTTCAAATAATTATTAGCCTGAAACGCCCATACAAATTTAAAAAATCTCCCGAGATGAAATAAATGCCGCCGATGCGAATTGAACCCGCAGCCTTCTGATTGCGGTGAAAGCTGCTCTACCAATTAAACTATGTCGCCTTATTCCAAACCCGCCAAATAATTCAATATGCACTAGTATTTTTTTTATCTCGGGTGATTTTTTCAATTTAACTAATAATTATTGCTTGTAATAAATTGTTATCATTTATGCTATGCATAAAAACCTTGTGTTATATTAGTTTATCTTTAAAAATAATAATATTTGACAAGTCAAAAATATTTCACCAATAAATGAAGATATAATATATCTCGGAGTCATCTAGTGGGAAATTCAGCATTTTATTTTTAGAGATTTTTTCAATTTGTATGGGCGTTTCAGGCTAATAATTATTGCTTATAATAATTTGTTTTCCTTTGTGCTATGAATGAAAACCTAGTCTTATAGACATTAGTTTATCATTAAAAATAACACTGTATTTCGCTATTGTACAATACTAGGTATAACTAATAAGAATAACCTAAAAATCAATAAAGCCCAAGCCAAACTAAAAAGCACAACATAATGTAGCGTTCTAGCATCTCAAGACAAAATCTGTTTTAGTAGTAGATTTACAAATGCCATTAAAAGCAAACGCTTGGAGAAATGCAGGAACAAGAAAATAAAGATTTACTATAAACTACTAAAGAAAAGTAACATTTAACTAACTTGCGTCTACGTACCACAAAGTTCAGCGCCGGCGCTGGCGGTGATGGCTTGGCTAATCTCGGTGACACTCGTCAAATTCCGGAGGTCACGTGGCAACAAAAATTCTCTCTCGTGCCGCACAACGACCGTTCTGTTTTGGCGTAGGTTATAAGATTTCACCGTCAGGGTGATTGTGTTGTTTTTTTTTTTTATCTGATTTTATATCGCACAGCATGGGAATATCGGGCTGGTATTTGACCTATTTTTCGACCGCGTAGATTTTAAAGCCAGTATTTTAATGGCGCGCTGTTTATAATGTGCTAAATTTATTATAATGGAAGTTTGTCTCATAATCTCATCTTATTAATGGGGGTTCACTGTACAAACACACTTTAGAGAATACTGCTACTGGTGTGAAGTGAATTTTTTAATATTAATTACTTATTAAATAATTTGCATTATTTCTACAGATTTGGGAGTTTGATGATGTTAATAACACAGGGGCGATCAACCCCGACAACATGACCTTCACCAAGAGCTTTGACACAGAAGGAATGCGATGGGAACGGCTAGACTTGGTGGAGGAAGAGGCAGAAGTAATGGTCACAGTGAGATCTAAATCATTTTCTAACGGACGTGAAACAAAATCCGGAAACATCACCCTTAAGGTAATTATTTAGTTATTTCTACATTCCTTCAGTTAAAAAATTCCTCTCATATTTTCAAAACATCTATTTGAATTTCACATTTATTTTCGGTAATGAATGAATGCAAATCTTTGAAGCGGAAATTAAACCACTTCCCGACATTGGATCCAGCTGAAATTCGGCAGATAGACTCATTGTCGATGACAATGCATTCTATCAATTTTTGGTGGCACATACCCACAAACGGACATGTACGCATTTCTCTGAAATCGGATATCATTACAGTAGTTAATATACGAAATAAACTGGTCCTACCCAATTGCCATTAGGCGTGGTTCATAGAGTTGTCGATTCCAGTTCCTGGGTAGGAAGATTCAATACTCAGTTAAGCCAAAGATATTTTTTTCTCTCGTGTTATAAAAAAATATTTTAAAGAGATAAGAAAATATTTAAGTTTTATTATATTTTTCATAAAGTTTAATAAGTTTTTTAAGCGTTCAACAGGTACATTTTTTTTTAACTAGCCTAAAAACTTACTAGATTAGGTTATGAGAAATCCGCTACGCTAGTACCTACTTAATATGCAGGAACAAATGTCACATCGAGGGTTGAGGGTACTTTTTTTACTAACAATTTTCAATATGGCGTCACTAGAAAACGAGAAATTACGCATTAATAATTACATGTTAAATTTATACTTCCATTAGTCGCCTTAATAAATGGTAATATAAATGCCTCGTATTGCATTGAAATGTTATTATGCATGCTATTGTTTATACAGGGTTACTATGTGAACAGTCAAAATTTGATTTATTCAGAGGTCATGTTGTTTTATCAATCACCAAAATTCTGGTCACTTCCACCCATTGGTAGATAAGCCCAGGATTGTCATAAAAATAAAGTTGATAATTTTTTTACCAATTCGAAATATGTATTCTGATTTGGTGCATTATTTAATAGTGTAATATTATATGTACTTCTAAATTTCTTCCTTCGTATTTAATACAGTTAAAAAATATGAAACAATGTATCGTCGGCTGAGTACTTAATTGTTCTAACTGCAAATTTTAGGCAAATTGATTTCCACTAAGTGTTAACAACAGTTGAAAAATATCTACAAAAAATGTAAAAAACAAAGTATTTTATCAACAAAAAAATAATAATTTTATCAACAAAAATAGGTAAAAAAACAAAAGTTTTTTATCAACAAAAAAAAGTAAAAAGAACAAAAATTTTTTTTTAATAAAATACAACTTTTTAAAAATATCTTTTAAAACTAGTATTTAAAAAAAAAAAATAGTTTTACTGAGGAAGGAAACTTCCTACACAGGAACTGGAGTCGAGAACTCTATAAACTACGCCAAATGCCGATCAGATAAGACCGACATTTATTTCTTATATTAATTGCTGAAATATCATCCGATTTCAGAGAAATGCGTATGTGTACGTGATTGCCACCAAAAGTTGATAGAATGTATCGTCATCAGCATCGATTCTATCTGTCGAGTTTCACCTCGATCGCTTCTCGGTAAGTGGGTTAATTTCCGCTTCCAAGATTAGCATTCATTACCGAAAACAAAAGTGAAATTCAAATAGATTTATTTAAAAATTTAAATAAATTTTGGATACTAGAGTATTTTATTTATTTCAGTTGGATCTCTATCCCTACACATCTTACGCTTTTGAACTTCCCCACCTGATTCATTCAGCCAACTCTTCCCTCGTAGATATCATCTTGCAAAATATGACTATGTCCAAAGAATTCAACCACTCCAGATATGCCCTGGAATTGCTCTTCGTCAGTACGGAGAAGAAAAACGGATCGATCGACGTCAATATTAGGAAAGGACTAGATGATGAACACACTCCGGGAATATTTGAGGTAAATATACAATAAAGTACTTTATTAAAAAAAAAAAACCTCAAGTGGTATTACCGAAACGCGAACCGAGCCACGAATTACAGGAAAGGAACGAAGCAATTGCATGTGGCGTTTTGCGCCTTTTGCGATTGCTTCGTTCCTATCCCATAAGTTGAGGTTCAGCTCAGCAGTTCGGCTCGCGTATGTATACGTAGCATAAGACAGTGAGTTTTTGAGAGAAGAAAGTGTTCAACACAGTAAGATTTTTTCACCTCAAAAATTAACATTTTTTTAAATTGTAAACATAGTGTATTATAAAAAATCAAATATTGTTCAAAAAATACATATATAATATCAAAATAACCGAATCAAACAGATATTAATAATAATAAAAATATTTAGTAATGTTATTAATAATTTATATAATAACGCATTTTTTTTACGGACGCACGTTGTGCTTGTTAAAGCAATGAAGGTTAAACCAATGAATTCACCTATATTTCACCACTATCCCATATTTTAAGGTTTCAAATCGTTAAATTTACTAAAGCGTGAATTTTGTATGTTAGTTACCGATATCGCCCTATCTTGTACTTATCAACTGGAAATGTCTTTATTCATAGACATAAAGAAATGCAATTTTTAACATGTAAACAGATGTATTTTTAGAAAACAATTCAAAATGGCGTCTACGTGCAGACTACACAATACAAAACATTGACTAGAATATTCCATCAGAGGAACATTAGTGACGTCTTTTTGTATTCGATTAAACTTAACAAGCTAGCGACTAAACAAATTAGCTGATTACTGGAAGTTCCAAATAAATTCATAAAAATCACCAATCCACAGCTACCCAAATTTGGGTAGCTATCGCTTGAATATGATGCTATCCAATCTACAGGCAAGCATCTCACTATGTACGAGTTCCCTCTCGCAACTGAATCTGAATAACTTAGAACTTCCTATAGAATGGACGTAAGTCCAGCTACATATTTATTGTAAATATCTCAAGATAATAAATAAACTCGTAATCTCAGACGAACCGAAGTAATTATTGAAATCTTCCAATCGCTAATTAAGAAGAGAATTAACGGAACACTACATGAACTAATCTTTTTGATTGTATAGAGCAGAGATGTGATTTATTTCAAATAAATCCATTTCAAATGGAAATGCAAAATGCAAAATGGGTATTTTCCATTTTGCATTTTAAATGCTTTTCTAAAAGTCATTTTGCATTTTGCATTTTAAATGCTTTTCTCAATGCATTTTCCATTTTAAATGCTTTTTTGCAACATTCTTCCTACTATCTCCACTCATCTTTTTTTCATAAGCCCCAAATATCAGTCGGTCCTCAACCTCGCTATGAAAGATAATTTCCATTTGTCAAGTTGCTCCCTGGTAGGAGCCCTGGCAATTGAGTGATACCATTACAAAAAATACTGATTCAAATACTGAACATGGGGCCATGACGCTGTAATATTAAATGTTAGATAGCAGTTTCTATGTTTTTACGTTGGCAACATTAGTCCCGCGCAAATTTTTTGTGGTTTCATAATCTGTAGTCGTAGTATTTTTGGATTTACCATCATGTAATATGTTTGTTTTTTTTTATTTTTTGGAATAACTTTATTGAGTAAAACCTCAAATTGTAATATTTAAATATTGAAGACAATATTTTAATATGTTTGTTCTACATTGATGTACATTATTAAATGACAAAATTGTTTAAAAATTCTATAATTATTTTAATTGTTTGACCTGAGAAACCATTTTGCATTTTCAATGCATTTTGAAAATAGGTATTTTGCATTTTGCATTTGAAATGCTTTTCTAAAAACCATTTTGCATTTTGCATTTTCAAATGGAAAAGTTTTGACCCATTTCCATTTTGCATTTCAAATGGTTTTGGGTACCCATTTTGCACATCTCTGGTATAGAGTCAGTACGCCCCAGGCATATCAAGTGAATCAAGTACTGGGGTAGGTCATGTAAAGGTTCAGAACAATCAATCGGTATTTATAAATGTTCAATTCGGTATATTTTACACCCGACTGAGACAGTTGTCACTGTTTTTAAAAAAAATCATGCTTTTACCTGTCACAGGTGACATCTAGGTATTTAGGTATATAAAAACACACGTATTAGCATTCAATGTTGTGTCAAAATTTCAAAGCAATGTCCTATCTTCTCTGCTTCCCTTCATGAAGGCATTTTGAGTAGGTAGTTATTTATATAAGGCATTGTATCTCTTCCCTATTAATGATCAATAATGCTCTAAATCTCGTCTGTTTGTGCGCTTAGTTCTTCTAAACTACGCAACGGATTTTGATTGGGTTTACACTATCATTTACTATTTTAACAGTTACCTATATAACCTAGTTTTTGTTTCATCACTTTTCATGACTATTTTATATCACTTTTTGGAGGTGTGTTGAATTATCATTTTGATGACATACCAGTTCACCATCTTAAAAAGACCTATAAAAAATCCGCGATGGTATATCTCTATCTCCTAAGCAACACGGGGTATGCGTTAGCTAATATATCATAAAAAGAAACCCGTGTTTCCCTACACCCACCGGTGGTTATGGTGGTAGATAGCCTTTGGTGTCACATCGAAAGAAAGAGAGTTTGGTGGGGGGGGTGATGAAAATGTGCTTTGTTATGGGCTGCTTCAGATTATTTCAGAAAGGGCCGCCGACTGTGTCGATGAGTCTGGAAGGTTCCAGAAAGTCAATGAAGGTTCTCGAATGCTCTTGAAGGGTCTGGAAAGAAAAAGTTCAAGAAGGTTCTCTAGGTTCCAAACTGAGTGGCGGAGTGTGTCGGTGAGTCTGGAAGGTTCCAGAAAGTTCATGAAGGTTCTCGAATGCTCTAGAAGGTTCTGGAAGGAGAAAGTTCAAGAAGGTTTTAAACTGAGTGGCGGAGTGTGTCGGTGAATCTAGAAGGTTCCGGAAAGTTTGAGAATGCTTTTGAAAGTTCTGGAAGGAGCCACAGAAACGTGTGGCGGGGTACAGCTAGTTATTTCATAAGTTGTGACCAATACTATTGAATTTTATTTTATTATAGTTTAAGCAATGAGGCGTATATAATTAGTATGTTACATTATTATACAAAGCATTAAGTTCAGAGACAACATAAACACGAGTCAATGTTTACAAATACGGTCACATGAAAGCGAATCATAATTTGCACAACGATAACCAATGACACAAATACTCTATCTGCGACTCGGTTCAAAGTTCAAAGCTCATTACAATTATCTATCTAGTTTTTATTATGATTTCCTTAAAATACTTTCTAAATAATATGATTTTTATTATATGTAGCGTATTTCTTATGCAACGTTTGTTTATTAAGGTTACACATTTATTTTTTCCTTTTTATTATTATTACAACCGCTTGTTATAAAATGTGGTATTCTGTCTGGGCGGCTATTTTTTTTACTCACTTTGTGTTACTAACACAATGCAATTTTAACTATTTATATGACTCACTATTACTGACAGGATGATAATTTGGCCAAACATCAGCCAGACTTCTAGATAAACAGATTTATAGCACATAATTAGACAATTGAAATTTATTTATTTTTTTAAAGAAAGTCAAACATTCCCGGGTTACGAATAACCTGACTATATTTGAAAATCTCCTACTACCACCACAGTAAGCTGAAAATGTTGCTTGTGTTGTGATGCAGGACTTGAACACACTACAGCTGGGTGGGACCCAAACGCGATGTCAACTCGGCCACCGACCGGTCAAATGAAGATTTTTATTTTTTGATTGTGATTAATTTTTGGAATATTGTCAATTACATTGATTTTACAGGAATACAATGAATTGAAATGAAGCCGGCAAAAAAGGTAGAACTACCTTTCCTGCCCTTAAGCATCAATCGACCGAACGGGTAGAACTACCTTTCCCGGCCAAAGTGTGTTGACCATTTTTACAACATCCAAAAACTCGTATTGCAAATCTAAGTATTGTATATAATTCCTTAAGTAAGTAACACCAGTATTTAATCTAACATTTTCAGATCATGGAATTATCAACCCCGCAAACAGTTAAGAATGGAGATGGTGGATTCATCCAATTCCGGCCGGTGTCCTACACGGACGCCCTACGAGACGTTTCCACTTCCACAGAAGTCCACCTGGGTGTCCTGTCTCCTGGGGAAATTCGTAAAAACTCTACGGCTGATTTCTTCTACAGAAACTTCAATGAGGAGTTTGTCCTGCTCAAGGAAAAGACCTTTGTCTGTTTAGGTGGAAAGGGCGATGGATATTACGCCAGATCTCTCTATAATATATGGTAAGTTTGATTACGTTTGAATGCAAACGTCACTATTTGATATTAAATTATGTGTAGACATACCGCTGATAGGTTTATTTAAATTCTTCGATTGTTTCGTAAACGATGCTTGTAACAGAAAGAGCCCTTACAATGATAATCTCAGCGGCAGCGCCTTATTCCCATTACAAAGATTATTTACCATTTTTATTTTGGTACAATATTTTACATTTCATAGTACAATCCAGTAATGTTGGCCTCACTGGGTGACTTACCCATGCTGAGGCCTCCATTTTATGATACAAAAAAATATACATAATACATTTAAAGAAAATATATATTTTTTTTTTATTTATTTTTTTTATATTAACTCCACACAGGAGGCCCTGAAGAAAATAATTTCCCTCAGGGCCTATGTCATCTTTTGGGATGCTGTGTGGAGGGTATTTTTGTGGAGAGGAAGGAGTGAACATGGGTCTTGAAGAGTCCCATGTTGTAGGAGGGAGGAAACACAGAGGCCGGCAGTTCGTTCCACAGCCGAGCTGTTGAACTTAAGAACAAACCGTAGAAGCGACCCGATATATATATAATGTTGGTGAAGAAAAAAAAAAAAATAAGATTAATATAAATTTAAACTAAAAATATAGATTTAAAATTAAAATAAAACAAAAAAAGTTAAAATTGGTAAATTTATATTATATGTTGTGTGTTTCATATTGTTTTTGTGTGTTATGTGTAGGTTTTATTATTTTATGTTATGAAATTTTGGTAATATTGTCTTTTTTGATCTTTAATCCATTTTGTAATTGTGTCTGAACTTATTTTTGTTTTCCTCAATTTTATTTTTAAGTGTTAAGACTGTTGAACGCTTTTATAACATTGTATTGATAGTGTCTTTATTTATATAGTGTCTTTAATATTATTTAATTAATATTTATTTTTTTATAGCGTCTTTATTTATTTTATTATTTGCTAGTAGCTCACCACACCATTGCCACCATTTTATGGTATTTTGAACATTAAAAAATGCTCCTAGCATTCTAAAATATATTTTATTCACTTGGCAAAAGGAAATAACGTATCTTATATTGTTCTAGCTTGTCGTTTCGTCACTTGCACTTGTTTATTTTATCTGTGAAAAAGTGCATCGCAAAACTGCATGTCAAATGTCATTACTTTCGATTTTCAGTCATAGTACTGTATTTATTTACAGGAAAGCGTCATATTTATAATTCACTGGCTGAGTTCACGCAGAGTTTTCCGAAATATCATCTAAACGGTGACCTTCATCTTGTTTCGAAGAATTTTTCTAAGTCTCGGAATAATTCTTTAGATTTACATACAAATTTAATCTGCGCCGCCCGACCACTCGCCACAGACTTTCTTCTTTATATTAATAGATTTTCATGGGGAAGAATGCTTATGTAGCTGGAAAATATAATAAAACTCAAGAGAGTAAGTAGCTATCCTGAGAAACTACATAGGATAGATCAAGGCTGCCCAACCTTTTTAACAGTTGGGCGAAATTGACGATTTTGAATCACTGGCGGGCCACTGAATACCTGACGGTTCCTATTTCCATGTGGGGAGGGGGGGTTGTTACGGAACTTCGCTGAGAAAAAATTCCGCACACCCAAAAACATCATATGTGATTCCCCACAACAATTTTTCGAATTCCATGGGGGGGGGGTGGCTACAGGATTCCATTTCGGACGCAAAAAATATTATATCAAAAACCGGTGTATTTTTGTTTAAAAAGTAAGTTCAACAGGTTAGATTTTTTCGTCGCTGATTCTCGTTCTGAGTAGCCTAAATAGCGATAAATCGCCTTCGTTGGCAACACTGGTGACCGCGCGCAAGCTGCATTGTTTGTTTTACCGCGGGCCCGTGACACTTTTTCAAATTGGCGGGTTTTTTGAAAATGGTTCACGCGGGCCACTTATAATTCGTTCCGGGCCTGGGGTTGGGCAGCCTTGGGATAGATATATATACAATTTACAACATCATAATTACTCATTACCTATTTTACCCCTACATTCCAGGTCTTTCACAATGGGTTACGGATCACCGCCTCTGGAAGGATTCTCCCTGTTTGTCATCCTCATCATCTCCATCGGTCTCGGCATCCCCGTATTCCTGATGCTGCTCGGCGGAGTGTACGTCTGCATCAAACGGAGGAGAAAACTGGACAACGAGCCAGAAATTCTCATAGAAGATTGAATCTGAATTTAATTAGATGAATTTTTTATCCAAATTGTGATTCTGCACAACTGTGATTGCATTTAGTATGGCACAACCATTGAAATAGAATATTATACATTATAAAAGTCCATCCGGTATTGTATGTATAAACGTCTGACTAGACTGATAGTGTGAGGTTATGATGGAATCGGCAGTGATATTACAAACATATAGACACGTTATTGTCTCACAAAATGTGGCAAGTAACATTTCAATTATCAGTAAATTCAAATTTTTATTCACATATGACAAAGATAGACATTCATAGAATATGTATGACCGGGCAGCGTTTACGTATTTAAAAGTTGCATTGAATATTATATTCTACATCGCGGTTGTGATGAGATAACAATACGCTTATTCACTTACGCTTAGATGAATACGGAACACTATGAGATGACCTACTGCCAGCAGGTTGTCCTTACACTTACGTTCGCTATCTTATTTTCTCACTTGTTCCATCGAAATCAGAGTCAAGTTAGCCTCCATGTGGGCGTACTGCAAAGGACATGATAAATTCGTGTAAATGTCCGTTTGATAAATTCCTCTATCTTAACTGACTGCAATCTTTAGAACACAGGCGTCAGGTAAGCATACTGTCCTTGTTCTACCGGTATTACAATGGCAGATGCTTGAGATGATTGAGGAACTAGCGTCATTGGTCCCTTCGGCACCGGTGCATAGTCATACATATGTACACGGTAGTCATTTGTCACATGAGAACGGGTCGCTTCTACGACTTTTTCTCGAGTTCAACAACTCGACTGGGGAACGATTTGCTGGCCTCTGTGTTTTGTCTCCTACAACACTTCACTCCTTCCTCTCCTCGAAAAGACCCCCCACACAGCATCCCCAAAGATGACATAGGCCCTGTGGGAAATTATTTTCCTCAGCGCATCCTATGTACAGTTAAAGTTTAAAAAATTAAAAAATGGCGCTTAAAATCTTCAGGAAACTATTTAAATAAAAAAACTTATATTTTTTAATTATATATATTGTATAAGTACGTAATTTACTTGTTTTACGAACAAAATGTTATGTCATTCTTCGCACACATGACGGTAAAAACTGAAAAGACGGCAATCATCTGTTGCTCGCCACTTTGAGATCTCTACTATGTGTCTATAAGTTTTGTAATGTCATTGGATGTGGGTATGTTTTGATGGGACGACCAATCTATTCTATACCTATGGGTATGTTGTAATGTGTCTGTTTTTGCACTTCAATAGATGTGTGTAGACTAGGAACAAGCAAATTAAAAAATGTAATTTTATTTAGATGATATATATATATAAATAACTTAATCTCCACAATTTCAATGTCAGATATTAAGTTATTTCAAGAATATTTTAAAGAATTTACAACATTCAGATTAAATTGAAATTAACATGTGCATTGTATTGTAATTTGTTAACATGCTATTTTAGATTGAAATTATATTATAATTTGCTAATTGTTTTTTGGGATGTTGAGATGTTGCGCACTTCCCGCTTCTTGAACCAGCGACACAAATAACACTTTTATAATTTATACAGTGCCATTTTTTGCGTAATGTCACCTCAGTAAATCGTTTCAAGTACCAAAAAACAGCTAACATGAGACCATCGGCCTTAACAATCTTAAATATCTTTAACTAAATGACCGCGCATGCCACACACTTATTAATTATGCTATTCCTCTAGAGAAGTTTGTTGGGCGGCAGTCGCAAAAGTATGATAGGTGTTAGCAATTTGATCATTATTTTTATAAGTAAAATTTAGGACACATCTCTGAATTTATATTTGATTCTAAGGCAGCCGTCCCACGGGTCAGTAAAGAATTGACAAAAACCGAGCTCGGTATTATACCGAGAGCCCACTGATCCACATATTATTTGTATTGGGGCCTACAAATATTACAAGCGGGTCGGGGGGCAAGCGTGGCAATGCGATGTACTTTCTGTATACAGCCAGCCAGGTTTCAGTGGGCGCTTATCACATCACCGCTGATATCATGTAACAAACGTCTTATTAACATTGTTATCAATAATGTTTCTTTTGGTTAACAATATTCTACTTACTAATTCTATTTGTCATGAAAAAAATTCCACAACATCATTGTTAGTTGGTTACTGACTTGATTTACAGTAGTTTGTTATTGTTTACATGTTTACTCACCATTCGGGCGTCTTCTGGCTCTTATGTCCAGTCAAAATTTATATTAATGTATTAAATTACCTGTTACAATAGTACCCGTGATTCTGACCCACCCTTTGTCTTTTCAATTGATATTACGGACTTGAGGGACATTCCATGGTAATCACTGCACAAGCTTCCCTAACAGACCCGAATTAAACGCACTGAAGGGACATGTTAACTATACCGGTTTTCTTAACAGACTCGTCATTTATAAAAAATTATTGCAAATGTCACTGATGTAGGCACTCCACACTGTCAAACAGGGACAGGTAATTGAGTAACAGGTTGGGTGGGGGAATGCCGGAACATATGTTAGAGGGAGATGCATGCAGTTATGTCAACATGTTGGATTGCGCTTCTTCCTTCTTTAGCGAGTCAATTCGACGATGTTAATATAATGACATTCAGCATAAAGGCGGTAAAGAGAAAACAGTAATCTGCAATACCGACAGTTTACTGAACTGAAGCTACAAAATTATTATTTGATATCTGCAATGTACAGAAGCCATGCAGCATTCATTACGCAACATTTCCCGTATTCTTACAGCATTCGGTTTATGTTGTTTCTTTACCGAATCATGGGACAACGGCCTAAGATGTTTAATGTTAATGTACAGGAATAGGCTCTGTAAGTCATATAAAAAATATGTATCCAACCCAGTTTTAAATTAACATGTCGATTATGAAAAGTTGTCTTATGAAAAATATTACAATCCGTCCTTTTTTAACTGATTAAGTATCATTTCATATGTTTATACATATTTGACGTACATTGTTTCTTGGGTGCACCATCGTAAATTGTTCTACGCAATAATTATCTTCAATACAGAGTTTGCAATGTAATTAATACCTGCCTCATTCTGCCACCACGGTAAAGCATATCACAGTAAGATTTATAGAAATATTTAGTACAAACATATATTTAAAAAATATTAACTCTTCAATACTCACAAAAGTATTATTGTGATTAATTTTTGAAGTATTATGCCATATTGCATTTCCTTTTTTTTTTAGCCAGCATTATAGGGTCCATCATCAGAACTGCTGTGATGTAACTGACACTATAACGCTGTCCGAAATGTTTGCTAAAGGACGAAGTGCAACATGACATAATAACCCAAAAATGAATTTCAATAAAATCTAATCAATTTAAACCCTATGTAGTATATTTATGTAACTATCTTATGATTTAATTTTAAGTAAGGCTCAAAAGACAAATTATTATAATATGACAACATCTGTAAATAATATGAGTTTGGAGTTTGAAAGGATTGGGTGTTCAGATATGCGGGTGACTGCAATATGAAATAAAATAAATTTAATTAATGAAAAAGTATTATTTTATTTTCAATTCTTATCTGAATCCGATGTATAACCTGGAAATGAAAAATAGCAGTCGAAACGTAATACTGTTTAAAGTGATAGATGTATGAATTAAATACACTAATGTCTGGCAATGGCTATTGTTACTGTCAGGAATACAAATACATTTGCAGATAATTATCTTATCAACTCATTTAATGTAAAAAATAAATTTTATGAGACAAGTAAATTTGCCAAAACAAAAAAATTATTCAAAATCGTTTGAAATTAACATTGATTTTGTAGATTGTAAGACACATGAATACGTATTTACTAAACCTATGTCTATGATGTATACACATCATTGAAATAAAACGATTTCATGTAATGAAAATTAGATGTCGTCAATATGCTTTTGATGCAACCGTCAAAAACATTTTGCACACAAAAATAATAAAACAAAAATACTATCTATTTGGTTAGAGCAATAGAATAGTCAGTCATAAAAAAACCTTAGTCTTTCTCACATTCGCTGAGAATGGGTTCTCATCTTGAGATAGCCTGCTACAACTTTGGATGTTGGTTGCAGCAGCTCATGCCATGCTGTCCCAAATGGCCTTTCGGTCAAACTTGAAGTTCATCCAGGATTTGGCAAAGTAGTTGGTGTTGGAAGCGCAAGAATTATTATCCACTACAGCAGGCGCAGTGTAGCTCGCTTTTTCTGTCGGCTGATTAGGATAGTTACTGTTGGTGAACAGTTGTCTTTTGAAATTTCCTTTCTTATCCTTCTTCCCGGCATTGGTATTCTTCTGGTTGGAATTGTTCTTGGGCTTGTTATTAATGGACGGCTGCAATACATTGCCACCCGTCGGCTGAAAGACGTTTCCTGTCTGTTGGAAGGCATTGCTCGGCTGTTGGAACGGATTTCCCGGTTGGAAAGATCCCGCCTGTTGAAACGACTTGTTTGTTTGTTGGAAGTTATTCCCCGTCGGTTGGAAGGCATTTCCCGAGTGATGGAAGATGCTGGTTTGTTGAAACACATTGCCTGTGGGTTGAATGACCTGGCTTGTTTGTTGAAACACAGAGCTGGTGGCAGTTTGATGAAGTTCCACAATATCTTTCTGAAAAGCTTGTGTTTTGGTGTTGTTACGTGTCTTTCCCGTTGTTGCCTCTAAATCCCCCATGGACTTGTGGCGCAGTCTCTTGGAATTAGTGTTGTTCTTTTGGGTTTTTTCAGCAACCCAACGCTTCATTCTTTTGACAAACGGAAGAACCATGAAGAAAGCATTTGGACTGACTCCCATCTTTAACTTTGGGGTCATATCTTTCCGATTAGCGGGCAAATCGGCTATGGGAAACCATTCACATGCTTTGATTTCGTTACGTGTCCTGCAAGAAAAATAAAATAAAACTTTCAAAAACGATTGTTGAATAGATGGAAATTTTTTATTTTCTTATTTATTCATTCAAAAATAATTTTTGTACATTAGCTACACTTTATAGTATTATCTCACCCGCCATTCTAGGAATGCCCCTGTGTGAAGGGGTATGGCGGGTGAAGTTTACACATTGAAAATTTTCATAATATGTATAATAATTTTTATTAAATTATACAATTCAGGTGTAATTATAAATATTTTACAAGATAATTAAATTAAGAAAATTGGATAAGAGATGTATGAAGAGAGCTTAGGTGCTTAGAGTGTAGAATGTATGGGGGTTATGATTGAAATGTATTGCAGATGTAAGAATCCATAGAGTTATTTGTGTTTCGAAAGTATGTAGTTAGGTTTAATTTTTTTAGTTGATGTCGTGTGAAGTTTAGGTACATTGTAGTGTCAGTTGGTTATAATTCCGGTGGTGTGATTGTGCTGCAAGAGTGTTTTTTTTTAAATTGTATTTGTACAAGAACTGTGTTAGCATAAATTTTAGATGGAGTAGAAGTGTATTTAAGACTTTATACTCGATGAAGAGTCAAATGAAGGAATATCTTGTCAGTCGCGTGTTGATGACACATATTACCATTTTTCGTGCTTTTTGCAGAGTATCAATAATAGTTTGAGCACAGCCACCCCAAATGATGATGCAATAAGTTAATATGGATTGGCAGAGAGCATAATATACTGATTTAAGTGTTGTAGGAGTAAGGATATTTCTAAGAGTTCAAACAACATAAGATGGCTTGCTAATGCGGGGCTAATATTGTACGCATTTTTGTATGTAACTGTTTTAAAATATTAATAAATCCATAGATAGGTATGTATTCTTACCGTGGAGCAAATTTGGTACTCTGTGGAATATATCCGATAATGTACAGGCGAACAATTTGATCATGAATGGTGGATTCTATAAAATCATTTTTGTTGATACGACTTGTTATGTCAAAACCAGTTTCTTCCAGCACCTACAAAATATTTAAGCAATATTAAGAATCTGTTAGATTTTTTGCATCAATATATCTAATGGCAGCTGCAATGCGAGTTTTGCGAGGTTAATTGTACTTAAAAATCAATATTACAAAAACATTAGTAAATAAGTCGATAAACTAGTGTCAGTGCACTAATGCTACAATTACGAGGAGATGTACCAAACTCAAGAAGCCAATGTTTATCAATTTGCCGATTTATATAATTAACTGGGTAACGACGGCGACTGTCTATCCATCTGGATGGAGGAATATACCAAGTTTGCTGACGAAGCGATCAATTTTAACACAGGGCAATGGAGTCTAAATTCTGTAACATATGTTCACCCATAAGCAGGGTACTCACCTAACCGTGTAACCTGTAACGTATCTGATACTGTATCAAGTGAGTACGTAGGCACGAGCCTACTGCGAGCCGCTCGCGCGTGGAGCGCAGTATGCTCGCAGTGACCCGCCGACGGCGGTTTCACTGCGAGCACTAAAGGTGGATCCGGGAGGTCGTAGCTGGATACGCGGTTACCGTGGACGAGCCGTACCCACTTGCAGATTGATACAGTATCAGATACATTACATGCTACACTCTAGGTGAGTACCCTGCTATAGATGGCACTAGATTAGTCTATTAGGTTACCCGTAGATAGCTCCGTTAGCTGTCGAGAATAATAAGATGAGAACCTCAAGGTCGGGGTCCAGATTATTCTAACCACCTGCTAATTAAGATATGAGAGCCATTGTCAATCTATCAAAATAAAAGTACGAGTGTGAGTTTTTACAAGAGAGTTTGGGAGAAAACCCCGGAGATAAAACAAATCCTAAATTCTATTACACAATAGTGGAGTTCAGTTTCTCTCAGGGCCTATGTCATCTTTAGGGATGCTACGTGGAGGGTATTTTTGAAGAGAGGGAGGAGTGAACATGGGTCTTGAAGAGATATATGTATGTGGAATGATGATATATACAGAGTGTCCAGTAGAGGAGAGGCGTATTTATCGTACCCAGTAAAAGTATCGGGTATTTTCGTGCGATACTTGTGGCAAATCTTTAAAATACCTGGTTCCAAAATACTAAGTATTTTATACTGGGACTAAGTATTTATTACTAACAGGTATTTTTGTTTATTTTATTTTTATAGGTACTTGGATTTGAAAAATTACTATGGGGAATCACATATTGAATTTTTTTTTGTGGGGAATTTTCCTTTCACAGAAGTTCTCTAACAACCCCCCCCCCATGGATTCGAATAATTATTGGGGGAATCAATTTTACGTAGAGAATTTGTCGGGAATCTGTGGGTAGAAATTATCTGAGTACAGTTTACAAATTACTTATTATTAATTCATCCTTAGGTCGATATAAAATACTTATGAGTATTTTGTATCCCGTATTTTAACTTTCACCCAGTCTAGGGCATCCACTTGGTGTTGCATTCTTTCAGAGTCTTTGGAACCTACAGAATCTTACAGTTGCAGTCTCGAGTAAATGTTTCACATTAATAAAAAAATGATGTTATTCGGTGCATAGCTTACCTCTCTGCAAGCACAGTGCCAAGGCTCCTCGTCCTCGTTGACCTTCCCCTTGGGGAAGCCCCACGAGGCCTTGGCCCAATAGGACTGCACCAGCATGACGTGTGTCAGCTCCTCGTTCAGCAGGATGGCTCCGTAGGTAGGCACTGACTGCTTGTATTCACGCCAGTGGTCCAGGATGTTCTCCAGGTTGGGCCGATGCTTCTGGAGGAACGGTATATGCTGGAAAAACACAAATGAATGGAATTTTCAATGCTTTTATAAAACAATTAACTTATAGCGTAACATTTGTACCCGTCGAGTGCCCGCATTAGCATGGTGGCACTGGCACACAGTTTTATCTATTTATGGGTTTTTATACTTTAAAACACATTCGTAGCATATTTAAATGAATCACAATCAATCGTTTGTCAACAAAATGACCTATCAGATGTTTCATTTTACATTGCTTGAATAATGTTGCATGTAACAAATATTTAAAATTGCTGACGTCAGTGCGGCTTGTGCCTTTGAGTGGTCCAGTTATTTTGTTGTTTCCATTAGTGTATGTATTTATAGGAGAACTGCAATTTATTTTAATTTTGAAGGACATTTATTTATTCAACCGTTCGAAAAAACAATAAATAAAAAAATTTCTCATTTCTTTGAAAACATATTTCTCTGAATATAAGTAATTAATTCCAGGAAAACCACTAATTCTATTAACATACAATTTTGATTTCATTTTGTAAATCACAAGTGAGCAATTATAAAATTACAGTCAGCAAGTGCGCAAAACGCCTTTTATGCCCAGCATAAGATGAAATTTAAAGCTTAACATAATATTATTAACATATTTTTCTACTTTTTACATAATATTCAGGACTGAAACACCAAAGCATATTTATAAAAATTGAAATTTTCTAAATGTTTTCGTAATTTGAAAGAAATCAAACCAGCAGTGGACATCAGCGATTTTACCACTACACTGACAATTCCTACTTCGCAATAACGCCACTACTTTAGAGTATTTGTTAAATATAATGTTCAAAGCATACCTGATTAGTTTAGACATAAAAGTATATTCCAAATCTAACACAGAGAAAACTGTGACTGAAAGCAAGAATTTCTTAGGAATGGGAAAGTTATCTAAATGATAATGTGGAGATAAATAGCGGTTATATTACCTGGAAAATGTGTGCCGAAAACTCTTTCATGCCGCATGGGTATACTTTGGTCGTTTCATCCGTACAATAGAAGTCCAGGTAAAACCAGTGGGCTAATTCTATTTGGAAGCATATTCGAACCAAATTTGTGCGCTCCTCCTCCGGTACATTGATTATAAACCGACTGAAACAATCACGAAACACAATATTTACAGTCGGAAAGTTAGTAGCGTAAACAAACAAGAAGTAATCTATTAAACGAGGTTATTTTACTCACCTACTAAGATCATCAAGTATTTCTATTGGGATCGAATGTTGAGCCCCTTTGATGGGTCCCATGGTTTCTTGTTTATTGTCCATTTGAAAATACGGCAGGTTATTTATTTCTAAAAATGAATTGTCAACATTCGCATGTAGGTAGAGAATGCAAAATATTTTTGTTATTTTTCAACTGTTTTCTGTTTATTTTGACATGTAATGGCTTTCTGCCATTTTTTTTCCTCTATGGAATAGCATTCTGCAAACATTATTTGGCTGCCAACTTGGCATTTGTTAACCAGTAACATGGTTCTTACTTTCATATTATATAGGGTAAAAGTATTTTCTACTGTATATAAATGTAAGGAATAATAAGTTCTTCAAATGGCAGTACTCGTCAGTAGCCGAATTAAAATGGCGGCGGCTCTTACGGCCGATCAGGAGGCGGTGAGTGAAAAATTCTTTGTTTATATTTGTTTCGTCGAAGTATTCATGTGACTTTAAAAAAGCGCTCAGAATTTGCTCGCCGTCAATTTCTTTAACTTACTTCGAACTTTACCATATTTTCCATTTGATTTCATTTATAAAAACACAAAGTTTGTTGTTCCGCCTATCGTCTGGTAAATGATGACACACTGTTATCGACATAAATAGGCGTTTATATTATTTAATGTAAAACTTTATGAACTTTTTGACTGGTATTAGTACCCCGGGAAAATGTATTCCAGAAGCCGGACTAATTATATTCCAAGTTTGCAATGTTTACCAACACTGCAGTTTCTTTGTGATTTGCATTGGTTGTAAATTTATCGCACATATTCACAGGTGTGTTCTAAATAAGCAAAATAAAACACTACCGGTCTCGTATTCTTGCCAAATATGATTCATTCTTGTGTTTTGTGGTATTATTCACGACTTGTATACATTTCTACACACTAGTTGGGATCTCGTTGAAGTTTAATGTTTACGTGGGTTAGGTACGTACTTACCCACCGAATTAAATGAAATTGATGAATTTTATCATGAATTATGCATTGTTTACTGTTCTTATCTCTGTTGTGTGGTTTAAATCAATTCAGCTGTTATCTGTTGTACTTTTTTATATCAACATTCAACAGTTGATTGAGAAGTTTCCCGATGTATAAGTTTATTCGTTTCACAAAACAAGTATTTTCAATAATAACACTACGCCGTGCTCTGATCCGTAATGATGATTGCGGATGTGGCTTCACGCATAGGATAAATACATCGCTTTTCGAAGATTTAGTTTCATTTCTTGTTCGTAAACACACACGAGCTGAGCCAATATTATTTGTTTATGAATTCATGAAGAACGTTAAGGTTGCATGACCCGATGCTTTATTTTGAGATGCAATCGAATCACGTAGGTAGAATTTTCTGTGTACAAATTCGCATGCAGATTAATTTAGTAAGTAGATATTATTCGTGATGAAGTACCTAATCAAGAAAAATATTGATATAATTATATCATCAATGAAATGTGTTCTTTAAATATGTTATTACATTATCAAACAATGAATGCAAATAATCTAAATCGTGCAAATTCAGCACACTAATTTCTAATTCATTGGAAGTTAGTAAACAAAGGTAGGTGCCGACCCATTTGTGCATTTTTTCGCTGTTTGTGCAATTCATTTCCACTGTTTTTAACGACTTTTCAACATAAAATAATTATAATTTCGCATTGTTATTCGATTGAGTTTTATGACCGTCTGAAATTTCGGTAATTATTTCCCTAACCGCCTCACTTTTATACACAGTTATAGAAATTACACTTTATTTCATAGAAACAACTATTTAAATGGATAAAATAGGTTATTAGTTTAGGTTAAATGAGTAATTTATGCGTATTTAGATTGAAACAAAACTTTCGCAAGTGTCATTCCATGAAAAAAAGTCCAAAATGGTGGCAAAGGAATCGTTTTATAAGGAAAATTTTGAACATTGATTGAATAAAAATGGAATTAGAATGCATCTATCCCGACATAAATATTTTTTTCTCGTAGTAATAAAGTTGAAACGAAGTATAATTTCCATAATATGTGTATATTAAATTATTGGTAATTTTATTGTATTGGCCAAAATTGCCTACAATATCATACATTATGGCATACATCATTACTATACATTTTCGTCACATTTGTACGTACATTATTTATTGAAAAGATAATATATTTTTTCATACGAGGGATTGTGGTGGTTGGTAAGTTGGTTAGGCCAACAATGACCCTATGAAATTATTTTTCTAAATACAGGGGTTTCCAATAAGAGGTGTTATTTTGATATTCAATCGTAAAATATCAATGGTTTCGTTGCTTGTGTGGCACGTAGCGCCGTCTTGTTGAAAGTAAACGTTGTCCAGATCAATACCATCGAATTCCGGCCATAAAAAATCATTAATCATCTCTCGATAGCGCAATCCATTCACCGTAACTGTTGCTCCAGCCTCATTTTCGAAAAAGTAAGGCCCAATGACTCCGCCGGACCATAAACCTCACCAAACAGTCACACGTTGAGGATAGAGAGGCTTTTCAACAATAACTCTTGGGTTTTCCGAGCCCCAGATGCGACAATTTTGCTTGTTGACGAAGCCACCGAGGTGGAAATGGGACTCATCACTCAAGATGATTTGCATATGATTCACGCAAGTGAATTTTAATAATTTCAATGCGTTTTCAAGCGTGTATCGTTCCATTTTTATTAATGGCGTTGTTTCTACTTGTCAAATGTCAAAAAATGACAGCTTCAAAAGTAACATCTACCGAAATAGCGGGCTATTCAAAATAACACCTCTTATTGGAAAACCCTGTATATATCCCTAGGTGCTCGTTTTCTCTGTCAGGCGGAGTAGAAAAGTTCGACATATCATAGCTAGTACGATTCTCATAAGATTCATGAATGAGATGCAGTTTTATTATCAGCTGTTCGATTTCAATATTATGCGTTTACCTAAATAAACCAAAACGAAAGTTTTGATTAGAGTAATTAATTCGAGACCAGTCGAACTTGGTTATTTATTAATTCTAGTCGTGCTTTCTGTGCGAATTTTGTTGAACTCCGTCATGACTTCAAATTGATCTGCCGAAATTCTATTCAACCACAAAACATATATGCTGCTTTTCCTTTCAATATGACATATTTACTCTTTGTAATGTACATCAACTTTTGTTATACAGCCTTTATGCGTCCGACTCCATAAAGCTTATAGCTCCATAAAAAAATCCAAAACAAGAAAAAAATATGTTGACCTTTTTATTTACCACCGCAGATCCGTGAAAAATCACGGGGCAGTCTGAAGTATCAACGAGTGACAGACCAGCAACCGAAAATAGTATATTTGATGAAAATATTTTGTCGAAGGGGATTACCTGGCTATTCAGATCTGGTCACCAAGCACGGCTAAAGTCATTCAAGCAACGTTTCAATTCTGAATGGTGGTCTTATACAAGGGCGAAACTGAGAGTATATTCCACTTTGGAACTTGCCGCAAGTATACTATATATCATTTAAATTAATAAATTGTAAAATAACACAAATTAATCAAATAAAATTAACTTTGTGGATTTGAACCAGCGACCTTCGGCTTGCTAGTAAAGAACCTTACCTCTCGACCACGGAGGCCGTCAAATGTAAATGAAATAAACACAATTTATCGAAATTATCTGAAAGGTAAAAAATATTTCATCTCCTTTTATCATATAAAATTATTAATTCAAGATTTGACTGTCCTAACGCTATAAATTTGTTGTCCTCACTTCCGAAACATAGCAGATGACATAATATGTTATATTATTTCACAACAATAAGTTCGTGTTCAATTCTGAAGGAGAGAATACGTAGATTGGGCAATGAACTTGATAAATGTCGCTGATATTTCGATTTAAATTTTGACACATTCAAAGCCAAATTAGTTCAGCACTTTTTAGTCAATGTAAATAATGAATAATCATAATTTACGCATGCGCTTAAGTTTTCACAATATATATATTTTTTTTATTGTTTAACTTATAACATTGTTACATTGTACATAAAATTAGGTAATAATAGGTAATAGTGAAAAACATATGTTATTGAATTTCTACTCCAATGAAGAGTGCTAGCTCTTGAGCTTGGGGTACCACTTTTACAGAGCTTAAATTTTTTTCATATGCACCTCCCCACCCAATGATTCCATACTGAAGTAATGATTGGACTAGTGCGTAATAGACTTTTTTTTAGGTTGTTTAGCTTGAGAACATTTCTTAATCTAATGAATATATAGATACATTTTCTAATGCGCTTAACAAGTTCACATATGTGTCTGTTCCATTTCATATGTTGGTCTACAATTACACCGAGGTACTTTATTTCAGTTGTTTGGTTTAGTATGGTACATGATTTATTACAAACATCTTTGTTACATTTTTTGTTGTGTATTATTATATGAATGTTGGGGTAAGTTTTGAATTTATTTATTGTGAATGGTATATAAACTGTTTTTTTTGCGTTAATTGTAAGTAGATTTGTATCGAACCAGTTTTTTAGGATTTGAATGTCATTATTTGCATTTTCATTTACAATTTTCCAGTCATTACCCTTAATTATGATAATTGTATCATCTGCGTAAGATATAACTGTTCCACTGAGGTTTTGTTTAAAAATATCGTTTACGTACATGATAAAAAGTAATGGACCCAAAACAGTACCTTGTGGTATCCCAAAATCACTTGTGAGTGGTAGACTAGATGCGTGATTAATTTTTACAACTTGTGTTCTTTGGTGAAGATAACTTTTTAGCCAACTTAATGCTGTGTCATTAAAACCCACGATCTTTAATTTTTGTATTAGTTTGACATGAGATATGCTGTCGAAAGCTTTTTGGAGATCAACAAAAATACCAACACATTTTAATGATTTGTCTAAAGCGTCTTGTATGGTACTAGATAATTTAGCAATGGCGTCTTTTGTGCTTTTGTTTTCCATGAATCCAAACTGGTTTTCGTGAATAATATTATTAATCTTTATGAACTTAGTTATTCTTTTTTTGGCAATTTTTTCAAATATTTTTGCAATGTTTGATAGTAAAGAAATAGGGCGGTAATTGGTTGGTTCTTCCGGATTGCCGGTTTTAAATATTGGTATAATTACAGATTGTTTGTACATGGATGGAAAAACTCCGCTTTGAAAACTTGTATTGATTATATGAGTTAATGGTTTTGATACTTGTGATTTTATACATTTCAGTGTTTGTATTGTGACCCCATCAAAACCAGGGGCGGAACCTCCTTTCATACCTGTAATAATTTGTTCAATTTCTTCTGGTGTTGTTGGTTGAAATAATTCAAATTTATGCTCATTATTTACTGTAGTATTTGGGTCATTTGGGGTACCTAAGGCCTTGTTGGATTTTTTTAGCGAGGTTTTTTCCTACATTAGCAAAAAAATTGTTAAATACTCGCACATTTGCGGCTTCTAGAGGTTTATCTTTACAGCAGATTTTTGAATCATTATGGTTTACATTGTTGATTGTTTTATTTTTTAAATGTTTTTTATCGACAATTTCATTTATGATGGACCAAATCATTTTACTGTCATTTCCAGATAATTCAAGTTTTTGTTTGTAGTAGTCATCCTTTGTGTTTTTTATTAGATATGTAACGTTTTTTTTATAAGCTTTGAAATGTTTTTGTAATGTTATATTTTCCGGTTGTTTTGTATATTGTTTGTAGAGTATTTCTTTGTGTCTAATTGAGATGATTAATCCGTGAGTTATCCATGGTTTGATTGGCTTTAGTTTTGAACATGTTTTGTTAGATGTAATATTTCTACAAGCATTTATGTGAAAACTCAGTTTTTGTCAAATATTTTGCAGCATTCTTCTACATCGTTACATTGATATATTTCTTGCCATTCTTTTTCGTTACTTAATATTTTAGTGAGAGAATTTATATTAATACTATAGTTGTATTTATCACTATTATTAACGGCCGTTGTGGTTGGTAATGAGAGGTTTTGATGTTTGTAGTCATATTTAAATATACATGCAAAATGATCCGTTACGGCTGTTTTAATTACCGCAGATGATATATTTTGTATATCTTTGGTTTTTGTGAATATGTGATCGATACAAGATGGTCGTTGTCCGATAATGTTTCTGGTGTATGAATTTATACATGAAATGTAATTTAATTCTGCTAACATATTTAAATAGTTATCTTTATCGTTAGAGGAGTAGTCTTTAGCGATATTTATGTTAATATCTCCGATGAGTATTGTTTTTTTGTTTCTATGATGTTGTAATATATTTTTTAATTCTTCTATGTATGTGGTTATAGCAGAAGAGTGTGTCCGATAAATAGCAATGATATTAAATGAATAATTCATAAAATTTATCTCCAAGTTTAATAAATTGACATTATTCACCATTATTTCATTTACACTTGTGACAGCGTAAATATTTGATACAAATATGGCTACGCCGCTATTTCTGTTAATTTTATATTTTGTTGCATAGTACGAGTAACCCGGAATATTATAATTAATTTCACTCGATGAATGCGTTTCTGATAATATTATACAGTCAAGTCTATTTAATTGTTTAATAGTTATTAGAAATTCTTCGATTTTTTTTTCCAAAAATCTAACGTTCATGTGTACTATTATTAGGCTGGCTGTAGGTTTTATATCTATAAAATCGTTTGTATTATTTACCGTGTCAAAAATCATTTCGTCTATTTTATATGAATTATCTATTGCGTTTATTATAAAGTCGTTCATTTTGAGGTAGTAATAAAATTAACAATAATGTTGGCGCTGGGAATACACTTCACATTTGCAATTATAATATTACATGTGTTGGCTTGTATATTATCTAAAGATATTAGAAGAACGAGATGTGCTATGAGCAGTTCATACTGTGTGGAATTGTTTTGCCGAGTGTCGCCGGTTTTGTTCACCAATACTACTGCACACCTTCGCTTACGCTAAGGTATCCGCACTAATACATAGAACAGATTTCTGTGCGTACACGTCCCGATACCGTTCAAAGTACCCTAATTAGGTAGTACTCCGCCTACGGTCCGGCGGCCAACATAGCATATCTCGTTCTTCTAATATCTTTGATATTATCACTGCGTGTTAACACTTTGCGAGCGGGCTTTTCGTAATACTTTTTTGAAATATTGTGCATATTATTTAGGTTTTCGTTAGACTTGTAATTAATAATATGCATCATTAGTCGTAATCGATGCGATCCCTCGCAATTTTCAGCATTTTGTTTCTATAGTTGCACCTAATACTGTTGGCTGCGTGGTCCGTGGTGTTTTTATCTTCATATTTAGAATTTTGTCTGGTGCAGTTTACACATGCTGGTACTGTTTTTTCTCTTCCCGGACATTTTGAAAGGATGTGATCGCCCATGCAGTGTGGGCAAATTGGAGGGCTGGTTCGGTGTAGGCATCTTTTAGCCGTATGCATGAACATACAGCAATGAAAACATTGAGTTAATGGATCGCAATCTTCAATTTTTACTCGTTGAAACTGTATATTTAGTTTACCGAGTGCAAGGAGACTTTTTCGCATTTTGCCACTGGTTTCCATGATGTAGCTAGTGAATTGGCGCTGCTTTTCGTTTATGTTTGTGTTTTTTATCTCCGTTATAAGTGTGATTTTGTTGTCTTCACTTTCCTTGTAAACATCTTCAATTCCTTCGTTCTGGGTAATTATTCCGCAAACTATTTCGTCTTCAGTAAGATTGGATTTTAATCCTTTTATTATTATTTTTGGTCTTTTCTTTTGAATTTCATTTACCACCAAATCGGTATTCAGTTTTTTTTATTTCGGCGGTTAAGGTATTTGCATATTCCTTTTTAGGGCATGATATTATTATTTTTTCTTCTTTTGTTATGTCTTTTAATTTTTAATGTCTTTTTAAATTTTTTATTCCTCGTATATGTATAAATTTTAAGGGTTCTTTAAAGTTAGTGTGATAATAACTTAACAAGTATATTGTATTTTATTATTTTTTAATTAAAAAACTATTTTTTATAAGACTAGGATTTTTATGCATAGCATAAAGGATAACAAATTATTATAAGCAATAATTGATCGCCTGAAATATCTAAAAAAATGTATATATATATAATAAGCAGTAATTGTTGATTGAAGTACTAGTACAGATTGAATTGTTTGGCGGGTTGGGAATAATCCGACGTAGCTCAGTGGTCCAGAGCACCTGACCGGACATCAGAAGGTGCGGGTTCAATTCCCGTCGACGGCATTTATTTTTATTTATTTATTTATTTATTTAGTAAGAAACAAACAGCTTTTATATAAAATACAATGATAGATAAAAAATATACAAGTTAGCTGAAGTCAAGCCACAGAAGTTTCTTATGTTAAAGTGCATTAAAAATGAAGTTTTAGTATCTTAAAATTAATTTGGTTTTAGGAAAGGGAGAGGAAGGGGAAAATAGGAAGAGGATAGGAGATGCTCCCGATACATTCCATACTCTTATATTAATAATATATTTTTACTCGGGAGATATTTTCAATTTGTATGGATATTTCCGGCGACTAATTATTGCTTATAATACATTGTATTTTATGCTATATTTTAAAAAAATATTTTTATTTAATTGTTGTAGTGTGTTTTTTTTATTTAATTTATATACATAATTAATTATGACATTGAAATCTAATTTTTCTGCTATTATTTGCTCCGAGCTGTTTAGCAGTTAGTATAGTATTCACCGTACTAGTAACCGTGCAATAACATGTTTGTATATCGTTATCATACACATATACTACAATGCTGGCTATCCACGCCTATTCGCTGAGCCCGACGTTGATGCGTGTATGTTGTGACTGTCGTGTGTTGGGACTGTGGGGCATCTCGACGATAAAACCGGTCCAGGCCAGCCTCCAGCGGGGATAGGTAATAATATTAATAATGGTGATAACTGCGGAGTGACAGTACTCATTTCTCTCCAATTGAGATGACAATTGGCCGAGTTTAATGGTCGGGATGGGATTGGCGCTCGCTTGTTTGTTTATTTCAACAGCAATATGCCTTCATGCACACTTCGGAGTTGCGGATACTGTGAAAGACCGCCATTCCGAATCGAAACGTTGCATGAATAGGATTTACAGTGTTCGGTGACCAGATGTAAATAGCCAGGTACTCCTCAACCTCCTCTTCCCCATTCACTTCCCTTCCCCAATATCTTCAGCCTCATACTATATATATCCCAATCGGGGATGCCGTAGTCCGCCATAGACGTATGTGATTAGATGAGACACACGGAGAAAAGATTGGTGCCACAGTGGTTGGGGGTCGTATCCCCAAATCTCTATCGTCCTAAAACCACTGACTGCGGTTGATGTATGACGTATCGTGATTTATTTATTTATTTATACTGGGTTTTTACAGACGATCTCACTTACATGAGAACAATCCAGTTATAAAAACTCAGTTAATATACAAATAGGTACAACAATTACTAAAATCTACTCAGCCATAGGACACATTAATTTTCATATACCTAATATGTGTGTTGTGTGCTGCGTAAAAAAACTACACATATTTTTATTAATTTTCCGCAAATCATGCAGCTTGCTAACTAACTAACCATTACGCCATTTTCCGCAAAGTTAGGCAGTTAGGTTCGAACCCCACACGAAGTCTGTGCATGCTCTCCTTGCTTTCTTATGGTACGTATACATTTGCGAACCGAAACGCGACCCGTGACACGTATTATGGGAAAGGAATGAAGCAACAGCAAGCGGCGGTTTTTTAGTTTCTTTCCCGTAAGTTGAGGTTCGGCTCGCGTATGTATACGTAGCATAACATACTCTTCTGTTTTTTCTGATTCTTAACATGAACCGATTCAAATATCTGATGTGTTTGGTTGTACCATGTCTTCCTAGGACATCATTGACATTTCCCTTTCATTTTCCCGATATAATATACGTTCTTTATTATGTCTAAACCAACTATATTTCGTCCACCATAACACAGGGGTATTCTTAGCGTGGCGGACGATAAACATAATGTGCACATTTAAAATAAATAATGACGTATCGTCCCTTTCTGACAGATATTGCTAGTTCATGGTGGAAATTGAAATCTGACATTAGTTGCATTAACTTAAAAATGCATAGATCAGACCATTACCCTGAAGTCCTCTCCCATCTTCGGTAGAGAATTTCCTCTCCTTCAGAGAAAAATAGTTCATGCAATATAATAATATTTACATCACAGATTTCCCTTGAGAGCGAAAAAGTTTATATTAATGAAGCTAACATATGGGTAGGTGCATAATATTTGCGCAATGTAATGATCCTAAAATAGCACGTTTTGGTTGACTCACGTTTCGGGAAACGGAAATTGATTCTGGATGATTTATGATGTCAACGACTCTTTCTTCTATCAACTGTTCCTACCGCAGTAGTTCCGGTTCCGAGAGGAAGTTTAAAATAGTATTTCCGCGCGAACACCGCAGGGTCGTAAATCTATCTGGATTATAAAATATTACGCAAAAAGCAAATAAGATGAAAGCAGGGGAAAATATAGGAAAGATCACGAGGGGGTGAGAACGGTTAACCGTAGTTTGCCGTATCCAATAAAGGCATACCTCTGATAGGTCCGTTGTAACCTATTCGCCTAACCGAAATTGTGACGCTTGGGATTGTTTTACATGCGCAATTTCAACAATAACATCAACACTAAAGAAATGTGTGTCTATAATCCAGCGGGAACCGAAGACAACTTTGAGTATAAAACTGTACTAAAAACATACGTATATACATATATGATAGATACGTGCTTGGCACAGATTTAAACTTACAATATTCCTGGTTTTGTCGTTTAGGACTAATTTACACTGTCAATTTAAACCTAAAGCGGTTTTTTAATATATATTTCGAGTGTACAGAAAGATTAATACTGAACCCGAATATAAATTGAAAAAAAACGAAAAAATGTCGTTTAGGACAGTTTTACACTAGATAGGCGATATAAATATGTATAGATTATTTTTTGAGACTACGATCTTTGGACCCAAGGAGCTTCTGCCGCTAAGGATTAAAACCGAGCTAAGGAACACTGATAAATAAATAAGATTAAATAAAGACTCAGAGCTAATGATTAATTTTGCTGTGTCTGAACCACTGAACAAATAATTCTTAGAATTATTATCTATACCGATTTGAAGGAAGACGGTTGTCGTCAAAATATATAAAGACTAAGGACGGGTTGTTTCGGAGAATTTGAACAATTCATCAAATTTCAACGTTCATTTTCAAGTTCTGTGAAAGGTTTTTTCAAGTTCTGTTTTTATTTCAGTTTTGTCAAGCAACTAGCCTACAATGATATAATAACAGAATTTGAATAAGACTTTCACAGAACCCGAAAATGAACGTTGAAATCTGATGAATTGTTCAAATTCTCCAAAACAACCCGTCCTAAGTCTCCGACAGGCCAATTAAATTGATATAAAAAAGGAATTCCGATAATCTATTTCTATTTCGATAGCAGTAAGGAAAAATACGAAGTAATCCAAAATTATGTGTTTTTTGGTTTGAAAATCATCGCCTAGAAATATTGTAGATGCTCCTAATCACATGAGAAGAAAAGTTCTGAACACATCTTCTATACATCTGCTAAATCACACGAGATGAGATGCTCTGAACACATCTTCTAAATAACATGAGATGAGATGCTCTGAACTCTTCTTCTATACATCTGCTAAATCACATGAGATGAGATGCTCTGAACTCATCTTCTATACATCTGCTAAATCACATGAGATGAGATGCTCTGAACACATCTGCTAAATCACATGAGATGTGATGCTCTGAACACATCTTCTATACATATGCTAAATCACATGAGATGAGAAGCTCTGAACTGCTATAATCGATACGTTTTCCCCAATAAAAAAATAAAGTATCGGGTCTATAAAAAATGCTTTAGTGTAAAATGTCGTAATTACGACCTCTTTTTCGCACATGGTGTTATTGTATAATGTGGAAAAAAAATGTAGATTATTTTCGATTTTTTATTTTAATTTGTGCTTGAACTTCACAAAATAACCTAAAACACACTTATGATTTAAGATTTTCACGGCCAAAAGTATTTATGTTATTTGTTTTTGGGGTGTTATGCCGTGTTGCGCTAACTCCTTCTTTAGCCTAGTTAGTTAGTTAGTCTTTAGCCTTTTGGCTAAAGAAGGAGTTAGCGCAACACGGCATAACACCCCAAAAACAAATAACAAAAATAAAACACACTTATTGGCTTTTTTTGCATAAATCAAAACAGGCAGACGGACGGTGTTCAGCACACGCCAATGTTGATCGCCTTAATTCAGGCAAACGGACACGCTCAGAGAGACCAATCAAATTGGTTACCAGCCTAAGAAAGAATGTAGATATTTGACAATTTTCGATCAATTTCACTAGAAGTAAGAAACTTTTGAGCTTACTTCGGTTACGTCCACAAACACAGTTCTATCGATTTACCTCTTCAGTGGACCGCCCCCCAATGGAATGAAGATCTTAAAAGAGGGAAATATACGCGTGAGAACGACTTAAAATCCTAATGATGATTCACATTTCGATGATCCGCGATAAAAATTAATTGAATTAATTTAATACCAGCGAAATGGCATTTTTTACTACTGCAAGTTAAGTAGTATGAAGATGTCCCAGGCAAGAGAGGTTCATTATGCCGGGGAAAATAGCCGCTTTCAGGGGAGCAATTTGCTGCCTTTTTCAGGGAAGTGAAGGGAAAAGCGGAAGGCAAAGGACGACCCTTACAAAAGGAGCTCTAATGAAGGAATCGCGAAGGCTTTAATATCCTTCCTGCTTCGGGCAACAACGAGCTGTAGGCGATTTAAAAACCTAGATTAGTAAAAAAGACAATGGGAGTCGCTTATTCTCAGTTCTGTCTTCGAAAACAGCATGTCCTTTTGCAATAAATTAAAGTGTACAATTTTACCTCCGCCTAAAATCTATATCTCCTGGGAGTTTTTCTGCGTTGCATCATTGCACACAGAAATATTTATACGAAGTTCTATTCGTGAAATAGCATACATGGTTTCCGGAAGCTAGTGGTACAGGTGGGAAACTGGTAAAATTGTTTCTCCGTGTGATGTAGATTCACCGGTTTCTCGCTTGTACCTATCACAAGTTTCCGGACACCGTGTATACGACGCGCTGGCTATAGCTGCCGCATTCATGTTGCATGTCATGTTTGATCATGACCAGCATAGTGGTAGATACTTGCAGTATCGCCCCGTTGAAATACCACAATTCAGAATCCGAACGTTGCTTGAAATGGATTTTGAATAGCCAGGTACTTCCCAACCTTCTTCTTGATCATATCCATCCCTTACCCACTCCCTTAAGCCTCGCAACATACCTCAATTATTGGGAATGCCGCAGTCCCATTGGTTCTAGCGGTAGGGAGCAATTGGTAGGTACTCTTGTACGATATTCACATAAAAAGGCGAGCATTGCAGTTGGGAGATAGGTTCGACTAATGCGAAGCCTCGGCAAAATGCTTTTCGGAGCACCCTACTCCAATTACTTCACGTGCATAAGACAGGGCCAGCTTATTGTCGACTACTCTTCATGTTAATATCTTGGAAACTGTCTGTATGGCTGAGTGAAAATTGTTTTGGTTGCTCACTCCGTTAAGAAGAGTTTAGGGTTCAACTATACTATTAATAAAGCGAACGTCGCTTTCGGATGAGCAGCGTCGTCGCCCTGATTCCTGCCTCCGGATGAAGCCACCCGTCTCTTGAAACCGTTGGAAATCCCGTCGAACGCAAAACGGCTCAAGTTTATTTGCCGAGCAACATCGCACTGTATCATCCCTGATTGCAGTAATGCCACCACTCTAGCGGCACTTCTCCTTTTATAGCCCTAAAGGGTATATGTGCAACTTTTTTTTTTAACTTCCCGTACTCTGAAAATTTGTATCGTTAATGAAATGAAACTATTGTGTGATAAGAGGTCGTTAAATGTAATTTTAATTGATATCAATATTAGTATTGGCTCGGGGAAACTTACGCTTGAAACTTAGTTTCGAAGATGTGCGATTTTTGTGACGCCGGGTGTATTATCAATGTAACATTGAATATAGCATATATGTTCTTTGGACCAACAGCCAAGGATAAAACCGTTCTACCATGGAGTTCTTCAATAGATTAACGAATACAATAAATTATGAATGCAGATCAATTTGATTAAAGTCAAGGCTACAAATGTGAAATCCATTCAGAGATTTCACATGGTTACCAAACCAAATTTACCAAACATGTTTAACTTTAGTTCCTAAATTATTATTTATTTAACCATGTTCTTTACGACTGCTGATATAGACGTATTTAACCCGGCGTTATTGAGGTGGAAAAAAAACCGACCGTTGGTGAGGTGGGATTTAAGGAACCCCATAACTTACTTGTACTCAACTCCTCAGGCTAATTTGTTCGGTTTTGGGAACAAACAGCTTAGAGTCAATTTGTTCGCTTTTAGGAACAGCTCGTATAAAAATCGTTTTGTCTCCTTTGCCGTCATAGTTACAAATATGAACTAAACGGCGTTAGAAGGAGAAAACATCAAGCTTTATGTATGAATAAATGAAAGTTAACCACAGAATAATTAAAATGTACACCTCTATGAAACCAAAAAATGTGCGAAACTTTCTGATTTTTTATTAATTATTTTTATATGAAACGACAAAAATGTGAGGTGGCAGTAATGTTTATAATACATTTGTCTGATTTTTCTTTGTTTTTTGCGTTAGTAATTTAGGTTCAGTGTTTAGATGAGTAAACGAAAGTTGAGCTATTTTTAAAACTTTAAAAATTTTACTATTTTATAAATGATATTTTTATTTTTAATAATAATATTTGATAGCGTATTTCAGCACATTTCAAAAACAATTTTTGGTTTTCGGATACGTTCAGAAATATTCCATTTTTTTGATTTTATTGTGAGGCGAAAATACACAAAAATTCTTCGACTTTCTGACAGCGTCTTTAAAAAGGAAATTCGGCAACTTTTCGGTTAAATATCCAAATAAGTTGGACATCGTTAATAAATAAACAGTAAATAACAACAAAGCTTTTAAACTGCACGTTAAAAAACACACTGAAAATATAAACAAAATACTTAGGCATATTGCATTAAAAATAAAGAACAAAATGACACATCCCCCATACACATGCCTAGCTTTATCATGGTGGTACATCTTATGTATAATATTAAGTGAAATCTCTAAATAGTATAATACAAAGTCACTATCCGCGTCTGTCTGTTTGTACGCTTAGTTCTAAATTATGCAACGGAGTTTGATAGGTTTTCACTATCATGTAGAGAATTTCCCCCGAAAGGTTTACATGTAAAATACATGGATTGTACTTATTGAAAGTAGATAAAAGTCGAGCAACGCCGGGTACACATCAGCTAGTAATTACTATATTTCTGTAAATTACGCAACATTATTACAGCGCCCTTGAGGTGATTTTGCACAAAAACGGCGCTATAAAAATCATCCAAATATTATTATTTTTAAAAATCTTTTATCAGTTCAAGTACAACGAAGAGTATATATTTCAGTCTAAGAAGATTTAAATAATGCATTCGAATAGATATTTCGTTCAAATTGACATATTCGTCGTGTTCACTTGGCGGCCATCTTTAATCTCCATTACTAATGATTTGACGTAATATTATGGAAATCATAGACATATGAATATTAGTAGACCTGCCCTAAGTGATTAAAGGCGTATTATTCCCCACTCCCCATACCGGTTCCATTGGAGCCGGCTGGGCTCGCGTATGGCCTCAAGTGAATTTAGAAAACGTGACGTCATCATTCTTGTGCGAACTATGGTCGAGGCATCATCGGTTCATTTTACGAAATAACACGGCAAAATGTTGACTTGTGCTATGAAAAATAGATGTGAAAAAGAGAATAAACCCAATTGTCGTATTACATTCCATATATAAGCATTAATTTACTTTATTTTAAGCATATTCACATCGTATAATATAGATCAGTTGTAGAAACATATACTATCACATCGAGAAACGTCTGGACGCGAAACACAAAGCTGGTTGGTTGCTGGGAAGTAAATTATGAACATTTATAAAAGTGTCTTAACTAAATACTTAAACGAAATATTCGACTCTCAAAATAGAAGAAATTTATTTTGCCGAATTTGGACTTCGCAAATTTGTTCATAACGTGGCGAGTAATTTGCGCTCCCATGTAAAAATGTCTATTCATTCATAATCAGATTTTACTTTTAAGAACTAAATGGTGATATTATAATGCGAGATGCCTATTTACTGTCAGATTGATTTATTGACGAATCACAGTCAGCTTTCCTCCCTGCGTCCCGCAACTTTTGTTTTAACCCCTTGTCCTTAATTTCTCGTCTATTAATATTCATATGTCTGTGATGGAAATACATTTTTATGTTAGTTTCTTTCATATTTAGAGACCTAAATTAATACCTACAACCTAGAGTTCACAGTGAAATACGCTCCATATTAAAATTACATAAACAGTAAGGATTTGCAAGTAAATACAAACAAAAAGTGTTAAATACTTTATATTACTTGGTGTTTTCAAAAATCAGTCAGTTATATTTCTTAAATATATTGTGTGCTGAGCAGTATCGTGTTTTAAAAATATCAAATAAAAACATTTCTGAAATCATAAACATACAGAACGCGCATGCGCAAAAAATAAGTTTGTCATTGGTTGCAAGTGTCGTCATTTTCTCGCTATTGGCTAATAGTGTCATCATTTTTAAATCGTGCCTAACTGATTGCGGGAAATAGGCGCTAGTATCAATTTTTCAAAGAATAGTGTAAACATCGTCTTAACTCTTATAAAACATGGATCTAAACGAAAACTCGCTCAACTACATGACAAAGGCAAAAGATCTACTTAGTTCCCTTATCAAAATTATAAATGACCCGGGTAACAAATTCACAAAGGAACAAATGGGAAAAATAACACCTTTAACAACGGAACTCTTGGGAACAACAGGATTAATGGCCGTCCGGATGGGTATTCTCGAAGGAGAATTATCGACCTTAAAAAGTGCAGCTCTTACTCAATCTACTGATACTAACCCCACAAATCCTCCACCTAATATTTGTGAAGTATTAACCGAAATTGAAGAGAGGAAGCTTCGTGCTAAAAACATAATTCTCTTCAATGTCCCGGAGAGTACGTCAGATCTAACATCTATAAATATTTCCGATGATGTTAAAAAAGTTACTACGGCCCTGAAAAATATTGATATTACCATTAATACTCAAGACATTAAAATGTACAGGTTGGGAACGAAGAAAATTTCAAACAAATGTAGACCAATCAAGATAGAACTCAATGAGGAGCATTTAGCCCGGACAATCTTAATTAATAACAAAAAATTCAAAGATGGTGTTAAAGCCGGCAACGATCAGACGAGTCAGCAAAGAAAACAACTTATGATGCTTCGGGACGAACTGGAAACTAGAAAGAAAAATGGCGAACCAAATTTAACTATAAAATATATTAATAACCTCCCCAAAATTATCGATGTTTTGCCAAAAAACTCAAACTAAATAAATGTAACCTGTACTATCAGAATATCAGAAATGTTATGGAATTAAGCACGAAAGTGGTTGATGTGAAATTACAGAGGCCAGTTAATAAACATAAATCGGGATCATGCTGCATCTACTACCAAAATATCAGGGGTATCAAATCAAAACTCGGCAAATTCAAAGTTACAGCTCCTACCATCACACAAGACGTCATCGTACTCACCGAAACCTGGTTGGAACCTTCCATTCATTCAGCGGAGCTCGGATTACCGAATCACAACATATACCGAATGGACCGGAGTCATAATACTAGTGCCAAATCAAGAGGAGGGGGCGTCTTAATAGCAGTGAATAAAAGCACTAACTCTAAATTAATTAAACATAAAAATTATGATGTTGAGCAAATATTTGTACTATTAAGCGGAAAATCATGTAAAACTATTATTGGCAGTGTATATATTCCTCCCAACTCGGACTTGTCGATATACAAAAATCACTGTGAGGACGTCGAGTGTGTAAAAACAAAATATCCAACACACAAAATAATTGTCTGTGTTGATTACAACCTTCCTAATTGTAAGTTTAATGATCCTAATTACTCGCCAATTTCTGATTGTGAAAGGGATATTCTGGATATGTGTTCTTATTTAAATCTTTCTCAATTTAATAACGTACCCAATGTTAACAATCGCATTCTCGATTTGATATTTTCAAATGAAGATAATGTAAATGTATACGAATCTCCTGAGTTCATTGTCCCTATAGATAAACACCATCCTACACTTATAATTTCTATACCTTACACTGGAAATGATAATCTTAAAATCTCAAGAATTTGTTATAATTTTAAAAACGCAGATTACAATAAAGTTAATGAGGTACTGTCTAACATTGACTGGACATGTCTAAATGACGGTGATATTTATTACAATACTGACTATTTTTACTCGCAACTCAATAATGTAATTTCAAATAATATTCCTCTTACCCAACATAAAGAATCAACGCATCCAATATGGTTCACTAAAGAATTAATTCACTTGATAAATTTAAAAAAAGAATCTCATAAAATCTATAAAGAACATAGATCTGTACCTAATTATATTAAATTTAAAAGTGTCAGGAAAGCTTGCAAAAATTTGTCTAAAAATAGTTATAAAAATTATATAATGGAAGTGGAAAATACTATAAATCATGATGTAAAACATTTCTGGAAACACGTAAAGTCTATGAAAAAAAATGAAGTCGGGATCCCCGGAACTATGAATCATAAACAGAGGAGTTCTGGCAACATAAAAGAAATTGTTGACATGTTTGCCGATTTATTTAAAGATGTGTTTGAACCTAACATTTCAGATGAACAAATTCCGGAATTTAATTCTGATATAAACTTGCAATTATCAAATATTAATATTAACATCACCGACATTACAAATTACCTTAAAACACTTGAACCAAAATTAAGTTCCGGGCCGGATCAAATTCCACCCATCTTGATTAAAAACTGTGCAGACAGCTTATCCATTCCGTTGTTCATATTATTTAATAAGTCTCTGTCAACGGGAAATTTCCCAAAACTTTGGAAAAAAAGTTACTTAACTCCAATATTTAAATGCGGGGATAAATCTGCAATTGAAAATTATCGTCCAATTTGTATCCAATCATCAATACCCAAGATTTTTGAAAAATTAATTCTTCTTGAGATAAACCCCAGCGTGAAATCCATCATTACAACTTGCCAACATGTTTTTTTTTCAAACAGATCAACCTTAACCAATCTATCCCTGTACGAAAATTATATAACAAATGCACTTGCTAATAGACAACAAGTCGATTCTATATATACTGATTTCAGCAAAGCGTTTGATAAGGTTTGCCATAAAATTCTTGTTAGCAAACTGGCGAAAATTGGCATAACCGGTAACGTACTATCCTGGTTTAAGAATTATCTGTCTAATCGAGAGCTTACTGTCTGCATTAAAGGTCAACTGTCCTACACTTTTACAGCTACAAGCGGTGTGCCCCAGGGATCACATCTAGGACCCATTCTTTTCAACATATTTATAAATGACGTTACAAATGTATTTAAACGTGTCTTTATTTTGATGTTCGCAGATGATATGAAAATTTACCGAATTATTGACAATATTAATGACTGCTTATTATTACAATCAAATCTCATTAGATTTTCTGATTGGTGTATCCTAAATAAGTTAACCCTCAATGTAAAAAAGTGTCAAGTCATGAATTTTTATAGGAAGAAAAACCCATTGATTTTCACATACTGTATGAATGATCAAGTCTTAGTATCTGTACCCGAAATAAAAGACCTGGGGATAATATTTGACACCAAATTAACATTTATCTCCCACATTAACAATATAACCACTAAAGCGATGCAAATGTTGGGTTTCATATTAAGAACTGCAAAAGATTTCAAAAATTTAAAAACTTTAAAAATATTATATTCATCCATTGTCAGAAGCCATTTAGAATTCAACTCAACCATTTGGAATCCATTTTACAATATTCATGAAAAATCTATCGAGCGAATCCAACATAAATTTTTACGTAACATAAATTATAGATTAGGTATTCCTATTGAAAACATTAACTACACCTCACTGTTGAAAGTCATGGGCCTAGCCACATTAAAAGAAAGAAGAATATGTTCTGATCTCTTTTTTCTTTATAAAATTGTTAATAACATGTTTGACTCCCCTGAACTCCTTAGGTTGATCGACTTTCATGTGCCTAGTAGAACGGTTCGTCAGAAGGTACCTTACCATTGTAACATTGCAGGTACCATAGCAGAAATAAATTCAGTAATGAACCGACTACACAGTGCAGGGAATAAATATTGCGTGAACACTAACGGTACTGAATGTCTATCAGCCTATAAACACATTATTATTAAATCTGTATGTCAAATATGAACTTTGCAAACATTAAACGGATTATGTGCGAACTATTTCCACTACTCTACAAATTACGTTTAAATAAATAAATATTATAATACTTAGTTTAATATAACTTAATATTATGGTACTTTGTTTAATATTATAATACTTGACTGAATATTGTAATACTTAATTTAATATTATAATACTTGGTTTAATATTGTGGTACTTGACTTAATATTGTGATACTTGGTTTAATATTATAATACTTAACTAAATGTTTTTCTATTAGACTTTTTGTCGTTTCTTATCCTAATCTTGCGTAATAGAGATTGTTAATTAGAGTTACATAGTTTATAGGCTAATGTGAACAACAATTTCATCCTTTTTTATTCAATTGTTTTGGAGGATATTGGCAGATCATATATTTTTATTTCATTTACTTAAATTTCATGTTACCTACGTTTCATAAACTCTTGTTTCATGTTACCTATATTTTGTTAACCTATGCATTGTTCAATCTTATATTTTATATAATCTGTATATTCTTATATATTATGTAAACTCTTTATTGTTATTGTATTTAAAAAACATAATAGCATTGTATGTAAAAGCCCTATGGGCGTTTAAATAAAATAAATAAATATTTTATCTAACCCAGACTAAGAACCTAATTAAAGTTCTTAGTTTGAGTTTTATTTTAAAAAATCCTAAATAACTATGTTTATATATCAAAGCGTGGCGCGAACAAAATACCTTAATAATAATATAATAACAATTATTTTTATTCCAGGATCTAGGGAGGTTAGTGCAATCCCTAGCAACCTCCCCGACAAAATGCATTAAAAAATTACTCAGCTTTATGTTAACTTTACTTCCCGGTTTCGCTCGAGTTACAACATATTTTTTAAAAACATATTTCCAATATGTAAACAATTTGAAATATATTTTTTTTAACATTTAAATGCACCTTTCAAAGCTCCGTAGCTCATCACGGAAGTGATATTATGAGCTGATAATGGTTGGGTCGTCCTAAAATCAGACAAATCTAGGCGGAAAACTGAAAATTTCAGGATTCCAGAGCTCACCGTTCGAGACTTACTACTTCAGTTACTACTATTAAAATAAACACTCTAATTTTAAAATTGTTTCTCAAAACGTGACAAAACATATGTAATGACGAAATCCGAAAATATTAGGATTTTTATGAACACGTGTTCCGACATCTATCTTATATATTCATATTTTACTCAAAGTTTATCAGGAAACCTATTTATTCATTCATTCGTTAATGGGTCTGCAATCTCGTTTTCAACCGGATTACCAATCATTTGAAAAGATTAAAAAAAAAATTAAGACGTTACTTGGACTAAGGTTTTTGTTTAAAAAAAACTTTCCTTTCAGTATCATTTTTCAGAGTTGATTGTTTAGCTATCTCCATTGATAAACATATTCAGAATTATCCAGAACGCTTACTCTGTGGGAATTGTATACAAATCAGTTTTTTTTTTTACTTTACCGTTTGCCAATTCACTTTCAAAGTGGTGGGCGCATTATTCATTGTTTAATTTTTTCACTGAAACAAACATTTGCATTGTTTCATTACCGTAATTTCACACATCTACGGTCTCAAACACCGATACTAAAAAACCGCACTAAAACACCGATATCTAATGAAGCGAATAAATTTGTGAGCCGAAACGCGAAACGAGCCACGAATTGCGGGAAAGGAACGGAGCAACTGCAATCGGCGTTTCGCACCATTTACGGTTGCTTCGTTCCTTTCCTATAAGTTGAAGTTCTTTCCCGTATATATACGTAGCATTATGACGCGAATGCATCTGCGAGCCGAGCCTCGAATTAAGGGAAAGAAACGAAGCAACAGCAAACTTTCCTATAATTTTGTCCTGTTTATACGTAGCATAATTGATTGCAATGTTTAGAACACAGGCGTCTTGTATCCTTGGTAACGCTGTCCTTGTTCTTCCGATGTTTCAGTTGTCAAAGGAAGATACTCCGAGGAACTAGCGTCATTTATCCGCGCCCAACATTTGTCACATGATAACGGGTCGTCCAAGGTTCCTTCTTTTTCTCAAAAAGAACCACCGCTCTGTGTTTCTCCTTCAACAGTGTCTCCGTTGAAACTCTCAAGGAAGTCACTTTGTTTTTACTTAACGCAGTGCATAATCAGCTTCTAACTTTATCTCACAATTATTTATTTATTTGTTTACTAAAGAACCATGTCAAATTACAACACATTACATATTACATAAGGTTAATACAAGAAGAAATGTAACAATACAGGATAATTAAAGTAAATTACTGCTATGACAAATATAGGACACATAAACAATAAAGATAATGTCAAGTCAAGTCAGGAACAAGGTTTTGATGGAGTTCGCAACTTCTGCTACATCAATATAAAATATTACTTGCGTAATGACTGACAAAATCATCAAGGCTTACACCAAAAAATTTAAGGTCCTGACTTGAGTTGTCAAGTCTTGCCATCTGGACATTGGTGAATTTCATCCATAATTTGTGGAGTGTTGATTGAGGAAAAGCAAATCATTATTTCTGAGTCTACAGAAAAGGATTTGTTGATTATTATGATCCTTCGATTTTCCAAAGGAACATACGTTGTGTACTTGACACAATAATTATAGTCCAAAGTTAAAGAAAATATATATTTCAACTATTATAATACAGAATGGTTTTTAATATATTTTTCAAATCTTCCGCAGATAATCAGCAAAGGAAATTTATGTTTTAGAAGTTATAACAACAACAACAAAAAATTGAGTGTTTTTGTGTCGTGGTTGTGAAATTATTAAGAATTTCGTACTATTATTTGGAATTTCGAAAAGCATTCACGATTTCGCTCAGCAAAAGGTCACAGAAGAGCAGCATCTAGGAAATACCGATTTTAATGTCAAGCCAATACGATCCTTGAAATTATGGGACCTATCCATTTTACAGTGGAGTCTGTCCGCATTCACCGATTTTACCTTTTTTAGTTCTTGAAATTAAAGTGCGCAGAATTCTACACTGTAAACTACTCTAGAATATTAGTAGCACTAAAGAGTTCAATTCATAGAAGTGTTGTGTAATCTTTTCTCTTACTCCTGTGTTGATATTGACCAAACATTTTTAATATCGAAAACGATACAAACAATATACAGTCTCACTTATAATGGTTCGCTAATAGGACGCTGTAGCGTTGGTATAGCTATACGAGGAAGAGGGCAGTTTACTGCTCAGGTTAAAATCGTTACTCATATTAATATTCATGCCAGATTTTTTTAGACTTACATCACTTTGTTCCAAACCTCAAAAACATAGTCATTTTCGCATTTCGTGTTTTGTTGCTAACTTCACTTTCTTCAGATATCATAAATAATGACATTTGTGATGTCATTCACCCGGTCTGTTTTTATTTTCATCCAAATCCTGCCAATACGATTGTGCGTCCCGTATTTGGTAAATCGATATTTCAATTTAAATTATCCCTCCGATAGTGCTGCAAATGGGTATTACTGCTTTTTTAGATTTTCAATGTGACAGATCGGTATTTGTCAAACTTTGCGAAACAACGTCAATAAATTCGGACATTTTCCTTTATTGCAGGCCAAAGATATTAGAAGAACGAGATATGCTATGTTGGCCGCCGGACCGTAGGCGAAGTATTACCTAATTAGGGTACTTTGAATACTATCGGGACGTGTACGCACAGAAATCTGTTGTATGTATTAGTGCCAATTGAAACGATACGTCCTTAGCGTAAGCGAAGGTGTGCAGTAGTATTGGTAAACAAAACCGGCGACACTGGGCAAAACAATTCCACACAGTATGAACTGCTCATAGCACATCTCGTTCTTCTAATATCTTTGTTGCAGGCGCTATCCTGACGATATACTAAGGGTCAGCCGATCTTGACGTATTTATATCTGACAGCTGTTAATGCGACCGGTATACGCATCCGCAGCGATTATGAGTAAGACGGTGAGGGAATACACGAAGACACTGCAAAAAAGCGCATAACTTTTGCATGATGATTTCGTCTCTCACCCTGCATGCCGCTTGAAGTCCCGAAAACCCTTCTGGATGGAAGGAGAAAGGCTCATCCGGATCGCTCTCACTCCAGAAGCTAGGTTAATACTTGAGTGTCAATCGGCTGACAGGAGAAATGCTCATCTCGTACAATACCCTGCTGGGAGACGGCCTAGATTCTCAATACCCTCCGTCCGTCCGTCCTCCGTCAATGAGATAAGGTGCTCCCACAGCCGTGCCCACATGATGCATAGGTAAGGTCTTGCAAAGACTTCGATATGTGAATGCGGTGCGGTGCAGACCAATGCTCGCTCCATTCATTCCCCACAGGGCGATGCCTAGACTCTCTTGCAGACCTAAATGTCCCCCTCTGACTTAGAATGCCCGCTGCATTCATTCATCACAGCGATGCCTCGACTGGCTCGCAAACCTAAGTGTCCCCTCTGACCCACCCACCAAACGAAAGTAGAAGGATATCAAAATAATTATCTTTTGTACAGATAATATTTCTTCCAAATTTTAATGGATTAAATTTCTATGGATTATTTGTACAGTGACTAGAAGTTACTAATTAGTACCCGGTTTCGTCCAAGTTTTTTCTTATAACTTTTAAACAGAACGGGCTATGCACGGTGTCCGGAAACTTGTGGTACAAGCAGGAAACTGGTGATTAAAAACTTTTGGAGCCGGGTCCTCACTTCGACGCATTTATACCACGTAACGATCGTTTTTTTTTTTCATATTTTACCTTAAAATTTAAAAAAACGAAACTTCACTTCCAAAAAAAATACTCTTTAAAATCGACTCCAATTGTGATGTCGATTCACCAGTTTCCCACTTTACTACACGTTACCATAATTTACCACTAGTTTCCGGACACCATGTATAAGTTATATCTTTTCGAAAAGTTATTTCGAAACTCCGCAGATCGTGATGAAAAAATGACGCTTCGAAAATTGTTACTCGATCAAAAAAACGTACTGAAACATCCGTGCTATTTTCATAAGATCAGAGCTCACCCTTCAAGAGTTTGATGAGGTGATTGAGGCCAACAATTTTATATCTAATTTACGCTTCCTTCTCCTTGTTGAGCTAACGTTTCGAACAGCCTTGCGGTCATCATCAGTGCAGATGTTACATCTAAAAAACAAACATGAGAAACTTTGCCTGTTTACTCCGTTGAGTGTAATTCAATTTCCGTGCGTTTTTAATTCAGCACCTGATTCCATTGTTCCCCGTTGCATTATCCGGGCCCAGCCGGCGTGAAGGTGTCGGTTGCACGGGGCGGTGCGCGCTGGGGGCGGTGCGCGTTGAGGGAGGTGTGAGTATTGTGACGGTGGAAGACGAAGGTGTTAAAGGGAGGTGGCAGAATGAGGATTAGCCGGTGTTAGCTGTAACTGCCAGATATCACGGCACGGTTATTTCACGGAACGGTGGACACGGGCTATTGCGCGTAAGCTTATGTGTTAATAGGCCTCTAAAAACTTGTTGTCCTGCCGCTGAGAGCTCCGTTGTGTCATGTCTTTCTGGTATCTGTACGTAACCAACTAACCATCCCGCCGTTTCCCGCAGGGGTGGGCAGAGAGGATGGACTGCCAAACAACTCGATCTTTGCGCACTCTTCTTGCTTCATTCATATTCGTACATCGTATCGTACATATCCATCTGTTATTTAGACACTTGACATGGCCGGCCATAGCCATGTCTTCATATAATCCAGGCCTCTTCAAGACCTACATTAATAAATCCCCCCCTTTCCTACAGCCCCTGCCTTAAACCGCCTCACAACGCTGCCCAAACGGGTGACGACATAGTTCCCCTGTTTTATTTACACTGTACAGACATGGGCGCTCTTGTGAGGTGTCACGTAAAAAATAATGAAAACATATTTGGTTCACTTACCTACATGCCCAAACCATCTAAGCGTCCCTTTAATAATTTTACTATTTGTCAAGTAACGTTTCGATTCCGAATAGTGGTTTTCTGATAGCATCTACCTAAGAATAACACAAGAAGTGGCTTGTGGACGTGTCTCCTGATCCAAATATTCGCTTAATCGAGGCTTAAATTACCAATACAAAACTGTGTTTACGAAATTCCAATCGGATGGAGATCTACAATGTCAGGCGAGTGGAAGTGGGACGGAGCGCGGAAGGTACTTTGAGCGTTATTCTTAATTCTATGATCTCCCATATTATATTCAACAATTATTAATTGAAGTAATTATTCCAAGAATCACATGACAAGAAAGATTTTTGTATTGTTTGCGACCCTTCGTCCTATCTGCCCACCCATGGGAGAAACGTCCTGTTAGTTAGCTTCCACTTAATCCGTCGGTTAATTATTCTCTTCCTAGAAACAAGGATTCCATCGACCGATACTCATTAGAATTTACGAAGAACTTGGCACCAAAATACCCGGTATTATGCAATGAGTCAAGCCCGTGAGTGGAATTTACATTTCAAATAATGATTTAGTCGTAATGTTTTTTTATTTTGTCGCATGTAACATTCACTTGTTGCTTACGTGACTACCTTTTTAATTTTACATCACACGATGATTCGACTACCGGTAGCCAGAGAGACTATGGCACTCCTAATTATGTCATAAATAAATTTAGTTAGTTGCCAACCTCCTCACTCTATTGATAAAACAAAACGCCTATTTTTTCCATACGTAAACCTAATCTCAAAACCGTAATGTTTAGTGGTCCAGAGCACCTGACCGGACATCAGAAGGTGCGGATTCAATTCCCGTCGGCGGCATTTATTTTTACTCGCGAGATATTTTCAATTTGTATTGATATTTTAGGCGACTAATTATTGCTTATAATAATTTGTTATCCTTTGTGCTATGCATAAAACGTTTTCTTATAAACGTTAATTTATCATTAAAAAATAATGACGAATTAGTAACTTCCCGAAGGATCCCTCTAGAAACATTTAGATTAAATAAAAAGAAAAACATAAAAACAGCTTAGTGAAAATAACATAGAGAAATCTTACACACATCAGGGGTAGATGGTACGTAATTAACAATTTGATTTAATTGCCTCCAATATGCATTTAGTTAACTGAACTAAGGACAAATGGAAAATATCGACGTCTAAAAATATATAATTGCATTTTGTGCATGCCCTTCTGAAAAATGAATGTTGTGTAGTTAGTTTTTGAGTGTGGGATGTGGAATAGTTTGTTTGGCCGTGTGTTTCAAACGGTACAGTGGAAATAAATATTTTCCAGAAGGTAGTCGTTGTCAACAGCGTTGTGGATAATTTAATATAAAAAAAAATTGTCGTATATATTTCTTCTAATGTTGATAGTTTGTGGAATGCTAATGAGTCTTTTAAATGTTGGGGTGGTCGGAAGGATTAAAGTGTTTTAGACGCCTGTCCCGGTAAGAGATCCTGGGTTCAATTCCTAGTTGTGACTTGGTATCTTTTTTATTTTTCTGTGTCTTGTTCTGTTTCATGTTTCGTTTAGATTTATTAGCATTATCTACATCTTCAATGATATATTAACATTTTTGTTTATATAGATAATTATTGTGTTTAATTTTGTCTTAGTGACAGAATATTGATCCGTTTTTAAATAGCTTTAAACTGGCTGTCATCTCCGCGACTTGGCGACGGAAATAGATTTAAATATAATAATTCTTCGAAGGGAATTGTATGCCACTCTCTCCTTATTGAGATATTTACATATTTGTTACATCAGCAATCTTCCGTTGCCTTGTAATGGGAAATGGGATGCTGTTAAATCATGTTGTACAAAATGCTTTCACGATTAAATTTATTGCCTTCCTTAATCATTGGGAGTGTTTTATGTTATTATGAATTATCGTTTATGTTATGTAATAAAATAATATGCAATGTAAATAAAAATGATTAAAATATTTCGAACCAAATTTTTACCTACAGGGTTTTCCAATAAGAGGTGTTATTTTGATATTCAATCGTAAAATATCAATGGTTTCGTTGCTTGTGTGGCACGTAGCGCCGTCTTGTTGAAAGTAAACGTTGTCCAGATCAATACCATCCAATTCCGGCCATAAAAAATCATTAATCATCTCTCGATAGCGCAATCCATTCACCGTAACTGTTGCTCCAGCCTCATTTTCGAAAAAGTAAGGTCCAATGACTCCGCCGGACCATAAACCGCACCAAACAGTCACACGTTGAGGATAGAGAGGCTTTTCAACAATAACTCTTGGGTTTTCCGAGCCCCAGATGCGACAATTTTGCTTGTTGACGAAGCCACCGAGGTGGAAATGGGCCTCATCACTCAAGATGATTTGCATTTGATTCATTCAAGTGAATTTTAATAATTTCAATGCGTTGTTGAAGCGTGTATCGTTCCATTTTTATTAATGGCGTAGTTTCTACTTGTCAAATGTCAAAAAATGACAGCTTCAAAAGTAACATCTACCGAAATAGCGAGCTATTCAAAATAACACCTCTTATTGGAAAACCCTGTACATAGAGAAAATTGTTGATCTCTAATTTCGTGATCTACACGAATGAGTATTGCTAATTTATTATGAATCTCTTCAATTTATTAATAATCCGGATAAAAACGGGATTGCAAGCCGTTTTCTGATATTTTTTTGTAAATTCCTAATATCATTAGGGAATTCCTGTGTCGAGATGAGCAGATTTACAATTATATTTAATCAAATAAGCACGTGTTCCCACGTCATGATAATATATTCCTAATTTATTAAAAGTTTATCGGGAATCCTGTTAATTCATTCGTAAGGCCTACAATCCCGTTTTTAACCGGAATTAACAATAATTTGAAGAGATTCTTACATAAATTATTAATAGTATTTTTTCTCCGTGTACGCCTTTTCATTCGCCACTTAAAGAAAATTATTCATTACTAGCTGTATCCCACCATGCGTTCCTGTAGCTCAGTCTGTCTGTGTATATAGAGAAACGATAGCGGGTGTTGCTTTTACGTCCAACACATGGCGCTGTTTAAAAAAAACACTTTTGTCCAACAGATGGAGCTGTTTCAACAAATCATATTTGTACCTGTCACAGGTGACAGCTATATGAATTAAATAAATAAAAACACACGCGTATTGGAATGCAACGTTGTGTTAAAATCTCAAAGCAATCGTTCAAGAACTTTCGGAGATATAAGATTTTGAACAAACGAACAGCGAATAAAATTCATATTCTCTCCATTATCATTGGCAAGCTTTCAACTAGTATCTGATAGCTATACATATGGGTTTACGAGTATAATATAGATGCTTTGTGGTAATGGCTTCATCTACTTTGCGGTCCCATCGATTCCAAGTTCTACGAGGAATTCCACTTATTTCATCTCGGGAGATCATTAATACGGGAACTTTAGGTCTCCAGAGGCTGGGAGAAAACATGGTGCAAAAGTGGATGCCTTCTAGGTTCATCTCCAATTCGCAGTGGCGTAACGACCACTCGGACTTCTAAATGGCTCTCGACAGGACGGTGACCGGATAACTCATCAAAATGATAATTCAACACAACTATAAAAAGTGTTATAAAGCTATGAAAAGTGATGAAACAAAAACTAGGTTAAATAGGTTACATTTGTAACTATTTAACCTAGTTTTTGTTTCAACACTTTTAATGACTTTATGACACTTTTTATAGGTTTGTTGAATTGTCATTTTTAGAAGTTATCATTGAACCCGCCAGAACATACACAAATGTATTATTTGCAGTACAATTGTACTTTTTATAAAAGACTAATTTTTCTAGACTAAGTTTGTTTTTGCACTTTTGTTTTATTATTATTAAACGTGTGAAAAAAGTGGAACAAACAAAAGGGCGTCTAGTTTCTTGTTTGCCTTGTTCAAAATTCATTAGGGTGGCGATGTTGCGAGCTGAAAATAGTTGGGCAAACCTAGAAATTCCATGCAAAAACCCCCTTTGAATTGCTTGAAAATTGAGAGTTTTTCCTTTTTGTATTTAAGATGACGTAATTATTTGTAAATATAGTGATTTTTTTTTATTTTTCTTATGGAATTTACGCAACCCCAAAGATAAACTAGGATACCTACCCGTTTTATTTAACCTTCAAACCTCTGACATATTCTGTCATATATTTCCGCTTTGCAATAAAATCCTAATAAATGGAATATTTCTAAAATTTCTAAAACTAAAACTGTGTTTGAAGGATGATGGAATTCGCTTTCAAAATTTATTTTAAGAAATAAAAATTTAAAAAAATTATTGCAAATATAAAAGGGATCAAAATGGCTCACCACGCTTTTTCTAACTAAAATTACTTTTAACTGAAGTTTCATAATTTTTTTTCTAAATGCGATCGGAAACTTTCGTTTCATAGAGATGTACTAAATAGTGTAATAGATATGTTTTTTTGTGATAACTTTTACATTTGAATATAAATCGTGATGTTTTCTCTTTCTAATGCCGTTTATATTATTGTTCACTATGACAGTGAGGGAGACGCGACGATTTCTATGACACCTGTATGAGTTGTTCCCAAAAGCGAACAAATTAGCCTAACGGGTTAAATATAGTTTTAAATCATTATTTTCGCGCAAATAAAATGTCTTTATATGTGTTTGTTCAGCAAACATGCAGTTGTGTAATCATTATGTTCAAAATTGGTTAAATTTCTTTGTGTGGCGGGTGTATCGTTCAACTTATTTTTTGTTTCGACACCAGCTAGTATGATTTATTTGTATCAAGCGAGAAATATGATTACCTAGGGCTCGTTAATTTGTCGCTACGCCACTGCTTGTATTGTTACAATAATATATTTCATTGCAATAACCAATACTAGTCACCTGCGCTCATAAAGGCCATAAAGAACATTTAAATGTGGTCACATTATTATGTCAAGTTGATATCAGAAAGCCATTGTTGCCAGATTAACATATTATTATGAACGCAGGAACACTTTCCAGGCTTATAATACGCTGTTGTATCACATTATACAATGTAAGTGCTAGTGACCAGTTTAATTCTTTATTATACATGCATATTTGCTGTACCCAACTAACTATGCGCTTCGCGTTTAACCTTCGCAACACAAAAACATCACTTGCTCCCAAGATGATACGCCGCGTTACCGTTTGAACATTAGAGTTATCTACACATTCTTCTGTGTAAATTTTTAAAATTTTATGTTACATGTAATATATAAATTATTTAAATGTATTGTACCTATATAATGTAAGGTAGGGTATATTACAAAATAATATATATTTAATGCACGTAATATTTGCAAAAAAAATTACTAATATTTAATGTAGGTACGCAGAACCAAAAAAAACAGGCAGTGGTGAAGATCGCGTCAATGAGAAGAGATTATTTAAATCTCTCCTCACTGAGGCTAAATTTTTCGTTGGAAGAGATTTGATTCAGGAGCAATACTCCCTCCGCACAGTGGGCTGAAAATCGCCTTTCATAGACATAGAGACTTTAATTTTCAAGGGTCTTTTTTTGGCTAGAAATGGATTGAAATACTGTTTTGGTTTATAGTGTCAATAAAATATTTGCAAACTAGACAAGGCATACTCATATGTAAAGCATTTAAGCATTAAAATGAATCATCAGCATAAAAAAGTTTTTTTTCAACTTTAAGGATTCAAAAAAAAAAGCGCAAGTTGCGCCACAATACGAGAAATTGTCAAAATAATACAAATAAATAGTATTATATCTGTGTGTAAGGATATAATGGCCAACCTTATGATTCCAGAGATAGCCTCATTTTTAATGTCAGTGCCATACAAATTTTTCTTAAAAAAATGACTCCTTCATTTGTACACACAATTGCTTCATATGAAATTTTATAGCATAGTAATGATCAGCAAAATCCATTTCTAGCCAAAAAAATACCCTTTAAAATTCAAGTCTCTATGAAAGGCGATTTTCAGCCCACTGTGCACCGGGAGAACCATTAGCAGTTTGGTCATACGGATGGCAAGATATTATTATGAAGACACTGTCTAAGATAGTCATCTGGAACATAGAGCCTCGCGCGCTCCAAAAGGCTCTTTTCTAGGTATTACCTCGCAGTACTTACTATGAAAGGCGATTTTTAGCCCACTGTGCGCCGGGAGAACCATTAGCAGTTTGGTCATACGGACGGGAAGATATTATTATGAAGACACTGTCTAAGATAGTCATCAGGAACATAGAGCCTCGCGCACTCCAAAAGGCTCTTTTCTAGGTATTACCTCGCAACAGTCTGAATGAGTGATACGGGAAGGTTAATTCTTGCTCTGCCTGGTCACCGGCGACCGACAGGAAATAACTACGTGCTTACTGCACGTAACACTCTTAATGTGGAATCCTATTACGTCTCTCCACGTAGATATGAAAACCCCCATTTTCACATGCATCGAACCTACTCTCCTCAATAGAAAGCCGTTTTCATAAAATAATTTTTTGTAAGTACACATTACGGCCTTCGCTAAATTCACGATGCGTTTATGGCGTCCTCAGCGAAAAACTCCTTTTCATTATGCGCGGAGAAAAATTTCTATTGCCAATATATTAATAATCTCTTTAAATTACTGGTACTTCCTGCTAAAAACGGGATTGCAGGCCTTACGAATAATTTAACAGGTTTCTTGAAAAATTACGAATATATATCATCATGATGTCTGAACACGTGTTCATGAAAAACCGAATATTTTTGCATGATTATGAAAATTATTCTTTGTATCAGCATTAAGGCAAATCGTTGAAACATTCTTAAACTGATCTTTTATTAATAAGGTGTGATAGAATTAAAATTAAAAAACTTTTTCACTTTGTTCCACTTATTTATTATTACCAGGACCGGTTTCATCCTACTACGGACATTTTCAGACTGGTAGTTGAAACTCTTATGCTACTGATTTTATACAAACTTAGGCAGGGGTACACAACATTGTTTATATATAATGAATGATTCTATTTTGTTAATTTGAGGTAGGTATTATGAGTTATTTTGTTAATTTAGGGTACATTAGGTAATTATAAAGTTTATTTTTATAAATTATGAATGATGTTACAAAGCAACTACATATTTATAGATCATATGAATATAAAAGAATTTATATAATTAAAAAGGTTTGTGATTTCTGATATTTTATTTTTGTAATGTTGGGATATTCCCTCCTTGTTGCTTAGGGCTTATTGTCAAATATTGATAGCAATTAAGTCATTGTTATTATTAGGGTTCCCCACATATTTGGGTTATTACATCTTTAAATTACATACTTAAATTATACCACTGCTCTCTGAAGTAAAAAAATTAAAATAAAGAATTTTACTTCAGAGAGCAGTGGTATAATTTAAGTATGTAATTTAAAGATGTAATAACCCAAATATGTGGGGAACCCTAATAATAACAATGACTTAATTGCTATCAATATTTGACAATAAGCCCTAAGCAACAAGGAGGGAATATCCCAACATTACAAAAATAAAATATCAGAAATCACAAACCTTTTTAATTATATAAATTCTTTTATATTCATATGATCTATAAATATGTACTTGCTTTGTAACATCATTCATAATTTATAAAAATAAACTTTATAATTACCTAATGTACCCTAAATTAACAAAATAACTCATAATACCTACCTCAAATTAACAAAATAGAATCATTCATTTTATATAAACAATGTTGTGTACCCCTGCCTAAGTTTGTATAAAATCAGTAGCATAAGAGTTTCAACTACCAGTCTGAAAATGTCCGTAGTAGGATGAAACCGGTCCTGGTAATAATAAATAAGTGGAACAAAGTGAAAAAGTTTTTTAATTTTAATTCTATTACAATGGAATTCCACCACGAATTAACAGTGCAAAAACTAGACTCATTAATAAGGTGTGAATTTATCGCGAGAGCAAAATTTCAATTTCTCTCCGTTTGGGTAGCATTACAAAAGTTAAATTTAGTATTTTTCACTAAATCCGATGAGCAATTGATGGTGGGACACAATATAAAAATAACCCTGTAATTGGAAGCGAATAGAAGAGGAAATTGGGGACGCCCGAGAAAGGAATGGCACTTCCAAGTGATTGAAATACTTTCGGGTCATTTCATTAATCGGTATGAAACGACGCAAGTGAGGGCCAATATGGTTAGCTGGCTGACCATCCTCATTTCCTAACCCTGCGGGGAAACGCATGATGGTTAGTTATTTTCATAGGCGCTGGAGTGAACTGGACCTAAAATAAGATCATTGTAAGGTTGATATATATTTCGTTTATTTAAATTATTGTACGACTGATTAATAATACATTTACAGTGGATTTCGTATTCATTCTTAACATTTAGGAAGATAGGTGTCCATATAAAAAGTTGAAAGGTTATTAGAGTACGAGTAGTTAAATGTATCTACTGTTTTAGAGATTTCATTTAATACCACCATTCCTCGTGTAATGAATGCTACACGGAGAAAAATGAGTACTGCGAATTTATTAAGAAATTTTTGGTAATCGGGTTAAAAAAAGAGATTCCAAGTTTTAGTGAAATACGAATATATAATCACGATTTTCATAAAAATCTTAATATTTTCGCATTTCGTCATTATATATTATCAAGGCAAATGCAGGTGCATGAACATGTGTTAAGATATATTAGGAATTTACTAAAAGTTTATCAGGAAATCGCGTGCAATCCCGTTATTATCCGATTACCAATAATTTGAAGAGACTCTTAATAAATTAGCAAAACTCATTTTTCTACCTGTATGCTGTGATAGAATATCTGTTCTTCCGTGTGGTATCTTGAACAAGTCGTCGTGACGACCACGGCCGATGTTTTGAGGCACGCGTAAGCCATTGCATTCCAACAAAGGGTAATTATTCGGAATCGCTGGACAAGGATTATATGAAATATTTTTAAATAAAACCTTCTGATTTACCTTAATTACTATAAAAGGAATCTGACTGCATTTGGGATATTTTTAATTATAGCATTTTAATTTTTAATTGAGTAAATCGAAAATTCACTTTCGTTGTATGGGATGACAGCTGGAATGATTTCTGTTGATAAAATTTTCTTTTGTTGATTTGCTGATACGAGTGGCTATATTTTTTACCATGTGCAAATACTAGGTAGGTACTATTTAAGCCAAACTCGAAAAATAAAATAAAGATATTTAGGTATGTTTTATAAAATAGAAAAATTAAAAAAAGGTGAGGTTATTATAAGTTAGGTTGGTTTATTATTAGGATTTAGGGTATATGCTGACTACGAGTGCCCAGTAAAATTTAAAACTTTCCCGACATAATTACTAATTCCTGATGATCTCAAACTGTGCCCGTGGTATTGTTCTCAGGTGCAAAGCTTTCACTTAGAACAAATTTCACTTCGTTTCATTTTTACACTCAAAATAAATATGACATATTTATCAAAATATCCCACTGCGCGGCCATTTTACATCGTACTTTTTGCCGGGAACTTGATGGGAGTCGCTATATGCACAGCGACTAATCGACAGGGGGCGTAGCCAACATATCCAAGCATACCCGAAGTGAAGTATAGGTATAAAAGGGACACTTTCTTTTGAATCACAAACCATGTTACACAAACCTAGCGTAGCCGCTAAACTAATTGAAAACTGGGATGTTTTTCTTGCCTGGACGCGAGCAGGCGGTATTAAGGGGACACTTTCTTTTGAATCACAAACCATGTTACACAAACCTAGCGTAGCCGCTAAACTACTTGAAAACTGGGATGTTTTTCTTGCCTTGACGCGAGCAGGCGCTATAAAGGGGGTACTTTCTTTTGTATCACAAACCATGTTACACAAACCTAGCGTAGTTCTAAAAAGGTTTGTTTACATTATATTATTACAACGCCATTTCTGACGTTTCGTTTCACCGCCCACCGCGTTTCACTGATTTTGCAACTCGGAACACCTCGGGTATGCTCGGATATGATGGCCACGCCCCCTGTCGACTAGTCGCTGTGGATATAGCGAAATCAACATGGCCGCTTATAATTTGTTAATAATTGTCGATCTCAAACTATTTTCTGTTTTTTTCCATGTTTTTCCTTTATTATTTCAACTAAAATGAAGCATAATACGTTTGCCCCAAGGTAAGTTCATAATTACTTCTCATACCGTCGAGATTTGGCTTAATTTGACAATTTTAGCGCAAAAACAGTGAGGGCACTGATAGACAGCAAGTTCCGGATTTAGGTTAGGTTAGGATAGATTGGATATTATAGGTTAGGTTGGATTATTATAGGTTAGGTTGGATTATTATAGGTTAGGTTCGATTATTATAGGTTAGGTAGGATTATTATTAGGATATAGGTTAGGTTAGGTTAGGTTGGATTATTATAGGTTAGGTTAGGTTGGATTATTGTAGGTTAGGTTCGATTATTATAGGTTGGGTTGGATTATTATTAGGATATAGGTTAGGTTAGGTTGGATTATTATTAGGATATAGGTTAGGTTAGGTTGGATTATTATTAGGATATAGGTTAGGTTGGATTATTATAGGTTAGGTTAGGTTAGGTTGGATTATTATAGGTTAGGTAGGATTGTTATTAGGATATAGGTTAGGTTAGGTTGGATTATTGTAGGTTAGGTTCGATTATTATAGGTTAGGTTCGATTATTATTAGGATATAGGTTAGGTTAGGTAAGGTTGGATTATTATAGGTTAGGTTAGGTTGGATTATTATCGGTTAAGTTAGGTGTGTTGGGTAAGGTTTGGATATAGGTTAGGTTAGGATTTAGGTTAGGTTAGTTTAGGTTTGGTTATTATAGGTTAGGTTACTATAGTTTAGGTTAAATAAAACAATAATTATAATAATACCTAAATATAAATAATTTAAGTTTTTTAAGTAACATAGAAATATTTTATTTTTCGAGTTTGGCCAAAACAGTACCTAACTAGAATTTGCATTCTGAAATGATTCAAATTCTAGCTACTCGTGTGTATTCTAGCTACTACTACCAGAGAAAATGTCATCAACAGAAATCATTCCAGCTGTCATCCCATACAACGAAAGTGAATTTTCGATTTACGTAATTAAAAATTAAAATCCTAAAATTAAAAATATCCCAAATGCAGTCAGATTCCTTTTATAGTAATTAAGGTAAATCAGAAGGTTTTATTTAAAAATATTTCATATAATCCTTGTCCAGCGATTCCGAATATTTACCCAACAAAGTTCTGCTATATATTTATTGCATCATACGTTGATAAACGTTAAATCCTTTTTTATAGAAAATGGCGGAGATATCCTGCTTTTTGGTACCGTAATAATGGTGACCCTACTCGCATATGTTCTGGATAAAAGACCGCCGACGCCGTTCTTTTGAAACGCAGGAAAAATCACATTGCTCCGGAAAATTCTCCTATTTTTTCCATCTTATAGATAGTGAAGTAAGTTTGTCGGCCTTTCAATTCCTTCTCCCAATATCGAGCGCTTCCTCCTTCTTGCTTACTTCCTCCGTCTTATCGGCCATCCCGCTCCCCGCCCCGCCCCGCCCCGCCCCGCCCCTCCGCTGCACTTACGCTGTACAAATAAAATGGTCGGTCTTTTCAATCCTATCAGCTCTCAATCTATATGTGTGTCCTCTTTACCAGAATATTTTATTGCTAATTTTATTCGTTTTATTGATATAAGGATAAACATTTCCCTAACCGCCGCACTTTTAACAGGCTCAGATTTTGGAAATTACACTTCGTTTCAACTTAATTACTACAAAAAACAACAATTTACGTCGGAACAGATGGTAAAAGATGCATTGTAATTTTTATTCAATCAAAGTTCAAAATTTGTAACAATTTGTAACAATAATTAGTCGCCTGAAATATCCATACAAATTAAAAATATCTTTCCCGTCGGCGGCATTTATTTTTACTCGAGGTTTTTCAGGCGAGTAATTTATTGCATACAATAATTTGTTATCCTTTGTGCCATAATTAAAACACCTCGTCTTAAAAACATTGGGTGAAATGCAGATCACGCCAAACTCTGGGAATTGAATAAAAATGCACTTTCTAGATGAGAAAAGTGTGTAGAAATTCATTAAAAAAAGAATTAAGGCGCGGAAGAATAAATTGAGGGAGATACAGCCGATCAAAGTTTAATAAAATTGCACTTCGCGATCTGAGGGTAAAATTCGGTTTATGGGAGTATAACCGAAATTGAACTTGATTTAGACTAATTTAGGGCTGGGGAATCCGAATCTGAAAGAATTAGGTGGGGGTCGGCACTATTAACTGAGTTATAGGGTTTTGAAACTTCGTACGCGATACATAGAAGCCATGTTTTATTTATCAATTATGACTTGAAAATCAAATTAACAACTATGTATTTACTTTTGAAATTTCAGTAGTGCCAACCAAAAAAAGAAAAGTGTTGCCATATAATAATAATATTTTTTTACAAAATAGGTTAGGTTTTTAGTTTGGGTTAGAGTAGGCAGAAGAACATGGGAAAAAGGTATTAGAATTAAATCACAAACCAGTCTATACAAACCTAGCGTAGCCCACAAACTACTTGAAAACTGGGATATAACTCTAAAGGGGACGCGAGTGGGCGTTATTAAAGGGGCAATTTTGTGTAACAGGAAATAACATGGAAAAAAGGTATTAGTATTAAATCACAAACCGTCTATACAAACCTAGCGTAGCCCACAAACTACTTGAAAACTGGGATAAAACTCTAAAGGGGACGCGAGTGGGCGTTATTAAAGGGTCATTTTTTGTTATAGAAAATCACAGTTAGGTTAGGTTATATATATATATATACATAAATTAAGTATTTACAAGATTTTAAATAATAAACTACCAATCTGGCAAATGATATTTAATTTTTAGAATTTTCCATGCATTGATATTATTATATGGCAACACTTTTTATTTTTTGGATGGCACTGCTGAAATTTCAAAAGTAAATACATATAACATAGTTGTTAATTTGATTTTCGTGACAAAATATGGCGGCGGACTGTCATAATGTGGTAATAATATCAGATCGCGAAGTGCAATTTATTAAACTTTGATCGGCTGTATCTCCCTCAATTTATTCTTCCGCGCCTTAATTCTTTTTTTAATGAATTTCTACACACTTTTCTCATCTAGAAAGTGCATTTTTATTCAATTCCCAGAGTTTGGCGTGATCTGCATTCCTCCCAAAACATTTGCTTTTATCGTTAAAAAATAATTCAAAATTCTTCTTATGAAACCATCCCTTTGTCACCATTTTGGACTTTTTTGTGTGGAGTGATACTTGCAAAAGTTTTATTTAAATTTAAAAACGCATAAATTACTTAATTCATCCAAACTAAGAACCTTAGGACTAATTTTCTGCTTGTAAATAGTTGTTTCTCATAGTAATTGTTGAAACAAAGTGTAATTTCCATAATCTGTGCCTATAAGTGCGGCGGTTAGGGATATAATTACCGATATAAGTAATTATCTGAAGAGAACGACGACATATATTTTTCATTTATTAGATTTCAAACAATGCTCTTATTTTATGGTATTGTAGGCTGCTGAATCTATATATGTATAAATATATGAAGAATAGTGTCCCGGTGTGGGTTGGTGGCTTGGTTTTTTAAACAAATCTACAGTTTCGGTTCAATGAAATTTTGCACACTTGCACACCTTCAATACAGGATAATTGTCACTTTCTATTTCTGATTTCGAAAAACTCTGGGTAAACCCGGGCAGCGCCGGGGCTTCAGCTCATAAGGAACAGCTAGTAAGTTCGTATAAACAGGACGAAAAAAAATTCCGCGTGCCGAGCCACGAATTATGGGAAATGAACAAAACAACCGCAAGCGGCGTTTCGCGACGTTTGCGATTGCTTTGTTCCTTTCCCATAATTCGCGGCTCGGTTCGCAGAAATTTGATCATGTTTATACGTAGCATAAGAAATACTTAACTTGTGAGAAAAGAGCGTTGAAATCAACACTGATAAATTATATAACAATTTTTTTCCGTAAAATGGTGTAATCAAATATTATATTATCTCTAATCATTATAAAATAAAGACGCTATCCGCGTCGGTCTGTGCGCTTAGTTCTTCTAAACTCCGCAACGGATTTTGATAACGTTTTTACTATCATCTAGATAATTTCTTCCGGAAGGCTTACATATATGATACATGCATATTGTATAGAATGTAAAAAAGTCAATGTTTTATAATCAAGTAGTAAAAATATATATTCGGGCACTACATTGCTAACGCTGGCTAAACTTATGAGATACATCAAAATAATGTACGACAGAATCGTATATCTTAAAAAGGCCTACAGAAAAGTCCGCTATGGTATATGTCTATCTCCTAAGGATAACCCCCCAGCAACGCCGGGTACACATCAGCCAGTTTATTATAATCTACATCACGGGCGAAACCGGGTGGTAAAACTAGTGTGTTCGTAAAGTACATTGTAACAATAATTGAAACTGTCGGCGGAGCCAGACATAAATCAATGAGAGCTCCTGCATATCCTCTGATAATAATAATTTTGATGCACGTTTCAGATACCACCAACTCTGAATCTATTTGTTACCTAGGACGGTACTACGTTTGGAATTTCAATGGATTTTGCCAGTACCACCTGCCTCTTAATAAAAACAGTGTCAATTTGAAAGGCACGAAGTATTTTGCTCCCTACTAAAGTTGTACTTATTTTTACAACCGAATTATATACATGTTTCAATGTTATTCAATAGTCCATTCAATGACTTGGTACGGTCGTAAAATCCTAAAATCGTGTCGGGTGAAAGGGTAATCAGTAGGCAATGACATTACAAAACTTATAGACACGCTAGTTGTAGAATCTCAATGTGGCAATGAAAAGGTACGGCAATTGCCGTGCTTTCGATTTAATGCTAAACTGTTACGCGTCGCATGAGTTTGTATACCATCTCTAACGAAATTGCGTAAATGAGTGCCAAAATGCACTCGTGTCTAATTAGGGTTGCCAGATGGTCCAGATAAAAAAAACGAACAATTTCTATCAAATGGTCCCCCCTTTGATTTTTTTTGGTACATTTTGTCGAAAATTAAAGGGTCCTCTGATAATCATAAACCCAAAATTGGCCAAAACAAACGGAGAAAATTACCGAAAATTTCTGAGGGTGAACACAATTAAACACTTAGTAAACATTAAAACTTATATTTATTATTACTATTGGCAAGCAAAAAATCACCTTTTAACTTATTTGGCACTAGATGCTACTGCTTTAAATAATCGTTTATTGCTTGGAATTGTATCTATAAATCCAGTGCAAATAGACGATTTCTTTCGTCAGTCCATACATTACCCATTACACTAAAAACTCTTTATATGAAGGCATTGGAGACGGGAACACTCCACAAATATTGTACCATTTTCAACAGATTTGAGCCAGTCTTGCTACCACCCGCCAGAATCGCTCACGGCTTTTGCTCTGTAAATTATCTCGTGAGTGAGGTATATATGTCGCGTATTTTCAAAAAAACCGGACATTCTATTGTCCGGTTTTCCAAAATTTTCTAGACCGGACAGCCGTTCAAAAAACCCTACTGTCCGGTCCAAAACCGGACATCTGGCAACCCTATATGTAATGCTAAATTGTTTCCATTGCACGGCAAACAGTAGGAATAACATTATATTCGTAAACACGCACATTACTTGTTATATTATATGTAATTCAATTCTTAGAAAGTGAGATAGCGAACGTAGCAACACGAATAAGAAGGATAATCTAATGACAGTGGTGACCGGATAAATCATCAAAATGATAATTCTTCACATCTTTAAAAATGTTATATAAAATCATGGAAAGTGATAAAACAAAAACTTTATTTACTGGGTTAAGTAGGTTAGGTTAAATTTTTTTTTCATCGTTTTTAATGACTTTATATCACTTTTTAAAGGTGTGTTGAATAGTCACTGTGTTGAGTTAGCATGGAACCAATGATAGTATGTCGTCTCGTGCAGCTAGCGTTCCGTATTCATCTTAATGTAAGCGAGTAAGCGTATTGTCACTCAATCAAACCCGTGATATTGAATGTAGTATTCGATGCAACTTTTAAGTACATATATTCTTTGAATGTCTTTCTTTGTCGTACAGGAATGAACGTTTGAATTAAGAAATTACTGGAAACGTAAGTGTTCTTGTACTTGTTTGTAAACGGAGAACACTTACTGATATGAAATATTATTAATTTATTAAACATTTGATCAAATTATTCATTTTCCTGTTAAAAACGGTACTGGAGGCCTATAACGAATGAATTGACAAATTTCATATAAAATTATCAGTACATCAAGAATATTTTATGAGGAAGTCGGAACACGCGTTCTTAATAATTATAATATATACGCATCTCGTCCATTATATTTATTCGGACAGATATATTCTGAATGACTAATATTTTACTAGGAAGTAGTCATGCAGTCACATTTTTAATAATATTTTGATTTAAAAGTATTTGTCCGTTTTGTGAGACAATAACGTGTCTATATTTCTGTAATTTCATTGTTCGTAGTTACTAGATTAATGTGGATGGCAGAAGTAGTCGAGGCCAGTCAATGATGGATAATATGATAAGACAAGCCAAGAGGAGTTACTTCATTTGGAAAGGCAGCATCTTTAGAAGTAGAGGCAATCAGAAATTGCATTTCTGATTGATTGCGCATATTTCTCATTGGTACAAAAAGTCTCGTATTGTTGTGGTGTTCTCTGCATTCGCCTATACGTGGTAAATCTGTATTGTATTGTTATTATTTGCAATCATTGATTCAAGATTCGCCTCTTTGGCACACGCGGATATTTATCAAGGGGACTAGGTCATGTGCCATACCACGAATTATGTATCTATCTAATTGATTACTAATAATATGAACAATATTACTAATACACTCAAAATTTTCACGTCAAAGTTATTGCGCGATGTATGATTTCCAATTTAATTGAAACAGTAGTAGTTAACAGTTAACACTACGTGACTTGTGATGAGTCGTTCATGAGCGAGCCGCACAATTGAGTTAGCTTTTTTGATGAGTCGCATTCGTGCGACTCCAGGTAAACCGTACCACGGCTCAATTGAGATATTTTAGAAAAATAGCGTTATTAAAATTGTCCAAGCATTACTTGTTTTTACATAGTCAAGGGATATGAACGGCGTCTGACAATCCGACATCTGGACTTGGGCATATGTACACTTACACCTACGAACTATCGAAAACCAGTTAAATAACTTACAATATCAGCAAGATAACAAAATAACATTAAAATTCCATTATGAACACTAAGCATATTCAAAATACCTACCTTTAATTGGGAATAACTTTTTTAACATCCTTAAATTATCTTACATATTCATTAATTTAAGCATAAATTGAAAATTACCCAATACTGTTGTCAGTCTAAAAAATTGCCTAATATTTGTTATTATTTTTAAAAATTATTATTTTCTGTTATCGATAAATCTGGCATTTTTCTTATACATTTTCCTGTTCTCAATGTTTTATTACTTATATGACTTTTTGTGATCTTTAAAATTTTATATCTACCCCACCTTACCTATAAACGCGGTGTAAAAATTACGAGGCGCATAAGGTCATACAAGAAAAGTTGACTTATTACCATTGCGTCTGCTTGGTTAAAACGGTTTTAAACCAGGCTTAAGGCCGGCTTTACCACACCGACGTTGAAAGGGCGTGTAACAATCTAATTAATAACAACCTTTGTGTATATCTCTTCTAAAACTAATAAAATAATATTTTATAACCTACATACTAAAATTTGGACTTAACAACATTGAGACGTAACCCACAAAAATCAGCGAGACTTTTAGCTTCCTTAACATTTAAAGGGAGTTAATTAAACATTTTAAAACCTTTATAATAAATATCGTTTTGTCTTGGCGATGAATTTGTCTTAGGAAGCCTAAAATCGTCGCAGCTTCTCGTAGGAAAGCCATTTACTGTTCTATTAATACTATCACTTTTAAACGTAATATTATGTTGTAATCTGGTAACATTTTTTAAAAACATATATAAATGCTAGTGTATTGTAGACTAAAGGTTGCCACACACTTAGAATATTGAGTTGATCTTGCATTGTTTTTATCCTAGTATATCTGCTGCAACGCAATATAGACCGCATGCCTCTGTTCTGAATTATTTCTATTCCTTTAACTTGTGGTTTTATGTAAACACTGCACAAGTGTCCCAACCGCTCCCAACCGTCTGCGGCTATTGAGACTGGCATCCCTAATTGGGGTATGTTGTGAGGCTGAAGGTAGTGGGGCAGGGAAGATAAAGGTGGGGGAGTGCCTGGCTATTCAGATCCGGTCACCAAACACAGCTAAAGCGATTTCAAGCAACGTTTCAATTCTGAATGGTGGTTTTACATCTTCCACTCGGAACGTGCCGCAAGTATACTGTATATTATTTTAATTAATAAATTGTGAAATAACACAAATTAATCATATAAAATTTACGTGCGCACTCCGGGATTTGAACCAGCGATCTTCGGCTTGCTAGTCGAGAGCCTTACCCCTCGACCATGGTGGCCGTCAAACGTTACCAGACACTTGGAATATTGAGTTGATCTTGCATTGTTTTACCCTGTAATATCTGCTACTGCACAATATAGATCTCATGCATCTAGTTAGTGTTAAGTTTTAATTATAATCCCCAAGTATTTCATTTCTTCTATTTTAGCATGAATTCCCTCACCAAACACGGGAGTCTTGTCTCTTTATGGTGAGGAAAAGCTATTTAAAAGATATTTTCTTTATCACTATGTAACAATATTATTCAAAATACATGTGTATATATTATTAATCTTCAGCCTTGTAAAACATATTAGTGTTTGTACGACGGTGACTAGGCTAGGTAACGTTGTCATCTTTGTTATTAATAATTCATCGGCACGTCTGAGGTCTGTCTGGGCTCTTGGCGGGGGGCACTCGCGCTTTCAGGGTTGGGCGGACTCATAGACTCGCGGGTACCTATCCTATTCGCCACCAGTGGCGGTTCGTGGTTATTTTCGATGGGGTCAGTCAAAGTTTTTAGAGGAAAAAAACAATTTAAATCTCCGTTCACAAAAATCTTATAATTTCATTTTTAATAGAAATGTAGAAAAGGTGATCAAAACCACAGCGATTTTTTTTAGTAAATAACAAATGATTCCAAAAAATTTGTGCATCCAATAATATGCCTTGTTTTTCTGTTGGGTTTCGCTTTCATCCAAGGCAGCCACAAATATGACATTATTCGAAAGTGACGTCTGGAAAATTTTATAAAAGATCGGATGTCACTTGCACGATGTTTGGAAGATATGCTCTCAATATCGCCCTAGTGTAAGCCCACCACTCAGAATTGAAACGTTGCTTGAATTGGCTTTGGCCGTGTTTGTTGACCAGATCTGAATAGCCAGATATTTCCTCACCCTCCTCCCATCTCCTCCCCCTCCCCCTCCCCCGTTACCTTCAGCCTCATAACATATCCCAATTGGGGATGTCATAGTCTCACTGGCTCCAGATTATTGTGCGGATTATTGGGACTGTTGTGCTATATTAACATTAAAAAATGCTAGTGGAAGGTGCGCCGCGATAAAAAACGAATATTTTGTCCCAAGTATTTTAGCAGATGAATAGGTTCTTACCTCTCTTTTTCTCTGAGGCAAAATATTATTGTTCGTATGAAATATTCCATAGGAATTATCTCTCCATAGGTGCGTTCTGGATTCCGCTCCTATGGGCGGATTTACACACGGGCGTGGATAGATTTATAAGTAAAGAGAAGTGCCGCGCTGTTTTAAATGAAGTAATATTGTAATGCATGTTTGTCTTATTAATTGTTTTTAATTCGCAGAACGTAAACGTTTTTTTGTTTGTTATTTATTGATTTACATAATATTGTTTTTGTTCTAAATGGTTGTCTTTTTCGTCTTTGCTTTTCACTGCATATACGCTCCGCAGAGAAAACCCCTATGCTTGCACTACTGGGTACATGGCATACCTGCACAGACGTGAACTGTATATTATTATTAGCGGTATGAGTGCTCGTACGTTGTGATTTAGCTCGGAGACAATCTGGAAGCACTTAGTACTTGAGGAAAAATCACATTTTTTATCCAACAATCATGAATATCGGATTGCGGAGCTGATTCGTATGTTTTGTTTTGTCAATTGGGTAATGTTGTAAGTTCTAAGGGAATGGGGAATGGAACGACATGGAGAAGAGAAAGGTTGTTAGTACCTGGCTATTAATATTTGATTGTTAAAGCCATTTCAAGTATTTTAGTTACAAAAACATAAAGTTATCCTTTTTATTTTTTTATGTTTGAATTCAAAATTTTAATATTTCAAAAATTATGTGTTTATTTTAAATAATATAATTTGAAAGCGTGTTTTATCACCTTTCCAAAACAGTTTTCTGTTTTCGGATACGTTCAACAATGTTCCATTTATTTGGATTTTATTGCAACGTGGAAATACTCCGTCCTTAGAGAATACACCCGAAACCTGAGGAGATACTAGCAGACTACTTTGTTGATAGTCAGGCGGTTCATTTGCCGAGATGACTTTATAATGAAATGACCCGCTATGATTCTCATCTACAGTCCTGCCGACCAGATACTGGTGAAACAACGACATTTTTGGTTTATTTAACTTCCTTATGTTTCGTGCTGAATAAAGGTTAGAGCAAGGGTTTTGTTGGTTGATCTATTAATAACATGCCTGGTTAACTCGGTTACTAACGCGCCTGAAAAGTTTCAACGAGAAATATATTAAATAATATGTTACGACATCGTTGATCGGGAATATTAAACTTCATCGGGGAATATTGATTGCTTTTCTAAATGGATTGTACCTGAACTGTTAAAAGATATCGATCGACTTTTTTGGATTATCTTGGAAAATTAGAACACTTATTTTGTGATTATGCTTCCGATTTTGTTGTCCGGGTTAAATCTTTCCCATAGGAAAAACTAAACCCTTCCACTCACTTTTCCACAAATGATCAGCTAGTCAATCAACACTATGCAAGTGCATTATATAAGTAAAATAAATACAAAACAATACAAGAACAACAACACGTCAACTCACCAGAGATCAAATGGGAAAAAAAATTCACCGACTCCAGATATTTTCATATCAGAGGGTTCGGCTCGGTAGAACTTCTAACAGGGCCTATAAATCCTACTGATCCCTCAACATAAATATTTAAAAAATCTTTCGTTATCCTACATGTATTCAAAATGACCGACTTTTGCATCTTTGTATATAAATTTTTTGATAGATCTAATACGCCTAAATTTTTAATGAGAGAGCTAGGTATAGTGCCAGTAGCCGAAATAACGAATGGTAATATTTTTATAGTCTGAGAATGCCAAATTCTTTTTATTTCGTTTCCTAAATCTGTGAATTTTCTTATTTTTTCATTAACAGATTTTTGAATGTTACAGGAATTTGGAATAACGACATCAATGATATAAGTTATTTTTTTTATTGTTGTCATCATCATTGTACTAATAATTTGTATTACGATGGCGCAGAACCAGGAAAATTCACAGGATTGTTTGAATTCTTGGTCCATCAGTTCGAATTTTAAAAATTACTTTATTTTTCTGTTTAAATATTATATTATAGGTAGGTACGTTATCGCTTGTTTGAAATTCTTTGGACAATCAGTTTCAATTTTGAAAAATAACTTACATTCTAAAAAATCTGAATTCCAAGAACCAGAGTTATCAATCACTCACAGACATACAGACCCACAACCGAAATCAGTATTTGATTATAAAGTTTTAAAAACTTAATATTAGGTAAGTATAATATCATATTGTTATGCTCCTTTAGTCCAGTGTCTGAGAAAACATTGTTTTAATTTATAAAAAAATGTTACGTTCCGGTTCCTTGCCGTGTTTAGATTCTACCTACTCCAGTGTTCGCATGATCGTGGTTCTATGAGCTCTCATATTATGATCCCTACCGGCCTGAAGAAAGTTTGAAAAAAGAATTGTCATTGAGATGGTGACATTTCTTTAGACAAATTATATAATTCCTTATCTCTAAATAGTAAAAAATAAAGTTTCTATCCTCGTCTGTCTGTTTGTGCCGTTAGTTCTTCGAAACTACTCAACGGATTTCCATATGGTTTTCACTATCATTTAGAATATTTCCTCTGGAAGGTTTACACATATATATATAATACCTGCATGTTATATTTATAGAAAGTAGAGAAAAGTCGATGTTTGGTAATCAAATCTGAATCAAATATTTTCGTGCGAGATTAATCAATATTTATTTATTTGTTTATTTATTTATTTATTGACGCCCTATTGGGCTTTAAGTACATAAAAATTTCAAATTACAACAGTATAAAACAAATAATAGAAAATCGAAATAAAATATAATGATTTCTCATACATTTAAAAAGTGGTAGACTAATTTGGCTTTAAATGTATTGAAGTTTAAATTAAATATGTCAGCGACATCACTTAGTTCATTGCTCAACCTATGTATTCTTTCTAACACAAAATTCGTAGCGAAGTTATTGTTGTAGAATAAAATATTCCGTCTAGTATATTTTGGAGGTATATGTAAAGATAGCAAGTTTATAGTGTCAGGGCAGTCTAACCTTGAATGAACAATTTTATATAATAAAAGGAGATCAAATATTTTTCGCCTTTCAGATAATTTCGATAAGTTTAGTTTACTGCGTAAATTGACATAATTGATTTCAATAATAGAAATACCAATTTTGAAATTAATAAAACGTAAAAATTTATTTTGAATTTTTTCAATTTGTAAACAATGAGACTTGAAATGAGGACACCAAATGGTTGCATTGTATTCAACCTGACTTTTAACCAGAGACGTGTATAGTAATTTTATAGTTTTTATGTTATTATTCTTTAGCGATTCTGAGAATAAATCCAAGCATTTGTAATCCCTTACTGGTAATGCTATTAATGTGATTCAAGAAGCGTAATTTGGAGTCAAAGATAACTCCAAGGTCATTGAATTCAAAAACTCTTTTCAGATTGGCATTGTTAATTGAGTAGTCGAATAATAAAGGGGTTTTAGATCTATGGAAACTGATCGTTTGGCATTTGTTGATATTAAGATGCAATTTGTTTTCGATGCACCATTCATAAAGTTTATTTAAGTTCATTTGTAGAGTTAAACAATCAGAAGAATTACCGATCGATTTAAACATCTTTAGATCGTCGGCGAATAGAAGAAAGTGAATATTATCGAAAATTAGTGAAATATCATTAATAAATAGTAGGAAAAGAATTGGTCCTAGGTGGGAACCTTGGGGGACCCCACTTGAGGCAAAAAAAGTGTAAGAAGTTGTGGAGGTAATTTTTACAGATAATTTTCTGTATGATAAGTAACTTCTAAGCCATTCGAGAAAGTTGCCGCTTATTCCCAAGTGTTCTAATTTTTCCATTAAAATGCGATGAGAAACAGTATCAAAGGCTTTGCTAAAGTCAGTATAAATTGTATCAACTTGAAGACCCTTGGACAGTGCATTAGAAATAAAATTTTCGTAAAGCAATAAGTTAGATGACGTAGATCTGTCTGGCATAAAACCATGTTGATATAATTGGTTTAATTTGATGCATGATTTTACTTAATATAATCTTTTCTAAAAGTTTAGGTAGTGATGACATAATACATATGGGTCTATAATTTTCAATTTGACATAAATCTCTCCTTTTTTAAAAATAGGTGTTATAAAGCTACTTCTCCAAATTCTACATATAATTCTACATTCTTGTGAGATACATAAATATAATGTACTACGAAATTGTACGTTTTAAAAAAGCCTCAGAAACCCAAATCAAGTTCCCGAGCAACGTCGGTTACACGTCAGCCAGTTGAAAAAAAAAATACTGTTTATAATTAGACAGGTATTTGTACCTGTTTGGAAATTTTAGTGGGAAATTTGAAACATACTTTTTGGAAGCGAGTCTACTGTTTATATTTCCTCTCATAATCTTATGCGGCAGTCATTCCGAATCGCGACGTTTCTTGTAAATATATTGTTTTTCTATGTTTAGTAACTAGTTATGAATAAATAGTCTGGTCGGTGCTTCCTATCATTTCCACTCCTCTCTTCTCTACCCCCTCCCCCCTGTCACTCCTCCTTCTACTCTGCTATCTTCTAACTTCATCTTCTTCCCACTGCTCCCCCCCATTTTGTAAGTATGCCCCAATTAAGCAAATCCTATTCGACCCGGTAAGTAGAAATTCTAGAAATGTTTTAGAAAAGTGCGTTATTAAGACATGTACAACTCTAACAAATTGTAAAACTTTAAAACTTGGAAAGACAGCGGAAATGACATGCTTTATTATTATTTCTTTTCTCTCTTCTCTTTCTCGATACGTACTATGTTTTATATTTTACTTTGCTTATTATTATTTATGTTATTTCACTAGTAACAACAAACCTTAATTTACGCATACTGTGAACATTGTTAATTGGAGTGTTAATATCTGTGCACATCCCAGTGGTAATTTGATTGATGTAATAATTTTCCACTCTAATTTAACACTCTGTAAATGTATCAAACAACATATAAATACGTGACTTGTAACAAGTCTTGCCTTGAGTTGTCTCACATTGACTGTCCAACTTTTTTGTTATCAATACTAATGTTAGAGTCCCAAGTAAGGAAACTAGAAATTCGTTTCATATTGAAACTGTTTCAACGAGGGTCAGGCAAAATTCTTTCTTATTAATCTGTCTCTATAATGTTCCGGGTTCATTCAAGAAGCTATGCCCTACATAATTATTTATTTTTAGATTTACTTGAAAATCTTAGAATTCATTGTATTCGTATAAGTATTGTTTATTTATTTCCTTTTCTACTTGTATTTCTTAAAATTCATCATTCACTTAATTATTGTTTATATTTTAATTTATTACATTTTTACTTGGATCTCTGAAAACTCATTGTATTCACCTAATTGTTGACTATTTTAGATTTACTCGTATTTCTTAAAATTCACTGTATTCACATAATTATTGTTTATTAATTTTTACTGATTAACGTGTACTTCTTAAAACTCATTGTATTCACCTAATTGTAGACTATTTTAGATTTACTTGTATTTCTTAAAATTCACTGTATTCACATATTATTGTTTATTAATTTTTACTGATTAACGTGTACTTCTTAAAATTCATTGTATTTGTGCAATTATTGCCTTTTTCAGATTTACTTGTTCTTGTATTCACATAATTATTGCTTATTTTTTTTATTTTTTTTCAAATTTACTTGTATTTCTTAAAATTGATTTCATTAACATATCTATTATCCAACCAATGTGTATAAACTACATAGGACGAGTGGAAATGCACTTACTTGCTTAGATCCCGGAATAAAAATGGTTATATTTTATTTGTTTGTCTACTAGCAGAACACTAGCTATTTAATTTTTTTTTAATACTATGCTTATTACGTAAATATTTTATTGCTTTTCTCTACTTTTAATAAATATAATATCTATTTATTATATTTATAAACCTTCCGGAAGAAATTCTCTAAATGATAGTGAAAACCCTATCAAACTCCTTTGCATAGTTTAGAAGAACTAAGCGCACAAACAGACAGTCGCGGGTAGTGACTTTGTTTTATACTATTTAGATATAGAAATGTATTCTCACGATTACGAACTTACTAAAAGTTTATCAGTAAACGGCCTGTAATCCCGTTTTTTACTTCATTATGGTCTGGCATGTTCCCGAACGTTCCGGACTATTCCCGAACATTCCACAATATTCCAGAATACTCCTAAATATTCTCAAATTTTCTGGACTATTCTAGAAATTTCTAGAGGGCGAAACTTCCAACCCTTGTGTCTTGAAAGGCACTCCCTTCAGGTAAAAACGGGAACTTTCTTCATGGATGGGGGATAGAGGGCTACCACATCGTATAACTCTCTTGATCGTACCGGGACTCGTTTCTGAGTTTTAGCGGCACGCACATTGTACACTTACTTTTGTATTATATATTAATTTTGTATGTACCTGCGTCATGTTATCAGCCTGCTAATATTCCAAATAAAACTAAAATAATAAATTAAAATAAATACTTAAGTGATACTGTTGCACATTTTATCGCACATGAATTTAGTTTTCTTGTTGTTGATTTTAAGGCTTATCATATGTTTTTTTTTTTTTTTTTGTTTTTAATTCATTCCAAATCGTTATTATTTATTATAGTCTTATGCGGATTACCGGAAATAAGGTATTTCTCGTCCTTTATTGGTTTTTTCTCTGATCTTACACGAGTCTCTCTAAGCCTCTTGGAATGATACCTAATAAGTGGTTGGCTGCAGAATCTATTTATTTACGGCAATGGGATGTTATTGAACCTTCTCATTGCGCGATGGAAATTTTATTCAAATTGCTGCGCTCATTTCTTGGCCGGCCATCGATTGTTTGTGAAATTCTTCGAATGCTAAGATAAGAATCGCACCGCAAGAAGTATAAGTACTCCATAACACGGGGTGCACCACTGCCAAAGACAACATCAGTAAATTGCATGCATGTCTGCTTATATTTTTTTGTGCTAAACTCAACGCACTCGCTCCTTAATTCATTCCCATTCTGACTTAAGTATTTGATTCAGCTGATTGTGCTACATCATCCTGAACGTCGCCGACTTATTCTGCCATTCACATTCGCTTCATTTATTATGCTGACCGGGTACGTCATCAAGATGGCAATTCAACACACCTACAAAAAGTGATAATAGGAAACTATTAAAACCTAGTTTTTGTTTCATCACTTTTAATTACTCTATATCACTTTTTAAAGGTGTGTTGAATTCTCATTTTGATGAAATATCATGGAACCATTTATTATACAGGGTGTATCGGCAAGTACCCGACAAACTTTAACCAGCTATTTAACCAGCACATTTGGAGTAAAAAATGTTATGGGCGCTTTGCTGTCCGGTAACATTTTTTTTCCATTAAAAACAAAAAATAAATAAAAAATCCACACTCCGTCACTGTCTTTGCATTGTATCTCGTGTTCAGCAGCTGTTATTAGCAAGAGTGTAAAAAAAGTGTCCTCGCTCTTTCGTACACACTAAATAATAATAGTTAAAAATGAGACGAATGGTGCCGTGCCATTTCGTTGTGATTGTAAAAGCGCGCCAACGTAGGTACGTACGTACATTATTCAACGAAACTCGAACAAAATATTGCCAGATGGGTTTTCAAACTTTGACAAAGGATAAAACATTGGTGACATGTGGTGAAAATATGAATAGTAAATTTTTTATTAAAAAAAATGTTACCGGACAGCAAAGTGCCCATAACATTTTTTACTCCAAATGTGCTAAGGAATAGCTGGTTAAAGTTTGTCGGGTACGTGCCGATACACCCTTTATACTGGCTCACTTGTGCCCGGCGTTGCTCGGGGTCTTATACATAGTTTGTGGCAAAGTTTTGAGGTTGTGAATACTAGATCACCTGATAACTGGGTGCATTTTTAAGATGGAATTATTATTACTGTATTGTAATAAATATTTGTTTCACTTGATTCAACCATTCACCTCCAAGTCATACATTCTCCTTGCACCTCTTTATTCGTTCATTACTTACGTCTCATTACCACAAATAATTATTTAATTCATGTCATTCTCGGGCATCCCCGACATTTTATATCATTCACTTCATGTGGTATTACGAAATTCGCGTTGTTACTATAGTATTATGTCGACTTCGATTCGACTACATATGTCGTTCCAGTGCAGAGATAAGTCTGTCTCAAGCGTCCCCAACTTCTTCTACCATTCAATCCACTCTTTAAGCACTCCTGGCACTAATAAGAACAAAAATGAAATCGTTCGAATGATGTAGGAACGCGTACGGGACAAAGTATCTAAACATATTTTATTCACTTAATTCATCACATTTTTATGGATCACCACATTAGTAACACGCTCTTATATTGTTTTACCACACATACACCTCAGAGATCTCATTCTATAGCATTGTGTCTACTTCATTCGTCATGTGCCACTACGCACAATCATCTTTTGTGATTCCATTAAAGAGCAAAGTAGATTTTTCTTCTGAAGTTATTATTCCCTTCTGTATTTCATAATTTGTGATATTTTTTTCCTGGAAAGCATTCACACAATTTGGAAAATCGAGGAATAACGGTAAACAATTTTTATTACTAAATAAATGTATTATTTACTTACCTAACAAGCTTCTTTGCGATGTTAAACCAAGATGTTTTTTCGTTTTTTTTTTACTTCGGAATTCATAAAATTGCTTTGGCAAAAGTGAAATGGTACTGAATTTTGGTGGTTTGTGTTTTATGTTTGTTGATGATTTGTACGATTTTGAATGAGACCCTGAGGAAAATAATTCCCCTCAAGACTCATCATGTCATCTTTGGGGATGCTGTGTGGAGGGTCTCTTTAGGGAAGGAACGATGGGAAGTTCTGGGAAGGAAAAATATATAAAGAGGTGGGTAGGAATCTGTAGTGAGTCCAGGAGTGACCTACGTAATGGTCCATCCTTTCCACTACGGTGCAAGGCAATGTTCCGAGAGAGTCCTGTTGGAGAGGTCAAAAGGTCTCCCTCAACCAGTCTCCCGATCTGGCCTGTCACGCAGTTGGTGGACAGACACATCCGCCGCCAAGACCCGGATAAACCTCACCCCATGAACCCGGGCACCCCCGCTAAGTCACCAAACGTAGCGAGCCACTTGGGGTGACCTATGGCAGAGGTGTTTGCTTCAATGAAATCAATAATCTTACAACATTATTGATTTTTAGATGCAATGAGGTTTTCTCCTAATTTTATTTTTATAAAAATGTATTACATTTTAAGATTCAATAACGACAATTGGTTTTTTGATATATCCAAAAATGACAAAGTTATAGCTTTAGAAGTGAATTTGAGTAAAACGTGTCTTGTGACGTCACATGACATACGATTCAGTCTAATTCATAATTCGAATGGCCGTGCATGTACCGTGATGTCACACTTTTTCAAATAGTTCTTCCCCGCCTTCGTCTACTCCATCTCCTTTCCCTCCCCACTACCTTCAGCCTCACAAAATACCCAGATTCTGGATGCCATAGTTTCACTGGGAGTATTTGGGACTCTTATGCGGATTCACAAACGGATAAAATTATCAATGGGTCAAAATTAACTCGCCCTTGAGGTGGCATTCTTCACTAAACGGCGCTATAAAAATTGTCTAATATTAAAAAAAGGGTTCTGTAGTGTATTACCCCGTATAGCCCGGATAATATGCATTTCTCTTGTGCTTGGCCAAGCTTTATGATTGCCATTCCTCAACAAGGCAGAACCGTCTGCATCTGCTCTCTGCCCCACTAATATCTCATTTAATATTAGAGATGGTTGATTTCCTCTCCCTATTACTTGGAACCGGTTCCTTTGCTGCCACTGGAACTGTCGATATTAATAATTTATCAAAAAAATTAAAACTTCATCCCTTCATATCCCCCGAACAACAATTTATTGCACGTTTTAAGTTGAGTATGCAAGATTGCTGTACGTCACGTATTCGTTTGTGTATTACGCAGCATTACACATTCTACAAACTAACATTGCTATGGCAGGTTAAAACACGATAAATAGTGGAAAAGTGATATAAAATGAACTGTTTTTTCAATTACAGTAAAATCACATTTTTTGTCAGGTGACGTCATCAATATTGTAAAAACATAATTTGACGAACCTTTTTATCCCGGAAATGGTAAAGAACTGGTTCATTCTTTCTCGGAGATTCTCTAGCAACCCCCTTCCCCCGTTTCGCCCTATGGTTGTTCATTTTTAGGAACCGGTGCTTTATCCACTTAATTTTGAAACCGGTTCCTCATCGGTCCCCGGTCACTGGAACCGTAGTGACAACTCATTTCAGGTATCAACCAGCTCTATTTAATAAATGTAAAGTCGTCCGGATATGGAGTTTCCTCTCCGCCTCACCCACCTTGTCCCGCCAAGGGGGAGGGGGGAGACTCGTCCCTGCAATACCCAATCGATTATTGGATCGTAATCTGATGGATTGTTATGATTGGTACTATAAGAATTTAGTATAAATTTCCTGGAACGTACATTATGAGCTGTTATTTCTCACTGTAAACCTAGTTCAGGCATAAACAAATACGTTAAGATTGATTAGATAACAAAACATACGTAAAATGCTCATGATGAAAAATAATAAAATGCGCAAAATGATCATGTTGGGAGCATTAAAAAAAACTCCTGTGCTTTTTTTTAGTCACTGGTACAATTGCCTCGGCGATGATGGCGATCATTTAAGACGTGTTTTTAGGCTGCCAAAATATTAACTAGAAACTAACTAAAGTAACATGTTCTTTAAATACTTTTAAATAATTAACGAACGGAGGCAGACTAACGAAACTCTTAGAATTGAAAGATGTACAATTTAATCCGTTCGAGCTTGGAGAAACAGAATTCAAAAAGGTATGCAGAATATCACGAGATGACCTTGTTGATCAATTTGCTCCCTGTTTCAATACATCTATTTGAATTTCACTTTCGTTTTCGTGAATGAATGCAAATCTTGGAAGTGGAAATTAACACACTCCCCGATATCTCTTTGTCGATGACAATGCATTCATCAACTTTTGGTGGCATTCACGTACACACACGTGGAGATATACGCATGGAAATCGGATGACAATACTACAGTTAATATACGAAATAAATGTCGGTCCTACCAGATTTGGCGCAGTTGTTAGCGCGGTTGACTCCAGTCCCTGGGGAGGAATCCTGGGGGTTCAATGCTCGGTCAAACCAAAAAAAGTTTTAAAAGTTCGCTGCATTTAGAGTCAGTCCCTAGGGAGGAAGGTTCAATCCCTCACTTCGTAAACCTCTACTAAGCCGTTGTGAAATAACTAAACCAAGTGATTTTTCATAAAAAACTTATTTTATTAACCTTTTATCCGACCCACTAAACAAAAATAGATCGTCAGTTGACAGGAGATATGTACGCAAAAGGTTACCCACGCCTAGTATAATAATATATGCCGTAATATAGGTCATTTTTATTTGTGTTGGTGTTAAAGTCTAGTCTATAGGTACTTATTCGACTGGAATAAATCCTCCCACCACTGTCAATAATAGAGACCGTTATCATTATTATCTAGTATTTTATCGCGTGACCACAGTGTGGCACTAGAGGCAGTTATCACTTCCTCCTTTCTGCATGTCTCTACGGAGACATCGCTTGATTATAGGTATTTATTATTGTATGGTTTAGTACGAAAACGGTGAAATTTCGGAATGCTCCCGATGTATATAAAATGTGCTACATATTTCTTAGGTTAGAAGTGAATACCATTATAAAAATGAATACCATTTGAAATAAACATTGATATTTCTAAAAAATAAAAATAAATATTATCAAACCTGAAAATGTTAACAAAATACTTCGAAACGTCCATAATTTTGAAAGAATTAGATATTTAGAAAACACATTCCTTTTGTGTCATTAAGAAAACTGTAGCTTCGCATTATTTTATCTTTCAAACTGGCAGTGAAAAAATCCCGCTAATTTGTAATCATACACTTTATTTTTAGAATTTTATCCATGTAATCATGTATAAATATTCGAGACAAACTGAGAAGAATAATTATTTGTCGTTCCAACGATGAACTAATCACATATCTACGCATTATAGAAAAAATATAAATATACTTTTATAATGTATGGACGCCCCGGTCAGATATGTCCAGTAATGTTTGTGGCCAGTAATGTCCTTCCGAGGCCTGAAGGGTTAAAAGTACATGAATATTATTTATTACAAATTATTTTATCAACCTCAAAGAAAAAATGTTAACATGCATTTAACCTTAATATTTATGTATTACTAGCTGAAGTGTACCCGGCGCTGCTCGGGGATAGGAATAGTTTGCAGTATAACTTGTTGTGTATTCTAGTGTACCTAAAAACTGGGTGCATTTTTAACTCAGGCCTCAGCCATATTCTGTCATACGGTCGAAGTATTTCCGCTTTGCAATAAAATTCAAATAAATAAATTTTCTGAATATATCCGAAAACTAAAAATTGTTTTTGAAAGGTGATAAAATACGCTCATATATTGTATTATTAGAAACAAACAAATATGTATGTTTGATATATAACATTTTTTTAATGCAAACACAAAAAAAATGGCTCACTTAATGTTTTTTGTAACTAAAATTACTGATAATGAAAAAATTTACTTCTTTTATTAGACAAATACATTGAAAACTACGTTGTCACCTCATTTTTTGTCGTCTGATGAAAATAATTTACTAAGTATGGATTGTTTCACAGAATTTGAAAAATACATCAAATTTCAAAGTTCATTTTCGGGTTCTGTGAAAGTCCTATTCAAATTCTGTTATTATATCATTATAGGCTAATTTCTTGAAATAACTGTAATAATAACAGAACTTAAAAATTAATTTTGAAATTTGAAGAATTGTTAAAATTCTCCGAAACAACAAGGTTTTTCAAATTACGGTCATTTCCATTGGTTTAATAAAGGTGCCCATTTTAATTTTATTGTGGTTAACTTGTACATTTGAATACAAGCGTGGTTTCTTCTCTTTCACGCTATATAATCAAAAATTTTACAGATAAATAAAAATCTATTCTAATCTGGAGCTATCCTTATATTACCAATATTCCTTTTTTTGCCATTTTTGAAAGGTTAATCATATCAGCAACCAACGATCCGCAAGCAGCGCCATTATTATATTGTGAAATGATAAAGGCAGTATCAGTAATGCAATATCCTTAATATTAGTATAAGATCTCACCCATAGATGATACTAGATTAATCTATTAGGGAACCCGTAGATATCGTTAACCGTCGAGAATAATGGGACAGTAAATAAGATGAGAACCTCAAGGTCGGGTTCCAGATTATTCCTATTATTATTGTTACGGCCTGCTTAATAAGAAATCAGAGTTCATTGAATCTGTCATGATAAAGTCCAATGTTTTTTGTTGAAGCCGGAGTTTTTTTAAGAGTTTGAGATAACCTCGGTGTTACAACAAGTAATAAGTTTGAGGAATTTTGTGAAGCGGACAAAAGGAGAGTTCAGATGAAGTTTCCGAAGCACCTGGTTTATTAATTTGTGTATTATAATCAGCTCTACTTACCACAATAAAGTTGTCGTAAAGTCGTGTTTGTAATCACAATCAACATTGTAAATCTCAGACCTGTAAACATCCCTTTATTGAATGAAAAATCTTTACCGAAGTCATCAACGGAAGTATTTAGTTATTAATTTGTGTATTATAATCACCGCACCTTATCACAGTAAAGTTGTCATAAAGTCGTGTGTGTTCACAATCAACATTGCAAATCTCAGACCTTTAAATATCCCTTTATCCACTGGAGTGCATGTCGTCATATTTATACATTTACCATATTATTTATTTAATACCATTCCTCAAAAATATTAATACGAAACTGCGGTTTAAAGCCAATGAATCCACCTAGATTTCGCCGTTTATCCCATATTTTTAGGTTTTGTAAATATGGGACATTATGACGAGCGGTCTCTTAAGAGGAAACTACAAGCCAAAAATGTGTATATTCTTGGTATACCTTATATTGTAGGTAATAGGCATTAACATCACTTGACAAGCGGAGTCTAGAAACGTTCGATTTCAAGCACAAAACTGGTTTTTATTTATTTTGTAAATAATTTTATAAGAAAGCAAAAAAGTTAATCAAGTGAAACTGTCACAGATAATCTTAGCTATAATACTGTATTTTTTTTAAGTTGTTTCCTTTACGCGTTCATACATTTCTATTAAAAAAATATTTGTTTTAGTAGTTTACATTTATATTTTGTATTGAGTAATTTATTTTTTATTTGTATTCTACTCATGCGAACGATAGGAAAACCTTTAAATTATCTAAAGCGTATTATTTTTTGGTATTCATAATGTACACCAAGCATTGATGTATTATTTTAGTCTATGACACCAAGTCGTTATAAAGATTAATTAAAATAGTGATTTAGCATTAAGCTTCGCCTTAAAACGTTTTTGCAAAATGGCAAAATATTTCAAAAAATCACTCGAGTGGATTGATTGAAAAATCTTTGGCAAGGTCGTAAGTAAATGTAGCCACTTTACGAAACGTTTCGATAGTCAATGGTAGGCAGACGGTAGGTACCCAGAGCATAAAGGTGGTCCATCCTTTTTTTGCTGCTCATTTCTAGTGCAATCAGTCTACTTTCTTCCTTTCTCTGGCAGTTCCATATCTAACTGACATGCACCAGGGTTGGTATCGGAAATCTAGTGTGTGCTGCAAGCATGACTTCCTTTGACAACTTTTATAAGCGACTATTGCACTCAGCCCTCCATTAATTGCATTTCCCCCAGTTACCGCAGTCGTTGTGTATATACTTTTGAGTTTGCAAACTCGTCCACTCGCTTCAAAGATTCACCGTTCCTAACTAAACTATACAGGGTGTTAAGAGGCGTACATACTTACTTTAAGAGGAAGCTACAAGCCAAAAATGTGTATATTCTTGGTATACCTTATATTACAGGGAATAGGCATTAAAATCGCTTGGCAAACGGAGTCTAGAAACTTTCGATTGCAAGCACAAAACTGGTTTTTATTTATTTTGTAAATAATTTAATAAGAAAGCAAAAAAGTGAAAATGTCACAGATAATCTTGGCTATAATACTGTATTTTTAAAAGTTGTTTCCTTTACGCGTTCATACATTTCTATTGAAGAAATATTTTTTTTAGTCGTTTACATTTATATTTTTTATTGAGTATTTTTTTATTTTATTTGTATTCTACTCAAGCGAAACGATAGGAAAACTTTCAATTTATCTAAAGCATATTTTTTGGTATTCATAATGTACACCAATTCGTTATAAAGATCAATCAAAATAGTGATTTGGCATTAAGCTTCGCCTTAACCAGTGATTCGTGACATTATTTGGAGTAAAAATTGTTGGTCTGGTGTTTTTTTGTATTTTTTTTTCTCACTAATGTTATCTTCAAAACAATATTTTTTAAATATTCCACATGTCGTCTCTACTCAGTCGAGTAATTTCCCAACCCCTCACATCAACCCTAGCTGTCCAATGTCACCGGAGACCAAATTTTCATTTACATTTTTACTCCGAATAATGTCAGGAATCACTGGTCAACTACGTCCCTTAACACCCTTTATAAAGACGAAATTCATTGAACTTAAATTATTTTTAACTAGCTGAGGTGTACTAGGCGATACTGGGGGTTAGACATATAACATTGCGGACTTTTCTGTAGGCCTTTTTAAGATATGTAATTCCGTAGTACAATATTTTGATTTATCTCATAAGCGTTAGCAATGTAAGCGCAGGAAAATATTTTTTACATCTCGATTACAAAACATCGACTTTTCTCTACTTTCTGTAAATATAATATACATGCATTACATATATAGACCTCCCGGGAAAAATTCTCTAGACGATAGGGAAAACCCTATCTAAATCCGTTGCGTAGTTTAGAAAAAACTAAGCGCACATACATACAGATGCTGATAGCGACTTTGTTTTCAACACAGGCTAGCTGCTAGCCTAGTGAGGCAGGTTATGTGAAACCTCAACTTTATCTATTTGTTATGTATTCTATTCTATTTACATGTTTATAGTTGCAAATTTCTTAAATAAAGGTATTATTATTATTATGCTATTTAGAGAAATATATAAATAAAATGATAATTCATTTTCTCAATTGCAAATTAACAAGTAATATACCCATTTTTCAGAGTGGAAGATACTTTCTATATCACCCCGTTGAAAGACAACTATTCAGAATTAAATGGTTGATTAATATGGATTTTGCTGTATTTAGTGACATGATCTGAATTGGCAAAATATTTCAACAATATTTCAATGTTTAGGGTATGGATTTATTCGTTAATAGATACTTATGTCTGTATGAATTCGTGTCCACGTTAAATAATGAAATGTGTAAATGTGAAGGTGGGTTTGAGTATACACATATATATATATATATTGGAGTGTATACAAGTTGTTCTGCGGAGTGGCATCACGGTGTGTCGGCAGCCACCACTGAGATGAGCGGAAATAGAGTGTCCATTGCTGTCAGCGGTATTGTATAGCAGTGGACTTCAAACGTATTCAAGTGTTGAGTCAGACATTCAACATCACAATCTTGTCTATGAAATTTTAGGATATTTTTTAAACTCTATTTGCAATCGCTAAGGCCCAGTTGTTTGGCGGAAATTCATATGTTACATTGTCATTAAGCGCCATTTTGTTTTTTTTTTTCATTCAAAGGTCCCCGTTAAGCCCCTGTATTCCCAATTTCTACCGAAGTTTCTTGTTAACTCTTTAAGTTTTTAAGTTCCAAAAAATATATGTAATTTTTTAAGATAATATCTATACATTTGTTATGCCGAAACGTTAATTATATGAAATTTACTCGATAGAAAAATATCTCAACGTAAGCTCTGAAAATTATTTTAAACATGTTTTGTTCTGTTATTTAATATGTTATAGGCATGAAAAAAATCACAATGTATCTTTAAATTTGACTAAAGCATTTGTCGAGAGATTTTTGCTCTATTTCAAGCGAGTCTTGTTTTATTAAATATTTTCACCATTTTCGCTTAATGATCATAGTTTTTTTTAATATTAGCGCGCTCCCTCTAACATTCGTATTTCCCTTTTGAACGCTTACTACGGGGCCTTAAACGCGAATTCTAGGTGCGTTTCAGCTTTCTATCAAATTACAATAAACTGACGACGTTAACAACATGATAGTTGCCCTCTTCTACTGATTACAATTTGTTCAAAAGCTGAAATGAACTTAGAATCGGCATTTAACGGGAACCAAAAAAAAAATGCGCTGAATGGCCATTTGATGACAATGTTACATTTAAATTTCTGTGGAACAACCCAACCTTAGTCTCGTTATCCAAAACAATTTTGCACAAGTTAATAATTATTATTAGGTATCTGTTATTCTTTTATTTTTGGTTAATTTCTAAGGTCCGGTATATCAGTCAGTCCGTATCTTCGCTATGTGCGACATTCCTCCCGCCAATTTAAGCTGGCTAACTCGGCCACCTTGGATAGCCAAAGAATAGTTCCCTTTTTAGACTTTGAGGCGCTAGCATTAACAAATGTCAAATATGACGTTTACGTAAGTAATTTCGTTCTTCAACTCACCGAAATACATGTAAATTGCATAATTTTATCAGTATGGACTGTAACATTCACCGAGCGATGGGGGATTTTGATGTTATGAATTGATAATCAATATAAAATAGTCTGGTAAAGTATTATATAAGAAATTTTTCAACGTCAAGACAGTGTTTTCAGCGGTTTGTCTGTCATAATTTAATAAGTAGTGCATTGACTACAGCAAAACAAATTCTATTTAAAATTAGTATCCTCGCGTATAGCACAATGGTGATTGGAGTGGGATACTCGTAAATTAGCCCGCCTAAAACATTAGACATTTTGAAAGCTCTCGATCTCCCGATGAGCATAGCTATACCACTCACGCAGCATAGAAAATGCTCAAGTACTTTCCTCTAATAAAACCATAGACAATGCGTGTATTGTTGTTGATATCTGGGCTTCCAACCTATATACGGATTATGTTTCAAGCCGCGCTAAGCTCCACATTCCAACAAAGCCGAGCTTTAAATCAACCGATTTACCGGGCCTAAGACATCAACGCCTGAAACCAGTTGCATTTTAAATGTTATATACTTATTTTTTTTAAATTAAGATTATTCTCTCAGTATTATTGTCCTGGTGAGGGTACACCATTCAGAATCGAAAATTCGTCCCATAAGTACGTAACTACATCTGAATAGCCTGGTGCTTCCAACTAGTCCCCGATCACTAACCGATGGTCGATCGGGTCACTTAGAAAAAAAAATGATTCGATAATTTTATCGGTGAGCTGTTAGATCGCGACCATAGTTGTATAAATTTGGTAAACCGGACCATCGGGCAAAGATCTATCTATCTTTGATCGGGTACTTTTAACCCGATCACTTCGTCAGTGCTTCGTGATCGGTTCGGGTAGTGTAAAGTGATCTATCCAGAACTACTTCCAAGCCCGCCATCCCTCGTTACTTTCCAACTCAAAACATTGGTTACACTGGTTCCAGGAATCTGAACTTTGTATGTTGTTGTTTTTTATTAAATATCTGAAAAGTACTGGTGTACTGTTTAATTATCTTCTTGGTATGGTATACATTTAAGATCGGGATTATCAATAAATGCCTTGGTTCGTCAAATATTACGAGTACTTTATTAAATAATTACAATGAATATCTTGCAGGACATACGTCCGTTCTATCAGAAACTATGAGTTATAATAACTACGGAAGTAACTGTAACTGAGCTGGTGGTCTAGGGATCGGCTGTACTCTTAACCATTCGGGTACAGCCGACATGCTGTCTCTGTCATGTGGCGTAAATACCGCCATCTATGAAAATACCTTAAAACTACATTAACTAGATAATAATAATAACCTAGATCTACACACTCTACCGACATCTGCTGAGCGGCATCGAAACTACAACTTATAACAACATTACAAAATCCCTTACGTGACATGTCATGTCTTCAAATAGTAAATTAGTAAAGACCCGCATGTCCACTGGATTTGGTCCAATTAGAGGCCGCCAAGAAGTTGGCTTGTTGGTTGGTTAAAAGCGTCCCGGAAGTGGATGGTTCACTTCCGCCGCGCGTTGTTTGTTCTCTAATATCTGTTATAATTGGAGATAAAACCGTGTCTACCAACTCTGCTCGCGCTGGGCCTATCAGTGGCTACTGGCAGACCGCTGACAGCTCCGTCGTAAATCTTCCTCACATTAACAGCGCATGTAATAGAAAGTCTCCACTCACGTTGGACCTATCAGTAGTATCAGTACTTACTGGCACACCGCTGACAGCTCCGTTGTAACCTCTCCTTTTCATTTTAAGATCGAAGTCATAAACCGTATAAAACGAAAATACAGATCTGCTGCCCTATACAATGTGTCCGGAAACTACTGGTACAAGTGGTACAAAAACGGGCCTTAACGAATTAATTAACAGGTTTTGCAAATGCAGGTTTTACAAATGCACGTGTTCCGACATCGGAACACATGCATTTGTTTGCCTTTTTAATTATCATGACGATATGCGAAAATATTCGGTTGTTTATGAACACATGTTCCGACATCATGATAATATTGTTCGTAATTTAATAAAAAGTTTTTCAGGAAACCTTTTAATTCATTCTTAATTCCTGCAATACCGTTTTAGAACAGCTTTCGTTTTCGAGTAAATCGAATCCGTTGTCGAAATTTTAGAGGTCAAATTTAAAAAAAATATCGGTCGCTACGGGGTTACTATCAACTGTTTATTGTCTTTAAAAATGCGTTGAAGCCTTGTCGAAGCGTAGACATTGCTCCAAAAGTTTACTCATTTAATTCCTCAGTTGCCAAAAAAAAGTTTAAAAAATAAAATTAGTTGTATTTTTTTTAAAATTATATTTTTGAGTTGGTCTATGTGATGTATATTCCATAGTTTCAGTTTCACAGCTTGTACCACTGGTTTTTCTATCGATTTCCTTGTTTTAATTTATTACGATTATAAGGAACTCTTCCCAATAATACCCATACCCGCCTCCCAAATGAAAAACTGTTGACAGAACTACTACTTTTCAGTCTTTACTGACGGGATTTTATCTAGTACTAGTCGACCCCGCAATGCTCCGCTATCGCTAATATCTTTCTCGTGTGTCTTTCTCCGACTTCTCCCACCATTCACTATTGTATACCACAAAGTAACTGTTAAAAACTACATTACGTCGACTTTAATTCGACTCCGTATCTCATTCCAGTGCAGAGATAAAGTGTTAAGTATTCCTCGGGCGTCCCCGACTTCTTCTACCTTTCATACTACTCCCTAAACACTCCTGCTGATAATAAAAACAAATTTTATTAGAAAAGTTTTCAGCGAAATCGGTCGAATGGTTTTTGAGCTTTTAGGGCACAAACCATTGGATAAGGAATTGGGATATTTTCTTTAGTCATTGGCGGAAACATACGAACATTGCCTTTTATTTGTATATAGAAGATAAAATTAGGAACACTTTTTTTGGACGCGAGTTCTACTGTTGACAGAACCACTAGATTATTTTTCCAGTCCTTAGGGTTATTCTCTTGCGATTAAACGCAGTGGTCTTGGAATAGCTGAAAACGCCAAACTGCGTACAAACACGCACTGCGGCTGGCGTTTTTACTTAATTATATTTCAAGGGGGTGACAGATTATGCTATAAGTTCAAAGGGTTTTATATAACTCCATATTGCTCGCCATACATATCTATCACAATTAAAAAGATGATGCTTTATAAGTATTGGCGTCTAGCCAAGTGATATTTGAAAATTATGCGGCCTTGTAGGGGTCTGAAAAATTTACGGAGCGCCGTAATTACGCGGCTGTCATCTGTCAAAGTGACAGATCCCATACAAAGAAATGATATTCCGCGGCAGTCTTCATATTGATCTGACCACCTCTCCTGGGGAATATTATAGCATAGTGTGTCACCCCAACATATAATACGTATATGTCAACAATCAACATCAATAAGATACAATAACTAAGGTTTGCTATGACTAACTTCACTTTATTTTGACTTTAATTTATTTTTATATTACCTAATCGTCCTGTTTAGCTTCTTCTTTAACAACACTACATTCTTTAATTCTTCTGCACCAATATTCATCGAAATTTAACATTTCCTAAACCTGTTAATCAAATGGCAATGGAGTACTTTCACTGTACATTCTTCGAGATGATTTTAAACAAAAACAGCTTTATACAAATCAGCCAAATATTATTATTATTATTTCTGTTACCTACCCCAGAACAGCTCACCTAGGTAGGTAATGTAAAGCATACAAGTAAATTATATTGAAAACTAATCATGTAGTTAATATTTATTGTTGAACTCTTTTTTGTATGAAAATTTAAAAATTATATTAAAATAAAAGTTGACTTATCCGCACTGAACTGAACTGAGAAACATACAACAAAGAACACAAGGAATGATATGTGGGCGTGTGTCAAAAATGTTGATCGCATCAAAGTCAGTTACCTATTATTTTATTTGTTCCCCACTCTTCAACGTCGTCAAGCTCTTCGCTGGACATTGGTTGTACACTCAATCCTGTCAGCGGCAGTCCTGATCTGCTTTGTACCAGACACCAGATCAATGTGTCTTCAGTGTGCTCTGACCCTTATGATCGGCTCTAGGTCTACACTCGAGCATTGTTGTCGTTCTCATCGTTATCCTCGAGTGGAGCAATGTCCAGCCCAGGGCCTCGATTCTCGACGAAGTCATTCCACTCGAACAACGAGTGGTTCGAGCCACTCGTTGTTCGAGTGGAACGAATTTTGACGTTTGGTTTATGTAAGTATGTACCTCCGACGAGACTCAGGAATAAGAATGTCGAGTAATGTATGTACTTTCGACGGCGATTGCGAGGTTCATGTATTGGAGAATCGATACCCAAGACCACTTGACTAAGTACATTATCTATTGATCTGTTCAATAATATTTGTCACTTTCGTTTGCTAACGAATTTAATATATTTGTTCGATATATTTAGCACCTTATTAATATAATATTAAGTATAATACTCTTATCAATATAATATTAAGTTAAGTTTTAGTTTTTACCCAGCTTCGCTCTAGATTTAAAAACTCTAAACCCTTTCAGGCCGTGTGTGTATTTAAAAATACATAGATTCAAGAGATTTTTCCTCACTATCCAAAGCTAATAAAAATTGGCGGTTTTTGTTTTCCAATTGCTGGTATAACTGGCTTTCCAAACTATATTTTTTTTTCTTACTAATTTAGGCGGTAGCCATTTTTATATTTTGAAAGGGATAACCGGCCAACTCAACCCAATGACAATTCAACACACCTGATGAAAATGATATAAAGCCATGATAAGTGATGAAACAAAAACCAGGTTAAATAGGATACGTATGTTAGGGTTATTTGTTAGTTTTTCATCGCTTTTAAATAATTTATTTAAAGTATGTTGAATTGTCAATGTATTCGAACTTTTGAAAGGTTATTTATGTTATTGTAGAAAGCAATCACTTTGTGGTTTGACATATTTAATAAAATAAAATATTTTTTGTTTTAAAACCACGAGTTTTTAATAATTTTTAGAACCGACCCGTTTCGCTTTACTCAAGCATCTTCAGGGTACAAATTATTACTGGGTACAAAGTAATAATTTGTACCCTGAAGATGCTTGAGTTAAGCGAAACCGGTCGGTTCTAAAAATTATTAAGAACACGATGTTTTAAAACAAAAAATATTTTATTTTAGGTTATTTGTGTGTACAACCTCGGCCGATTTATTTCTCTAGAATTTTTTGTGACGTGTATTATCAAACTTAGTATGTTCTTCCACTGCCGGTTTTAATTCAGGTGCGAAAGGATTAAATCTTATCAACAAATCGAATCATATGAAACAAACTATGTATGGTAAAACTTATGTGTGTATTCGGAGACATACAGGGTGTCCGAGGGAAAAGTGCGCTAACTTTGGGAGGTGATTCTACATGATGGTAAAAGTAAAAAAGGTAAACAACTTTTTCCGAAACTCTAACTTTACTCCCATACAAAAATATTTTTCTATGGGTATATAAAAATACAGGTATATTCGAATGCAATGTTATGTTAAAATTTCAAAGCAATCGGTAAAGACCTTTCGGAGATTTAAGATTTTGAACAAACGAGCAATTACATTTTTATTTATATATATAGAATATAGAAGATGAAACAATAAAAAAGTGAGGTGACAATAACGTTTGTAATACATTTTTCTAATAGAATGTATATGTTTTTAGTTATCAGTAATTTTAGTTCCAAAAAAAAATTAGGTGAGCCATTTTTTTTACTTTTTTATGTTTGCTTCCAAAAAATTTATATTTCAAAAACCATTATTTCTGAGTGATAAAATTTGAAAGGGTATTTTATCATCTTTGAAAAACAGTTATCAGTTTTCGGATACGTTCAGAAATATTCCACTTATTTAGATTTTATTGCAAAGCGGACATTCTCCGACCTTCTCTCAAAATATGACTGAGGCGTGAGGAGCTAAAACGCTACTGTCCGATCTTGTTGTAAATCCATTATATACCTATTGTGGCGTTTAACATCCACTGCATCCAGGTCGTCTGCACTGACAACACTGCAGGACTGGAACTCCTCTCCCGGTTTGATAGTTGATTGATTCACAAGTCAGCAGTTAGTTTCAGTTAGCTGGCTGCTAGACAGCAGACTGGGTGGGGTGGGGCAGGTGGGGCGGGTGGAGCTTCTCTCGCCGGGCAGGGGCAGGCCTGGTCATGCAGTGCAGCGGCGGGGCCCCCTGCCGGCGGATGTGTGATCGCGCAAACAGTTAGGCTATCTCACGACAGGGGCTCTCAATTCTAATAAATTATTATTCTTTATCAAGTTAGTTAAGGGGATGCACTACGTCATGTAATATTTTGAATCGAGCCGCCATCAATAACACTCCTTACGTAGATGGCGATAAGGCTTAAATTCCCGCTTAACACCATCCAGCTGTTTTCATTTAGGCAAGAAAAAAACATGGCCAAAAGTGCCTTTTATTTTATTTTGTGGATGTTCAAGCATAAATATTTAATTTTTTTCCGATCATTTTATAAATAACTTAATTTCCCACATTATACAATAAAACCATAACCGAAAATGGGTTCGTAAGTAGGACATTTTGAACTTTAAACAGTGTTCATTGGCCTAATAAATTATTTTTTCTGGGCTTAAAAAAAGACTTATGTAAAAAATACTCGATTATTTCAAAGGCCAAGATATACTCGCGGTATTTATTTAAAGCATCTGAAACATTTCTAGGCGACTAAATTTTCAAACCAAAAACACATGATTTTGCATTACTACGTAGTGCATCGCCTTAAACTGTTTTTTTCAGTTCCATGACAAAACGGAGACACACCTAAACTAACCTAACCTGTTCTTTTATCGTGTTCTGTTTTATCTGGTTATCTTTTTCAAAAGCTGTGTAATCAACATGGCTTCTTGTTCCCTGAATTTAGATTTTCTCTTATATTTATTTTATGTAATAATAAATTATCGTTTGTTTATACATGGCGTCCGGAAACTAGGAGTACAGGGAAACTGGCGAATCTACGTCATATTTGGAGTAGATTTTGCATTATAACTTTTTGATTTGAGCTTTCGTTTTCGAGTAAATCGAATCCAAACTAGATTTTTTAAGTCAAATTTATACAATATTAAGCTGTTTATTGTATTTTTAATGGTTCGAAGTGTGCTGTCTCCAGAGGGTATTTTTACCCTTTAGTCGCCGAAAAGAAAGAATAAAAATCGAAACGTTCAGATAGAAAAAAAATGGTTCTCTGTCATTCACCAATTTCCCAGCTTGAACTATTATTTTCAAGACACCATGTACAATTCAGGACAACGTGATATTACACTGCTATTGTAATTAGCTCACTTTCGGGTAGATAATAATATCATTAAAAGCATTTGTAATTCAAATGGAGACGGTATTATGGTAGATAATAATGTAGAAAAAAATAAGAGAAAAACATTTATATTGTTTTATACTTATACTGTTTTAGGAAATACTACTGCTGGTAGTTTAAGTTCAATATTTATATCAAGTATATTACTTAAGCTGGATTATTTCATTATAAAGCCGTTTGCACTTCTTCTTCAAAAAAATCTTTTTAAATACGCTCTAAAACTTTAAAACTATTTCCACAATTCGTGTAAATCAAAATGAAAGCACCGATAACATGATATATATATGTCTTTTGGATTTGCTAGCTAATAGTATTTTTACTATTTTATTGAAATGATTTAATTTTTTTAAATTCATTCAAAAATATAAAGCAATACTTTTTTATATTTGAAAAACCTCAAATTGCAATATTTAATCATTGAAGACATTATTAGAGACTCTCAAACAAATGTCTGAAACAGAAAAATATTACCATTTGAGGTTTTACTCAAAGTTATTCCAAAAATAAATATTCATCCCATACTTGCAGAAAAGCCAATAGATGTCGCACATTAAAATAATAATGAATATATTTATCAAAGACACTATCTAGATTGCATTTAGTTGGGAAAGATTTTGCAAGTATTCATAAAGATAGCTGCCAATAAAAATGTGCGTTAAGATAATGTTAGTAGTTCTTAGTCGAAGTATGAAACGGTTAAAATATGACCGAAGGGGATAAGATCGCATTAGAGTGGTAGAGCAAAGCCTCGGTAAGCTGAGGTCCTGGGTTCCATTCCTAGATTCGGCCGAATCTTTTTCTTGTTTTTCGGTTTCAGATTTTCGTCACTGTCTTCAATGATTAAATACTTTTCTATTTCTTTCTTAAAGCGCATGGCAAACCTAGCCCCAAATGTAGTTTGTTTCCGTGTTTATTATAATTCAGTGTTGTTAAAAGTAACCCCGTTTTTTTCATTATGTGTTATTTCATGTTATATCCATATAGTTGAGTTGGATAATAATAATTATTGCACAATAACAAAAAAAAATAAAAATACACGCGACGAAAGTCACGCCAACTTTTAGCCATTAAATTTATAGTCTTTCCTTGTAATCTTAAAAATAAAAATAAAATTATGAACATCGATGAACATGTTTGATGCCGGAGTAGCGGATGAAAATGAAAAATTGAAGCTCATTGGAAATTCGAAGAGAGGTGGAAAAGCCTTACCTTTAATGCTGTTGGTTGTTTGAAAATTTCATCGCACGGATCATTTACAGTTTATAGGTGTACACCTCATATAATCACAATTAATGTTATATTTCCACAACACGACTATAATTTCACCAAACGCCGATATTGAATTTGGTGATGCGATTTAATGGCCTTCGAGAGTAATAATCCGAGCATCAAGAGAAGATGCACTATTAACGACGACGATATTACGAATTACCATGTGACATATGTGTGTTACAATAACAATTGAACATCACTCGCGTAGGTACGTAGTTTTGTCTTCTTTCTTTCCAAGTCTTAACATTAAAGGAGAGGAACAAAGGAAATTACAATTTGAACAGTACATTGGGGTATGTAATAGTTACAAAACTGTTTCAATATCAAACATCGAATATTAATGGTTGGGGTGGGACTTGGCTTGAAGATATTTGGCTAGGCTTTAAATTTGAACCTTTGCATGCCTTTTTTATTACATTTAATGTTCCAAATGTAATGGTTTTTCTTTTGAGGGGTATAAAAGTGATAAAGCGAACAAAACATTCGCGAAATTGCATCGATTCGTCACCTTATCGTGTTCGACAACCGACGGCTTCCGATCAATCAAAACTGTCTCGCTGAAATAAAAGTTATATATATACAGGTGTAACGGTACGTACCTGGATGATTTCAAGCAGCGATTCCTCAGCATATTGGAGTAAAAAAAGTAGATGTCATTAATTAAAACCCGCTGGCCACACTTAATATGATTTTTTTTTAATAACACTTTGATTCAACTTCATTACTGTAATAGCCAAATATTTACAACCGTGAAATGGAAAATACTGAATTAAAGATCCATTTTCTGTCAATCAAAGTTTCAAAAGTTCATTCGATTTGACAGTTCGGCCATGTTTTTTTTTATTGTTTGAAGTATCATTATATTGAGCATAGCCAGCGATTCTGAAAGTTAACCGAAATATTTTTCTATCACACGTCGCTACTGATCACATTTCTATATACGCGCTCTGTCTCGTCTGTTACCATTCTACTGGAACGAGACTGGGTGCGTATCACATGGCCCGCTAGGTTGTACCCAACTACTCAGTCGTGCTTACCTATGCCTGTAAATCTAGCAATCACCCACAATAATCAATAACAACCAGATTCTGAGGTTTGAAAACTAAACTGTTCTTTTTGAAAATAAAAGAGGGGGCCACTCGCGTTTACTACAGTCCTAAACTGTTAATCATTAAGATAATAATAATTTCAGACTCTATTTTTGATACAACATTATCATCGTCCGTATTGTATTATTTTCCTTATTTGCAGTTTTATATTGGTAATCTTTGGATCATCTTCGTGAACCAAACACTCCACATTATAATATAATATCCCAACATTTTTTCATGAAGTCATCATCCAATACCACATTATTAATGTTTTGTATTGGCAATGTCTGCATCCTCTTCCTCGGCCGAACATCCGTTCACACAGGTAATGCGACACACACACTGTCAACCATCCACTTCCCATTTAAGTGACACTGACAACGAGCGGCGAAGTAGCACGTGGGGGGGGGGCATTTGTTTTTTTAAGTCTTGACATTTCCTTCCTTTCTGGGAACTCCTCCGAACACACACCATAGAAAAATACACACACACTCCATAGAAATGTACCTACACAGACGCGTATGCATTATATCCACCGGTATGGGATAGTATGTTCTATCCTGATCGGTAGGTCCGCAAGACTTCGATCACTTCAGTCTCGATCGATTGGCCATTTGAAATTGCTCGTTTTTTCAATCTCTTCGATTAGTTTTTATTTTTTCGGCGTGAAAAAGCGATAAACCAACGCGAAGTTTGTATTATTTGTAAACAAACGAACGAATTTTATTTTACTGTTTTGAATTTGTGATATTATTCAGCGATGCATACAAGCAAACGATCTTGAAAATGTTGTAATGAATTCTACTCGGGGGCAACTTTAATAACGAACGAACGTTTTTTTCGCAGTTTTGAGAAAATTATGTAATAATCCGTTAATTATGTGCGTCACTCTAAAAAATATTACGCGAAATAAATAACTATTTTTAATAAGCGAATTTATCTAAATATAAAATCCTATTTAATATCAGTTTAATTTTTTACTCTTCTTAAACGGTGCAGTTTGTTGGTTTCATTATTCACTGTTTTGTTAAATTATGGTTACTCCCCGGCTTCGCACGAGTTTTTTCTTGTTTTAAACACTTTTTTTATTATTAAAATGTGGAGTAAACAGCATATTTATATTTTTGACAGTTTAGTTGATATTTCGATGCTCCATAGTTCAATGATGAACATCACGCTTTCCGCTAAAATTTCCATGACATAGTTAGAGAGTTTTTAGTGGAACAGATTCTCTGCTTTATTATTAAATTTTTCAATTACGAGTTACTTGTGTTTTTCGTGGTTTTGTTTAGTTTACTAAATACATAATAGTTGTAAATATGTACTACTCTGCCACAAATTCACAGAATTAGCGTAATAATACAAAAAAAAATGATTTCTGTAAGAAAACATTATTCAAATCACTGGAAATTGAAAATAATACATTATTATTTTATGTTCTATTTGGCAGGTTTGACACAGATAAAAATGAGTATTGCTAATTTACGTTGTCGGAACACGTGTTCATTAAAATCCTAAATATTTTGCTAATTCGTCATTTTATATTATCAAGGCAAATGCAGGTGCATGAACACGTGCTCCGATATATTAGGAATTAACTTAAATTTTTGCAGGTAAAGGCCTGCAGTCCCGTTTTTAACCGGATTTTAATAAATCAGCAGTACTCAAGGTGGTCGCTCTATTAGGCGTAAAATTATCAGTATAAATTTGAACGAAATGTCTATTTAGATGCATTATTTTCCAATTCCGCAAAAAAATCATTAGATAATTAATTTATGTTTTGTTTTTGTTAATTATGCATATTCAGTGTGGCAGAATAGTATATATTTGCCAAAAGAAAGTGGCATTTAAAAACATCTATTTGAATTCCGATTTTGTTTATCTTTTACGAATGAATGCAAATCTTGAAAGTGGAAACTAAACGGACATCCAATCGAGCTGAAACTCGGCAGATAGACTCGTTGTCGATGACAATGCATTCTATCACTTGGTGGCAATCACGCATGCACGCGCGGACATTACGCATTTCCCTGAAATTGGATGACGTTACAGCAGTTAATATACGAAATAATTGTCGATCCTATTAAACTAACGCAAATCTCATCCCTTATATAAAATTCTGATAACGTTCTGATTACTTTTCCTTAGTTCTTTTTCGTCGGTCAATTTAACAAACAGAAATGAGTTTTTTTTGTAATCCGAAGTTGTTTCTCCAACAGAAAAGTTTTGTTTGCAGTCTGAATTCTGAATTAGTAAGACTTCCTTTTTATAATGTACCATGCGAAGATTCATATTAATATTTTTATTGATGATTTGACCTCGAATTGAATTCCCGCGTATCAATTCTGTGAGTCTGATTGTAATTCCTGTCACGCTGGTCATGAAGCGAGGAAATAAAGGATGGAACGCCAAAATGGGCTTACCTTGTTCTTAATCGATCCACCTGTTTTATGGAACACAGCCCTAATACTAATGAAATCAATTAGGTGTTTGTTTAATAAAGGCTTGTACTAATGGATAATGGATGAAGTTTAATGTCTAGTTCGTGATGTGGATGTGTGTGTCATATTTAACCCTTCAGAAAGTCGGAGAACTTTCCGCTTCTCAATAAAATCCAAATAAATGGACTATTTCTGAACGTATTCGAAAACTAAAAACTGTTTATAGAAGGTGATGAAATACGCTTTCAAATTTTATTATTAGAAATAAACATATTATTCTTAAAATATAAAAATTTAAAAAATCAAATTTAAAAAAAATGGCATACCTTACATTTTTTCGTCTAAACACTGCTGAACTAAAATTACTGATGATGAAAAAACACACATATTTTACTAGGCAGATGTATTAAAACACACACAGATTTTACTAGGCAGAAGTATTAAAAACACCCAGATTTTACTAGGCAGATAGATGTATTAAAAACACGCATATTTTACTAGGCTCTGTATTAAACATATTATGGCCACCTCACTTTCTTGTCGTTTCATATAAAAATAATTGATAATAAATTGGTCGGAACCTTTGGGTTCATAGAAGTGTACATTTTAATTATTCTGTGGTTATCTTCTATATTTGAATATAAAGCTTGGTGTTTTCTCTTTCTAGCAGCAGCGTTTAGTTCATATTTCTAACTATGACGGTGAGGAAGACAAATATTTCAATCAGACCGTATGAGCTGTTCCGAAAGGCGAACAAATTGACTCTACGGTTTAGCTGTTTGTTCCTAAAACCGAACAAATTGGCCTCAGGAGTTAATGTCTAAGTTCGTATGTGGATGTGTGTGTTATATTTAAAATTGAAATCATTTGGAATGATTGAAATGTTTCCAAGAAAAATATCTGCCTAGTCCATGTTTAGTAGAATTAATATTATTCCATGAAATTTGAACCGGTTTTTCCCATCGTATCTTTTGATTATTTAGCAGGAAGTCGACGTGTATGCTGTTGCAAAATCTCGCTTGTGGTAAGCTCTGGCGTCGGAAATTTGTAAAACTTATTCTTGGTACACTTTACAAAATAAACAGTTTATTAAGAGGAGTAAAGCAATTTTGTAGGGTACATTTTTATCATAACTATAATGTAAAAATCTAACATTATGAAAATTAGTAAACACTCTTAACCAAACGTGAAGCTCTGGAATCACGAAATTTGCAAAGCTTTTTTGGGTCAACGCATCTATTTACACCGATAATACAGAAAAGCGGGACACGGTTGATACACGACACATTTTATTTTATCGTTTACTTTGTATCGTTTAGATTTAGATAACTGTGAGAAACAATTATTTCCGTATCCGAAAATCGAAAACAATGCCATTTGTCTTCTTTTCTTTGCGGCATGTTGTGACATAATAGTATTAAAATAGTATTTTTTTTTTAAATTACACCCTAACTAACCTTGGACAGGGACATAAAATCAACTAATACTATATCCCTTTTTATTATACGTGTCCAAAACTGGATATTTGAAAGGGGACGAGTCTTTTTTAAAGAATACATGAGTTCCTAACTTTTAAACCATTATAATAAAATTGTGTGTGTGTTCATATATAGATATATATGAATGTATTTATATAATGCATTTATGTATGTCTGTGTATGTATGTATATATATGTATGTATGTGTATATGTATATATATATATATGTGTGTATGTATGTGTATATATACATATATATATATTATTTTTTTTTATGTATGCATGTATGTATGTCTATGTATGTATGTATATGTATATATATCTGAGCATCTATATATGTGTATGTATGTATGTTTGCATGTATAAAAAACATATATTTTGAATTTATAGCATTATGACTACCACAACACGGGCATAAGCCTAGTGTGGGAGTTATTAAGTATACAAAAAATTGTAATTCATAAAATTTACTGAATAATAAAAAAAAACCTTTTTTCAGGTTTTTAGGTTCATATTTTGGGTTAAATAGGAGAAGAAAAATAACTTACCTTTAAACTTTTTACCGGTCGGTGGCTTAGTTGAAATCGCGTTTGGGTCCCACCCAGGCGTATTGTATTCGGTCCTCCATCACAACACAAGCAACATTTTCTGCTTACTGTGGTGGTAGTTGAAGATTTTAAAATTTGTCAGATTATTCGTAACCCGAGAATGTTTGTCTTCTTAAAGAAAAGAAAAACTTTTACATCAATAATATTGTACGCCAAGTGAACAATCGATTTTAATTTGAACGGAATAACTACACATCAAAATGCGTTATTTTAGATTTTTGGAAACTGAATTACTTTTCTGATTATTATCTAACTAACATAAAGTGGTTTTTTTTAAGTATATATATTAACCGTGTCCCACTTTTATGTATCACCGTCAAACGTCATTTCCATCATGAGGTATGGAAACTTTTAAAAAACCGTTGAACTATAAAAAATAAGACAATTTTATTACACACATACTAGCCCTACCCCGCCACGCGTTGCTGTGACTCAGTCTGTCTGTGCAGATAGCAAACCGCGCGTGTTGCTTTTCGTCCAACAGATAGCGCTTTTTTTGTAAGTATGTATAAGCATGTTCGTACCTTACACAGATTACATCTGTATATATATATATACACGCGTATTCGAGTGCAACGTTGTGCCAAAATTTCAAAGCAATCGGTGAAGAACGGAGATTTAAGATTTTGAACAAACGAACATTTACATTTTTATTTATAAAGATTATTGTTTGTTCTGTATTTTCAACAATTGAATAAGAAAAAGAGCTTTGGGATCTTGGGCTAATAATAATCTAATCTTTTAATTTTTTGGTACAGTTAATTTATTTAGGAAATTCATCTTTTTAAATAAATCTATTTGAATTTGACTCCTCAATTTCACTTTTCACGTTTTCGGTGATGAATGAATGCAAATCTTTGAACGGAAATTAACCCACTTCACATACGATCGAGCTGCTACTAGGCAGATAGACTCGTTGTCAATCACGTACCACAGGCGGATATATATGAATTTCTCTGAAATCGGATGACATTATAGTGTTTAATACATGAAATAATTGCCGGTCCTACCCGATCGTAATTTGGCGAGGTTCGTAGAGTTGTCGACTCCAGTTCCTGGGCAGGAAGATCCAATCCTCAGTCAAACATTTAAAAAAATATATATTTTCGTTATTTCTAGATTTTGTAAAATCATAATCGATTTTTTTTTTCTTAATTTTTTTTGAAAAGCCTTGTTGTTACAGCCGAAACGAATCAATTTTCTACCATTAATATATATAAATACGTGAAATCCCTCTACGTTAACCTTCCATAATAGTAATTTCGTCACAATGCTTAAATTTAAACCTTCGATAAACGGTACCCATTGTTATAGAAGCCGTCACCTGAAAAAATACAAAATACTGAGACATCGCCATTTTACATTGTTTTTTAATTATATTTCCTCTGATCCATTCTTCTTTTCAACAGTGTCAACGACGCATCATTTTCCGGTCGCTTATTTAAATATCAATGGTTACTTTTACAATCAACTTCATAATAATATTAAGATGTATATTTCGTCATAATTTTAAACCACAATAATTTATAATCGGTTTGTCCTTTAAAACTTTCCAGAAAACTGTTTACGAATTCCTGTGGCAAATTAAAACGTTGTAATAATTTTGCAAATATGGACTTCATTTTGATGGATTGTTAAAAATACGAATGTTTTAAATCTAAAAAAAAGTTTATCGCGTGGTGATTGTGGAAATGGTGAAACAATAACGTATTTTTCTTTTCTGACAGTTTTAAGTTTTGCGTGGAAATGTCCATTTGGAAAAGGATTCTTATTTTAATAAGGGTGATATTTCTTATTTTTATTATACATACCTTATTCTTTATATCATTTATTTTTTCGGTAAATATACAGTAATTAACGACACGCTTAATACGCACTGTACATCATAACAAATAGTTTTGAATAGCTATTTCGTAAAAATACGGACAGTTTGACGTCTTTTCTTCACGCTATGTTTTGACATAATAATATTAAGATTGTTTTTTAGGCTCTTTTTAATGGTAAATTTTTAATTTTTTAATTTTATTAAAAAAATTTATGGAAATTTTTAATTTTAGCATTTTAATTTTTAATTACGTAAAATGAAAATTTCTTTCCTACAATAACCTATCATAACCCAAGCTAACCTATCCTATAATAACCTAACCTAACCTACAATAACCTAACCTAACCCATAATAACCTTACCTTTTTTTAAATATTTCTTTATTTCTAAAACATACCTAAATACCTTTATTTTATTTTTCAAGCTCGGCCAAAATAGTACCTACCTAGTATTTGCATAGAGTAAATGTTAAAAATTCTAGCCACTCATATCAGGAATACCAACAAAAGAAAATGTCATCAACAGAAATTATTCCGGCTATCATCCTATATAACGAAAGCGAATTTTACGTAATTAAAAATTAAAATGCTAAAATAAAAAATTTCCCAAATGCAGTCAGTTGCCTTTTATAGTAATTAAGGTGAATCAAAGGGTTTCATTAAAAAATATTTCGTATTATTCGTGGCCGCGATTCCGAATATTTACCTTTTGAATTAAACCCAAACTAAGATCCTATTTTAGGATAATATTTTGGTAAATACGAAAAAAAGAAAGTAACCTTAAAACATCAATAACAATGGCCGCCAAGTGAACAATCGATTTTAATTTAATTTTTTTTTCTGAAACTGAAAACTTACTTTTCATTATTATCTTACTACTACAAAGTATTTTTTTAAATAAAATGTCCGTATTAAACGAGTCCCTAATTTCTGTATATTTATCTTTTTTTCTTGTTGCGATACATTCCGTATCGTCACTTCAGAATTGCAAAAAAAAAAAACTATTATTATCTGAATTTATTTCTGTTGTGTATGCCTACGAAATCTATTTATTATTGATATAATATGAATAAAACGTTTAAAGAGGAATGGCTGTGCGCCTTTTTTTATATAAAACTTATGGCACTATAGGTCAGCAGATTGGTTCGGTATGCGGGCCCATTTCAACGCTTTTCCGTGGTCAGCTGTTTGTTTTCGGACTTCGGACCCTTCAAGATGTGCCCAGGAGATTGGTGAAGTCATCAAATCGGCGATGGATGGCTTCATACAATCGACTACTAAAGAAACTGGTGTGGGCTCAAAGCCGTGGTTCAGTCGACAATGCTCCGAAGCAGTTCGACGAAAAAACGCGGCTTACCGAGCCTACAACACATCTCGAACGCCCGAAAGCAGATCAGCATACAACAAATCGGCAAAGGAATGCAAGAGAATCATTAATAGGTCAAAATTCGAACACGACCTGCAGATCAGCAAAAAGCTGGCTGCCTGCCCGCATGGCAGCAGAGCATTCTGGTCCCTTGCAGGCTCAATAGGTCGGAATTTTTGCAAACCCAGTTTGCCACCTCTTACCAGACCTGACGGCTCACTAGCAAACACCGCCACCGAAAAGGCTAACTTATTAGGGAAAATGTTTGCGGAAAACTCGACCCTCGATGACGGAGGTGCTGTTCCGCCGTCGGTTCCTCACTGCGGCTTCTATATGAAAAAGCTGAGGATCCGGCATCGGGATGTACTCCACGTTATACGGGGGCTCGATGTTAACAAAGCTAGTGGACCTGATGGAATACCTGCCCTGGTATTGCAGAGGTGTGCTGCGGAAATAGTTCCAGTTTTGACAAAGCTCTTCAAAATGTCCCTGAAGTGTGGCACTGTGCCCTCTGGTTGGAAAAAAGCGGTCATTCATCCTATTCCCAAGAAAGGTGACCGCTCCAACCCGGCCAACTACCGCCCCATAGCGATCACATCAGTTCTGTCCAAAGTGATGGAACGTGTGATCAACGACAAACTGCTCACATACCTCGAGAAGAACAAAATTATCAACGACCGTCAATACGGATTCCGGCGGAACCGCTCGTGCGGTGATCTTCTCGCGTATGTGTCGCATGTTTGGGGGCGGTGCCTGGAACGTCACGGTGAGACCCAAACGGTCGCACTAGACATATCCAAGGCCTTTGACCGGGTCTGGCACCGAGGACTTGTCAACAAATTGCCTTCTTACGGACTTCCCGCATCCCTGTGTACGTGGATTGCTGATTTTTTAAGGGATAGGTCGATTCAGGCTGTTGCTGACGGTTTCACCTCATCCTCACACTCTATAAATGCTGGCGTCCCACAGGGATCGGTTCTGTCTCCGACTTTGTTTTTGTTGCACATCAATGACCTTTTGACATGTGCACCGATTCATTGTTACGCGGATGACAGTACAGTTCATGATAGCTTTTTGTTTGACAAGCCCCCAAAGGGCACACAAACTCCAACGGCTCGGAGGGCTTTGAAGCAGAGAATGGACGGTTATCTCGAGAGTATTTCCTCCTGGGGTAAAAATAATCTCGTCGAATTTAATGTTTCAAAGACCCAATCCTGTCTGATTACGTCTAAAAGGGATCTAAATGATAACCTAGTCTCCTTCAACGGAAGCAATCTTCCGAACAGGCCTTCCATTGATATGCTTGGTGTAACTATAAGTGACCAGCTCAGGTATGGGGGCTCCATCGAAGCCAGAGTAAAGCTGGCCTCTCAGAAGCTGGGCGTACTGTACAGGGCCCGCAGATACTTTAATAGTACACAACTGCTGACCCTGTACAAATCGCAAGTGCGCCCTACTGTCGAATTTGGCAGCCATCTCTGGTCCGGAGCCCCTAAATACCTGAAAAAAACCCTTGACTCTGTGCAGAAACGGGCGGTCCGTTTGATAGATTCCCCAATCTTAACAAACGGACTGCAATATTTAGAGCACAGGCGTCAGGTAGGTATGCTGTCCTTGTTCTATCGGTATTACAATGGAAGATGCTCTGAGGAACTAGCGTCATTGATCCCTTCGGCACCGGTGCGTAGTCGGGATACACGCCAAACGCGTGCCCAACATTTGTACACAGTTGACACTTGTCACATGAGAACGGGTCGCTTCTACGATTCGTTCTTAAGTTCAACAGCTCGGCTGTGGAACGAACTGCCGGCCTCTGTGTTTCCTCCCTCCTACAACATGGGACTCTTCAAGACCCATGTTCACTCCTTCCTCTCCACAAAAAGACCCTCCACACAGCATCCCCAAAGATGACATAGGCCCTGAGGGAAATTATTTTCTTCAGGGCCTCCTGTGTGGAGTTAATATAAAAAAAAAAAATAAAAAAAAAAAAATTTTTGGATTTGAGGCCAAAATACTCAACCAAGCTGTATATAAAAAAAAATCAAAATGATATTTTTTTTTAAATTAGCTCCACACAGGAGGACCTGTGGAGCATAATTTCCCTCAGTGCCTCTGTCTTCTTCGGGGATGCTGTGTGGAGGGCATTTTTAGGAAAATGAAGGAGAAGTTCTGGGAAGGAAAAATGTATGAGGGGTGTTTAGGAATCTGGGGGGTCAATGTCGGTCGGTGGATGAGTTGATATCGCGTTTGGGTATCACCCAGGGTAGTGTTTTCAATTCCTTCTACTGTTTCCTTCCTTCCGCTTACTGTGTTGGTAATAGAAGATTTTCAAATATTGTCAGGTTATTCGTAACCCGGGAATGTTTGTTTCTTTTTTAAAAATAAATATGTCCAGGAGTAACTGACGTATGAACCCATCCCTCCCACTACAGTGCAAAATGATGGGTCGAGAGAGTCCGGCTGGAGGGGCCAAAAGGTCTCCCTCAACCAACCTCTCCCGATCCGGCCCGCCACGCAGTAGGTGCACAAATACATCCGCCACCAAGGCCTAGACTAACGTCACCCCATGAACCCGGTCACCCCTGCTAAGTCACCAAACGTAGCGAACCACTTGGAGTGACCGATGCCAGAGGTGTTGGTTATCCAATAAATGGTTCCCGGGGCGGCGGTAATGTAATCTTGCCCAACCTATTACTATTATATGTATTTCTTATATTATTGTTCTTATCTTTTGACTTGAGGTTCTGGTTGAAGTTCCTGAATTCAATGTGACCGTAGCTTTTCTATTTCAAATTTTCGTTTAGGAATCGCTAATATTGTCTACAATAATTAAATGTTTTTTTCTTTTATCATCACACAATACTAAATCAATTCTTCTTGTCATTCCAGGCCACCCTCCGCTTCATCGAGATAGCAAACGCCCGCCGCGCAGAAGACCATGAGGATCACAATGCCGAGCACAACACGGACCCCGAGGAGCCGGTTACCGTTGACCGCGCTACGGCCGTGCGCTTCCTGCTGGCGCGCAAGTTCGACGTGGCGCGCGCGCTCGCCCTGCACCGCCAGCACGGCGAGACCCGGGCTCGCGAAGGGTTAAGAGGGCTCGACGCCAGGTCCGAGCCGCTGAGGTCGGAACTGGCAACGGGGAAGTTTACAATTCTGGTGAGGTTCTTTATTATTTTATTGTTTCAATTCACTAGCGATATTAAAACATTGTATCTAAATTTTGTAATAGTTAACTGGTTATCAAAATCTTCTCCGAAGCTCAGAAGGACGGGTTGTTTCGGAGAATTTGAATAATTCATCAGATTTCAACGTTCATTTTCGGGTTCTGTGAAAGTCCTATTCAAGTTCTGTTATTATATCCGAATGACATTTCCGTTCCAACAAGCAACAGAGCGGCTTATCAAAAACTATTCTCATATCTCGGTCCTAAAATATAAAACCAAATCCCTTCACAGCTGAAACTGTGTAAATTGTCATCCTTCCGTCCAAAAATAACAAAATGGTTATTAGATCTAGGCGGGACCGATTCCGAAATATTACTAAAAAATGTAATCTGATAATTATTTATCACGAGCGCCTAGTTGTATCTTCGCTTTTACATACTTATTTCTCTCAAATTTTAAATTATTTGCCCAGTTTTTTATTTTTATTATATTCCCCCTTTTGTACTACCTACTCAATTTGCTTGTATTATTTGCTTTGCTCATATTATTCAACAAGATAGTGTTACTATTATGTATTATGTAATGTTACTGTTATATAATTGTAATTGTGTACATGTATGATAATTTGAAACCTGTTAATTTGACTGTCCTAAACCAGGAAACCTTCCTAGTTGAACAGTCAAAAGCTTCCTTCCATATAATGTAATGTATCTTTTCAAAAAAATCTCATTATAGGCTAGTTGCTTGACAGAACTGAAATAATAACAAAACATGAAAAATCTTTCACCGAACTTGAAAATTAACTTCGAACTTTGAAGAATTTTTCATTAATTAATCAATTAATTTTTCAACTGTTATATATTCTAAGATTTATATCTGGCCTTGTAAATATTATACATTTATTAAAAATATTTTCAAAATCTCTAAATTTAAACGCTAAACTTCTATTTAACGCGGCTGGCGTTATTACTTAATTCTATTTCAGTACCACCGGTTCAAGGCCGTGCACTCGCTTTTATAGGCCGCTGGTGGTACGAAATATTCGGTAGGTACCGGAAGGGCGGGCCATTGATTCGTAAACTGTATACCGGATCTACGACGACCTCCATTTGTAGATGAGTATGCCGTACTAGGTGAGAGTGAGAAAGTATTCGAGCTTGTGCGGTTTCGTCGTGTTACAATACAAAATTTAATTACGTGTAAAAAGTTAGTTGCTTATTTTATGGCTAAACTACAAAAGCTAACTTCTTTACGATGGGCACATAGATGAGCGTAAATACATAACATTCATAATTTATGCAAATCTGTAATAAAGCCCTTGCACTACGTGACTGATGAACCATCATGAAAATTTGTCCCTAATTTGACGTGTTTTGATTTCAGCCCAGCAGAGATGCCACAGGCGCAGCCATAGCAGTGTTCACTGCCTACCTACACTCCCCAACGGGAGCATCACATCAAACCACTTTACAGGTTCGTAGTAACACGCAGTTGGCATAATTTTCCAGTGAGGGGTCTAAGAAATTGTGATTCAAAAAAATGTCAATTTGCTCAAACGAATGTTATAAGATAATCCAAGTGAGCGTTAGCTTATTAAAAAAAGAATACCTTGAGCGATGGAGATTTCCGGTCATTCGGTTTCGGATTTGCCGGCATTCAATAGAAAATCATACCTTTGGATATATGCGAAACATACAAACTGCTTAACCTCTGGAATGCCGAGCTTCCGCGACCTAGGAGCGTGGAGCGCCAATCAAAATTTCACAATAAAAAATTGAAAAACACACAACAAACTACACGAACTGCGCTTTAGGCAGGCGCGATAAAGAATCTCATTACTTATTTTGTTGCCAATCAAATAAGAAAGCTACAAACATTTTTTATCACGAACAATTGCATTAAAAGAAAATGTGTTTTGAACCATATATGTAGAAGTTCAACTGGTACAATTTTTTTGTAACCTTAAAGATATGCTAGGAACAAGAATGTATGGTTTAAACCGAATAAATCCTCCTATATTTCTCCGTATATCCCATATTTTTAGGTTTTATAAAAAATTACTTTAAAGATGCTGCCAGAAGGTGTGAAAATTCAACTGATTTCCGCTTTGCAATAAAATCAAAATATGTAATTGGTATATTTCATTATGTATCCGAAATTTAAAAACTATTTTTGAAAGTAGAAGAAATAAGCTTAAATTTTATTGTCAGAAATAAACATATAATTTTCGAAATATAAAATGTTTAAAACATGTATTTTATTAGACAAATGTATTATAAAGAATGCTGTCACCACACTTTGTTGTCGTTTCATATAAAAATAATCTATAAAAAATTCTCAAATTGCGTTCGGATTTTTTGGTTTCATAGAGGTGCCATTTTAATTCTTCTGTAGGTAATTTCTAGATTTGAATATAAAGCGTAGTTTTTTCTCTTTTTAACACATTTTAAATCATATTTCTCATTATGTCATTAAGGGACAATGATTTCTCTGAGACCATCTGAAAAACAAACAAATTGACTTTACGGATAATAGCTATTTGTTTCCAGAACTAAACAAATTAACCTTTGAGGTTAATGTTTTTATGAAAATTATATAAATGTCATTGCACACTGCACTGGCTTTTAGAATTTTAAAATAAATTTGCTGTATTATACAATATGGTAAAATTTTCCAGGCATTCTATATTTCCTTCTGATAAATGTTATCTCGGATACTCGGAATTTCGATTCAATGAAGTAGAAGGAAAAAACTGGGAAATAATGCTTCCTGGAAATGTTCTCTAACCAGAATTTATGTTCAATTGAAATAATTGATGTCAGTATTTTCAATATCTTTGTTTACCTCTATGTTAATTATCAAACCGGTTTCATAATACTTCAATTATGAAAGTTTTTGTTGTTTCATTTTATGTGAATACCTCTCAAGTCGCCAACTGTCTGGAGCTAGTTGGGTTATGGCATTCCCAATTGGAATATGTTGTGAGGTTGACAATATTGGGGGAGTGGAAGGTTGGAAAGTACCTGGCCGTTCAGATCTGGTCGCCAAACATGGCTACATGGCTAAAGTAATTTAAGAAAATATTTCTATTTTGGATGGTGGGTGGTCTTTCACTAGACATACGGATAATGTCTATCACTCCGAAACATGCTGCAAAAATATTATATATTATTTTAAAATTATTTGCGCTTGCTGGTTTTGAACTCAAACCACTCGGCTACGGAGGTTACAAAGTAATTGGGCTCTGCCAAATACATCTTTATCAAAAGTAGGAACGTTTGAAAGATAAACTGAAATATGTTTACTGCCCAGCAGTCAATCATTGATGGCCGAGTGCTCGGCTGATGTGATTAGTACAGTCAGTACGTCGTCAGATTCAGGCTAGACAGTGGATAAAAGCAAGACCCAATGACTCGGACGAGTATGTACCTCCTCCACCTACATAATCAACTCCTCACTTCACTCGGTCAGTGCAAGTCAGTCAGTGAACGAAAGAAAATTCAAAATTTTAAATATTTATAATTTTTTAGGAGCGTTTGATGTTTCTTGTTGTAAAACTCTCTTAATTTTTCTCTTTTCCCTCCATCGCAAAACCATGTTAAACTAATCTCAATGAACTGATTCGCCCACTGTCTCTTGTACATGTGATCACCTCTACTCTTCAATAAGTTTCTCAGCCGAGTAACAAAGCTAGCGACTCGACCAAGCACTCGCCAGGTGTAATTCGGCCTTTCATACCTACCGCAAAACAGTAAAATCGATGCATACTATTGAACATAATACTTTCCAGTAAAATTAACTTTTACATACACACTCGCGGCTTGTTTGTGGCAAACAGTTTTTTTAAAAGAGTAATGGAGTTGAGGGGGGGGAATGTAATGTCGGCGGAATTGGATAGTTATTATTTGATTTAATACCTTTAAAAATAAATACGAGATATATATTTTTTAATTAATATCGATTACCGAATTGTTTTTCTAGAATTACCTAAATTATACAGTTTGTGATATAAGAAACAACTTAAATACGAAATTATTATAAGCAATAATTAGTCGCCCGAAATATCAATACAAATTGAAAATATCTCCCGAGTAAAAATAAATGCCGCCGACGGGAATTGAACCCGCGCCTTCTGATGTCCGATCAGGTGTTCTGGTCCACTGAGCTACGTCAGCTTATTTCCAACATGCCAAATAATTCAATATCTACTAGTACTTCAATCAACAATTACTGCTTATAAAATTTTTTCACCTGTAAACAACCAACTTTATTTTTGTAGGAAAGGCTTTGTTATTGCTGAATTTCTCACTAGATGGCGTCGAGACATATTATATCTTCATTTGTTGGTGAAATATTATGGTGATATTTCAGTCGACTAATTATTGCTTATAATAATCTGTTATCCTTTGTGCTATGCATAAAAAATCTTGTCTTTACATTGTCTTGTACATTAGTCTACCATTAAAAAAAATTGATAACTAATATATGGTTAAGCGCCCTTGAGGTGATTTTCTCACGAAAACGGCGCTGTATAAATAATCCAATCATTATTATTAAAACTCTCGTTCGGCAATGTGTTTTAACCCCATCCGGCTCGGGAGGGTTAAAGTCAGTTCAACTTTTCTTTACTTCGGATGAATTGATCAAACTTTTTAAATATCGAAATTCTTTGTTGAACGGATGATCAATTTCATTGGCCAGTGGCCTAGGAGTCAAAAGGTCTTATGAAAATTGGCGACGTCAGTTTTCTTTCTTCTGTACACCACTAGGCTAGGAGTATTATTGTTAACCCCGTTGCAGCAAATTTATATTCTTATCTCCATTAACCGAGGCACTACTGTATTATGGATCTTCTGAGAATTTATATTGGATCAATTCTATGAAACTATACTCAAATAAAATTAGTTTATCAACTTCTCTGCTGTAATATAAACCATATTTCAGTTATCAGTTTTGTTTCTGCGAATTTACCAATCTTCCGAATTTCTGATAGTAGCTATGTACAATATTTTTATATTATTTAACTTTACTAATGAAAATTGATATTTTTTGTCTCAAAAAAACAGTCCAAAACACTGTACAATTTTTCCTCCCATGGGGTATGAATTTTTTAATTAACTCTGTCCGTTGACATAAATTATGTACTTAAACTAGATATTGCACATCAAATCGTGATTTCTAGTTGTTTATACAATCTCTAATAATATCTACTGCGTGGGTTGGAAAAGTGCAAATTTCAATATATTGTTTTTGACAGGTCCTATTGTAAATATACTATGAACTAGCTCTTTTTGATGAGCCATATTCGTATGATTCCCGGTAAACCGTACCACAACTCAATTGAACGGTTACTCTTTTTTTATCAGGAGATATTTTAGAAAAATAGCGCCACTAAAATTTTCCAAGTATTAATTGTTATTATTATTATGTAATGAGCAGGCTGATGCGCTCATATCTGATTTCACAACAAGTTTGACAGTAATTGAGGTGTTTTAAGTTTGAACTAAGTCCTTTCTTCTCTCCAAATGTGAATCCAATAGAGCTTTGTATTGATTTATATTTGTTGCATCGATGACATGTTGTGGGAGTTTGTTCCAAGCATCCAGTACTCTATTTGCAAGGAAGTGTTTTCTAGGATTAGATGCAAAAGGCGTTTTGGTAATTTTTTTTGAGTGTCCACGGAGATTTATATTTTTATTAGTAGTGAAGATTTCTTGGATGCTAGGGCAACTGTAATGTCCAGATAAAATTTTGAAAGTCTCGATCAAGTCACCCCTTTCTCTTCTTTCTTGTAAGGTTGGTAATCTTAGTTCCTCGAGTCTATCTTCGTATCGTAGATCTTTCAGAGCTCTTGCTATTTTAGTGAAACGTCTCTCTCTAACAGATTTATATCCTTTGCGAAGTAAGGACTCCATATTTGGAAAGCATATTCCAGGAGAGGTCGCACATATTATGTTTTATATGTTTTTAACATCATGTCCGGTGTTAGGTCAAGGAAGGTTTTCCTGATTAGATATGTTAGTGAATTTGCTCTTTTCACAATTCCAGCAATGTGTGGTTCCCATTTCAAGTCCTGTGATATGGTAACTCCTAAGTCTTGTTGTAATGTCACTGCTTTTAGAGATGTTCCATTAAGTTTGTAGGCAAGTGTAGGGTTACATATTCAGAGACACGAACGGTGTCTGACAGTCCGACATCTGGACTTGGACATATGTACCTACACCTACTAACTACCTAGCATCTGGCGTAGCCATGTAGCGGACTGGCGGAGGCATGTAGCCGAGGAGCCGTGTAGCGGGGTAGCCGTACTGGCGGAGCCATGTAGCGGGATGGTCGTACTGGCAGAGCCATGTAGCGGGGGAGTCGTGTGGCGGGAGAGCCGTATCGACACACAGTATTTTCACTGCCCATACACTCTTAGCTCACGACTCCCGTTCAATTGAGTCAACTCTTTGAGCCATACGAAAATGTTGAGCTGGTGGTCGTGACCCATCGCTACTATGAAAATGGTTGGTGAAAAATGTTGGAAAACAATCGATTTATTATGGAAAAGCTTCATTCATACATAAATACTTATTCTAAAACAATTTAAAAAATAGGCGATTCCTAAACTCTTGGCTATATCAACAGCTTCTTCAGCGGGTTTTTTTCTATTTCTTTGATAATTTTTAAGCTTTCTTTCAATGGTTCATTTTTAAATGATCAAAAACTAGAAAGTAAGAAGATAACCGCCGTTGTGTGACGACAAATGACGAACGAAGATGACTAATGTAAGCAGCGGCCTCGCGCAGCGATCGATCGAGTAAATTTGTGCAAGAACTGTGTGCTGTAAATGATTAATGCGGTAATATGAAGCGTAGAAGAACGATCAATCTGTTTTTGTGTGCTAAAAATTTTTAATATTTCCAAAATTATGTATTTATTTCTAATAATAAAATTTGAAAGCATATTCATATGCACCAAAAGCCGAAACACTTGACAGAATATGCCAGAGGCCTGAGGGGTCAAAGATAATACTAATTTAAAAACAGCTAACCTGAGTGCCGTATTTTGTCCAACTTTGAAAGCGTCCATCTACCTAGATACTAAATTGAATTTTTTTTTTTAATGATAAATTAAAATCTTATTAACTGTTATTCCTTATAAATATTACAAAATATGACCGGCAAGCTGACCATTGCTTTTTCGCATCCTCGGCGAAATATGGGTTAAATGATTTCCCAATCCATTCATGTTAAGGATTACCTTTGCCGTTGCGATGATTCCTAAAGATTATGATAAATGATTTTGCCTGGAAACCAGGTGGGTGACTATGAATCATTCTCCGTCTGAAAAAGAGTGTAAAGTACGCCCACTGCCTCAGCACAATGGGTCGATGACTGGATGCTTGTAGAAGGCGATGATTATATTTATAGTCATTCATTATGTCCATATCCATCATGTTGCTATATAATTAATCACTCGTGTGAAAATTATTCCGATTTGTATTTTAGTTTTTAACACATGTCATTGAGGTTAGGTTATACACTGTAAATGGTATTTAAGATTTGACGCACCCACAATCAGAGAGAATAACAATTGACTAACCCCTCAGGCCTCCGGCATATTCTGTCAGAAGATAAAATTCAAATAAATGCAATATTTCTGAGCGTATCCGAAAATGAAAAACTGTTTTTGAAAGGCGATGAAATACGCTTTAAAATTTTATTACTATATGCGCTCACACTTTTTGAAAAATTTTATATTTCAAAAATCGTGTCCATATTTAGTAAATTTTATTACTAAATACGCACATAATTTTTAAAATATTAAAACTATTCATGCAGACATAAAAAAAATACTAAAATGGCTCACTTTACGTTTTTTTTTTTTTAACTATAATATCTGATAATGAAAAAAGTTTAAAAACACACTCATTTTATAAGACAAATGTATTACACACGTAATAGTCACCTCACTTTTTTTTTGCTTACCAAATGCTTAGTCACAGAGTTTTGGACTGTTTGAATGTAGCCTATATTTGTCTTGCACGAGTTTCCCCAAGACGTTCCATATCTGATGGTATATTCCAAACCAAAGATATTAGAAGAACGAGATGTGCTATGCGCAGTTCGTACTGAGTGGAATTGTTTTGCCCAGTGTCGCCGGTTTTGTTCACCAATACTACTGCACACCTTCGCTTACGCCAAGGCATCGCTAAGGTATCCGCACTAATACATAGAACAGATTTATGGCGTACACGTCCCGATACCGTTCAAAGTACCCTAATTAGGTAGTACTCCGGCTACGGTCCGGCGGCCAACATAGCATATCTCGTTCTTCTAATATCTTTGTTCCAAACCATCTAAGCGGCCCTTTTTTAATCTTACTCTTTATTATCTTGCACTCTTTGCCAATCTCTACATGACTCACACAATCGTACATGATTTTACCAAAGGGATCTCATTTCTACAGCATTCAGTCTACTTTCATCCTTCCTCTGTCAGTTCCAAACTTCACTGTCATATATCACGGTATGACCAGCACTCCATTGTGGACTGCCTAGCGTCACTAAGTTAACTATTATTATGAATTTATTGTTCCTTTTCCCCCACAGGGTGTGGTGTACCAACTGGACGTCGCCCTACAGTCCTTGGAGACGCAGAGGGCTGGTCTGGTATTCATCTACGACATGTCAGACTCTAAATACTCCAACTTTGACTATGACCTGTCCCAGAAAATTCTGATGCTTCTAAAGGTAAGTGAAAATTATAATTTTCGCTTTAAATAAGTTATTATTGTTTTTTCAGCACTTATTTACCCCTCAAGCTAATTTATTCGCTTTTGGGAACATATCTTCGCCGGAAAGGCAAAAGAGTATGAGCAACAATTTAGTGAAAAATGATTTAATCAATCTGTTTTGATTAAAGATTTTGTCTGACCAAAACTGTATATTTTGCTAATTTTTGACTAAATTGGCGCTTTCGCCCTTTTGTCTTTTCGACGTCAATATGTTCATAGAAATCATTGCATCTCCCTTACTCTAATGGTGAGAAATACAATCTAAACGGTGTTGGAAATAGAAAACACCACGCTTTGTATTCAAATCTATTAGTTAACCACAGAAGAATTAAAATGTACACCTCCTATGAAACCAAAGTTACCACATTTTGAAAAAAAATTATGAAACTTTGTTAATTTTTTATTAATTATTTTTACATGAAACGACAGTAAAGTGAGGTGAATATAACGTTTATAATACATTTCGTTTGATAAAATTCGTCTAAGTGTTTTTTTACATTATCACTAATTTTAGTTTAAAAAAAAGCCAGCTTTGTCAGCCAGTTTTAAAGCTTTTTTATGTTTGCATTCAAAATTTTAATGTTTCTAAAGTTATTTTATTTTTAATAAAAAAAATTTGAAAGTGTATTTCTTCACCTTTCAAAAACAGTTATTAATTTTCGGATGCATACAGAAATATTCCATCGATTTGGATTTTACTGCAAAGCGGAAATAATCTGATCTGATATGCCAGAGGTCTGAGGGGTTAACTTTAGAATAATATGTACACAATTTTTTTCACCACTGTTTTAGGAATCACGTTTGTTGCTTTTAATCACATAAATAGAATCACAATGCTGCGTTATAGTATTTTTTTATAAAATGATTTTTGAGCACAATTTTATATGATTTTTTTCTGCCTCAATATTTTGTTAAAACCACTACGGTATATTACAACTTTTGAGGAAATAAGATTACAATGAATGGAAATTGTAGTTAAAAAAACTAGTCATGATAAAAACAGTTTTTTTTTACTCCAATACTATATTTTCTATTCTTGGGCCGGCTAGTAGCCAATTTCAGACAAATGCGTGTGTATGTGTGAGTGCCACCAAGTTTATAGAATGCATTGTCATCGATAAAGAGTATATCTGCCGAGTTTCAGCTCGATCGGACGTCGGGAAGTGGGTTAATTTTCACTTCCAAGATTTGCATTAATTCATTCACAGAAACAAAATCAAAATTCAAAGTGTTCAATATAATTCAAAAATTATTAACCTAACATTGGCCTTAAAATATTAAAAATTTGATTGGAACTTCTCTTGAAAAAATTGCATGAACTGAAAATTTTCCACAAACATAATTGGTTTTCTTTTTACTTTTATCTTATAACTTATATAACCAACAACTTTCTTTTGGGCAAAATGAAATGCGAAACTTCAATAAAAAACATTTTTTATTGTTCTAATGATGTATCATACCACACTATGCGGTTTATATTATTTTGTACAACTATAAATATTAAAATTTGTAGAAAAAAATAAAAACATGTAAAATAAGAACACTGAAATAATTTTTATTAAGTAATATAGTACCTAGATATATATAAATACAATTTAACCTATTGGTATCAATGCGTGTCGGTATGTCTTAAATTCAAACCACGCCGGCAGGTCTGAAGTATGTCGGCTTAAAAACGACAGACGGACATACAGATGGCATCTGGATTTCAAATTTTAAATGCCAATCACTCTTTATATAATGAAGCATTCATTTCGTAGTGTTGGCGGGGTACATTTTTTCCCTGATAAATTACAAATGATTTTTTGTTAGCAATTGGTGTTGGTTTTTAAAATTGCGAGTGATTCTGGCATCGTTATCCTGGCTTAAAAATCAAACAAATTTAATTTTTCATTATACCTCTATTTTTTACATTAATTAAAATTATGTCAATAAGATTGACCAATATTCAACTTATTTGTATCTCGGTAAAAAAACCTTTAAAAAAAACGTTTTTTTATTTCCACATTTATTTTTTTTTTAAACTCAAAATATATCTTTTACAAAACTTATTCCACCAATAAATAAGTAAATTGAAGTAAATATTACCTTTAAACATAGTGTTTAAAATTTGTACTAGATTTAGTACAACACTGCAGATTTAAAAATTTTGGTAATAGGGCGTTAATAAATAAATGAATAATGGAAAATTAAAAGAATAAATTAACGGTGTTAATTTGTTATTGTTATAAATAATAATTATATAAAATAAGTTAAAAAATTGATTAGGTATTTATTATATGTATTTATATAATTCAAATTTAAAAACACAATCAAATCAAGGATTCAAGATGTACTAAGATATCTAGAGAAATACTAAAAAATAATCTTTTATCTATGTATATATAAATAAAAATATAAATGTTTGTTTGCTCAAAATCTTAAATCTCCGAAAGTTCTTCCCGATTGCTTTGAAATTTTGACATAACGTTGCATTCGAATACGCATGTGTTTTTATATACCAATATTATATAGATGTCACCTGCGACAGGTAAAAACACACTTTTTTTTAAATAAAAAAACGGCTCCATCTGTTGGACGTAAAAGCAATACGCACTATTGCTTCTCTATCTGCACGGACAGACTGAGCCCCAGCAACGCGCGGCGGGGTAAAGCTAGTCTACATAAATATACTATTTTTTTTTTTATTTGGTACAATTTTTTTTACATTTTAAGTTTTCCAGTAATGTAGGCCTCACTGGGTGGCTTGCCCGTGCTCAGGCCTTCATTTTATAATATAAAAATATAATCTACATAATACATTTAAAGAGAATATTACATTAGACAGAATAATACATTTAAAATTAAAAATACATAATACATAATAATATATTTAAAATTAAAAAATAATACATTGAAAATAATCTTGTGTGTTTGTGAGTGATGTGTATATTGGTTCTGTGTGTTGCGTGTAGGTTTTATTTTTATTTTATGCTATGACATTTTGGTAATATTGTCTATTTTGTTCTTTAATCCATTTTGTAATTTTGTGTGTGAATTTATTTTTATTTTCCTCAATTTTAATTTCAAGTTTTACACTGTTGAAAGCTTTTATAGCATGGTATTGGTAGTGTTCTTGTCCAAAGCTTGAAGTTACTGTCGGAGTTTTTATGTTTTCTTTGTACGCTTGTCTAACTGATCTGTTAGTGTTATTTTGTGTATGTTGAAATTTATTTTTTTTGTGAAAAATGTAGTTTAGTAGTGTTTTAACGTATAATTGGCGTATATCTAGTACGTCACAGCTGTTGAATATTTGGTCTGTATCAGTCAGTCTATGTTTTTTTAGTATTACCTTTAAGATCGTTTTCTGTGCGGTTTCTATGTAATTAATAGCCGAGTTTGTTGCTCCTCCCCAAGCAATAATTCCATATTCTATTATTGATTGGCAGAGTGCAGAAATATATTGTTTTCAATTGTTTTATTTTATATATGTTTCTTATGTTTAGGAAAATGTGTATTGTTTTGAGAAGTTTATTTGTGATTTGTTTGATGTGAGGTATCCATCTAAGGTTATGGTAACACTAACTTAGTAAGCACCGCTTTTACTAAGTTATTGTTTTATTTTAAATTATAATGTCACATCACAACTTATCTGCTTCGTATGAACAAAACAAAATAACTTATTAAGGGTAGAGGTATTAATGTGAAAATAAATAAATGGCATGCGTATTTAAAAAAAGTATTTGGTTATTAATAATATTTATTTATTAATGGCAAATTCAGAATAATTGTAATTATTCAAATACACCTTGTGCTGCCTATAGACACGAGAAAATATGCACGAGTCGAATCACAAATTACGGGAAAGGAACGAAGCAACCACAAGCGAAGTCTCGTTCCATTTTACGGGTGCTTCATTATTTTCCTATAAGTTTTGGTTCTTCTGCTCTGCAGTTGGGCTTGCTTGTTTATCTGCACCCTTTGGTGCTCAACTCTAATATTGAAATTTATAGAAGTCTTACAATTGTTACAAATTAATTTATAGACTAAATTAAATTGACGCCCCAAAGTGAGTTTGCAATTATTGAACAAATAAATAGAATTGCAATGTGATTATTTCTTTATTACTTTTTCGGTCATGCCATATATCAAGAATTTTTTCTTCCATACGAAACAGCCCGCGAAAAATTCTTGCGAATAGCTTTGTATTGTGACCAATAGATGGCAGTAAACCTTTTGTGTTTCCGAAAACACAGATGGCAGTGGTGTCTTGAAAAGTCGATCTAGGAAGTTGAATAAATTTTATTATTTTCGCTATTGTTGTTTTTGCTAAAACGACAGCCGTAAATCGCTCAATCGAATATAAATAATCTAATTACTGACCACGCGAAAACAACAAACAAAAAATCATTTTAAATATTGCGTATTTGAAAGGTAACTGATAACATTATTATTATTTTTTTATTTACGACTTGAATGCGTTATTCTTGGTAGCTCTGCTTTTGAACTCGAGCAAATATTTCCCTGGATTTCGTATTTGAAATATTCTCAGAATTGCTGCGAAAGCATTTCTCTCATGTTTTTTTGCGAAACAGATTGCCGCATTAAATCTACGCGGGAATAAGCATAAATTTATTTAAAAATGAACCCTAACATGCTTACCAAATTCTTTTATTTTTTTTTATAAAATGATCGTAATAAGTTTTAAATTATCTATCTGTCTTCTTCTGTCTATCGATCCATTTATATAAAGGAGATTGTCTGTGGCGGGCGGGCGGCGTGGATTTGATTCTAATACAAATATACAGTTTTATTCCGATAATGATGAAAATTTGCACACTTGACCTTCAAAACAAAGGGAATGATACTGTCATCATTAGATTTCGAAGAACTCTTCATAAAGATATATGTATAGAGCCGTTTTCTCGGGCTCTATTGCGCCGAACGAACTGAAATTTTGGATACTTATTGTGGGCTTAAAGTCTTAGAAAAGTAACGTTTGTGGAAAAATCATCATTCTTACGGGCATAAATGTTAGGGTTGGGTTCGAACTTTGAAAGCCATTTTCTCAGACTCGGATATGTTCTTTTGGATACATACTCTGAATTATGAGCATACGTGAAATAAATATTCAATATTTAAAAGCAAGATTATCTGTGGTGAGCTGGGTTTTTTTATGCTGATGAAATTTTGCACAATTGACATTAAAATCAGGAGTAAGGTCACTGTCTACATGAGATTTCTAAAAACCACCCATCCCCTTTTCCCACCCTTTAAAGAAAATTTTAATATACTTCTTGATGAAATTTCGCACACTTGACGTCCAAAATAAGAGAAAAATTACTGTTTACATCTGATTTCTCTGTGTAAAGTACATTTGTACACTGTTGACATTTGTCACACGAGAACGGTCATTTTTACGACTTCTTTTCGAGTTCAAAAGGTCTACTGTGGAATGATTTGTCGTCCTCAGTGTTTCCTCCTTCCTACCACATGGGTCTCTTCAAGACTCGTATCCACTCCTTCCTCTCCTCAAAAAGACTCCACCCAGCATCCACAAAGATGGCATAGGCCTTGATGGAAATTATTTTTCTCGGGACCCCTCCCATGTGTTTTAAATTTTTTTAAGGAAATTAGAAAGGAGAATTTAGTGGATTTACTTATAAAAAGATCAAGATATACCAATAAAATACGAGATTGCTGAAGCGATAACACAATAGCCCCTAATGCTGTATTGTTATTGTTAGAGAGATAAACAATTGCGTTGTAAGCTGTTATCGTAATGACATCGAAATGGTTAAGATTTCTGATACAGCTCTCCTTAAAATATTTTCTCAATTATATTTTTTCGATTGCTTATATTTCCAGAACTTCAGCTTTGCAAAAATACTTTCTCCGCTCTTTAAGGATAAACATAACGTACTTTACATTTATAATCTATGCGTTCATGTACCGCGTTCATTTAATTAAAATATATTAAAAAAAAGAAAATACATTTTTGCTAGTTATGCTTTAAAATATATTTATTTGCGCCCGTACATACGCAATATAAATAAATAGTTCTGTACGTATAAAATTCAATTTTTCGGAGAAACGTTTACAAATACAATATTGGATTGAATCACCAGTACGGTGACCGGGTATGTCATCAAAATGACAATTCGACACACCTCCAAAAAGTGAAATAAAGTCATGAAAAGTGATGAAACAAAAACTAGGTTACAAAGGTAACTATGAAACCTAGTTTTTGTTTCATCACTTTTTAAAGGTGTGTTGAATTTTCATTTTGATGAAATATCACGGAACCGAATAATTAGGTTTCATACCAACACAACTATTTATTCGTATTCATATTGCGTATGTACTTAATTTTTTAACCCTATATGCTATTTGGTTCGCTTTGGGATCGACTCATATGGTATCATAGAAAATCTCCCTCACTTTCATGGTGATAAATATGATCTAAACGGTGTTAGAAAGAGAAAACACCACGCTTTATACTCAAATCTAGAAATTTTCCACGGAAGATTTAAATTGTGCAACTTTACGAAACCAAAGTTTCCAAATGCAATTTGCAAAAAAATATGGAACTTATAACAATTATAACGACTCAAGGCGATGCCATTCGTAGTAATGCAAAATCATGTGTTTTTGGTTTGAAAATTTGGTCACCTAGAAATGTTTCAGATGCTTTAATTAAATACTGCGAGTAGAAAACATCTTGGCCTTTGAAATAATCGAGTATTCCTTAGATAAATCTTTTTATGAGCCCAGAAAAAAATAATGTATAAGGCCTATGAAAACTGCTTTAAAGTTCAAAATCTCCTACTTACGAACCCATTTTCGGTTATGATTTTATTGTATAATGTGGCAAATTAAGTTATCTATAAAATGATCGAAAAGAAATTAAATATTTATGCCTGAACATACACAAAATAAAATAAAAGGCACTTTTGGCCATGTTTTTTTCCTGCATAAATCAAAACAGGCGGATGGTGTTAAGCGGGAATTTAAACCTTATCGCCATCTACGTAAGGGTTGTTATTGATAGCGGCTCAATTTAAAATATTACACGACGTAGTGCATCGCCTTAAGACGCCAATCTGTAATGTTATAAAACATTGAACTAATTGAAATAAATAAATCAAAAAGAGAGATCAACATAACTTTTGTAATACGTTTGTCTAATAAAATGCGTGAGTTTTCGTTATCAATAATTTTAGTTATGAAAAAACATAATGTTAGCCATTTAATTTTTTTCATGTTCGCATTAAAAATTTTAATATATTCATATTTGTAATAATAAAATTTTAAATCGTATTTTGTCACCTTGAAAAACAGTTAGTTATAACGTTACGACAAAATATGGCAGACAGGCCTGAGGAGTCAAAACATAACGCCATCTATGAACGCAAAAATTATAACGTACGTTACGTCTGACCTTAAAGATCCCGACGCTGAATAAATAACCCCTACAACGATTTGGTAAAGAATTCTTCTGGTGAAAAGTAAGGAAAAATTGAGCTTACTTGTCACATGCACACGCCCACAACACCCTTCTATCGCTTTATCTTTTCAGTAGATCCCTAGAAACATTGCCGGGGAATGCCTTTGAAACTTAATTTTAGAATTCCATTCATTAATTGAGTTTCTATTGTGCAATTTTTTTAATTCTCGAGACCGACCTTTTTTCTTGAAATAAAATTATTCATTATTTTTTGTTACAATCGTTTCATTTGGCTAAAACTTTTGATCATTAACGCACCTCCTTGAGTATTGCGCAATATTATTATTTTAGCTAAAAATCGCCAAAACATCTGAAATGCGTATATGCCACCCTGATATAAACACATATTTTTTTATCGATTTATATTAGTTAAATATAAACATCTTAGTATTTACTTCATTTAGTCAACTAAGATGTTCATTATAACCAATAATTTAGAAAATCTATATAAATTAAAATGTTCATTTGTTCAAAATCTTAAATCTCCGAAAGTTCTTCACCGATTGCTTTGAAATTTTGACACAACGTTGCATTCAAACACGCGCGTGTTTTTATGTCTATATTAATTAGACTTATTGAAAAGACATGCTGTTTTGAAAAATAGCGCCAACTGTTGGATAAACATGCTTTTTTTTAAACAGCGCCATCTATTCGACGTAACAGCAACACGTGCTATTGTTTCTGTATCTACACAGACAAACTGAGCCACAACAACGCGTTGCGGGTACAGCTAGTATAAATTAGAAATGAAAATCGATAGAAAAATGTAGAACTGCGTTTTTGTTTTTGGGATTTGTAAATCAGATTTTTACGTGATTTCACCGCTAGTAAGGATTCTGTTAACCTTACGTAACTGAAAGTAAAAATTACGTACGATCCGAGGGGGTTACTAAAATGGCGATGCGACCATGTTTCTTAATATTCCTTTTACCTTTCCGGTAGCAAAATAATATGTCAAAATCATGCCAAAACCTTTTTCACGCTTTGACTTGAATATTCTCTCTAATGCATAATATATAATGTCCAATTTTTTATTTGCTTCCTACATAATATGTCCCGTTCCTTTTATGTTATATGTTTGGACATTGGTGGTAAATAACACCGTTTTAACCGAACATCGCCCGTCTTCGCCTAAATAATTAAGTAATGCAAAACAGTAAAAGAAGAAATTTAAAAAAAAATTCTTCGGATCTTTTAAAAAATTGCAACGAAATGTTATCTTTTAATGCAGATATACTACCGAATTGTTTATTAGGATTACCTAAATATTATAAAGTATGTGATGTAAAAACAACTTAGATATCGCAATGTTCTTGTTTGGGGTAATTGTACTACCCCCTTCGGAACGGGAATTTTAAGGGTAAACGTTTATAATCCACGCGTATACGATACTGGAGAGATGGCGTAAATTTTATTATTTTACGAAACTACGCCTTATGCAAGTTATGCTTTAAAATATTGAGACGACTTATTTGTTTACGCCCGTACATACGCAATATGAAAACATAGTTTTAGCCGTATAAAAACTCAATTCTTTCAAGAAGGCATACAAATACAATATTGTATCGGCGATTCATTCCAATTACCTTTTACCCATAGTTGAATTGTCGGAGTCGATAGTTTTTTGATCTGAACGATCGCATCGTTTTCTTTTCGATGAAGCTGGGATCATTTACACGTGTAGCAGTAGCAGGTGGGGTGGGTACCTGAGCTGGCAGACGGGTTGGGTTGTGGTCCGGGGGTGGTGACTGATGGGTCGTTAGGACCGCAGCCCCTGAACTACGGGGCCGGTCGTTTATTACCCGGGATCAATGGCAAAATACATCGTGTCAGACGCGCTTTGTACTTCTAAATAATTATAGGATATTTGTCGATTGACCCCCAGTGTGCCATGAAATCCACCGTGGATTTGTTAGTACCTCACCGAATCTGCCTAGATTTTATGGTATTTTGATCTTTAAAACAACTCCAGCATACTAAAATATATTTTATTCTCTTGGCAAGGAATTAATGTATATTATTATTTTTCTATCTTATCGTTTCGTCACTTGAAAATATGTTTATTTTATCTGTGAATAAGCGGATGACAAAATTGCCTGTCACAATTCTGATTTTCAAATGTCATCATAGTACTGTATTTATTTACAGGAAATTCCCATACGACCCATTTTTATTATATTATTAGCTTAAACTTTAATAAAACAAGAATATTTTCGTATGTTTTAATATAAACATTTCTCTGAACGTATGTAGCTTTCCTCGGGAAACTACATAGGAGACGGTACAATTTACAAAAACATAATTTTGCCAAAAACAAGTAAGTTATTATGAAAATAATGTCAGCCGGCGTACGGCGTGCGATTGGCATTTTACCAAGTGGCGTCTCGTGACTTTTAAGCGTACTAGAGTGCTAATATTAAATAGAATGGAAGTTTTTGTAGCCAGAAACGTTTTTTTTTTTTCGAAAATTAGATTTTTTTATGAAGATTTTCAGGAAATTTCAGTTTGATAGTGCATTTCACCGATTTCCTGAAAATCTCCATTCGAAAAATCGAATTTTCGTAAATAAATAAAAAACGTTTTCGGCTATAACATCAATAATTGGCATTTATTTTAATATTAGCTCTATATTACTCCCACGAGTCGAGTTATTTTACCCCTGATATGCCAAGGATTATCAGCCCTTGACATTAACGAACAATTCACCGGAACCAATAATAAGTGTAGGTATTTGTATTAGTTCTGTGTTCTAATTTATATATCTAAATTTATCTTCTAATACTATTATGTATTCTATAAATTAGAGTGTCATTTAGATCACGCTTTCAAGTATTTTTTTTCAGAGATTATGTGGTATTTCGTTAATATAAATTTATTAAAACTGATTATGCCTGTGATAGACAACCAAAATATAAGCGCGGTATATGTTAGTGGCTTGGCCAATTTCAGCATATCGCTCGCCATACATTCCCATTGCTAGTGTATGGCTAGCGATAAGCTGAAATATGTCATGATGCGTATTGCGTAATGTGACGCCTACCTTAATCGTGGAAAATGTATTTATCTTAGGGATAGCGGAGTACTTTTTTGATTCATTATGATTTATTTCGTAAATCTTCGATTGTATCTTAGATTTCGAATTAATTGCTGGTGCGGAGGGCATTTCACATAATAAGTAATGTCATAATGTGAATTGGCTGCCATTTTGAAAGTTTATTTGATGACATTAAGTTGAAAAAATGATTTCGCTCAAATGACATTACTTTTGCCCCACCTTGTATAGCACGTATTTAACCAATTAGAACTTTTCGTGACAGCAGTAAGATCGGCATTTACATCCCTTCTTCAACTCTAAATAGTATAAAATAAATGAGCTATAATATAAATATAAATAAACTTAAATTAAATACAAAAAAAATGTATGGCAATTTGATGTAAGAAGACATCCAGTGAAAGCAAAATTAAAATTGATGGTGAAATTATTGAAAATGTTACCGATATAAAATACTTAGGATTTATAATAGATTCCAAACTCAACTTTAACAAACATGCTGAATATACCCAAAAGAAAATTTGAAAAAAAAAGATATATTTTTAGGGAAGAATTCGCCAAAAACCTTCCAGAAAAACTACAATCACCATTCATTATTGCTCCACATTTTAACTATTGCTCAACTATCCTTTTCCTGTGTAACGACCGAAAACAAAATAAATTTAAAATTTTCAAAATAGGGCAATGAGAACAATACTTACACGAAAATATTTAAAAATAAATAAAATGTTAAAGGAAATAAATTGGCTAGCGGTGAAACAGATGCTGACATTGAACACTATGATATTTGTACATAAAATAGTAAACGACCTGTTACCCAAATATTTCTCAAATAAAACTGTATACAACAAGGACATACACAAACATAAAACAAGGACGTGCGATGCAATCAAGTTACCAAAAAAGCACAAGGCGATTACTCAGAATAGTATACTATATAAAGGGATGAAATACTATAATGCGCTGCCGGAAAACTTCCAATTGGAAGGTTCAAGATGTTGGGTAGGAACCACATCAAGCAGGAGAAAATATAGCATATATGCATGTAACAATTAATTAGTAATTTGTAACCTTAGATGTACAAATTAATAAAATAAAATTTATAAATAAAAAAATTAATTTAAATAAAACAAAGACCTCATACGTGTCTGTCTGTGCGCTTTTTGATAGTGTTTTCAGTATCATTTAGAAAATTTATTCCGGAAGGTTTATATATATAATACATGCATATTATATCTAAATAAAGTAGAGAAAAGTCTCCAAGCAAAGCTGGGTACACGTCAGCTAGTTAATTAATTTCTAAATAGTATAAAATAAAGTCACTATCCGCGTCTGTCTGTTTGTGCGCTTGTTCTTCTAAATTATGCCACGGAGTTTGATAGTGTTTTCACTATCTATCATTTATAGAATTACTTCCGGAAGGTTTATATATGGATATTATATTTATTAAAAGTAGAGAAAAGTCGATCAACGCCGGGTACACGTCAACTTAGTTAAATAGAATACAACAATGTCGCGATTCTCGTCTGTCTGTTTCTGGGGTTAGTTCTTCCAAACTACGCAACGTATTTTGAGAGGGTTTTCACCATCATTTAGAAAATTTCTTCCGGAAGTTATATATATACATAAAATACATGCATATTATATATATAGAAACAAGTGAAAAGTCGAGAATTGTCAAGTACACGTCAGCTAATATAGAATACTTTTTTTTTAATTTTTAATTCATTTTGCTAAAAATTAATTAAATAATAGTTGCTGAAACATAAAAATGTTTCAGCAACGCGTTTCCTCGAATTCCATATTCGGTCGGGTTTGTTTATCTATTTGTATGTTTCTCTTATTTTTTAGCGACGAAAGTGACTACTATTTTTCTTTGCGGTGTATTTATATACGCAGTTACGTTCGCGGCCATGGAAATCCAATTATTACGTTTTGTAAACAATAATATTGATTGCTGGCTTCTCTCACACATGCAAACAAACACACCTAAAGCTATACATGCTTGCGTCTTGGTGTAAACAACTACACGAATAAATTGTTCAGGTCTTGGAATTGACAAGCAAGAATTCTCAATCTTCTGCGGAGTTTCTCCGAACCGAATGAATATCTAAAGTAGACCGGAGACGATCAATATCAATTGTCATTGTGCCTAGGTCATTGACAAAATGCATTGAAATGCATTGATGGCACGTCAATACTTTCGCGCTAGTTGCATTTTTGGCTTCTGCGGAAACATCGTATTTTTCTTTTAACATTAAAAAATATATCTCTATCCGCGTCTGTTTGTCTGTGCGCTTAGTTCTTCTAAACCACCAAACGGATTTTAATAGGGTTTTCACTTTCATTTAGATTTACATCTTATATCTACATCATTGTTGATTCTGTAGATATAAGATGTAAATTATAACTTGTAAAAATGTATATGTAACTAAACTTTAAGCACCTGTTGACAAGCCAATTCAATTGGCTTAGCAGGACTTGTTTGTTGATATGTATTAACTATTTATTCAATAAATAATAAATAAAAGAAGAATTTCTTCCGGAAGGTTTATACTTATAATTAATGGATATTATATTTATATAAAGTAGAGAAAAGTGTTTTTCAATCAAGTCGAAAAAAAATATTTTCGGGCGCTTACATTGCTAACGCTGGCTAAACCTTACGATATATATATATATATATATATATATATATATATATATATATATATATATATATATTTTTTTTTAAAGAAAGACAAACATTCCCGGGTTACGAATAACCTGACAATATTTGAAAATCTCCTACTACCACCACAGTAAGCTGAAAATGTTGCTTGTGTTGTGATGGAGGACTTAGCCAGCCGAGGAATTGAACACACTACGCCTGGGTGGGACCCAAACGCGATGTCAACTCAGCCACCGACCGGTCATATCATTGTGTACTACGGGATTGTACGTGAAAAAGCCTACATAAATATCCTTGATGGTATTATATCTCCTAATGATAACCCCTAGCAACGCCGGGTACACTTCAGCTAGTTATATATATTTACTAGTGGACCCCGCAATGCTTCGTTATTATATTTCTCGGGCGCCTCCGATATCTTACTGTTAAAAAAAGTACCCTATATCGACTTTGATTCGACTCCACATCTTATTACTGTGCAGAGAAATTGCGTTAAGTATTCCTCGGGCGTCCCCGACTTCTTCTACCATTTAAACATCTTAAAACTATCCTGACTCTAATAACAATAAACTTTGATATTTTCAGCGATATCGGTCGGCTACTTTTCGAGTTTTGCGAGCACAAACGTACGCAGGCTGAATTTTTATATATTAAGATTAGAAACCAGTTAGAATTTAACTCAACCATTTGGAATTCATTTTATAATACAAGACGTTGTCCTGCCGCAGACCGCCTTCTATGCAGGGAAGTTAAATTTTGTTGTAGTATGTATTTTTGGCTGAGAATTTTTTTTTGAGCCCAAAATTATCCTATATTTCAAGTTGGAACCAACCATACACATTCACAAAATTTCATTGAAATCGATTGGGTGGTTTCGGAGATTAGCGTGTACGAACACAGTGACACGTGATTTTTATATATTAAGATATATATTTGATTTTTATTGTATAGCGCCGTTCTTGTGGAAAATTACCACAGTGTATAAATTCTTTACAAAATGTATTTTTTTTAAATTAGAAGTAAGAATTGTTGCTCTGTAAAAGATGGGTTTTCTTTTGTATAGCACGAATAAAGAGTTACGCATTTTAGAATTATATTCATCAAAAATTGCATCCTAAATTAAACCGTCTGGCAAAAAGAGGCTTGGTTTGTAATGTGATCCGTTTGCAGCGTGGTTGAAGACAGCTGATAGCAGCAAGTCATATCGGCTTGAAAAGCCTTGTCAATCTTGTCTCCGAGACAACAAAAGCCCGAGATAGTGCTGGATCGGAAGATGCTCTTCGGTTACTTACCGCCTAAGGATGAACACTCCAGTTTTATTAAATTAATGACGATGAAATCGAGCGGATCCAAAAGGATGTGCTCACTGTTCTGGACTGTTGAATAAGGAATGAATCCTCCTTCGATTTTGTTGTGCCCACAAACAGTTCTCCAACTCGTCGTGGAAGGAGATTTTAAATAATAGGTTCTTTGTGAAATCAGTGATTTATTAATACTTCGCGTATTACAATGGTGACTCGTTAGTCTGGGAGCATTCTTACTGGTCCTGGCGACTACTGGCTACTAGCTGCCATCTTGCGGACTTCCACGCAAGCTCTATGCACTGCCCTCTATGAGTGCATCTGTGAAGCTCTTACTTCCCAACAGATTTGAACTCCGCAGGTTTTGTGATTCGATCGCAGGTGTGGCGACCGCTATGTCCCTAAAAATTCCAGGGTCGGAAATCTAACCAATGCACCGTGGTAAATGCGTAAATACTATAGGTGCCACACACCCAAAAAAACAGATATAAAATAAGTAGAAGGATCCACACACCTTGTTACAATTCCTTTATGTAACAAAATATATTAAAAAAAATCATTTACGCTCAGTATTCTGTGAGAAAAACCACATTCCATACAGTCCATCCATTTATATTGTTTTTTTTTTAAAATTATTATTATTGATTTGTAATGTAACACATTGGTTTGAAAACAGCTTAGAATGCAGGTTTTAAACATGTATTTTTTTGAACTGAACTCATAAATAAGAAACAAAGATTGCTTTGATATCAAATTTTTGATAAATATTTTTGTATTCTACAAATTGAACACAAATACTATGTAAAGGACAAGGGTACACTCGAATTGAAGCACCGTGAAATTGGAATTTTCAATTGAAAGCTCTCTTTGTTGTTTTCAGAGAATCTTTTGTTATTCTAGAAAATCACATATTTTACGACGGGCATTTCAAACTATGCCAAGTCAAACGGTGAAAATTACGTTTCCTGGATTACGTTTCGCGTGTACGTTCTATGTAGTTCTAAGAAATAAATAGGTACTTTAATATATATCTTTACTAGCTGAACTCCCCGGCGTTACCCGGTATTCCCACAGGGTTTTTCATAATCAGACATAATCAGTGACCTTCCTCTTGTTTTGAAGGTCCACTGCGCAAATTTTCATAAATCTCGGAATAAAACTGTAGATTCGTATTCCAATCAAATCCACGCCGCCCGCCGGCTCGTTACCAACAATCAACTTTATATAATAGATGAGGAACTCTACTATTTGTATTGCTTTTTACTATATTGTTATCTTTGTACCTTCACTAATCAATTTTTCCTCTACCTACTATATTTAGCAATTTAGCAATATTATGTTAATTTATAGGTTTGTCATATTATTGTCGTTTTCATATTATGTTTTAGCAGACAGAGTACTAACCCTACACGGAGAAAACTTGCTGATAAAATTTTTCGCTAATTTATTAAATATTTTTTTATTATTTTTTTCTTGCTAGAGCAATCTCGATGAGTTACAAACCTCACTGTAGGACGGGAGAAACTTACATGGTGGGAGTTAATAGGAACAATTTTACATTTGTATTTTGAAATCAAAATTATAAGTTCCACATACGAAATAGTACACAAAAATAGAAAAATAATCAAAATTATAAGTTTCACATACAAAAAAGTACAAAAATAGAAAATGGGAGGTTGAGTTAACAAGCCAGATAAAATAAAAGAGAAAACTCTTCAATTTATTCGTAATCCGGTTAAAAACGGGATTGCAGACTGTTAACGAATGAATTGGTAGGTATCCTATTAAACTTATAGTAAAATGCGAATGTTTTATAAAGATCCTTTCATTTTCGCATTTCGTCGTTATATATTATTATTAAGCATGTGCATGAATACGTGTTCGTTATTTATTACGAATTTACTCAAATTTTATCAGGTCTGCAGTCCCGTTTTTAACCGGATAACCAATCATTTTAAAAGGTTTTTTAACTGAGATCGATTTAGCTTAGAAACCAGACGTTCGGCAAATCTTGCAATATCTACTTACTGTCCGACTAATAAACGTGTTTTAAATTTCACACAACTGATAATCAACCATTTACAATTCAAAACGCGTTTATTAGTAAGGCCCTTAGTGTTAATACAGTGCATCACTCTATTGATAGCCCTATGGAATATACGTGCCTAAAAACTTCAACCGCAATCGTCTCCACGACTTGTTCAAGATACCACACGGTAGAACAGATGTTCAAGCACAGCATATGGCATGACAAGAAGAATGGTGATTTATGGCCTGGCTATTCGCCTGGTCTCCAAACACGGCTAAAATGTTTATTTTCTGAAAGGTGGTTTTTCATCAGGACGATACTGAGGGTATTTTCCATTCTTGAACACGCCTCAAATATACTATATTTACCTCTGGATTGCTAGCAATCAAAGTCTTAGCCCTCGACCATTAAGGGCGCTGTTTTAATTGTGATCAAATCAAGTAACTGCTAAAATAGACGATGTAAACATATTTCAGTAAATATTATGCCTAAAGGTATAAAGGTGAATCGCTATTTTCTTTGTATCGCTTCTCAGAATGCTCTGGCTTATAAAAACGATATAAAATTTCAATATCTTCGTAGTGTGTTGACCATTGGAGTGAAGTGGGACGAAACGGAGTTCGCTTCAAGTCTCCTGAGTCTGTGAATAGTTTCGGAAGAGCTTTGTACCGTATGCAGGCTTTACGGTCTCGACCGGACTTCGGGAAATAGATACAATAAAGTCCTTTGTCGAAGACCGCAGAAGACGAGAGTGGTATCCGTTATTTTTTATTTCATATATTTCTGAAATTACCTACTAATGTTAAATTTTTTTTTTTTAAATCCGGGCAAGGAGTTTACCGCTCTATCAAAGAGGGTGTTGACGCAATGCATTGCAACATTCCTCCACCCAATTACCTGTCCCTGTCTGACAATGTGGAGTACCTACATTCAGTGACATTGCAACAATTTATTCATCCTTGACCAGCCTAGTGAACATGATCCTTCAGTACATTTTCTTCGATTTTATTACGGAAGCTTGTGCAGTGACGACCAAGCAGTCTTCTTCAAGACCATAATATCGATCGAAAAGGCCAAGGGTAAGTCAGAATGCTTTCCAATTCTAACTGTTAACCACAGCCACCCCAATAGTTGTGTCAGAAATTGATTACAGTCCACAATACAACCACAAACTGAATCGCATTCAATATTGCGACTGCAGAGGGTGTTTTGTTTTGTGGCTTTATATACGAATATCCCATTACTCACTTTGCTTCTAAGTATGGTGTTACGAAGGCGTAGACAATTTTCCCGGCTTTTAATCTCGCAAACTCTTAGTACACGTAGAAAATAATGTGTGTTTTCGCTTTGGCGCGGTCTCCGATATCGTTTAATGTATCCAAACACCGAACAAAGCCATCTCGATGTCGGCGTAACGGTTTTCCGATGTAAATATATACTACTTAAAATGAAAACACTCATCCGTTAGTACGGTAGTACAACTAACACGATGGGCTATAAAACGTGACTTAGAAGGCGATATCTACCATAGTTTCCTTGTAACACACATTGCGTGCTACGTTAACGTGATGTGTTACAAACTAACTACAAAGTATGCTTTGTTCATATTGTCATACTCCCATTGTTACGTGATACTTTGTTCTTTGGCTAGAATTCCTCTCTGATTTATGTACGTTTTTCTTTATCTATAACCTATAGCCTATAGCTGACGTGTACCCGGTGTTGCTGGGGGTTATCTTTAGGTGAATAGACATATATCATCGCGTTCTTTTCTGTAAGTCTTTTCAAGATATACAATTCCTTAGTACATTATTTTGATATATGTATACTCATATCAATGTAGCGAAGGAAAATATTTGATATGACTTGTTTATAACACATCGAATTTTGTATAAGTATAATATAGTATAGTATAAGAATAATAAATCCTCTAAATGATAGTGAAGACCCTATCAAAATCCTTTGCGTAGTTTAAAAGAACTAAACACACAGACAGACGCGCATATAGCGACATTAGTTTATACTATTTAATTAAAGATGTACCCAGTGCTTTGTTCTTGTGGAACTCCCCGGAACGGCGTTCCGGCACTTTTTTGCAACGGTTTTTCCAAGGGTTTAAAAATATTTTGATGTTTTTATTAACCAAGTAACAAACGTGCCATTTCATGGCAGGAGTAGGATGTAGGATGGGCCTCGACTAGGGTCGCAATTCGTCCCGAAGTATCGTTACTGTCACAGTTATTTCAAAACCAAAAATGTCCTCTTAAAACTAACAATCGGACGTAGTGTACGATCGAATGCCACATTTAAGTGTAATTATTGTTTATTGTATATTTATACCGTTGAAATGAAATAATTTTAACATTATCTGCCGCCGTGCTGACTATCAATGTATGTCTGTCCTATCTCTTTGCCTTTTTTGTTGATTTCACATTTATGTCGCCCTTTTACCTTGGTTTTTTGGAATTTTGATGTATTTTAGATTTATTTTTTCGGCGTACACGGAAAAAACTGATCCCGTTGAAAAGGTGATTCAGAATATATCAAGAACACGTGTTCTTTTCCTAATAAATATTTTGACGGAATGCGACAATATCAGTATGTTAATATCGATATCAGTATTTGTATTAACACGTGTTCCGCCGTCCTTATAAAACATTGGCTGATGCTTTGTTAGGAACTCTGTCAATTCATTCGTTAAAGGTTTTTAACAAGAAAATGAATAATTTGACCTGATTTTTAATAAAGTAACAGTATTTCATATCAGTACGTTTTCTCCTGTAGCATCACTCTCTGAGTCTAGTCTACTCATGAACATGTATAATGTAGGTAGGTACCTACTTTAAATTTCATTGAATTACGAACTGTTATTTTTATGTCAGTTCCGGTATTCTTTTTTTATACTAAGAAGCACTGGATATAATTTCTAGTACTTGTCTATTTTGCACGTGTCTCTAAACTGTATATGTTGTATGCGTCACTTTGTCTACACTCTGCCAACGCTTTTGGCGCTTTAGTTCTGAAATAAACGCCATATTTTAGGCTTCCTGGAATTTGTACTTCGAAATGACAACAATTTTGATTCATTTTTCATCCGGACACACCTTCAGTCTGAAAGTGTATGTCACGATACTAGCACATTTACTAATATTGGGGTTGGTTTACATAATATTATCAAATATTTGTCTTCAACCCCTAAGTTGTATTCACCAACGAATTTTATCATATTTTTACGACATAAATCACTCGTGTGAATTGCTTTTTATCGTTATTCTGAAATGTTTTTGTCATGTTTAGTTGGTGGTATAATTAACTTATTTTGTGTTGAATTCAGTATAATGGGCGTTTTACATGATGCTTTTTTTCTCATCGATCCCCGGAACTTAAAAGCAAGCCGAAAAATATTTTTATGCAAATTTTTTTTTAAACTAATCTCTGGAACCTTAATCCACTTATATTGAAAGAAGTTAACTTATATGTGCCCTACAAGAATACTTGTGAGAGATCCAGTGCACTTTTGTATTCTCCGAAAGCGAGGACTTCTGCCTATCAGAAATCGCCAATCAACAGAGCGACTCATCAGCTTAACGATTCTGCATTGATCATCGACATTTTAACCTCACTTTAGCAACTATCTTTTGACGCTTGTCACAAAATAGTAAAACTGCCTCCATGACCTTTTATACTTACATTTACCTCATATTTGTAATTCTTCGTAATAATGTATATAATTATTTTTTTACTTTTTTATAGTATGCTCCCACATTTTAACCCAAACTTATTGTAGCACGAAAATTTAGATAAAAAGCTTACCTCATCTAGTAACTCAATGCGTAGAAATACACTAAGAAAAATGAGGATGGCTGATTTATTGAAATCCTGTTAAAATCGTGATAAAATATGAGTCCATTCAGAATATATCGTAACACGCATAGACATATGAATATTAGTAGACCTGCCCTAAGTGATTAAAAGCGTATTATCCCCACTCCCCATACCGGTTCCATTGAGCCGGCTGGGCTCGCATTTGGCTTCAAGTGAAATTTGAAAACGTGACGTCATCATTCTTGTGCGAACTATGGTCGAGGCATCATCTGTTCATTTTACGAAATAACACGGCAAAATGTTGACTTTTGATATGAAAACTTGTAAAAATAGATGTGAAAAAGAGAATAAACCCAATTGTCGTATTACATTCCATAAGTAAGCATTATTTTACTTTATTTTAAGCTTATTCACACCGTATTATATGGATCAGTTTTAGAAACATATACTATCACATCACAATGTAGCGATTCTCAAATGTGCTCATCGTTGTTTACTGGGGTAAGTAAATTATGAGACATTTGTAAAAGTGTCTTAACTAAATACTCTGAAACTAACTACGACTCTGAAATAGAAGCTGCCTTACTTTGCCGAATTTGGACTTCGCAAATTAGTTCATAACGTGGCGAGTAATTTGCGCTCCCATGTAAAAATGTCTATTCATTCAAACGCAGATTTTACTTTTAAGAAGTAAATGGTGATATTATAATGCGAGATGCCTATTTACTGTCAGATTGATTTATTGACGAATCACAGTCAGCCTTACTCCCCTCGTTCTTCAACAGTTGATTTTACCCCTCGCCCTTATCTTCTCGTCTATTAATTCCTATGTCTGTGGTAACACGTGTTCATACAGGTGTTCTTCTCCTGATAAATGTAACGACGAAATGCGACAATCTTTGTATTTTTATGAACACTTGTTCCGCCGTCCTCATAAAACATGAGTGTTTTACTGATGTTTTGTTAGGAATTTTTTTAATTCATTCGTTAAAGGTATGCAGTCCTGTTTTTCAACAAGAATACGAATATTTTGATCTAAATAAAAATATAAATATTCACTTGTTCAAAATCTTAAGGTAGGCGACACATTACGCTATACACATCATGACTTGGCCTATTTCAGCGTATCGCTCGCCATACATTACCAATGGGAATGTAAAGTGAGAAATATGCTGAAATAGGCCAAGCTATATAGCACGCATCTATATTATATAGATGTCACCTGTGACGGGTAAAAACATGTTTTTAAAAAAAAAAACAGCTCAATCTGTTGGACAAACATTTTTTTTTTAAAGACAGCGCCATCTCTTGGACGTAAAAGCAATGGTTTATCTATCTGCACAGATTGACTGAGCCACAGCAACGTGTGGCGGGATACAGCCATATTTAATAAATTAACAATATTTTACATCAGTAAGTTTTCTCCGTGTGGAACAAGATGTTTTATGGGTATGATTTTAGATTTTCACGGCCAAAAGTATTATAGTGATTTGTTTTTGGGGTATTATTATGATTGTAATCTGATTACACATCTTCCAAAAGTATTATAGTGATTTGTTTATGGGGTATTATCATGATTGTAATCTGATTACACATCTTCCAAAAGTATTATAGTGATTTGTTTATGGGGTATTATCATGATTGTAATCTGATTACACATCTGCCAAAAGTATTATAGTGATTTGTTTTTGGGGTATTATCATGATTGTAATCTGAATACACATCTTCCAAAAGTATTATAGTGATTTGTTTTTGGGGTATCATCATGATTGTAATCTGAATACACATCTTCCAAAAGTATTATAGTGATTTGTTTTTGGGGTATTATCATGATTGTAATCTGAATACACATCTTCCAAAAGTATTATAGTGATTTGTTTTTGGGGTATTATCATTATTGTAATCTGATTACACATCTGCCAAAAGTATTATAGTGATTTGTTTTTGGGGTATTATCATGATTGTAATCTGATTACATATCTGCCCTGATGATGGACACTGCAATGCTGTCCGAAACGTTAGCTAAAGAAGGAGGTAATGCAACACGGCATAATTCCCCAAAAACAAATCACTAAAATGTTTTATGTGATTTATTTTTATCTTATTTTCATTTTTCTTTCCAGCTTGAAGAATTTAAAGTGGTGCATTTCATTCCGACCAACTAAAGATTTTCTTTAACATTGTTTTTTTTTTGCTTTTCATTTGAACCTTTCCTTTACGCTCGCGTCTTCAAAGCTGCATCCCGGGGCGGCTGCGACTAGGATCGATGTCCCAGTTTGAAGGAGTGGTTGATAACGTGCTAGTCCGGTTTGAGCAGCCGGTATGAGGCTCCCGATGACGCAATCTCCCTGGATTTAATCCAATAAAAGTAGGTACTCCAGATTGCTCGAACGTGCCTGCAATTTAATTCTGCCGGGACGCCAGAGCTCCCAGCCAGCCCCTAGTTTTCTCGGTGTTATTAGTTTGACACGGTTCGCCTCGGATAGTTTTGTAATTTGACTAATTTAATAGCAGTTTTAACACCCTTGTCCAGACAACCTGTTCTCCCGTGATTTTACCTCTGTTAATTTTCTGTTTCCCGTGCATTAGATTTTCTGCACATTTTTTTTACGTTTTTTATTTGTTCATATGATGCAGATACTTTTTGATGTGACATTATTATTTAAACTAAAACAATAACTTTTTAAACACCACTTTTATTTTTATATTTAATGCTGACCGGATTTCGCTACAACCGTAGTAGTTTCTTCGAGGCAGTATCATACTGTACTAAAATTAAGTAATACGTGTTATCAATATATTTCACATGGGGTTGCAAAGAATGGGGCTGAGATTCTTTTTTTGTTTGTTTTAAACTTTACTGGAGAAAACGCAGATACAAACGGTAATTAACAAGACAATATAAAACATTAACTGAAGAATTCGCCTGCATCCTAACAATTTCTCACATGTTATCAAGAAATATGTCGGAATCCTTCAGTTTTTGAATTTGCACCTTCTTCTGTTTGGATCCTTGACACCAGCATTTGTGCACCAGAATAAGTAGTTCAACCAAGTTGTTTTGAGTGGTAACTCTTCAAGCCTCTGGCACATTTTAACAGAAGGTCGGAGTATTTCCGCTTTGTAATAATATCAAAATAAATTGAATATTTCTGAACGTATCCCAAAACTAAAAACTGCTTTTGAAAGGAGATAAAATATGCTTTCAAATTGTATTAACTCTAAATCGCTAACAAAGTCGCTATCGGCGTCTGTCTGTTTGTGCGCTTAGTTCTTCCAAACTCCACAACCGATTTTGATAGGGTTTTCACTATCATTTATAGACCGAAAATAATGACGTGTAATAATTAGGTCCCGATGGCCGGTGGTTAAAGGCGTTGTCCCGGTAAGACAGAGATCCTGGGTTCGATTCCTAGTTGAGACCGTTACCTTTATATTTTTGTATGTCTTGTTCTGTTTCATGTTTCGTTTAGATTTATTAGTATTATCTTCGTCTTCAATGATAAAAAACTATATTTTGTTGATTCTGAATTCATTTGAATAAAATACATAAAATATTTATTAGCCTTGTATCCTCCAATACGAAGGAAGGGATGATAGTTTAATTGGTTATGTATATAATATGATTAAAGATTTGATAAATTAATTTATAGCAATTTCGTGAATATGATGAATTTTATATATATATATATTTATAACAAGTTCCTCTTTAACTAAGTTTTTAAGTTCCAAAAAATATGAAGTAAGCTCCGAAAATTATTAAAAACACGTTTCGTTCTGTTATTTAATATGTTATAGGCATGGAAAATTTCAGTGTATCTTTTTATTTCTGCTCTATTTCAAACGGGTGCTTTTTATGAAATATTTTCACCATTTTTGCTTAATTATTATCGTTTTTTTAATATTAGCTCGCTCCCTCTAACATTCGTATTTACATATCTCACTATTAAACCATCTCTGAACACTTACTACGGGGTCTTAAAGCTATATGGTAAATTTTTCAAAAGAAGCAAACACATTGTGACTTGACATTTTAAATAATAAAAAGGGAAACACTTTGTTTACAGTCACTTTATTGAAATTTTTAACGTCTACCGGTTTCGGTACCTCCGTACCATCATCAGGACAGTTTTAAAAATACTAACAAATACAGAATAATACACATATATATAAACAAATAGTTGAGAGAGAAAGAGATAAAAAACAGAGAGAGACAGTATCAGTTGTGGGCGGGAAGTGGGGGAGGGGAGTTAGGGATAACAGGAAACATATTTATTATAGGGCTGAACGTTAAATTTAGTTGATTATTGATAATTTCAGCCTTTGAATTGACTGATTTTTTTATTTCTTTAACTTGGAAGCGTTGGAAATAAAAAAATCAGTCAATTCAAAGGCTGAAATTATCAATAATCAACTAAATTTAACGTTCAGCCCTATAATAAATATGTTTCCTGTTATCCCTAACTCCCCTCCCCCACTTCCCGCCCACAACTGATACTGTCTCTCTCTGTTTTTTATCTCTTTCTCTCTCAACTATTTGTTTATATATATGTGTATTATTCTGTATTTGTTAGTATTTTTAAAACTGTCCTGATGATGGTACGGAGGTACCGAAACCGGTAGACGTTAAAAATTTCAATAAAGTGACTGTAAACAAAGTGTTTCCCTTTTTATTATCTATATGGTAAAGTTCTTGCAGTGAATACGTCTGAAGGATTAGCTCAGAACGGTCAGCTGAAACACTCCGAGGAGGGTGAATATTCGGTGGACAGCTTTATAGCGCTTGTAGTACAACGCGCAATTGAAGTATGTAGAGTAGATCTTTGCTCTGAGCTAACTTTGCCAGGGAATTCTGTTTACCAGCAGGCTGTTAGTGAAGCATACTCCTGCCAAGGAGAGATTTAGTGCTCTTCTTTTAAATTAATTTTTTAAATTTTTTCCCTTATTATTTTCTTCAATGCTAATTTATATTATATATTTAAGAGGTAGGCAAGAAAGATACGAGGTACCCAACTATTTTGTTCTCTCTGCCAACTGCGGCTTAAACCACATATCTGTATGCTTTGAGTTTTTCACAACTAATACTGGGAAGACCCAAAACGCATTTAGCACGCCTAATTTCGGAGGAAATTGAATTCCACAAAAAAAACATTAACATCAATAGGTAGGACGGAGCTAAGCTTAATAAAGTAATTCTTGGAATCTGGTGCTTGACGGTTACACCAAAACAAACTTCGAAAACCATATTATGTTTCACTAATTATTATATAGAAATTCCAGACCTATGATAATTAGCGCGCGCAACATTGTATCACTTAAATTAACCCACACCTCACCAAAATCTACACTTTTTCCCTGATGTTGGACACTGTAATGCTGTCCGAAACGTTGGCTAAAGCAGGACGGAGCGCAACACTGTGTTGTTACCCTAAAAATCAATCTTTATCACGTAGTATATGTAGTTTCAATAATCAATGTTATTATAAAGTTTTTTTCAATTTTTTTTTAAATATACGATTTTGTGAGCTTTCTACTTACATTAATTCACCCCTTCATTCTGTACTGACCAACCATTAGAATCTGTGATAATTCCTACTGTGATCAGTAACTCCACTTTATCCTTTTTACAGTTATGATAATTTTTAGTATTTTATTATTATTTTTTTAAATATGCTAATCTTCAAGATCTCTTGACACACCCACTTTTGATATATTGGAGAATGATTAACTTGAAATACATTTCGCAATCTAGGTATAAAAAAAATCTTTTCCGATCAATTCGCATAAGTTGTAAAATTAATACAGGATGGGCCTAGAGTCTAGAGATTGTAAAATACAGTGGACACTGGGCCCACGTACGCAACGTGTGCATTACTACGTTACATACTTGTCCTACATAGTATCGCAAAATTCAATGGATTTTAATGTTTATTACTTTATCAACGCCCCTTTTAGGGGCTTTTTTTAAACGTAGTTAAAAATTATATTAATACATAAATAATTATTATACATAACTAAACTGCCTCAGTATCAATCTTTTGTATTTGTAAGTGATAAATTAAAGATGTCCACTGACTCGGTATAATTATTTCATTTTAAAGTATTCTGGTCAATGAGGAATATAAATGGTAGTTAGTACGAGAATTTCTGCAATGAAATGTATCCGACTGTATTATGTGGTGGAATCCGATAGCTTATCAATGCCAGCAATTTTACGTTGTAAATCACTTCGTAACGTCTTACTAAATCTGTTAGTTGTTTGTTTCACATATTAACAATAAAACAAGTAACAAATGTCAGTAAACGCCAAAATAAACGTTAAATTAACTGTCCAATCAACTCGTTCGAGGGCCTTCTACAAACGCCATCTTTCCTTCATACGTCCCACGCCCATCGGCGTTGCGTGGGAAGAGTAGGATTGCGTTGCGCGTGACAGGTGTATTTCAGAACCAACTATTTTCATAGAAAAGTTATCCAGATATCTTAATGCGTTGCTTACATTGCGTACGTTGGCCCCGTGAGTTAATCTTTAATCATTCATTTTAGAGCAAAGGTGGAACTCGCACTTCGTTGCATGGTGAGCTCTCATAAGGTAACTGGTTTTCATACCAGGCACACCTACTAGACTACGAGAGGTCAGCGCGTTGTCTTCAGAATCAGACTGCGAATCTCATCCAAGCTTTCGCTGTCGGAATCATAGTAAGACAAGAAGGTTGGAACAGCGCTCTGTGTACACATGCAGGGAGCGGGTTCGCCGTGTGCCGAGCTCTCATTTCTGTAATCGTACATCAATGTAAAACTAACTACCTACCTGCCTTAACGTGTTTAACCCCGTCGGAGCTTTTCCCAAACACTTAACGTGTTGGGAGCGAGCTTTGATTTTTACGTGAACAAATAGTTTCTAGCAAACTGCAAGTGTTCTTTGTAGTTAAGTTCTGAACTATCTTGATTAGATTTTCACGCTTGTTGCAAGACGTAAGAAGTTGTTTTCTCTTTTTTATTTTATTTTCCTCCTCTGCTCTTCTCCCTAGAGAATTCCTGTGTCGAGATGAGCATCTTTACAATTATATTTAATCAAATAGGTAATGTACATTATACATACATAGATGGATTATATCGAATATGGGGTTTCTACGGTAATTTATGACAGAAGCTACGATATGGGTAATCCAAAATCACCACTCTCAGCTAGTATGGAATTTTTTGTCAATTTTCTTGAATAGATTAAACGAATCTTTAGTTTTTTATATTTTCACTGAGCATATTGTAAGCAGCGGAGCTTTATAAGAAAACTCCTTTGTCCAAAAGATGTTCTGGTATACACCGCCTGATACATTAAGGAAGAACCCAATCTAGTGTTGGGCACTTGTTGTGATCTTTTGGCAGTATCAAAGTTGTTGAAAAATTTACAGAGAGCCTGTATCATATACAACTACCTTATTGACATAATTTTACTTTCACTATATAATAACTGTCATGAATACAAAAAACTTTTTTTGTATTCATGTCCAAAATATTTCTTAGAATCTTGAAGACTAACTTTCTTATTTTATTTGTTAATATAGTAATATGATTGTTCCATTTTAGATGTCCATTTATATTCTCCCACCTGTCCCTCATCTCCAGCTTCTGCCTCTTCAAGTGCCGGATCAGATCGCATGGACAGATGGTCATTATTAACATTTGTATTATATCTCATTTTTAAGTGAATTCTATTTCGTCTGTACGTGTTACCATAATAATCTTCAACAATATAAGACCTGTTACATTTTAATTTTTCCTTGACCACAGCTGGTAACCAATTACTTTTAGGGTTTTTCTTAAAATACACATAATCTCCTGTTTTAAATATAGACATAGGTTTTGCATTGACATTATAATATTTAGAATTTTTTGAATTATTTTTTTCAACGCAGTTTTTGTAATCTGAGAATCTTACAACCTTTGGTTTTAATTTAATTTGAGTTAAAGGAATATTCATTCTTAAAGTTCTAGACATTAATAATTGAGCAGGTGACGGTAAATTGGCTTTAGGTGTGTTTCTATAATGTAATAGAGCTATATAAGGATCTGTATTTGTTTCTTTTGACTTTTTTAGAATATTTTTTATAATTTTAACAGAACTTTCTGCCTGACCATTAGATTGAGAATGATATGGACTAGTAACTACATGTTCTATATCCCAATCGTATAAAAATGATTTGAATTCAATAGCTTGAAAAGGCGGACCTCCATCAGAGACTAAAGACATTGGTATACCATGACGTGCAAAAATAGATTTTAAGTGAATTATGACATTTTTTGCAGTAGAATTATTATTTAGGAAAGCAGTTTCAATAAACTTTGAATAGTAATCTGTTACAATGAGGTACGTTTGATTATCAAAATACATTAAATCAATACCTACTTGTTGCCATGGAAACTTATTAATTTCATAATTTATCAGTGGTTCCTTCTGATTAGAAACTTTAAATTTATTACATATTTGACATTGCTCAATTAAATTTTTTATATCTACAGTGATACTAGGCCAATATAAAGTATCTCTAGCTAATCTTAGACATTTGTTTATTCCTTGATGTCCTTCATGTATTTTGTTTAACATTTCTTTTCTCATAGTTTGAGGTACTAGCAATTTATTACCCTTAAATATTAACTCATTAATGACATGAATTTCGTCTTGAATATTATAATAACATTTTAAAGTGTAATGAACTTTATCTTTGCTATTCGGCCAACCTTCATAATAATATTTTTTTAATATTTGCATAGTTTCATCCAAAGCAGTAGCATTACTCAATTTTTTACGATATTCTTCACTAATAGCTAAGTTCATATATATTGAATTTACATGACAATGTAGATCAGACTCATAATCGGGTATATAATGATCTTTTAAAGCTGCTCTAGATAAAGTATCTGATATATACATTTCTTTACCTGGGACATGTATAACATTTAAATCATAAGATTGAAGAGCTAACATCATACGTTGCAATCTAGCTGGTACATCATGTAAAGGTTTTTTAAATAAATAGACTAAAGGTTTGTGATCAGTTTGTACTGTCACTTTGTTACCATAAATATACTGATGAAACTTATTACAACCAAATTGTATGGCAAATAATTCTTTTTCAATTTGAGCATAATTTTCCTGCGACTGTGTCATTGTTTTTGAACTAAATGCAATTGGACGGTTATTTTGCATAATAACTGCTCCTATAGCTGATTTTGATGCATCGACTGATAAAGTTAGTGGTATTTTTGGATCATAATGACTTAAAACTGTTGCATTTGAAATAGCCTCTTTCAAAGTTTTAAAACATTTTTCACAATTTTCATCCCATGACCATATAACATTATTTTTTAATAAATTTCTCAAAATTTGTGACTTATTTGATAAGTTTTCAATGAATGGGCCCAAATAATTTACCATTCCTAAAAATCTTTGTAAATCTTTGACATTTTTAGGAGACGGCAACTCTAAAATAGCTTTGACTTTCTCTTTGTCAACTTTTACTCCTTCCTTACTAAAAATATAACCTAGGAAACATACTTCCTTGACTAAAAATTTACATTTCGACTTATTTAATTTTAAGTTGACTTCTCTAGCCCTTTCCAAGACTTTTCTTAACCTAAAATTATGAATTTCTTCAGTTTCTCCATAAATTAAAAAATCGTCGACAAAAATTAATATACCTTCCAGATCTCCAAACAAATCTACCATAATCCTATAAAAAATTTCCGTTGCTGCGTTTATTCCAAACGGTAGTCTTAAATACCTGTACCTTCCAAATGGAGTTTGAAAAGTACATAAATCACTACTTTCTTCATCTAACTTCAATGACCAAAATCCAGAATAAGCATCTAGATGTGAAAAATATGCAGCACCTATAAGTTTTGATCTAATTTCATCGATGTTTTTTAATGGAAAATATTCTCTCATTATGCAGTTATTTAATTTTCTAGGATCAAGACAAATTCTTAATTTACCTGACTCCTTGACAGTTATGACAACAGAATTTACCCAAGAAGTAGGTTTAGTAACCTTTTCAATGACCTTCATCTTGTCCATGCGATCTAATTCCTCACGAAGTCTGTTTTGTAAGGCAAATGGGACTTTCCTCGGAGGATCAACGCACGGAACGGCATCTTGACGAAGTTTGAGATGAACGACAGGTGGTAAACATCCGAGACCCTGAAATATGTCATTATATTCAGTAAATAAGGTGTTATGATCATATTGAACATTAAATATTCTTTTTATAATTCCAAATTTCTGAATAGTTGGAAGACCTAAGACTGATTGACATTCTATATTTGTGACAAAAAATATTATTTTACTTATGACATTTCCATTGATTTGACATACAATATCACAATGACCAATAATAGGTATTTTATTACCTCCAAATCCTGACACTTTTGTAAAAACTTTTTGTAAAATTGTATTACATAAATTTAACTTTTTAAAGTTTGTCAATGACATTACATTTATATCAGCTCCTGTATCCAAGATACAGTCTAATGTTTTATTATTAATTATTATATCTATGTGCCATGCTTGACTTGAATAATTGTTATTATTAATATTTCTGATTGTTGCAATAAAATGACCCTCAGTGAAATTAGCACTGTCATCATTGGGTTTTGATGACTCTAAGTTTAAATTTCTGACTTTATTGTGACAATTATTTTTAAAACAATATTTAGCAAAATGACCAAAAGAATTACATGACCTGCATTTGACATTGACTGCTGGGCACTTGTAGCGATGATGCTGACCACATCTTCCACATGGATTGATATGACCACTTGACCTTGGCTGTGATGATGATGATGGTGACCCATGACGACTTGAAGATCCAAACTGACTTGATCTTCTTGAAGTTGACCCTCTTAGACTTGACTGACATGATGCTCTCGACTGTCTTGAAGTATTTTTATTATGACTGATTTGAAGAATTTCTGTGTGTGTTTGTTGGTTAATTTTCTCTGCATTGCTTTGTGACAATAAGATGGTTTTTGCAATTTCAATCGTTTTTTGTAATGACAATGTAGAATCTTGTAATAAGCGTTGACGGATATGATTTAAATTTGCACACATATTTGCAATAAATATGTCTCTTACCAGAGATTCTCTTAAATTTCCAAATTCACAATCCAAACTTAAATTTTCCAAGTCCAATAGAAAATTATTGATGTCTTCTGAATTATTTTGTTTTCGTGTAAAAAATGAATTTCTTATCATTGTTAAGTTTTTGTGAGGTGCAAAATATTCATCAAACTTTTTCTTGACTTGTCGTAGCGTGCTTGATTCCATATTCATGTTAAATGATTTGAAAATTTCCATACCTTTGGAGCCAATTGAATGAAGCAGAATTGCGATTTTTCTTTGTTCTGTAGCTTCTTCCAAACCTGACGCTACCAGGTATATTTCGTAGTCTTGCCACCAATTTTTCCATTTTGAATCATTATTCATATTATTTGACAACACTTGCAGATTTGACAGGGCATGAAAATCATGTTGTATGTGCGACTTTTGCGCGTCCTTCGCCATTTTTAATTATACTTAATATTTTTCAATTTATGTTATTAACATCCAACTTCCAGTATTATTATTATTTATTATCGAGATCGCACTTCTGACACCATGTTTTATTCTATTTAATGTGGATTACTTTATATTAAGACACTGATTGTATTTTATGAGATAGACTTTTATTCTTGTGACGGTTATACAGAGAGCTTGTTAGCGTGACCACAGACGACAATACAATGTGTTACAATCACCTCTAGCACTAGTGATGTGCGACACCAATAGTGATGTTACACAATTATTAAGCAAAGATATTGGATATTGTCTAATCTTTCCAAAAGTTGACAATTCTGTACACAACAATGTATTTTTAAGAAACGGTCCAAAAATGGCTGATTTACAGAGGAAATGAAAAGTACAAAATTTGGTTTAGGTCATGTTTAAGGTTAAAAAGTTTTAATCAAGCCAAATTTTGACTGCCCTTAATCACGCCTCGCACTTAGCATAAGTTTCATCCCATGTATCACCAGCAAATACCAAAACAGTGTCATCTGCAAATACAACTGAAGTACCAGAAAACGGCAGCTTACAAAAATCATTATTTTATAAAAAAAAAAAAATTGGACCTAGAACACTACCCTGAGGAACACCATATACAATTGATTTATTTGAACTAATGTTTTAATCATTACTCTATGTAATCTATTTCCAAGATAAGTTCTGAACCAATCTAAAGCTTTATTAACAATACCCACTCAACTCAGTTTTTTTAGGAGTAAACCATACGTTGATACGGTGTCAAATGTCTTAGACAAGTCTAAAAAGACAGCCATTGCTTTTTGCCGGTATCTAGAGCTTCTACAACTGAGGTGATCCTTTGCTCCGATAGTTTCTTTTTTTTAACTTGAGGTAGAGATAATCCTGAAAGGATCAAGATTTATTGAGCAAAATTATTAAATAAATTATCCCTATTCTCTATTATGAATATAAAATTTTGAAAGAGGCCGTAACATTGGGTATCGTTGGACCTCACTTTTTTTTGAAGGGGTTAATAATAAAACTAAGTTATTATATTATATTCTAACTTTATTTGACAATAATTTAAAAACATATGTATTTATTTTTTATCAAGTTTTCTTTTAGATTAACTTTTTGTAAAATACTAATATTTATTTATTTAACGCCCAGAGGGCTTTTACATGTAGGTGGTACAATTTTAATGACAGAAAGTTTTGAAACATGAGAAAGAAATAATAAAAATAAAATTACATTAAAAAATAATATATGCAAGTAAAAAAATTAAAAATAACAGGAACATAAATTAAAAAATACAGCGATTTGACTGGTTTACAAAAATATAACTTCCATTTAGGAATAGTGTTGAAATAAGTCGTTTACGTAATCCACAAAATTCGAAATATTATTATTAAATATATCGACATCACCTAAGTATTGGTTTCCCATAGGGTGAAACCGTTGTATTGGGGAGTTCACAATGTAATTGCGCTTATGTGTGTTGCAGTGGAATAATAATATTGTATTACGATGTCAGAACACGTGTTCGAACAGAAGGAATCGTCTAAAAGATTATCAGTCCGAACAGAAGGAATTGTCTAACTAAAAGATTATATCCGGCCTGCAATCCTGTATTTAACCGGATTGCAAATAATTTGAAGAGATTCGTAATAAATTAGCAATACCAATTTTTCTCCGTGTATAATTTGCTCCTTGGTGCTCCGTGTTTGCAGCTTTTCCCTTGAAAGTGGCGCGATGGCCGGAAAACCAACCAACCAAAACCAAGCCGGAAAAATTGTCTGTCAATTAACTTTATCATATTTACTCAGCCGGAAATAAATCTTCACCGGGTATGGCTTTTGGTTCTGCTGTCGGCCCTATTTGCATTTTCAAAGATACAATTTTCACTAACAAGTGTTTTTCGCAAATCAAACGAAAAATGTAAAAAAATTCACGTTTTTTAGCTATATTCTGCTGTCATACGGTTATGAAGTATTATCACAATATTGCGTTGTGCTTTGTTTCATCAAACCCCGTTGTTATTATTGTAACAAGCTGGTACAATTCAATTTATTTTCGACTAGAATATTTTTTTACTCAATTTTATTCGATATCTTTATCCTTTTTTTAAAGCGGTGTAATAATGTAAATTAACCATATAAAATTCGTTGTATACCTGTTTATAATTCTGATTAGTTCAAAATGTATTTAACAAAATTTGCAACATTAAAAAAGTTTCAGAACTTTACCAACTTATTGTATTAGATTGACAATAAAGCTTTTTCACTAAGAGAGAAATGTCGTCCCCAAACAGCTTTGTTTTTTTTTAAATTATTATCTCATACTCCAGGTAGTTTTCCTAGAAATGGCTTATTCAGATTTTATAAAATCATTATATTTACCTGCTTTATTTGTAATAGAAAATGATACATTTTCACAAAGTGGAACATCTACTTACCAAATTCTCAACCTCGTGCTTCTCGGCTTCTAGAATTCTCTTTGTACGTAATAGTATTTTGAAAGAAACAACAGACTATTTTCTGTGATCGTCGTATTTTATGTGTTATTAAAATAAGTAAATTACTAAAAATGTTACTTTTTCTTATTGTTATCGAGGATTTGGTTTGGCAACAAATCTCTAAATCAGTGGTTCTTGACCTTTTTGGGGGTACCGAACCCCACCAGTTACATATGCGCATTCACCGAACCCCTCCTAATTTGAAAAATTAGTAGTAAAATGTCTATGGTCCGTATATAATGACTATGGTCATTTTCGGGCGGCCATCTTGACCGGTAATCGCAAGCTCTAGTGATCACCTGCAGCCAATGATGGACAAGCGGGGCATGTCACCACGAATCATATAAGTCGGGGGTCTTGACCTCCACCGAACCCCCGAGACTGACTCACCGAACCCCTGGGGTTCGATCGAACTCAGGTTAAGGTTAAACGCAACGCTCGTTGTATTCTACGTGTTCACAGATGGCGTTAATTAATTAATTTTGTTTAAATACGCTTTTGCAAGGTATTGCTTTACAGTATTAAGACAATTATTTGTTTGCGCCCTCATATACGCAATATGAATATGAATAAATAGTTTTGTCCATATAAAAACTCAATTCTATCGAGAAAGGCATACAAATACAATATTGGATTGAATCATCGATAAAATATTGTATTTGTATGCCTTTCTCGATAGAATTGAGTTTTTATATGGACAAAACTATTTATTCATATTCATATTGCGTATATGAGGGCGCAAACAAATAATTTGTCTTAATATTGTAAAGCAATACCTTGCAAAAGCGTATTTAAACAAAATTAATTAATTAACGCCATCTGTGAACACGTAGAATACAACGAGCGTTGCGTTTAACCTTAAGAACCACTGCTCTAAACAGTATAAAATAAAGTCACTATCCGTGTCTGTCTGTTTGTGCGATTAGTTCTTCTAAACTACGCACCATATTTTGATAGGGTTTTCACTATCATTTAGAGAATTTCTTCCGGAAGGTTTACATATACGATACATGCATATTATATTTAGAGAAAGTAGAGAAAAGTCGATGTTTTATAATCAAGACGTAAAAATATATTTTCGGGTTATAGCTAACGCTGGCTAAACCTCATGAGATATATCAAAATAATGTACTACGGAATTGTATATCTTTAAAAGGCCTACAGAAAAGTCCGCCAAGATATATGTCAATCTCCGAAGGATAACCCTTAGCAACGCCAGGTTAGTTGGTATACAACAATGTCACGATCTGCGTGTCTGTGCACTTAGTTATTCTAAACTACGCAACGGAATTTGATAGGGTTTTAACGGTTCCACGATAACTCATCAAAATGACAATTTAACACACCTATAAAAAGTGCGATAAAGTTATGAAAAGTGATAAAAAAACTAGTTTAAATAGTTACATATGTTACATATTTAACCTAGTTTTTATCAGAGTATGTGCTCACAAGTAGTCAGCAATACCTAGGAAATTATCAAAAAATATTATTGCATTCAATTACAATTACAATTCCCGAAATAGGATTCTTGTCATTGAATATTTATGTATATTTTTTACCTGAGAAATCGAATGCAGGAGCCTTTTCGGCACCTCCACCACCATATCCTTGCTGACGTACTACGGCAGGTTCATTTAAAGTCAACCACTCTTTGACTCTATCTCCGAACGCACTGAAAGCAACCGGAGCGTAATCTGCGAAGTATTTTTCGATCATGGGGTTCGGCCCCCTCCGCTTCTCTTCCCTCTTGTAGCGGATCCCAGTGTTACAAAGTAACCCATCTGTTTTTTGGTTTGGTCCTATTTTGTGTTCGAGATATCGATTATTCAAGATCTTGACGAGATGTCAAGATTAAAAGTTGGCAACGCGTAATTATTAATGAACTAACTACTCGGCCTTTTGCTTCCGATAACTGAGAGCCACCAAATGACGGGCATCTCGCTAATATCGGATAAACAATATATTCAAATCTGCCAAATCTCCACAACACAACGGCATGCTTTAAGTTGAAGATGTCATGTGGGGTAAGAGGGGACTGCTGGCGGGTGTTCCAAATTAATTCGAAAAACTTTTTTGAATCTTTAGATACTATCGGTGTGCACAAATACTTGCAAACGTGTCATTAAAATTATTTGCCTGTACCCTCTTTCATCTTTGAACATTTTCTCTTAGTAATCAATAAAAACTAAAATTTATTTGCTTTACATAACATTATACTCTTTAATTTTAAAAAATAGCGTTCTACAAATTAAACGCAATAGTTAACAATAATTAAATACATTTGTAATACAAGATTATAAGTTTATTATTGAATACAATATATTTTTCGCATTATCGAGTTTTTTGAAATCTGTTTTCCAAATAATAAAATTCCGACAGTTTTACTACAACATAACGGGTGTCCAATGTGAAACGCATTTCACTTAACATACTACTACAGTGTGGTCGCAATATGATTCGTGTTATGAAAAATGCAATGAATAATTTTTATATTCCTAACACACGGTATCCCGAGCGCGCGCATTCACCTCTAGACAAAAATATGTAGGTAGACACCGTATACATTATCATTACTATGAAGAACGTGCCAAATTCCCACCAAGTAAAAAAATACTTAATAAGGGTCAATTTATAGTATTGAACTGTAATTTCATAAAAATACTCTGTCTTAACCCTTTCCGCTCCGTTCCCGCATTTTATAAGCGCGTTAGTTGTGCGCGCATGTTTTCTGTTTTAGAAGACTGTGACGTCACACGTTCGTGATGTTTTTTATATTTTATTTATCGCGCGGGACTCTTCCCTCGCACAGGACCCGCGCACAAATGGTGCGACCGTCTCGCTCGTCGCGATAGACTACCGAATTACACGAGCGCGCGCCAAGTGCGCACGCGTCGTGAAATAAGTTGCCACATTATTTAATTAGTCGTAAAAAAAAAAAACGAAATATGTCGCTACAAAAATTTTGTTTTACTTTTATTTTCACTTATCTACGGAATTTTTAAGCTGGAATTTACTACTCGGTTTCGCCCTAGTGCCAAAACATTTATTTTTCCTAAGCAAATTTATAACAAGTTTATCATTAACTTTTTAAGTTCTAAAAAAAATATTGATGACCTACCCGGTCACCGAAAGGGAGATAGGTAAATACGAATGTCAGAGGGAGTACGCTTATGTTGTATAACAATTAAGCGAAAATGGTGAAAATATTTACAAAATACCAATTTAAATATACCAATCCTAAGAGAAAGTCCAGTTATATTCAATTTTTCAATTAATTCCTAAACCCTGTATCTAAATTTCGCCAATAAACAATTAGATAATATTAATTAAGTGTTAATCTCAAGTGACCTACCAGGTAAGTATTGTACTGTATATTTTCTCCATAAATAGTTAAGTAATAACACTGTAGAAATGTATTATAAGTTTGTACAGCGCCCTTGAGGTGTTTTTGCACAAAAACGGCGCTATAAAAGTCATCCAGGTATTATTATTATTATTATTAAATGCTTTAGTTGCATTAAAAGATACACGGGGAATTTTTCCAGGCCTATAACATATTGAATAACAAAACGAAAATTACAATTCAACACACATACAAAAAGTGATATAAAGTCATGAACAGTCATGATGAAACCCTCCCTTTCAAACCATCTTTGAACGCTTAGTACGGAGCCTTGCATAATTTATTTATTTATATACGCCTATGGGACTTTTATATTGGCTACGTAATGTTTATAATTTTTAAACAATGGTTAGTAATAATTAGTAATCAATGAGTTGCAAAAAATAATTCCCTGCATTACAGTGGTTTACAATTGAAATAATTAAAATATACTGAAATTTCCGAAAATAATAATTCGACACGCTTTTTTTTTAAAAGTATACGACGAACTCGTTACTTTAAAAATGTCGATATCATTGGTATATTCGTTTGCTAAAATATGTAGACGAGGAATTGACGAGTTTGCTACATAATTGAATAAGTTTGTGAATAGTGACATTGAAATACGTCCTTATGCCTAGTGTGTCGAGTACGTTCTCTTAAATTGACTAGACTGAGGAGTTCGCAACAGTCGAGCTCCGAATTCACAATTTCAATATAGCAGCATGGTGTATATATTTTTAATGTATTTAAATATTAACTAATTATGGAAGCTACGTTGTGTGATGAAAATAGTTGCGTTCTTTTATAAATTACACTCGGAAATCGATGTGAATATTTCTTAGAGCCCAATCTTACCGTTAGGATTTTCTAATCTATGGTTATTGTAGTTGTGCCATGCTCCACAATAAATTTATTATCATCTAGTCCTAGATAGTCGTGTAATTAAAATGCCACTTATCTCTTTATTTACGAGTAACGCTTCTTATTTTATTTTTTTTTTTATATATTATGACATCACTTTTTTATGTCTACTTTACGTAATATTAAGGTGATAGATTCTCATAAACAATTCTCTTTTACTTGCTTGAATATGAAAATATTTTTATTTATATTTCAAATAACGTATTTATGAATATATAACACGCGTTAGACGGGGCCACAAATTGAATGTATTCAAAAAAATTCCGATTTTACCTCACGAAATAATATAGCTATGTATTTTATGGCGGTAATAATTCCCGATTTATGGCAAAATATTCTAGCCATAACAATTTATGTGTTCCCCATACCATAGGTTAGTTAATAGGATTATTATTACGATCAGTTTGGGCGCTGTGCTTTTATTGGTGGCATGGTTTTATTAATTTATTTAATTCGTAATATATATTCATGAGACGAGTCGGCTGTGATACGTTATAGACCTGGCAGCACTAGGCGGGTAGGTAGGACTTAGTTAAAGTAGTGTGCGTATCTGCCGCAAATTTATAGCACAGTGGCGCCTCGTGAAAACGTTTTATTGGTAGCATTTATTATCTAGCAGGTGCTTACGATTTAATTACGCTATGAAATATTTTCAGACGTAGTTATTGTCTGTCGACAATTTTAAGGTTGTTATTATTTTCATGCTGGGACTTTGTTTTTTCAGAGAGCGTAAGAGCAATTGGGCGTCCATTGAGGCTCTGTAGTAAGCGTTCTAAAATAAAAACAATATGGTGTAAGTCGGAGATATTTTGTAGATACGAATGACAAAATAAGCGCGCTAATATAAAAATAAACTTTTATAGTTAATAGGCGTAAGCGAAAATATTTAATAAAATATGTCTTAGTTAAAATAGAGCTCTCAAAAAATGTCTGTAGAATTTAACGAAACACTGTGATTTTTTTCAAACCTTTAAAATGTTATATAACAAAACCAGATGTGCTTTTTCTTAATTTTCAGAGCATAATTTGAGATTTTTCTGTAGGGGGATTTTCGTATAATTTCTTTTTTAACTCAGCAAATGTATAGCGATTATCTTAAAAAATAACATATATATTTTTAGGGCTTATAGTGTAAATCGGTTGAACTTCACCACCTTTTAACTTACGATATATTGGAATACAGAGCTCCTGGCCAAAAAGGCCCCTTTCTCTTTCATAATGAATTTTTAATAATGGTTGTTGGAAAATATGTATTTTAGGTTTGTTTTTAATAATTCTTTGTACGAGAACATGGCTGCAATTTTGGAAGATTAATCTTTACGAAGGATGTTTGGGTTTATGATGTTTTGTAGATACTTTTTCATAGCGTTTTAAGATATATTTTTTTAAAGGAGGGGGGACTTCAAGTCTCGGTAAAGTTGGGAAACCCTTTTCCATTTGGGGGCTCCCAGAGCTAAGTGTGTGGCATTATTTTGCGATTTTCGGAGTTTTTTTTTAAATGTGACTGAAGCGTGGACCCAGATGGGGCAGCGACGCTAATTCAAGTATCAAGATGTATGTATCCGCGCATGCAACTTGAAATTCCCCTAAAAAAATTGTCAAAAATATTCTCGCATAATAATAAACGAGAAAGAAAAGCTTGTGAGCAAAACACATCAATGTACTTTCGTATAAGTTTGTATTGAAACACGAATTTGTTTGATCCATCTTTTTAGCAAGTAAACAGAATGAAGGATCACTTTGACTAACTATCGCACTTAAACTTTAATTGTGTGATCAATTCAGTTTTGCTTTCTTTATCTTTTATTAAATTATGTCTTGTATTGTTTTCATTCTACCCCACTGTTGCTCAAACAGTAAAAAATACGCACCTTTTCATTATTCTAGCCCCTCCCCATTCCAGTCATAAGTTGACATGCCATACCCAGTGCACATGCCTGATGTGAATTTTGGTTTACCTATCTAACTTTGTGCCCTTATTTTTTTTTAGACTATTTTTTTCTGTGTATTCGTATTCGACGATACTTTCAATTTGACTTAGCTAAAAACCACAATTTGAATCGAAATTTTGCTTAAATTGCTTCAAGTCTGTTGATGGTCAATTTCCTCCTAATTTCTCTAACCTTTCTCATTGAACCTCCATTATTGGGGTTCAATAATTCCACTTTTTAGTGTCTTTTGTATCGTCATTATATATTTTTATAAATCTTTGAGTTCAACAGTCAATTACTAACTAACTAACCAATAATGTGTTTTTACTTATGATGGCATAATAATACTTTTCCAAGTTTATCATGGTGAAATGTTCACAAAACCCTCCTACTAACCCATACAGATAGTGATTTTTAACATCCTTGTATAACTGGTACATATTTTGTAAACTGTATGTTAAAGAACAGAAATATATTTTAAAAACCTTCACGCCGTTACCCCGCAAGGGTATGCAGAGAAGACGGACCGCCAAACAACTCGGTCTATCCACGCGCTCCTTGCCTCATTCAAATTCATACATCGTCTTACGCATACTCTTCTATTATTCTGACTCTCGACATGGCCTGATTAAAGTTTAGTTCACTTGATAGTGCCACGTCTTCTTCGTGCGTCCCCGACTTTTTACCATATTCACATTCGCGTCATATATTCTCCTTACTCCTATCCTTCCTCCGTTCAGTCGCTCTACATGCCCGAACCAGCAGTCAAATCACGCGTCACGATAGTTTTATTTTAGTATTTATCTTAATCAATGGAGTATATTTTGTTTATATAGGTGGGCCTATTGATTGTACAAAATGCAAAACTAACATTAACCTTGGGAATAGAATTCAATTTAATTGATTCGCATATCTTTTGTACTGCGCATTTGTATGAAAAAATACTCTTGACAGCAGCTGTCACACATTTCCACTGAGCCGCTCAGCTGTCTGCTACCGTGCGCGCGCCGCTAATCCACGCGCACACCACCGCAGCTTATCGCGCACTCACACACACCCGCTGCTCGTACAACAGCTGGCCGGGCTTTGAAAGGTTAAAAAAACTTCACGCTAATAACAAAAAAGTACAAATTTATAGTGAAGAAATTTTTTGTCGATATATTTTTACTTGGACCTTTATATTCGTGGGTGTGTTTTAGCGGCGCCTTTGATTGGAGGTGGGTCAGCGATGTCGGTGTGCGCGCGGCAGTAGCAGTGTTTTCCCCGCTCGCCGCTAGGGTTGACGTGTTCGCAGCTCTGATTTGCCGGCCGCGCGGTTTTCGATTATTGCCGTCCGGCCGTTTTGCGCGGGACGCCGCGTGTTCCGAGTCTTCTCTACTCTCTGACAGACGAGCTCTGAACAAATTACAGACAGACCCTGTTGCTCTTATTATAAACATTGCGTAACGCTACCGCGCCAGTTCCCATCTGTAAATTAACAAAAGTGTATAGTGCTACGAAAGATGATAAACTAAACTAATCTTATTATTATTATTGTAATAAACGGCCAACTCACGCGAAATCACAATCCGTGATGTACTAACTGTTAAACTGTGATGCGATTTTGACAGTTAACCGGAGTGCTTATTGTACTTGTTGGAATCTTTCAGTTTGTGTGTTAATTTTTATTAAAACAGTGATAATACAGCAGTGTGTGGCTTGTAGCATATTGTGGCAGCAATCTGCAACTGCAATCCTAGCGGTCATTATCGGATCAATAATTCAAACCGCTGCTACTACTGCACAAGGAAGATATATCATAATAAGGTGAGGAAATTACATTTCATTATTATAAATAATAATATTACCCACATGCAGCAAGCAGCGTGTATTGGTTGAAGATCTTGTGTGTGTATAATGTGACCTTTAAAGCGATAATGTTCCCGCGACTATATTGGAGTCGCGAGGTTGATAGTTGATACTAATTCTCCTTGACTTATTTCAGATCTGTAAAGAAGTTGTAATGTTGTTAATGCTAATACGGTCTGCTTGGAATATGTAATATCGCTAAATAGTATAAAATAAAGTCGTGTTGTGTCTGTCTGTTTGTGCGCTCAGTTCTTCTAAACTATGCAACGGAGTTTGAAAGGGTTTAAATTATATTTATAGAAAGTGGAGAAAAGTCGATGTTTTGCAATCGAGTCGCCAAAAATATTTTCGGGCGCTTACATTGCTAACGCTGGCTAAACCTTATAATATTGCACTACGGATTTGTACAGGGTTTTGTAATAAGAGGTGTTATTTTGAATAGCTCGCTATTTCGGTAGATGTTACTTTTGAAGCTGTCATTTTTTGACATTTGACAAGTAGAAACTACGCCATTAATAAAAATGGAACGATACACGCTTCAACAACGCATTGAAATTATTAAAAGTCACTTGAGTGAATCAAATGCAAAACATCTTGAGTGATGAGGCCCATTTCCACCGAGGTGGCTTCGTCAACAAGCAAAATTGTCGCATTTGGGGCTCGGAAAACCCAAGAGTTATTATTGAAAAGCCTCTCTATCCTCAACGTGTGACTGTTTGGTGCGGTTTATGGTCCGGCAGAGTCATTGGACCTTACTTTTTCGAAAATGAGGCTGAAGCAACAGTTACGATGAATGGATTGCGCTATCGAGAGAGATGATTAATGATTTTTTATGGCCGGAATTGGATAGTATTGATCTGGACAGCGTTTACTTTCAACAAGACGGCGCTACGTGCCACACAAGCAACGAAACCATTGATATTTTACGATTGAATATCAAAATAACACCTCTTATTGGAAAACCCTGTATATCTTGAACCAGGCCTACAAGAAAGTCTACAATGGTTTATGTTTCTTTCTATCTCCTAAGGATAACTCCCAGCAACGCCGGGTACACGTCAGCTAGTCGTATTATATATTTTAAATAAGGCTCGCTTCTCTAGTAGTGGCGCTCAGCCGCAAAATATTTACTTTATTGTTCATGTACACTTGTGATGATTGTTGATTCGCAGAGAAATGGCGCAGTATGTTTGCTTGCTCGGTCGTGGAATTTCTTACGAAAATAAAACCGACTTCGTAGAAACGTTAATTCTGGCAATATCATCCGCATTTTGTTCAGTTCGGCGCTCGGCACGAAGATCACCTTCTGCGAATCGCAGAACAAAGTTTATGAAACAGTTCTTTCTGACCACGACCATCTATCTTACCATATTTGGTAGTTTGCGGATCTAAACACCATTTTGATGTTTCACTAAAAACCGGCGAGCTTGCTTCTTTTTACGTTTTGATTACCGCTCAAGAGTCCCAACTGCTCCCGACTGTCTGAAGCGGTGAACGGATAACTCATCTCAATGACAATTTAACACACTTTTAAAATGTGATGAAAGTCAAAAAATGTGATGAAACAAAAACTGGGTTTGTAGGTTAGTTTTTTTAGCGATTATTGACTATGTGACTTTTTAGTGGTGTGTTGAATTGGGTTCCATGATAACTCATCAAAATGACAATTCAACACACCTTTAAAAGGTGATATAAAGTCATTAAAAGTGATTAAACCAAAACTAGGTTAAATAGTTACGTACGTAACCTATTTACCCTAGGGTTCATTTTTTCATAACTTTATAACCCTTTTTATAGGTGTGTTGAATTGTCATTTTGATGAGTTATTAGGTCACCGTTGAATTGTCATCGTTTTGAGTTATCTTGGAACCATCGGGAGCATGCGAATTAGGGCATCCCCAATTGAGGTGTGTTGTGAGGTTGAATGGAGCGGGGAACGAAAAGAGGAAGGTTGGGAAGTATCTGGATATTCAGGTCTGGTCCCCAAACAAGGTTATAGCCATTTCAAGTGACATTTCGATTCTGAGTGATGGTCTTTCACCAGGGTGATACTGAGCGTATCTACAAAGTTCTTAGTTTGGTTTCATAAAACTTGAATTAGAGCTGGCCTTTTGGGTGGCTGGATTGTCTGGTGAGCTAACAAAACAGGTAAGTCTTTCCAACGGTGAGCTAGCTTTTGTACGGTTCATAGTAAACCTAGACATAGAGCAGATTGTAAGAAGAGCTTAGCTTAAACTGTCAAACGGTGACCTATGGTGTCGTGAAATTTTCATTTTTTCACGGAATTTCTTGGTCAACTGACAAAGAGAAAACATCGCGTTGATTGTACCATAGTCGCTTTCTTTGAATCGAAGAAAATTTTTAATGAATCTTTAATTTTATTTAACTACTAAAAACTCTCGAACGGTGAGCTCTGACGGCATGAATTTTTTAGGGTGGAATTTTTATGTCGATATTTTCGACTCGCAACGTAATTTCCAGGAGGGTGAATTTAAAGCCGTAATGTTTGTTGCGTATTTTTAAATTAATTATTGCGATAGGTCAGTTAAAAATCTATCAAAGTTCATTTTGACCTACCGCAATGAACACGGTTAGGGCAAGATTTGTAAGTACCTGGCTATTCAGATCTGATCATAAAACTGTGCAAAAGCCATATGAAGCATCTTTTCAATTCTGAATGGTGGTCTTACACCAGGGCGACACTGAGAGTATTTTCCACTCTGGAACATTCCGCTAGTATACTATTGTGAAATAACACAAATTAAGGCGAAGCTTAAATCCAAATCACTATTTTGATTAATCTTTATAACGAATTGGTGTACATTATGAGTACAAAAAATATGCTTTAGATAAATTTATAAAGGTTTTCCTATCGCTTCGCTTGAGTAGAATACAAATAAATATATAAATTACTCAATAAAAAATACAAATGCAAACTATTAAAAAAAATATTTTTTCATTAGAAATGTGTGAACGTATGAAGAAAACAACTTTTAAAAATACAGTATTATAGCTAAGATTATCGGTAACAGTTTCACTTGATTAACTTTTTTGCTTTCTTATGAAATTATTTACAAAATAAATAAATACCAGTTTTTTGCTTGAAATCGAACGAATCGAACCTACGATATAAGGTATACCAAGAATATACACATTTTTGGCTTCCTCTTAATCAAATAAAATTTACTGCGTACACCGGGATTTGAACCCGCGATCTTCGGCTTGCTAGTTGAGAGCCTTAGCCCTCGACCACGGATGCCGTCAAAATAAAATCTTTGCTGTGTAATCCACATAAATGGAATATTTCTGAACGTATCCCGAAAACACACTTTTAAAAACTGTTTTTAAAGGGAGTGGAATGCGTGTTCTCATTTTATTATTAGAAAAAATAATATAATTTTTAAATTGTTATAATTTTCTATACAAACATGAAAAGTTTTAAAAATCGTTCGCCTTACTTTTTTCGTCTTAACACTGAACTCAAAGTACTGATAATATTGTTAACATAATTGTCACCCCACTTTATGTCGTTTCATATAAAAATAATTAACATCAAGTTTCATTTTTTTTTAAATTGCGATCAACACAGGCTTGTCCTAGTGAGGTTAAAAATTCCACTGTAAAAAAAGATACAACGTAAAGAAACAATCTTCGATTTCATAGATGTGTACATTTTAATTCTACTGTGGTTCACTTCTAGATTTGAATATAAAGCGTTGTGTATGAGCTGTTCCCAAAAGCAAACAAAAGCTCCATGGTTGATCTTGAAATAACGTTTTAAGCTTTAAAAAGTTTGACTTGCGATGACCAGATCGTAAAATCTGTGCTATTTTTATAATGCCATAAATCACCGATTTTGTTGCTGACTCAGATAGATGTTCTTAATAGTTGAGATCAATTGAATTCAGATTTTAATGAGGAAGATCATATGGAAAGGTAATGTTAATTTATTATTGATTCTTTTAAGAGGAACGGCTGCGCGACCTTCTTCATACATAACTTCAATTTGGATTTGAGACCAAAATACTCGACCAAACTGAATAATTATTGAGGTGATCAAAAGGTACAGCAAATAATTATCGAGGTGATCAAAAGGTGCAGCAAATAATTATTCAGTTGATCAAAAGGTACATCAAATAATTATTGAGGTGATCAAAAGGTACAGCAAATAATTATTGAGGTGATAAAAATGTAAGCAAATAATTATTTAGGTAATCAAAAGGTACATCAAATAATTATTGAGGTGATCAAAAGGTACATGAAATAATTATTCATTTGATCAAAAGGTACATCAAATAATTATTCAGTTGATCAAAAGGTAATAATAATAATTTGATGACTTGTATAGCGCCGTTTTTGTGCAAAATCACCTCAAGGGCGCTGTACAAGGTACATCAAATAATTATTGAGGTGATCAAAAGGTACAGCAAATAATTATTGAGGTGATAAAAATTTAAGCAAATAATTATTTAGGTAATGAAAAGGTACATCAAATAATTATTGAGGTGATCAAAAGGTACAGCAAATAATGATTTAGGTGATCATAAGGTACATCAAATAATTATTGAGGTGGTCAAAAGGTACAGCAAATAATTATTAAGGTGATCAAAAGGTACAGCAAATATCTAGTACGGAAATGTGCTGCTTTATTTATTTGTGTAAGTTATAAAATATAGACAAAATATTCCACATCCCATACTCAAAAACTAACTACACAAAACGTTCATTTTTCAGAATGACATGCCCAAAATACAATAATATATTTTTAGACGTTGATATTTTCTATTTGTCCTTGGTTCATTTTACTAAATGCATATTGGAGAAAATTTGTAATTTTTTAATTTTTTTTTTTTTTTTCCCAATTTTTACATTAATTAATACAATATTATATAAATCAATACGAATAATGGGAACCCACTAAGGCGCAGCGCAGCCTGTGCGTGGGTAATATTTATATATATATATATATATATATAAGTTATTATATTATTGTACCTAGAAATAAACAAACAACGGGCATATAAAACAAAAACAAGATTACATTTTGTCTAAGCGGTTTGTATGAAAAGTGTTTACAATAGTGTATCCAAATAATCCATTGGTTACGAGGGAAGCAACATATATAATTGCCTCCCAGACGAAATTAAAAATGAAAAAAGTATAGGTATATTTAAAAAAAAATTGTTCAGTTTTATGCTCAATCAACAAAACAATGAAAGTGAATAATATCGGTGTGTAATATATTTATGTGTAATATATATGTTATTTCTAGTTAAATAAGTGAAAATGTACTTTTCTTTTATCTAGAATAAAAATATTTAAAAAAAAAGAAGTTATAAGTGTTTAATAATTATTAAAAATATGATATTTTCCAATCTACCATGAAAATACAATAAAAATAATACTTAAAAAAGACGTTTTTTGTGTCGAAATTTAAAATTTATATACGACAAATTTGCATAGTAGTAAAGGCAAGATTATTTATTTTTTATTAAGTCACCAATAATTTCGTCACTTCAATTAAAAAAATGTGTATATTCGATTTCTTTAATGGACTATACTTTATAATTTGAAACCCAAAATAATAAAGTAGCTATAATATTTGTGTAATAAATAAATATTTACTACGCCTTTCGAATAAAAAAAATAATTATTCACTTTGGTTGGGTATTTCGGCCTCAAATCCAAATTTAAATTTTCTATAAAAAGGCCGCACACCCGTTCCTCTTAACCCTGTTTCATAGGTCACAAGGTTGTTGTAATGCTGACTAATATTAGATATTGCCAAAAACTTCTGAATAAACGAGGAGGAAAAACGGAAGTTTTACAGCAAATAAATCGAAATTTCAAGAAACATGCCACATTATAAATATTTGAATTTTCAATCAATAACATTTTCCTTCGAATAATTTATTTATTTGTAAGAAACAAACAGCTTTTTACATAATATACAATGATAGATATAAAAAATATACAAGTTAACTGAAGTCAAGCCACAGAAGTTTCTAATGCTAAAGTTTATTTGAAATGAAGTTTTAATATCTCAAAATTAATTTGGTGTTAAAGGAAGGGGAGAGGAAGAGGAAAATAGGAAGAGTATAGGAGATGCTCCCGATACATTCCATACTCTCATATTAATAATCGATCGTACCACAGACATAGGAATTAATAGACGAGAAGATAATGGCGAGGGGTAAAATCAACTGTTGAAGAACGAAGGGAGTGAAGCTGACTGTGATTCGTCAATAAATCAATCTGACAGTAAATAGGCATCTCGCATTATAATATCACCATTTACTTCTTAAAAGTAAAATCTGCTTTTGAATGAATAGACATTTTTACATGGGAGCGCAAATTACTCGCCACGTTATGAACAAATTTGCGAAGTCCAAATTCGGCAAAAAAATTCGGTTCCTTTTTCAGAGTCGAATATTTCGTTTAAGTATTTAGTTAAGACACTTTTATAAATGTTCATAATTTACTTCCCAGCAACCAACCAGCTTTGTGTTTCGCGTCCAGACGTTTCTCGATGTGATAGTAACAACTGATTCATATTATACGATGTGAATATGCTTAAAATAAAGTAAAATAATGCTTATATATGGAATGTAATACGACAATTGGGTTTATTCTCTTTTTCACATCTATTTTTACAAGTTTTCATAGCACAAGTCAACATTCTGCCGTGTTATTTCGTAAAATGAACCGATGATGCCTCGACCATAGTTCGCACAAGAATGATGACGTCACGTTTTCAAATTTCACTTGAGGCCATACGCGAGCACAGCCGGCTCCAATGGAACCGGTATGGGGAGTGGGGATAATACGCTTTTAATCACTTAGGGCAGGTCTGCTAATATTCATATGTCTATGGATCGTACGCATTACTTCATATCGATATTTCTTTAGGTTATTACCAAAAATGTCAATGCTGTAAAATTTAGTATTATATTGTGCACATATACGAGGAATTAGGGAATTTTTTCGAATGTTTGTTCTACACGAGGATAGATAAAATAAATCAGATTGTCGGGTTGATCTAGACGGAATATGAAGATTTATTAAATTGGTAAGTTCTGGTGAGTCCAGACCATTATTTAGGTTTTTAAACAATAAGATTTGATCAAAAATTAGACATCGTGTTTGGAGGGAGTTAAAATTATGAAATTTAATGGATTTGGTATAATTTGAGTGTAAGTGTAAGTGTAAGTTTAGTTTATAATTTATTATGTGTTTAAAATTATTTTTTTAATTCTTTCTATTCTTTCAATATGGGCTTGGTATAAAGGAGTCCAGATCGGTGTACAGTGTTCCAGGTGCGGGCGAATATATGAAGTGTAATGGTTTTATTGGTGTATTTCTTGGTATTATTTTACGTCTTCTTGCGTACATAACTCTTAAACCGCTAAACTGCCAAAGTAGTTTGTTAGCAGGTAAATTTCACAATATTAATCATCATATTATACGCATTCTAAGGTTTCATGGAAAACTTGAAGTAATAAAAAATTTGTCTGAAAACCGAACCTACTTTTTTCATCACCTTACATGACTTTATTATTATTATAATTTTACATCAGCTCCACACAGAAGTCCCTATTATAATTTCTCTCACGACTTACGTCATCTTTGGGGATGCTGTGTGGAGTATCTTCTAAGGAAATTGAGGAAAGGTTGTTCTGGAAAGGAAAAGGTATGAGGGTGGGTAGAAATCTGGGAATCTGCGATGCAAGGCGATGGGTCGAAACAGTCCAGTTGGAGAGGTGAAAGGGTCTCCCTCACCCGGCCCGCCATGTAGCTGGTGGACAGACGCATTCGCCACCAAGACCTTCGTGGCTTGCAACTTTTTTTTTTTTTTTTACAGTAATACCGCACAAGAGTCCCAACTGCTCCCGTCTGGAGCCAGTGAGACTATGGCATCCCCAATTGGGGTATGTCGTGAGGCTGAGGGTATATTGGGGAGGGGAGGGAGATGGGGAAGAGGAAGGTGAGGAAGTACCTGGCTATTCAGATCTGGTCACCAAACACGGCTAAAGCCATTTCAAGCAACGTTTCAATTCTGAATGGTGGTCTTACACCAGGGCGATACTGAGAGTATCTTCCACTCTGGAACGTGCCGCAAATATACTATATAATATTTTAAATTAATTAATTGTGAAATAACACAAATTAATCAAATAAAATTTATTTGCGCACGCCGGGTTCGAACCCGCGACCTTCGGATCTGTAGTCAAAAGCGTATACCACTAGACCACGCCGGCCGTCAAATTGCAACTTGTGGTAACCTATGGCAGAGTCCTTGTTTATCCAATGAACGGATCGCAGGGCGGCGGTACCCCACACCCGCTAAACTACAAACTAAATATCACTTTTCAAAAGTTTTCTTATCTGTCCCGTTCTTCAAATATCCAAACCATATTCACGTCTCATTCTCAACTTGTTCATTATGCTTAGATACATCGGCATTGCATCTTTTCGGATCTTTGATCACGATCATTGCTACAAAAAATAGTACATCTTATGAATTCAAGAAAAATTTATTAAAATGACGCTTCGTAATGTAATTTCTTGGTATCTATTACAGTGATAGTTGTTATATAACCCACGATAGCAATAACCAGCAACGTTAACCCTTCAGGCTAATTTGTTCGGTTCTGCTAACAAACGCTATTTATTACCCGAGTCAATTTTTTGTGCTTTTGGGAACTTTTGGAAAAGCTTATAGAAATCGTTGTCATGGTGAGTATTATGAACTTAACGGTGTTAGAAAGAGAAAATACCACGATTTACATTAAAATCTAGAAGTTAACTACAGAAGAATTAAAATGTATACTTCTATGGAATCGAATGTCCCGACTGCAATTAGAGACAAAAAAAAATTTGTGTTTTTTTTTTATCAACTATTATATGAAACGACAATAAAGTGAAGTGGCAATAATGTTTTTAATGCATTTATCTAGCAAAATGTGTTATTTTCGTTATCAGTTATTTTATTTCAGTGTTTAGGACAAGAAAAGCTTTGAGTAAATTTAAAAAAAAAAATATGTTGAAATCGAAATTTTTATGTTTCGAAGATTATAAGTTTATTTCTAATACTTAACATTTGTCACCTCTCAAAAACAATTTTTAGTTTTCAGATATGTTCAGAAGTATTCCGTTTATTATAATTTTATTGCGAAGCGGAAATACACGCAAATTCTTCATCTAACCCAATGATACTCAATCTTTTTCTTCTGCGGGCCACATTCATATGTTTGTAAAGCTACGCGGGCCGCAACACTATACTGGTCAGTGTTGCCAACGGATCTTGGCCTAATGTCGCCGTTTTTCAAACATTAAGTAGCCGAATTTCAGTTGCAGTAATTCTGCCCACATATTCCCCACAAATATTCAACGTGAGCTTGATTCCCCCTTTTATTATTCGAAATCCATGGGGGGGGGGGGGGTTGTTAGAGAATTTCTGTAAAACATAATTCCCCACAAAATGAGTGCTCCCCACAAAATATTTGAAATCCATGGGGGGGGGTTGTTACAGAACTTCTCTGGAAAAAAATTGTCAAAAAAGTATGTGTTGCCACGAGCAAAATTATTTGCGCGCATATTTATTTTGTCTGTCATATCTTTGTTTTTTGAAGATAGATCTAGCGTGTGCAGTAGCAACACTCTTATACCAAATCTGATGTTGACACGACAACGACTATCCTCATCGGTTTCAATGTCTGTACGTCAAAGTCGCAATTAATCCCAAATTAACGTGATATAGAATGTCAGATTTTGTAAACCTTCCTGATATTAAATGTTTTGAGGGCCGCACAAAATAGCTTGGCGGGCCGCAGGTTGAGTATGACTGATCTAACCCTTTAATTATTAGGAGACCAAATTTGGCCTCAAACATCATACGAATTTGGGTTCCTGATATTTAAAGGGTTGAGAAATATAACGGCCAATATGCCTGAGGTGTTAAGTAGTAGGCCCTGTCTCTAAACTCATACACACGCGATCTATATCAGCGTATAACCTGACGTACTGTGCTGTGCCGCCGGAGCAATAAACTATGAGATACGACGTTTACGTCATCCGAAGTGAAATTGTAGACAGAATGCAGTTACATTCGGAATGCAAGTGGGATAGTGAGTTGCATTGTGCATTCTACGTCATCCGCTGCGCTCGGGCACACCTGCTCAACTGCTCCACTGCTCCACTGCTCCTCTGCAGCCAGGTGCCCCGCTCTTGGTCGGGTATTGCAGATAACCCTTTTATATTATTACGGAATAGGGGCTTGAGGATATCTGCCAGATAGCTATAACCAGTATCGGCTCGTTACTCTTAGGAGTAATAGAGTGCTAATAATAAAATATTATTGATGTTTTTGTATCCGAACACAATTTTTTTTTTTTTTTAAATTTGTTTTCTGCATGAAGATTTTTTCAGGAAATCGGTGCAGTGCACTACCAAATTGAATTGTCCTGAAAATTTTCATAAAAGAAATTGAATTTTAGAAAAAAATAAAAACCGTTTCAGGCTACAACAACATCAATAATGCCATTTTATTTAATATTAGCACTCTAGTACACCCAAAAGTCACGAGCCGCCACTGGCTGTAGCCCGCAGATAGTGACGTAAGTTATTGAAAAGAGGTGACAGGATGATAACGACACCCTTTTATTATGCAAATTAGGTTTCAAAGAATTGTTAATACAGGGTTTTTTAATAAGAGGTGTTATTTTGATATTCAATCGTAAAAGATCAATGGTTTCGTTGCTTGTGTGGCACGTAGCGCCGTCTTGTTGAAAGTAAACGTTGTCCAGATCAACAATACCATCCAATTCCGGCCATAAAAAATCATTAATCATCTCTCGATAGCGCAATCCATTCACCGTAACTGTTGCTCCAGCCTCATTTTCGAAAAAGTAAGGTCCAATGACTCCGCCGGACCACAAACCGCACCAAACAGTCACACGTTGAGGAAAGAGAGGCTTTTCAACAATAACTCTTGGGTTTTCCGAGCCCCAGATGCGACAATTTTGCTTGTTGACGAAACCACCGAGGTGGAAATGGGCCTCATCACTCAAGACGATTTGCATTTGATTCACTCAAGTGAATTTTAATAATTTCAATGCGTTGTTGAAGCGTGTATCGCTCCATTTTTATTAATGGCGTAGTTTCTCCTTGTCAAATGTCAAAAAATGACAGCTTCAAAAGTAACATCTACCGAAATAGCGGGCTATTCAAAATAACACCTCTTATTGGAAAACCCTGTAGTATAAACGGTTTAACCCCTAGTGTGCCAAGAAGTTCACCGTCGATTTTCCTCGATTTTATGTTATTTTAAACCTTAAAAAATGCTCCTAACATACTGAAATACACTATATTCACGTGAAAAAGTGCCCCCAGAATTCCATGTTAATTGTCGTAATTCCGATTTTCAAAAGTCATGGTACTGTATTTATTTACAAGAAATCCTCATTTAACTTCTTATTTTTATTACGAAGAACGCTTATTTAGCAGCAACATATCATTTTTTAAAAGTTTTAAAAATGGCATATTATATTTATAGAAAGGAGAGGAAAATCGATGTTTTGTAATCAAGACGTAAAAAATATGTTTACGGGCTCTTACATTGCTAACGGTGGTAAATCTTATTCAACAAAATAATATGCTACGGAATTGTATATCTTAAAAAGGCCTCGCAACATCAAAACTTTACTCCAAACCATTGATAAGTCCCAGAACAACGCCGGGTAACATCGGCTAGTACTATATAATTCAAACAATTAATTGGTTGCTTTCACGTTGGTGGTAAAAAAGCTCCCAGCGTCTTTTTTTTAGACAGTAAGGGCTTGTCGCCTTTGTTGTGCAGGGAGTTGTCATGCGATAGAACGCCACAAGCTTTTCACTTTGGGAATTGGGCATAAAGGTTCCCCTATATTTAATTTGTACACTTCACGTGCCCATAGGCGGATTGACTTGACAGCTGCAAAACCGTTTTTTCAAGATCGCTGCTGTTGCTAACTAAAGAAATATGCCCAACGTCTTGTTATAGGAAAATATTAATATTTTGTAATTGTCCTATTAAGTTCGTTGGTACATCGCTTTGGTCTTGCTAATATTATCTTGGTAAAGGTATTTATTTTGGATATGATTTGAGATTTTCATTGGCAAAAGAAATTATTACATGGAGATAACTTATATAAATATTTCAAATTTATTAAGAATCTTCAAATTATTCGTAATCCGTTTAGTAACGGGATTGCAGGCCGTTGCCTATTAATCTTTTAGTACTCATTTTCTCCGTGTATAGTGATTTGTTTTTGGGGTATTATGCCGTGTTGCGCTACCTCTTTTAGCCAACGTTTCGGAGAGTATTACAGTGTCTGTCAGGGCAGATGTCTAATAGATCACACATGATAATGAATCCCAAACCCAAAAAATAAATCACTTTGACAATGTTTTATGTGAATACTGCACAAAAGTCCCAATCGTCTAGAGCCAATGAGACTATGTCATTCCCAATTGGGGTATGTTGTGAGGCTGAATATTGTGGGGAAGCGGAAGGTGGGGGTGTACCTGGCTATTCACCAAACACGGCTAAATGGTGGTCTTTCACAAGGGCGATACTGAGAGTATTTTCCACTCTGAAACGTGCGGAAAATATTCTATATCTTATTTTAAATAATAGTAACAACCGATATTTTTCAAATTTGACTATAAAATTTCCAACTTTGGACCCGATTTACTCGAAAACAAAAGATCGAATTAAAAAAAAGTTATACCATAAAATCGACCTGAAATGTGGTTAATTCACCAGTTTTCCACTTGCACCATTAGTTTCCGGACACCATGTATGTATAGGACAATATAATTTTAAAAATACATGAATACTCTCACTGCCTCCAGACGGTTGTGACTCTTTTAAGGTTTCACATAAAAAAAACTTAATCACAACTTATACGTATGTATGTTATACGGAATTATATTTTTTGAAACCTCATTGCTCTAATTCTCCAGTGCAAAATTATTTTATTTCACTCCACCCTAATGTACAGCAAGATTTTATGTTTCACTTAGCAAAGTATAAAATATTGCACATACGAGTATCTTCAAAATTATGCTATTTCACTCCACCCTAATGCACAGCAAGATTTTATGTTTCACTTAGCAAAGTATAAAATATTGCACATACGAGTATCTTCAAAATTATGCTATTTCACTCCACCCTAATGTACAGCAAGATTTTATGTTTCACTTAGCAAAGTATAAAATATTGCACATTCGAGTATCTTCAAAATTATGCTATTTCACTCCACCTTAATGCACAGCAAGATTTTATGTTTCACTTAGCAAAGTATAAAATATTGTAGATACGAGTATCTGCAATGCATATTGAATAATAAAGATAGCATTTTGAAACCGACTCATATATCTACTATCTAACCATGTTCTTTAAAGTAATATTATTTCGTGCAATAAAATGCATTTTAAAAGTGCATTTAAGCTCCGGGCATAAAGGTATCATAGAGCAGATGCAGCAAGTACCTACCTTGTTCTCCCATTACGTATAATAATAATAATAATTTATGCCAGAAAGTATGCAGGGGTAGTGCAATGTAGTACTACGTGTTTCAAAAACATAAATAGGTGATTTAAAAAAAATATATAACTATGCAAATAGTCGTTTATGGAGGGAGGATACTTGACCGTCTCCAAAGATCAGGGGGGGGGGGCTCAATCCAGACAACCATGGGAGTGATGATAGTATTATTGGTTTGGCATAACGGAGAAAAACGAGTATTGCTAATTTATTAAAAAATCTCTTAAAATTATTGATAATCCGGCTGAAAACAGGATTACAGGCCTTTAACGATGGAATAATGTCGGAACTCGTGTTCTAACTGAATTACCAGTAATTTGACAAGATTTTTATTAAATGATAAATACCAATTTTTTCCCGTGTAGTCTGCTCCATAAGCTTCTCATGCGGTGGCGAAAAAGAGCGCACTCGTCCCTTCAGGAAAATGTGCGTGGCGCTGCAGTATCTCGGAAGGCGGAATAGTCGGCGATAAGCATTTGGTATTGCAGGTGATTTTAAACTTGTGCCATTGCGATGCAATGTAATCTACACCCAGTTCTGATGTATACAGCGATAAGCAGAATGCGTTGAACAATATTATTTTGATGTTTGCTGCAAAAGTGAAAACGCCTCGACAACATACCTTCTCTAACGGATATCTTTCTTCGTTGTCTCTCCATATCCTTCATATCGTCTATGACAATATGTCCAAAATATTTTACGCTGCAACCAAGTAATAATAATAATGCAGCACCTCTGCATTTTCAGTTCATGTAATTCACCGCAGGACTTAGGTAACAGAACGTTGGAGCGGTTGAATGATCCTTTATTGTTTCGCTGCTCGTGAAATATCCCGTTTTGTTTGGGAACAAGCAGCAAAGGAGTCCTTTCAAATAGACCAAACATTTTTATTTATTTATCGTGAAATTGAGTGTGAATCGCGATGGAAAGTTTATTTTATTTAATGCTAGTAGTTGGTACCCGGCTTCATTCGACTTCCACGCTTGAAAATATGAAACATGAAAACTCAATTTTATTTCAAGAGTTTCCATCTGTTTGTTGATTTGGTTAATTCGTTGGGAGTGATTTTTTGAGAGAATTCAAATCTTGCCACTTTTTTTACATAAGCTCAACATAGGATGTCATCTTTAGGGATGCGGTGTGTAGGGTTGTATTCGGGAAAGGAAGGGGAGGATAATCTGAAAAAGAAAATAGTATGAGGGGTGGGTAGGAATCTGGGTGTCAGTGTGTGCAGGAGTGATGGACGTTTGAATTCGTCCCTCTCACAACGGTGTAAGGCGATGGGTCGAGAGAGTCCTGCTGGAGAGGTAAAATGTCTCTCCAAATCCGGCCCGCCACACATTAGGTGGGCAGACGCATCCGCTGCCAAGACATAGACAATCCTCGCCCCATTAACTTGGCTAACCCATGGCACCCCTGCTAAGTCACCATACGGCAGAAGTGTTGGTTATCCAATGAATGGACCTAAGGAAGACTCGTCTCAAGCAACGTTCCGTTTCTGAATGCTGAATGGTTGTCGGATTCTGACAGTATTGGTACAGTGTCCTGTCTCTCTTTTTTTTGTCAGTTAAATTGGTATTTCATAGAACCATAGCTCATATTAAAAATAATTCTGCTAGCTGAAATTTTAAAAGTAACTGTTAGTTTATTACAATAATTATTATCAATTCTGCTTTATATTTGTTATGGTGTGATGTCATGGACTTGATATTATTTGATTTGAAAAATATGTTCAAATGACTCACGTGCCTTGAAAATGCTACATAAAAAATAATAAAAGCAATGTGGGCTTTTATTGATTTTAATCATAATAGAAATAACTACGTGTATGTATACACGGTGTCTGGAAACTCATAAACGTGAAACTGGTGAACCTGCATTAAATTTTTGGAGTCGATTTTGTGGTTAACTTTAGAGTTTTTTTTACTAAATCGTGTTGCTGATGCCATTATATGTTAGATCTCCCTCAAACATATTGCTAAGATATGGATAAACCGGGACTCGAACCTGGTTAAATAAATTGGCTAAGCTCAGTAGAAAGGTAAAGCAGATGACTCGTGTACAATCAGGGGTGGGCAGTTCTTTGATCAGCAGCTCGTCCATCGGTCAGGAGGTTGGAAAAGGCCATCACAATAATAACACATAAGTAAAAGGCACAAGGTATATTAATCATCTTCTAAAGAAACACAGGTATAAATTGGATCTCTACTCTCTCTGTGACGACCGGATGAAACGAGGATTTTTTACAAGAAGTTACAAGAATTGAACACAAGAAAGGGGATAGGTTGAAAGCTTACGATTCGTCCTGAGGTGTGGAATGGAAGATCATGTTGACCAGGTCTACCCGCGCTCAGAGGCGACGGGGCAGTTGAGGTGATGAAATGCACTCGGAATTATACACGGAGGCGGGACTCCATTGAGTTTAGTTCGAACCGAGATAATAAACATGATTGGAAGTTTGATGGCGAAATGCATCTAGTTAAACTGGAACGAGATCGCGTCCGTTATTGCGTAATTATGCACGCCATGCCCGCGAGTGGTTTTTGCCATCGTGAGCGACCGTGTTACTATGACCAAGGTCGGTTCTGCACTGCGGAAGCGCGCCGAGGCCGCGCCGTATTGACTGCCAGCAGCCTGGGTGGTCCGTCCGATCATGCGGCGTTGTGTCGTTTTAACACGTACGCCACGATCGTTTGCATGGGGAAAGCGAGGCTAAAGTATGCATCTTTTTTATAGGGTGACTTGTATTACGTAACACATTCCCCCTCCGCCAGTAAAAGGCGACGTGGCAATGAAGCTTTAGGCGCTAAAAATCCTCTTCATCTTGTCGTGAGGGAAGCAGAGAGAGAAGAAAAAACAGTGTTGATTTAAAAAAAACAAAGAAAAGATACATGGCTATGCAATGGTGAAAAGACAACATACAAGTTTATGCAGTGATGACAAGAACAACATACAAGGTTATGCAGTGATGAAAAGAACAACATACAAGGTTATGCAGTGATGAAAAGAACAACATACAAGGTTATGCAGTGATGAAAAGAACAACATACAAGGTTATGCAGTGATGAAAAGAACAAACATACAAGGTTATGCAGTGATGAAAAGAACAACATACAAGGTTATGCAGTGATGAAAAGAACAAAAAGGACTCTAAAATTTCATTGGTCTGTAAGCTAAGTTTGAAGAGCGTAGTGTTTTCGTAGAGTACCAAGTAGACGTAATTTCACTGAAGTTATAAAGTTACATTTTCACTGTAACTTGACCCATTTGAGATTGCACTCAAGTATCACTAGGGCCATAGAAATTGAACTGTGCTTCTTGGTTGTGGTTGAGAGATGGTGATGCGGGGGGCCAGAAGTATCCGGGTTTTGTTGTTGTACCAGCGTGAATTCCATTATGCTGATGCGGTGGAGCAGTGGTTGTCAAGGTGAAATGGAGTTGGTAATAACATGGAGTAATACCAATAAGTTGATTGATGGTTGATGCGTGTAATGGTTATTATGTTGAGTTTGCGCATCGGCAAGTGGTTGGTTTGTACAAATGGCAAGTGGTTGATTTGTACGACTGCCAGTAGTTGATTTGCACAAACGGCAAGTGGTTGATTGCACAACGGCAAGTGGTTGATTTGCACAACGGCAAGTGGTTGATTTGCACAAACTGCAGGTGGTTGATTTGCACAACGGCAAGTGGTTGATTTGCACAACGGCAAGTGGTTGATTTGCACAAACGGCAAGTGGTTGATTTGCACAAACGGCAAGTGGTTGATTTGCACAACCGGCAAGTGGTTGATTGCAGGAACATAATTAACCTTGAGCTGGCATGCTCTGAGGTTGGTTCTTTTGAATGTGGTTTGAATGATGAGACAACTTGATTTGCAACTGCACGCACGACTCACACCTAATTTGGGTGCGGTCGGGTGTTTTTGGTACGCAGAGATTGGAGAGATGTGAGTGATGGAAGTGAAGGCGTCAAAGAAGAGAAGCTCAGCTTGCAGGTGATGAGAAGGGCTGCTGGTCTTCTTTTTAATCCAGGGACAGGTTATTATTAGAGCCAAAATTCTTGAAGTTTACCTGCCTAGTAGACCAATGATGCAAAACGTTTGGAGAGAAACAAATTGTGTTCAAGAGAAAAGACAAAAAGACAAAAAAAACGTCGTTGGTTAGAGAGAGTAGAGAGAGATCCAATATGCTGACTATACCATGAGTATCCCGAGATTGGGGAGACAAAAAACTATCACGACTGGCGTGAGGTTACCTATTTGATATACAAGGTATAGGTAGGTGGTTGTACAGTAGTAACACCAAGTTTCTGAAAGAAGTTGGCCTTCCATGGCCGGTGTTAGCGCTTGAGCGATAACAACTTACGACTTTCAAAATTACAAGAAATGTGTTGATTACCTAGGAATAGGGTGAAAAGGAGAGATTTGAAGCAAATTTCATGGATAAAGATTGTCTTATAGACAGACGATACGCTATGTGCGTAGGGTACACCTTCCAGATTCATGAAATTAACCTCAAGGATAATGAGGGAGAAAAAAAAATGGCGATGAGCGAGAAGGTCTGCTGGTGATGGAGCTGATTCTCCGTTCGATCTCTTTCAGAGAACGAAATGTGGTCAACCAGCAGATTTCCTAGCTTTTACAAATGTACAAGAGTTTGATGGAGGGGAGAAGGATGGAGGATTGAGTAGCGAAAATTGATAGTGACTGAGCTAATTCCCAATTCGATCTCTATGTGAGGACGAAATATATCAACCAGCAAAATTCCTAACTCTTTACACAAACATACATGAATTTGATGAAAAGGTGAAGGAGAATACACAGTAATAACAATCTAATCTTTCACGTGTATTTGGTGAAAGATTAGGGGTCGTATTTAATCTTCTACAGTTTGTGAGAACATGACAGACCCTTGCTCAAGTTTCACAAACCTGGGAGTTTTTCTTATTCGTCTCCCAGACAACGAGTTAGGTGGTTTTGTGTCACTGTCTCAATTAACTCCCACGACACGATACCTCATAACCAACAGTGAAGCTGATGGCTAGTCCATGGTCAATGGATAGTGGATGGTTCTTGGGTCCGCTGACAAGAAGTCCACAGGTATCAGTTAGCGTAAAAAATTGCTGAATGCACAGCTTCATGTTTGTTTGAAGAGAACAAAAAAAATTCTCACTACAGTGAAGGAAATTTCCCTCAGTGTCATGAGTTATACAAAAAAGGGCCCCAATTAAGGGTGACAAGTCAGGGTAAAATGATCTACGTCCGGTAGAACAAGTACATAGTGTCAACTTATTTAAAGAAAACAACAAGATATTGTATCGTTCGCACGAATCATGGTAAGTATTATAACGTCTCCACGTCTCATGTAGAAATTGAACGAATTACGAAAGAACCCTAGTATTGAAAGGAAAGGTACAACATAGATATTTATAACCATTTAATGGAACAAATTATCTCTTTGGCCACAGTGTATGTAAGCCAGTAAAAAGTAATTATAACGAACTTCTCGTATCATGGTAGATATTATAACATTCTCATGTATAGTGTTAGATTTTATAACGATCCCTCGTCTCATGGTGGATATTGTAACATTCTCATGTATCATGAAAATAACATATCAACGTTCAATAATGAAAAAAAAGTACCATTTCAATACCGGAAAAAGATACATACACAATGTCAAAAACAATCAAGTAGTGGCTATTGGTATTATCAAAAAGACGATGGCATAACCTTTGGTTGGGTTTATGCGTAAAGTTGGCAATAATACAAGACATATGCCAACAAGGATGTCTTAAACAAGACACAAATATAGCAAAAGAGACCTATTTGGTTTTACTAACTCTTTGCTTACAAAACGTTGTGGTGGCATAACCTTTGGTTGGGTTTATGCTTTAAGTTGGCAATAATACAAGACATATGCCAACAAGGATGTCTTAAACAAGACACCAATAAATAGCAAAAGAGACCTATTTGGTTTTACTAACTCTTTGCTTACAAAAAAGGTTTGTAGTGGTTTATTTAAGACCTTTTAGGGTTTTACTTACTTAAAATGACCAAACAAAAACAAGGAAACACACTTGGTGTTGCCAAAATTGCCACAAACACAAATGTTGTGAACTTTATGATACAAATTTGAAACAGAAGGCACCTAAAGACACAGGATGACTTAATATGAGTGACCTGGCTCGGTGTATTTGACAAGGCAAATTAATGCTTATTTAAGTCAAAATATAGTACATAATATAACAAATTGGGGTCAGGAAGTTGAGATCTTAAGATTTTACAAACTCAATGTGACCGAAAGGTGTTATGTATTATACAATGTTATTGATGAGGAGGACAAATCGGTGTTTGTTCTCCTTTACAACAACCTTTTTCAGAATTGACGTGTCAATATCAAATTCTGAAAAAACAACAAATTAGAGCAAATGGGAATGTTGAGCGCCATTCAATTTTTTTAGAAAAAACTGAAAAAACTTTAAAACAAAGTAATTGTAACTTTTTATTTGTTACACCTATGTAAACTTGAATTAAATGACGATACCAAACTGGAATTTACACACGCATTATGATTACAAGTTACAGGGGTAGAATATTCACCTCAATTGGGTGTATGTTGCAAAGGGGCCATTGTTTTATGTACGATGGAACCCATTGGAACAAATGTGAAGAACAAATGTGAAAGAACAATGTAAAGAACAATGTGAAGAACAAAGAACAGAAAAAATATTTACAAAACAATGTTGTACGTGACTTTTGTGGTATTTACGACAAAAAAATAGTTATGTATTTAGTGTCGTAAGTGTCAGAATGGTGACGACTAACAAATGATGTCCAGGGTCGCGACTCCGGGAGCATCAATTGTTTGGGAAGCAGAAAAAGTCTCTTGACTAGAATGATATCAGTTCCAGAGAAGATACGTACAAAATATGAGTACAAATTATAACATTACACGGTGAGGTGTGACAAAGAAACAAAAATAACAAAGGGTTTATACAAAAGAGCATAGTAGTACATGTATTGGTGAGAAATGATTTAAAACCACAGTTGACACTTCTGTGTTTTAGAAAAAAAAGGTTACCTTGCAGAGGTCGAAAAAAGCGAGTTTTTAAATGAAACTAACGCGTTAAGACATGCTGTTTGTCTGCACGAGGGCCAAATCTCGTGGGACAAAGGTAGAGCCAAAAGTTTGTTAGTTATGTGAGTGTGAGCTAGTGAAGGTGGTGTCTATTGTGTCCACACTTCCTAGTTTGACAATATCTTTTACGTGATAGTTGCCGATGTGTTTCCCAGAGGCATCCGATAGGGTGTACACTACATCGGAGATTTTTCTCAGGACTTTTGCTTTAACAAAGCGAGGAGCTAGTTTTGCAGAGAAATACAGAGCACCTTGTGAGAGTGTGTTGTTGCGTCTCCAAACTATGTCGTTTTCCTTAAAGGTAACATGTTTCCTGCGTAAATTGTGTCTGTTTGTGACAGAGATTATACTGCCGGGTTGAAATTGCAGCCCTTTTATGTATTTCCTGTTGTAAAATGTTGCGTGTTTGATCAGGACGTTTTTGGTTTTGTTGAAAGGAGAAATATTCCTGTCTTTCAATTCCTTTTCTAAGCTTTGAGTGCTTCGAGAGCAGATGTTGGCTATTATGCCTAAGGTGAAGTTTTGAGGATTCATTTTGTGGCTAGTAGAGTTAGACATTGTGAAAAGAAAAAAGAATTGTCCCAATATGGAAAAAAAAATGGCCAGCGGTTTCCTTGTGTTTTTGATGGAAACGTTCCTGAGATGTGCGTTTTGAAAAATTTCTCGAAAAAAATTTCAAAGTCCTTGATTTTTGAAAAAAATGGCCAGGGATTACCCCGGGATTTTGATGGAAAAGTCCCTGAGATGTGCGTTTTTGAAAAAAATTTCCGAAAAAACCAAATTTCCGAAAAAATTAAATTTCTCGAAAAAATTTCAAAGTCCTTGATTTTTGAAAAAAAATGGCCAGGGATTACCCTGGGATTTTGATGGAAAAGTCCCTGAGATGTGCGTTTTTGAAAAAATTTTGAAAAAACTTCAAAGTGAGAAAATTTCCGAAAAATTTCAAAGTCCTTGATTTTTGAAAAAAAGGGCCAGGGATTACCCTGGGATTTTGATGGAAAAGTCCCTGAGATGTGCGTTTTTGAAAAAAATTTCCGAAAAAACCAAATTTCCGAAAAAATTAAAATTTCCGAAAAAATTTCAAAGTCCTTGATTTTTGAAAAAAATGGCCAGGGATTACCCTGGGATTTTGATGGAAAAGTCCCTGAGATGTGCGTTTTTGAAAAAAATTTCCGAAAAATTAAAATTTCCGAAAAAATTTCAAAGTCCTTGATTTTTGAAAAAAATGGCCAGGGGTTGTCCTGGGATTTTGATGGAAAAGTCCCTGAGATTGTGCGTTTTAGAAAAATTTCCGAAAAAACCAATTTCCGAAAAATTAAAATTTCCGAAAAAATTTCAAAGTCCTTGATTTTTGAAAAAAAACGGCCAGGGGTTGTCCTGGGATTTTGATGGAAAAGTCCCTGAGATGTGCGTTTTGAAAAAAAATTTCCAAAAAACAAATTTCCGAAAAATTAAATTTCTCGAAAAAATTTCAAAATTCCGAAAAATTTCCGAATACAGATTTCGAGGAAGTATTGTTTTTTCTTTCAACAATTAATGGAGGGTTGTTTGTGATTCGTGACCAATTGTCTGAATTTAGGCAGAACCAGCTTTTGGTTATTTACACGCAAGCATCCCTTTCCCTGGACAACGACAGGCTCGAGGCGGAGAAGGGCCGAGAGTCGGGGATTTACGTCAATCGCGAATCTCAATTATATGTAAAGAGTAGGTCGGCTTTCAAGACTTTTTTTTACAAAAAGGATACACTACCCACTTTTATTACATATAAAGCGAAATTATCAGATGACAGAAGGGCTTTAGTTTCCTTGGTTGTGAATTTTGCAGAGCGATGCTGTCTTATGGTTCCACTAACAAGAAATTCATTTTGTATCATGTACAAGATTTGAAATTGTTGAATTGTAGTTTAATGTAGCTCGTTTCCTCTAATAGTTGTACTCGGAAAGTAAACCTTCATGGTTAAAGATCACTATGTGATGTTTGAGGTGTCCGAAAAGAAGTGAATGTTGGTTGCGCACCTTGTGATAGAATACCGGTAATTAAAATTTTGTCGAGTGACGATTCGTAGAACTTGTAATTTAACACAGAATAGTTTTAATGTGACACGGTTGTTTTAGATTTGACGCGATGGTTTGTAGAACAGCTATGATTTATTGGAAGAAAAGCATAGTTATACAATGGTTAATACAAAACAAAGCATGAAAAACAGTGAAAGGGTACAAGATTATTTCCAATTTGACCTCCCGATGGACGATTAATAATCAGAGAAAAAAACCACGTTTGCGCCAGTGCTAAGATATGGATAAACCGGGACTCGAACCTGGTTAAATAAATTGGCTAAGCTCAGTAGAAAGGTAAAGCAGATGACTCGTGTACAATCAGGGGTGGGCAGTTCTTTGATCAGCAGCTCGTCCATCGGTCAGGAGGTTGGAAAAGGCCATCACAATAATAACACATAAGTAAAAGGCACAAGGTATATTAATCATCTTCTAAAGAAACACAGGTATAAATTGGATCTCTACTCTCTCTGTGACGACCGGATGAAACGAGGATTTTTTACAAGAAGTTACAAGAATTGAACACAAGAAAGGGGATAGGTTGAAAGCTTACGATTCGTCCTGAGGTGTGGAATGGAAGATCATGTTGACCAGGTCTACCCGCGCTCAGAGGCGACGGGGCAGTTGAGGTGATGAAATGCACTCGGAATTATACACGGAGGCGGGACTCCATTGAGTTTAGTTCGAACCGAGATAATAAACATGATTGGAAGTTTGATGGCGAAATGCATCTAGTTAAACTGGAACGAGATCGCGTCCGTTATTGCGTAATTATGCACGCCATGCCCGCGAGTGGTTTTTGCCATCGTGAGCGACCGTGTTACTATGACCAAGGTCGGTTCTGCACTGCGGAAGCGCGCCGAGGCCGCGCCGTATTGACTGCCAGCAGCCTGGGTGGTCCGTCCGATCATGCGGCGTTGTGTCGTTTTAACACGTACGCCACGATCGTTTGCATGGGGAAAGCGAGGCTAAAGTATGCATCTTTTTTATAGGGTGACTTGTATTACGTAACAATATGTTACTGCATCCCTCCATTCAATTACCTGTCCCTGTCTGACCGTGTGGAGTACTTATATATTCAGCGATATTGCAACAATTTATTTATACATGACCAGTCTGTTAACATCTTTCTTTAGTGAGTTTCATTCGAGTCTATTAAGAAAGCTTACGCAGTGATGAGTGAGCAGTGTCCTTCATAATATTGATCGAAAATACCAAGGTAAATCAGAATTCTAATCCAATTCTAACTGTAATCACAGCTACCCCAGCAGCTTTATCAGATGTTGATTACAATCCACAATAAAACCACAAATTGATTCGCATACAATATTGCGACTCCATCGAGTCGAGAATTTTTTCGGTCAAATTAAAAAAAAATCTGTCGCTAGGGAGTTTAATGACCTTAAAATGCGTTGAAGCGGAGAGCTGGCTCCAAAAAAATTTTTAACCCTTCAGTTGAAAAATACCCAAAAAGTTTTTTTTGGGTTGTCTACCAGTTTCCCGCTTGTGCTGCATGTTTACGTACACCGTGTATAAACTTTCAGGGATGTATTTTTATTGCCATCATATTTTGAAAAAGCGAACTTTCCTGTAGTACCTATTAAGCTTTCTCACGTCTGCGTGAGTCCCCGACCCCATTCCATTAGTTTCTATCGCCGTGTCCATAAAACCCTCTCTCTTTTATATTCCTGTAGGTCTCGGAGACCCCACTCTGTTTTAAACCTCTCCTTCATATTGTTTGTCTCTCGTCCCTTATGGTTCCCGCCTTTCTCGGTCCGGATATCCGCTTCCTGGACCTGTTCATTCAACTTAAGATACTGAAATTGAGTTTTCTTGTTTTATAAAATGCTATCGGGATGGTGTTTTTGTATGAACTCCACAAAGAACACCCCGAGGGACTATGTCACATTTGGAAATACTGGGAGGAGTTCTTTTAAAGGAAGTGACCCATGATGCAAGAATAATATTACAATATAATGATGTAATATTATTAAAATTACTGGCAAGATTAGATTTTATTTTATTGTTCTGTCTTGAGCATCTTGAAGTGCAACACGTAATACTCCGAAACGAGCATGCGTCCCAGTGTGGCGACAAACAAGATCTTGCCAGTGTCTAAAAGTAATGGTCACACAATACATTTTTATAACTCAACATATACCCTTAATTTTTTACAGCCGTCAGTCAACTGTTTATCTATATATGCATTTGGTTATTTTCACTAAACCTTTCACACTACTAGCCCAGTTTCTGCGTCAATGATTAAAAACGCCTTGTGGAATTCCAAGTAAACGTCACAAAGGAGCACCATTCAGCTCGGGGACGGGTTAGTATTTTGATCGATCCAATCTCCTTAATTGACGTAGTTCCCTCCACTGTGTACTGAATACCTGTATACTGTCCGCGCGACACCTTTGTCCCACACGTCCGTCCCGGGAACCAATTAGAGCGATTAACTCATAACTGCCGCGATTCCAGGATTCTATTTACGGCTTGACACGGTTAACTTTGCAAGCGGCCAATAGATAAACGAAACGGTTTTTGTTTAAATTTATATATCGCTACCAAAATATTTTAATTTGGAATTCTTAATACTACTTTTACTATTATAATATACACTTTTTGTGATTCCTTTCTTGAAAAAATTCCGTTTTTGTACGGAGAAAACTGTTTATATTCTGATTACGTATGTATGGGCGCTAACAAATAATTTAAAGCATAACTTTGCACAGTGTGGTTTTTCATAAAATAATTAAATTTACGCCATCTATGAACGCGTAGGTACATTATAACGTATGTTACGTTTACCCTTAATGATCAGTTCGGAATGACAAGGTTTTCTTGATTGTTCCCAACCTTCATCTTTCCCGTCTCTTTCCCCTTTCCACTCCCTTCAGCCTATAAGCATTTCCGGATTGGGTATGCCATACTGGTATATATGTAGAACACACTGGCGCGTACAGTAAGTACATTAATTATTAAAAATAATTATCAGGATTAAATAACATATGTTTCCAATTATATGCTCTACATACACAACAGTATATCCATTTGACTAATAAACAGTGTTGATCTCAAATGACCTGCCAGGTCATTTTGTTTGTATTGGTCAAATTCACTGTACATACTGTTTTGCACTGTTAATCAACGAACCTATGAATGCAATCTGTTGTTATTGTCTTGCCTATAGTTAGTAATAAGATATTGTTAATTCCGACTGCAAAGTTAACTGTGTAACCTGTAATAGAGCGGGTCTCGTTAAGGTGAGAGGTCAGCTAACATCATTAGGGTTGGTTTCCCTTCCACGGAAAGTACCTAGTTATCTAGCTAGAATTTTAGTTTACATTTTACCTCTACTTTGCTACCGTTCGCCGCACCTTAATGCGCGCCGTGGTAATGGATGTTTGCAGAAGTTCCGCAAATTACTTTCTAGAACTTCATTTTTAATCTATCATTATGCTGCCAAAGGGTTGACGGGCGATTGCTCTTTCTTCATTAATGACTCACGATTTCTTTAAAGGTTTTTTGTAGGCGAATATTAAAAGATATTATAATGTCGTATGTTTTCGTATGGCGGAAAAGGGTGGGTGACCCAGGTACTGCCACGAATTTATTTATACCATTACCGGGAGACCTTCCAACCTCATTGTCGTTTATTAAATACGTTTTGACCAGTTGTAGTCGATCAACCTGTTCAATCATGATTGAGTTTTAGGTTATTATACTTAACCTCCTCGAATTTCAAATACCTACGAGAGCCACTCGTTCCAAAATCCTGTTTAAATGTAACAATACCAAGACTGCACATTTCAAACACTCGCTTGTAGCTAGATTACATGAAGTTATTAATATATACGCAAATGTAGCAGATCTATTTAACTGCACGGAGTAAAAAGTACAAGAAGGTTACTATACTATCATGTCTTTTCAATCAATATTAATTAAACGTTAGTCTACTTACTCTTGTGTAATATATTATGTGTGTACTAGTATCTAATACTTTTATGCCCTTCTACAGCTTGTATTAATGTTATACTTTCTGTCGTCATTTTACGTTTAAATGACAAAGTTAATTGTTATATTAAAAAATATATTTCAAGTATTTGATTATCCTTGGATACTGTGACATACATTTATTATTGTTTACGGTATATTTATACCGTGGATAATAAAATACATAAATACCGTGATGTGCTTTCTCAGTCAACGTTTCGGACAGCGTTGATGTGTCGATTATCTGGGCAAATGTGTGTTTATGTATGTAGAAGTGATACCGTGTTGCAAGCGTTAATCCTCTTTTTGTGGTTTTCTGCGTTTAGTTTTGGTGTACTCCAGTTCCACTGCATACGTAATGTAACATACCAGTTCCACCTTTAAATCAAAAGAAGAAATACAGGCAAGAATCGATTCCTGTTATATCTATCGGTCATGATTAATTTTATAAAGAACGAGAGCCACGGTACCAGCTCTGTATTTTCTTACGACTCAAACACTCGATTCAATTTGAACGGCGGCTCAATTGAACGGGTTCCGTGAGTTCATGAGCGCATGCGCAATGAGAATACTGTGCTTGCCCGATATGGCTCCCCGGTAAGGGCCCGTTCCCACTTCCGTTTTCAAATCGGAGGCGGGTCCCGTTTTAAAATCGGATGCCCTATGGCCCTGTTCACACCTCCGCCTCCGTCTTAAAAACGGATCCATTTTAAAATCGGATCCGTTTTAAAATCGGATCCTACTCTAAAAAAAAAAAAATTGTCGATTCAACCAAAACATTTTATTTGCTCATTTTTCAGTAAACGATCGTGCGCAATGGACGACGATGAAGTTCTTGTTGTCATGTGGTACTTATTAAAAAGAAGGAAAAAAATGAAAAGAATATTTGGGTTCACCCAATCATAGCTGATAGATTTTCTGTAGGAACTTTCCAAGTGTTAATTGGTGAGTTGAGAAGTGATGAACTAAAGTTCTTTAATTATTTTAGAATGTCTATCACTTTTTTTAACCATCTACTGGAACGAGTTTCAGAGAGCTTAACATATCAAAATACAAAATTGAGAGAGTGCATTTGTCCTGAAGAAAGGCTTTTCTATATTTTTAAGGTAAGAAAACGATAACAACTCAAATATTTTTTATTATGTGTTTATTAAACTAATAAGCTCTTCCGTGCATCGTGCATCTCATTTAAACTTTAAAAAATAGCAAATATATTTTGAAACATGTTGATAATTTACCAAAATCTTTTCTTTGTTTTTCTTCATATTTCTCAAAATTCAGCATGAATAAATAGCAAACTTCTCGCCAAGCCGATAATTTTAATGAATTATTTTTATACCCTTCTGTCGTTTTATCCCACAGCACAACTCTTTTTTCAACCTGTGGGATTAAATTTTTGGGATTTATTTCCTTATCCGTTATTATAGTTTTAATTTATTTACTTAACAAAATAACCAAATACAATCACGCAGCGTGCCTGCTTCCTTGCGACTGGGAGCGGGCTCGGAGGGGTCGGGTTGTGGCGGGGACTCTGCCGGAACGACTAGGCGGCAAGTGTGAACAGCTCCATACAAAACTATGAGCGAGCGATTTTAAAACGAACGCGCTGCGCTGGCGATCCATCCGACCAAAAATGCCGGATCCGTTTTAAAATCGTGTCGGACAAGTGTGAACAGCTCCATACATCCACTACAGCCGATAGGACATCCGATTTTAAAACGGAACCCGCCTCCGTTTTTAAAACGGAAGTGGGAACGGGCCCTAAGGCTCACAGCTATTAACGTTTGAATGAACGTACGACTCTTAGTACCGGTACGTACCATGAGAAAAATATGATGCTGGGTACTACTATGGGGGTATTTGGACAGTGTCCAAGTCCAAGTTCAGATGTTGGACTGTCAGATAACGTTCCCGTTTCTGAGCATTATATAATAATCAATACTTGGATATAAATAAAATATCTATTGATAGAAAAGAATAACCATTCAATTGATAACTGTGGTACGGTTTACCTGAGGTCCTACGAATACGGCTAATCAAAAAGAGCTAGATCAATTGAGCGGCTCGTTCATGAACAACTCATCGCTATATCGGTGAAGTGCTTCTATACCACGGACCGGTTATTTGCATATCCAGTCGATATCTCGACACAAGATTCCCCTAGAAATGAATGGGTGTCTCGGTTCCCGCGATACGCACGCCAAATATGTAAATTCTATGAATTATTTTTGTCCGTATCGAATTTAGAGCGATATTCAAGAACAAATTATTACGATTCTGTCGGGAAGCGCACATCGCAGGTAGACTATTGTATATGCGGTTATCTTACTGTACCTACGCTCTGTAGTCTGTAGATAGGCACTACGGGCGGGATACGGTGTTTCACGCTAAGGTGAAACACCTTGGAAAACCAGATGAAATGGTCCCGCGGCTGTGGGTTACTGTTAAAAATATCCGAATAGAATATTTTTAAGCTAGTGTTTTAAAATGTGTTTATGTAAAATTAGTTGTTTAAATTATAATCATTATTTATTGAAGACTGTTTGCAGGGGTTGTTCAATGCAATATGACGGCCTCCGTGGTCGAGTGGTAAGGCTGTATATTAGCAAGCTAGGGGTCGTGGGTTCGAATGCCGACGTGCGCAGGTTAATTCTACATGATTAATTTATGTAATTCCACAAAATTACTTATTTAAAATAATGTATAGTATATTTGCGGCACGTTCCAGAGTGGAAGATACTCTCAATATCGATCATCATTCAGAATTGAAACGTTGCTTGTAATGGATTTGGCCGATTAATTTGTGTAATTCCACAAAATTACTTATTTAAAATAATGTATAGTATATTTGCGGCACGTTCCAGAGTGAAAGATACTCTCAATATCGATCATCATTCAGAATTGAAACGTTGCTTGTAATGGATTTGGCCGTGTTTGGTGACCAGATCTGAATAGTCTGGTACTTCCCCATCTCCTTCCTCTCCCCATTACCTTCATAATCATAACATTCATTGGGAGTGCCAATGTCTCACTGACTCCAAGCGGTTGGGAGCAGTTGGGACTCTTGTGCGGTTTCACATAAAAAAGGGCTGTCACCAACGTAGACCGGTGTGACGTCATTATTTATTCATACATACAACCCAATTCTTACGAATTATCGTTTTGGTAGCAAATGAGCAAAAAAATGGCACTTTTTAAATCGTCGTAGAAAATTTTATCGTCAACATGCAAATAAAATTTGATTTATCAATATATTTTTATTGGTCTCAATTTTAATGTCGTTATATGTTATTGGTCAATGATATAATCTATTTCTTATACTGAAAAATATGAATGTATAGACTGTTCATAACGAAAATAAATAAATAAAATGTCTTCATTGTCGTAATTTTTTCTAGAATATAAATAAATATATAAAAAACCTTTATATATATATCCTATTCGTTTAAAGGTATTCTTTTGTACTTCACGTTGTCTTTGATAATATGTCTGCCTGGTATATATGAACTACTTGAGCAAAGAAATTCGTTGAATTAATTAAAATGTCCCCGGTTCAGTTGGTTGAACCGATACTTACTCTGCCACGTTAAACATGACAACATTAAAAAGAAAGCATGATTTTTAAGCCATAGTTATATATTAAATTAAATCCGCTGTGCGAACAATAAAATATTAATTTCATAATTTCAGCTGGTGAAAATGAATATAAACTGAATGTTAATTATTATTTCTCTATAAACACGGCAAATAACATTTTTAATGATGTTACGGCCGGATTAAATCTTGGAATTGATAATGAAATTTCCATTCCCATTACTGGGGATTTCATCCCCAATTTGGGCCATACTAGGCAATGTTTTTACAAATTGAATTATGTTCCTGGAAAACGTATCACCCTCGCCTAATCTCGCCTTACACCCAACCAAATTCTGCCTCAAAAGTTCTACATCAAAAATATATTTCGCTGTTGCCTGTTGCCCGGGCTATAATTGGCTTCGGAGTATCGCATTCTGGGTACGACTTACATTTTCTCTTTCGTAGCTTTTCAGTAAAACAAAACTAAAAATTGCGAAATTCTTTTTCAGTTCTTCAGAATCAGTATGTACTCGGAAAATACTTACTGATGTTAAATATTGCTAATTTATCAAAAATATCTGCAAATTGTTCGCGTTTCGGTTATAATCGGGACTGCAGGCCTTAAACGAATGAATTGACTGGTTTCCTAATAAACTATCACTTTAACTAGATATTTACAAGCACTTTGGCTATAAGGAATGAATCCTTTAGATAAAGTCCGAAAGTGCACTGGTATAGTAGGTATATTTTAAGGATAACCCCTAGACGTATTATGTTCTTATACTAATATTTTTTCAATAATTATCGGTACACTTTGCACTACCGAGACGTGCAATTTAGATTTGAATGTATACGCGATTAGTACCTCTGCGTTCTAACACCGTGTGCTTAAAAGAATACGCACCACAGTACTGTATGTACCCTGTGGGTTCCAATAAACTAAGTGCGCATACTTTCTAGTTTCTCTGTGCGATTGTTCATGAGATGGCAGTAGATCCTGCCCATCCTACTGCATAAATCATGAGCTGAGGGAGGGAAATGGTTGAGACCGTAAAATATTTAGGTGCTGGTAATGTTTTTCGGAAGCAGAACACGGATTAAGAAAAATATATCACTCTTCCTCTTGTTTTGTTTTCTGCGCAAATTTTTGGTGTTTCTGAATCCAATTTATTTATTTCTGGAAATAATTTTAGTGTTATTTTCACTATGGTACCTACTGTGTTTTCATCACATTTTTTTTTATTTCTAGCTATAATTTTAGTGTTTTTTTCACTATGGTACTGTGTTTTCATCACAATTTATTTATTTCTGTTATTATTTGTGCTATTTGTGTTATTTTTCCTATGGTACTGTGTTTTCACCATAATTAATTTTTTCGCTCGCTCGTGTAAATTTAAAAAATGCAAATTTGATAAATGCACTTTAACGTTCCGGCGAACAAAACAACATTATCGTACTTTTATAAACGAAGCATTGTTTGAAAGGGCATGCTGAAAAAATACCATGAAAACACGCAAAATTGTTTTTCAAATTCTAGAATAAATCCATCAGATTTCGAATAAATTTGGCCGTGCATTTGTGGTGATTTTATGCCAATTAGTAAATACCCCTGTAGAACTTGTGCAAAAGTTATTGTTTGCATGTGACTCCGCACGGAGTTTGTGTTATTTCACAATTCATTAATTAAAAATAAGTATAACGTACTTGCGGCATATTCCAGAGTGGAAGATACTCTCAATATCGCCCTGGTGTAAGACCATCAGTGAGAAATGAAACGTTGCTTGAAATGGGTTTAGCCGTGTTTGGTGCCCAGATCTGAATAATAAGGTACTTCTCCACCTATCTCCTTCCCCTCACCACTATCTTCAGCCTCACAACATTCCAATTGGGGATGTCATAGTCTCACTGGCTCCAGACGGTTGGGAGCAGTTGGGACTCTTGTGCTGTATTCACTGCAGTACCTTTTTATGGAACTATTTCATCCCTATTTGGATTTTGTTGTTAGGGTAAAGAAGAAGAATTTCAGTACTGGTCACTAACATACAAACATACTAACACAAAATCCTTTTCAAGCAACGCGTAGCAACGTTTCGATTCCGAACGGCGGCCTCTTTCTCTAGTTATTACGAGTAACTTCTACTCCCATGTTGAATCCAAAGAATCAGATATAATTTCCTGTATTCTTGAACCAGTTTAATATGCACCCAAGGTAATAACCGTGTTGGTGGTATGGACCTGTGCCAAAGCTTCTGTCGTAGCTGCATCAGATTACAATCAATATCTGACATATACTAACAGTATTGCAAAGAATAATTCATTGTTGCTGTGTCAAGATTTCATTCTTGTACGAGAATGCCTTCTATTCACGTCTATAAATTATACCCCACTCTCTATCAGACGACTCATAAATTATTCCACAGCGCGTTGTACGCTTTTCGTATCGCCAATCTAGATGATAATTTCCACTGATAAATCTTCACTAAATAAATCAGGTCCACTGTTATTCTAAACTTTCCTACCTGCGAGATTTATCGCACTCCAATTAATTCGCCTTATTAAGTTCAGCACATCTGTGAGACATTTCAATATTTCAGGTGGAATAGCAATATATCTAAACCCTCATGAATTAACCCCTAAATTCTGTCGTGGGGTGGTGGATTTTCCAAATACTAACCCGGCAACAGGGCTCAATTCCTCCTAATGTAAACCAAAATCGACATATATTTCATTTGTTTCCTATTTCCGAATATCTTGCGGGCATTCCAGCTTAAATGATTCTATTCCAGAAGATAGCTACCGATTAGATTCTACGTAACCACCAAATACGCCTAACTACTCGCTTATTATATTATATATATTTACATTAGCATATGCTAGGGTTTCCGAGTGTTGGAGACGTGGTTATTCACCTTGATGTAAAATTTTCATCTCTATCGAAGATTTTCTTTGAATATTTTAATAAGCTTTTCGTGAACTAATATTTTTATTTAATGCCTAATTGGCCTAACTGTCGTGCTTTGCGTCTTTGGAACGTTGTACTTGACGAATTGAAAAAATCCTGTCGTTTCGTTGCGAAGTTTAATTTGATTTATTTTCGTACTTTTTACTGTCGAAAAACACATTTACTAGTGATTTAGACCTTGTCTGCCTTACGAATACCTACCTACAAACTTCATTTAGAGAATTTCTTCCGGAAGGTTTATATATATATAGTACGGTTCCATGATAACTCAACACAGTGACAATTCAACACACTTTTAAAAAGTGATCTAAAGTCATTAGAAACGATAAAAAAATTTAAACCTAACCTAACCTACTTAACTCAGTTAATAAAGTTTTAGTTTCATCACTTTCCATGACTTTATATAACTTTTTAAAGATGTGATGAATTATCATTGTGATGATTTATCCGGTCACCATATAGTACATGCATATTATATTTATAGAAAGTAGAGAAAATCGAGAACGGGACGAAAATGTTGCATATATACTCTTTACAGGTGCCACAACATGCGTCGCCTTCCTGGGCTATAAAAGGAGCAGTTTAAGTCAAATGTAGGTCATTCACTGTACGAACGTTGAAAAGGACACACGTGAATAATTAGTGCTAGAAAACTACCCCTTAAAATGGACAGGGATGCTACAGTGTGATGTTGCTCGGCAACTATACTTAAGAGGAAGCTACAAGCCGAAAATATGTATATTTTCGGTATGCCTTATATCGTCACGAATAGGCATTAAAATTGCTTGACAAACGGAACAAAAAAGTGGTTTTTATTTATTTTGTAAATAATTTTATAATAAAGCAAAAAAGTTAATTAAGGAAAACTGTAACAGATAATCTTAGCTATAGCATTGAAATTTTTACAAGTTGTTTTTTTATGCGTTCATACATTTGTATTGAAAAAAAAATAGTAGTTTAAATTTGTATTTATTATTAATTAAAAAAATAAATTATTCTACTCAAGAGAAATGATAGGAAAACCTTCAATTTATCTAAACCATATATTTTGGTATTCATAATGTAAACAAATTCGTTATAAAGATGAATCGAAAATAGTGATTTAGCATTAAGCTTCGCCGTTTTGCCGTTCGAAAGGTTTTTTCAATGGTTTCAAGAGACTGGTGACTTCTCCGGGACGTGGATCAGGATCATGAATCATCAGCCCGATTGATTTTCAGCCCACTGTGCGACGACGCTGCACATCCAAAAGAGACGATCGCTTTATTGCCCCCATAAGATAGGTGCGATTTTTGTGATGCCGAGTTACTTGACCGTGTTTTTTACCACCAGATTACGATTAAAAACATTAACATAATTTACTATGACGCCGTACATAATAAGACTCGCGTTCCATGTGTTAAACCGGCGTCCATTCTAAATTTTCATATTCCATAAAGCTAACATGTGTGTAGGTACATAGTATAAAGTGCAGTTTAATATCTTTCCATCCCCATTCCGCTTGAGCTGAGACGCGTTTTTGGCATTTTACCAAAAACCAGAAAGACTCAAAGTGAACACCAAAAGAGCTGCGATATTTGTACGAAAATTCTTACTTCAAAGGAAATTGTGCAATCCTTCTGTTTTTGAGGGGTGTTTTAGTGTCTGCTTTTATATCTTTTCTCCGGGAATACGGATGGTTAGACTTTTATGGATGCTGCACTGGATCGCGTGACCTACATCTGTATGATCTGTGCTGGGTAGTTTACAGTAGAGTATGACCCGATTTCAGAGTAGAAGTGTATGTTTTAAGACTGCAGTAATGTTTGTGTGCCGCAGGCTGGGTTCATTATATCTGGGTGCTTTCAGTGCACTTCTAGTTGACGTTTGCAGTTGGTACTTAATCCTACCCGATATGAGATCTTTGAAGGGGCTATCTATACTGTCCCCCTTTCTGGCTTTAGATGTTGAGTTGAGGACAGATATCATAAATGTTTATCTTGACTGCGATTAAACGATTAATTTTTGTGTGTAACAACACAAGGTCGTCTTAAAAAATATGTTCTATATAATCCATGTAGGTATTACAAGTCTTAAATGGATGTAATAATGCACTGTCCGAACAAAGTCCAATTCAAAATTATGCATAACGTCATTAATATTCTAAAATTTTATAGAAATTATGCGAACGCCAAAATTAATTTGTCTGTTCCGCAGACCGCGTTTTGTTAATCTAATATTAGCTTGGTTATCCGATACAAAAATATTGCAACCAGAATTTATTTTCTATTTTGTCTGTGTTTTGTCTGTGTTTGATGCCCGATTGGCATTTAAAATGGACTGTACGTAAATGCAACGTAAGTTATCGCAAGGAATATGGAGAGAGAGGAAAGGAAGCCTTTATCTGGTGATGATGTTGGTTGCTCTAAAGTCCTGCTGGTTTCTTGAAGACTCCGTTATACACCATAATGTTATATTTTCATACCATACGAGTCTGTTGACACGACAATATTGTACGTTTCGAATTCAGATCATAAAACAAATGATTGAATTGCCTCACTAACAATCTTTTGTATTTGTAAGTTGTCCACTAACAATTATTTTCCTCCATTAGTATTCTGGACAGTGAGGAATATATTTGGCAGTTAGTTCCGGAAATATTGCAGTGAAATAAATCCCGACTTCTAGCAATACGTAATGGAATCCGATAGCTTATTAATGCAATCATTTCTGGACTATCAAATGCAGCTTATAGAAATATCAAGTGGGTGAAAATCCTTCCATCATACAATTTTAAACATATTCATATGTGTGTTAATAACAAATGAATAACAATGGTAAGACTGTTTTCTTCCCAGACTTTTAGGAAAGTAAAGGTACAAAGGAAATGACAATTGGAAAAGGACATTCGGATGTGGAATAATCACAAAACTTTTAATAATTAAGTCTGTATTATATTATGTTTTTAGTGCTTTGTCAAAATTATATCGCTAATCAATAAATAACATTCATTAGGTTTTGGCACATAATTTTGAATATTGATTTATTTTCACAATTTTACAGCAATACGTAACGTAAGTGTTCGTTTTTGCTTATGTATGAATCGTGATGACATATTATTATTTCGCCTCGTTTATTTTCAGTATCGTTTAATCTGACTGATGGCCCAGAAGTCTTGTCAGGTCTAATGGTGCCATCAATCTTGGGAATTGCTTTAGAATTGGATTTCACGTCATTGCGGATATATGTAGATATAAATCCAAGAATTAATTATTCTTGTTTTCATCCTATTTTTTTGTTTTTATATATGTTTATTCAGTTTTTTTATTTGTACATTATTTTCTCTTACTTAGATCCTACAAAACTGATCAATCAGTTTAATTGTAAGAAATCTCTCACTTTTTCTATGTATGTATTAGCTTATAATAATATAATATTTAATTTGAACTTGATACTTATCTTGATCCACAATATTAATAGTTTTTATGTTTGACGGAGGTAGAACAATCTAATTGTCCTTTTTATTTTTGAATAACATGTCTCATTTTTAATATCTTCTGGTAATGAGTTAAATAATTCCGGAATTTTATGTCTTTTTGTTCTATCTCCGTATACATTTTGCGATATTTTAATAATGAACATTTGTGCTTCTCTATGCCTAGTAGGGTAGTTATGGTTTACAGGTTTTTTGAATTCTGTGTTCCAGAATTCATCTAGCGTTAGTTGGTAATCTATCCTACTATGTATAGAGAGCACATTACACAAAGAAAATATTTTTTTATAATCGCCTTCACATAATTGTATTTTTTTTTGCCTGATATCAATTTTAGGAAACGGATTTGTAATTGTTCTATTTTATTTAAGTACGTTTTATACGTTAATCCGTAACTATTTACTCCGTATCCTATAATTGATTCCGCTAATGCATTATATATACAGTATATGTAACGGACGTACTGCTCCGATATCAGCCGACGTCACCCCATATTAAAATCTGCCATTTGCCTTAACTTTGCCTGTCCTTAAACTGAATAAACTGTCCTCTATGTATGTGAAATTGTTATGTATAATGAAAGAAATGTATAAAATGTATGTCTGAACCTCTATGTAAACAATAAATGAAACGTCGGAGCTTGGCTAGGGGACACGGGCAGAGAAGTATACTATGAGAGCTGGCAAAATCAATTCATATTTAATTCGGGCACGATTGTTAGAACCGTGCCAAAACGTAGTGGGAAGCCTTGCCGTGCGCCATGCGCCGGCATAGCGTCACAAATGACCACGGCCCGAAATTACCGGCCGAGGGGCGGTAGCCAACCCGGCGGCGGGCCGCGGGCACGTAACAAACACGGGCCTCGATTCCAGGAATCAAAGAGAAAGCGGGCCCGTGTGAACGTCGCTCGGTCAGCGAAGGCCGCCGGGGTCCTATAAAACGGGCAACAGCCCCTTGGAAAGACAGTTAGCCAGCAACCTCCACCAGCTCAACACCTCTCTCTCTGCTCTGCCCTCTACCTCGCTCCGACTTCTGCTTCTACTCGCCTTCTTTCACTCTGACCCCCGCCTCACCCTGGACCACGGACTTGCCTACCCCTTCGGACCAGACTCGGAATCAGCTCAAGAACAAGAAAACAGCATTCGGACCAGCTCTACAGCGGCTTCAGAGACGGCCCCGTTCTACCCCTCCACGCCACTGAAGGACGACGCCTTCCGCCTCCACAGATTGGGATCACCGGCCCCTTACAGTCTTATGTGTCACCATTACGTCTGATACATAAGTGGTCCTTCGCCGCCGGATCTTTCTGTGGAAGAGATGTCACCTTCACTGCGCTCTGGGAAGAACAGCGCTGACGGGGATTCATCGCAGGGAAGCGATGATCCCACACCAACCGGGGCGGCCACAGCCGCGCCCCCCGGACTCCGGCCAACCGCCCCCCTGGCCCCCTCTGATCCCCGAGCGGACCTACTGCCTGGTCCCTCCGGCGCATCACCACCACAGACGCCCCCTGCCGCGGCCAACGTCTCGTCACGAAGCGAGGCTTCCAGCGAGGACACGCTCCGGCAGGTGCAGCTCGAGCTAAGAGCTGAGAGGCGGCGCACCCAGAAGCTGCAAGACGACCACGCCCGACAGATGGCAGAACTTGTCGCCACGCTGAAAGACCTCACGCGGACCGCTTCACCTGCAGCCTGGCAACCCGACGGAGCATATCCCGGAAGCCAGCCACCTAGCGGCCCCGAGCAAAGCTGGGGCTACGCACCCGAGGCGCACACCACTGGCTTACGGGTGGGCCTTCCACAGACTGCGGCGCCCCCGAGCGGCCCCAGTCATAGCCTTGCGTACACAGTGGGGGGAGAGCCCACTGTTCCGCACACCACTGCGCCGCGGCTGGGTTACGGACCGACGCCGACGCCGGCGCCCTCGGGCGTACCTACGCAGAGGTACGCAGCGGAGACGCACGCCACAGCTCCACGGGCGGAGTACCCACCGACGGCGGCGCCATCTAGCGGCTTCGGGCGATACCCGGGCTACGCAGCGGAGACACACACCACTGCGCCGCGGCTGGGTTACCAACCGACGCCGACGCCAGCGCCCCCGGGCGTACCTAGTCAGGGGTACGCAGCGGAGGCGCAAACCACTGGCCCACGGATGGGCCTACCACAGACTGCGGCGCCCTCTAGCGGCTCCAGTCACAGCCTTACGTACACAGTGGGGGGAGAGCCCACTGTGCCGCCAACTACAGCCCAGCCTAGCGATGTTTTTGGGAGCTCGCGCCGCGCCGAGAGGGCTCACACCGGGACGGAGAGAAACCATGCTGCGGATCCACTCACGGACGGCGCTTCCCCAGGCGCCGCGACGCTGCGAGGTGGACCAGAGCCGCAGTACGGCTATCCCGGTGTGACCCGCGGGCCCGCCCAGTTCCCAGCATTTGCCCCGAGCGGAAACTCGCCATCGCAGCCCCCCGCTGACGGATACGGGGCCTGCAACCGAACGGATGAGGCAGCGAGGCAGACACGAGACTGGGTGCATCAAGGGAGTGTCCCTCTCGCCCAGGTGACGGCCATGTTCGCCGACGCCCTCCGGCAGTCCCAGGCCGGTGGCACACCTCGCTACCATCCCGAAGATGAGCGGATGGCATCCCTCATCGCCCGGCAGTCCAGCGCAAAGGACTTGCCGCCCTACGCTGGCGACGCCATAGAGTGGCAAGCCTGGAAGGCACAATTCCTCCAGTCGACGGCCACCTGCGGGATGACGGCGGCCGAGAACCTGATGCGGCTGCAGCGTGCCCTGAAGGGAAAGGCACGAGAAGCCGTCAGCCCTCTCCTCCTGGACCCGGCGCAGGTGCCGGAAATTATGGATGTCCTGGAGCACCGCTTTGGGGGCGCGCACTCTGTCGCGGCTGTCATGTTCGACAGGATAAAGCGGCTGACCCGACTACAAGAGGACGCATCGACCGAGGCTCTGGTAGAGTTCTCGGGCACGGTGCAGAACATCGTGGCTTCGCTGGGGAATCTGCGAGGTGATTACCTCTCCAACCCGGCCCTCCTCAGCGAAATCGCCTCGAAGATGCCGTTAGCCCTACGCCTCTTGTGGTTGGGTAAGGTGGCCGACCAGACGCACGCGGCCACCGTGGTGCAGCTTGCCGCGTTCCTGAAGCGGCTGACCAACGCGGTGCCGCGGTCGGGCCTCGCCGACAATGGCCGAGCAACGCGGCCGAGCAGCTCGGCCGAACATCAGCGGGCCGCCCGCCCGTATCGTGAAAATGTGTACGTGACCGACGAGCGCCCGGAACCCCGCAGTGAAGTTTGGTGCACACTGTGCAAAGACGATTCGCACAAACTTTACAAGTGTCCCCGATTCGCCGAAGAAACAATCAGTGCGCGTTGGGAGCTTGTAAAAAGTGCACGGTTGTCTTTTAAGTATCTGGACGGTGTGCACCAGACGAAACGGTGCGAGTACCGGACCAACTGCGGAGTGGGGACGTGCCGGGCCCCGCATCATCGCTTGCTGCACGATGACGCATACACTCGTGACCCCGAGACGCACACAGTCACGAACACGTGGGAAAGTGAGGGACAAGTGCTAATGAAAGTGATTCCCGTGACATTGTGCGGCCCCGGGGGCCATGCGACCGTGCACGCGCTGCTTGACGAGGGCTCTGCAATAACCCTTGTCGAGGCAGATGTTGCAGACATCATCGGAGCCGCGGGTCCGGTACGCGGCCTGCGAATTCAGGGCGCTAATGGGATGAGCTCATCCGATGCTACGTCCCGGCGGGTGAGACTGTCGGTGCGCGGCGACGGAGACGCGTTTACGGTGACGGCACACACCGTAACGGACCTAGACCTCCCGCGGCAAACAGTGGCCGGCCGCCGGCAAGTGAAACCACGGCTGCTGATCGGCCAAGATAACGGGCCGCTTATCGTGTCGCGGGAGGTGCGGAAGGAAGAGAGCGGCCAAATGACGTCCCGGACAGCCCTCGGTTGGATCACGCATGGGAGCACCCGGCGCGACGCCGACGCCGGGACAACGCTGAGGATGGCTGGTCCGAACACCGTCCTCGCCGCCGACGCCCTGGACCATGCCGCCGGGGACCATACCGCCGGGGACCATGCCACCGGCAACAATGCCGCCGGGGACCATGTCGCAGCACGCCGCTTGCGAAGAGTGTAGCCGAGCTCCACGGGGGGAGTGTAACGGACGTACTGCTCCGATATCAGCCGACGTCACCCCATATTAAAATCTGCCATTTGCCTTAACTTTGCCTGTCCTTAAACTGAATAAACTGTCCTCTATGTAGGTATGTGAAATTGTTATGTATAATGAAAGAAATGTATAAAATGTATGTCTGAACCTCTATGTAAACAATAAATGAAACGTCGGAGCTTGGCTAGGGGACACGGGCAGAGAAGTATACTATGAGAGCTGGCAAAATCAATTCATATTTAATTCGGGCACGATTGTTAGAACCGTGCCAAAACGTAGTGGGAAGCCTTGCCGTGCGCCATGCGCCGGCATAGCGTCACAAATGACCACGGCCCGAAATTACCGGCCGAGGGGCGGTAGCCAACCCGGCGGCGGGCCGCGGGCACGTAACAAACACGGGCCTCGATTCCAGGAATCAAAGAGAAAGCGGGCCCGTGTGAACGTCGCTCGGTCAGCGAAGGCCGCCGGGGTCCTATAAAACGGGCAACAGCCCCTTGGAAAGACAGTTAGCCAGCAACCTCCACCAGCTCAACACCTCTCTCTCTGCTCTGCCCTCTACCTCGCTCCGACTTCTGCTTCTACTCGCCTTCTTTCACTCTGACCCCCGCCTCACCCTGGACCACGGACTTGCCTACCCCTTCGGACCAGACTCGGAATCAGCTCAAGAACAAGAAAACAGCATTCGGACCAGCTCTACAGCGGCTTCAGAGACGGCCCCGTTCTACCCCTCCACGCCACTGAAGGACGACGCCTTCCGCCTCCACAGATTGGGATCACCGGCCCCTTACAGTCTTATGTGTCACCATTACGTCTGATACAGTATAATATATTTTTATTAACAAAGTTTTTTAGGTGATAAAATTTCCCTAATATGGATCTTAATCTATTACATACAATTTCAATGTGATTTGACCAGTCAAAATTGACATCTATTGTAAGACCAAGGTATGTATATTGGTAAACTTTTTCTATGTTTGGGCATTTACATGGCAGAGCTTGGTTTTTTGTGTGAAAACAATCGTATGAATGACTTTTTATATGCAGTTCTTTATCCTGACAACTTGCATATGGAGAGTGTATAAGCATATATTTTGTTTTTTTTGCGTTAATAATAATTCCATTGTCGTGGGACCATTTAATTATGTTATTTAGGTCTGTTTGTAAAAAATCCTCAATTTTCTGTAGATTTCTGTCAGCACATATGATGCAAGTATCATCTGCAAACATGTAACATTTACAACGTTTTATTACGTTAGGTAAACTGTTTACTTGCATTATATAACACGTAGGTCCCGATATCGACCCTGTTGCTACTCCAGTGTCTGTTAACATTTCATCACTGAAAATTCCGTCTAAACTCTGACGTCTGTAAGTATATCTAGCTAACCATTATTCCATTTTCCTGTCTCTTGGCTTACCTCCTTGCTTCATTCACTTTCATACATCCTCTTTTACGAACTCTTGACTTGACATGACCCGTCTCATGTATTTGATTCTCTTGGTGGTACCATGTCTTCCAGTGGCGTCCCAAACTTATTATTTAATCCATAACCGTTTTTTCCCCTAGTTTATCTAATCTGCTGTTTTTATATTAAGTCAACAATCACCCATTAATTTGAGTAGGTTGAGAGTGCGGGATTACTCATCCATAATGTGTATATGGTTTTATTATTTATTAAACTACTAGTCAAAGTCACAGAACTTGACAGTAATTTTCCTCTCATTTTTTACGTCGAGTGTGCAAAATATCATCGAGAAGTATTAAAAATCGGCATTAAGGTGTGGAAAAAGGAGATGGGGTGGTTTTTCTAAATCTTATGTAGACAGTGACTTTCCTCTCATCAATTCGGTCATATTTGCAAAATTTCATCAATTTTGGAATAACACTTAGATTTTATAAAACAAATCCACCCACCGACACTCTACTTTATATATTATACAGATTGTGTTATTGATCACGCCTAACACAGCCTGACCGAAGCATTTGATTCCCTTAATCGTGTCATGTCTATCTAAGGAATCCCCGAATTCATCTTCCATTCTCTTGCGACACTCCTTTCTCCGTCATTCCGCTCTTAATGTCCGTTATCCAACCATTTAACCGCGCCATTCTCGTTCATATGTAATACGCTTTTATCTGACTTGCATTCATTTCGGATCTTCTCATTTGTATCACCTTGCTTTTATAAACATTACGGATCAGAGATCTCTTTCTTACTACGTTCAGTCTATTTTATGCACATTAAATTCTGGGTTACGACAATTTATTTATTTATAATCGAACCTTTTAAGGAGCTTTAACACAGGCGTAGTAAAAATTAAAAAAAAAAACAGTACATAGCTGAACTGCCTTATTAACAATATTTTGTATTTGTTTGGTGATAAATTGAAATTTTCCACTGACAATTATTTTCCACCATTAGTATTCTGGGCAATGAGGAATATATTTGGTAGTTAGTTCCGGAAATACTGCAGTGAAATAAATCCCGAATACGTAGTGGAGTCCGAAAGCTTATCAATGCATTCATTTCTGGACTATCCAATGCGGCTTATAGAAATATCAAGTCGGTGAAAATCCTTCCATCATACAATTTTAGACATATTCTATTCATATCATTTAAAAGAGTGTTGTAGTTCAACAAAATTGCTCAAATATCCATTTTAAAATCATACTATTTTTTGATTATAAGCAATAATTATTAGCCTGAAACACAAATGTAAATTTTTAAAAATAAGTGATGGTTTTCGGGTGGAAAAAATCAAAAAGCAATTATTGTAGAATTAAATTTTTATTTTATTTTATTTAATACATGTTACATTATTTTTAAATTTACATAAAGTAGATATAATGAATCACCATACTAGGCGGCTGCCTGTTTCATGGTGACCAATTGAGTGTAATTACTTTGTATGAAATATGAAATCTATTGTAAACATATGAAATTAGTAACCATAGATGAAGCTAAAATTTTGGAAAAATTGTAATAAAAAGTGGAAGATAGAAATTAGAAAAGAGAAAAAAGTAAATTAGCATTATATTGTAAAAATGTACATAATTATATATATTATTATTAATATGTGTGCATGCAAGCACACATGTGTATATAGCAGCAGACATACCTGTATACATATTACAACACATGTATACATACACCCATATGACGCATCCTCACGCATATAAACAATATATACACCTCTATCTGAGTACTTGGAATAGGCTACTAACACTATAACAATCACATATCAAAAAATCCCCGAGCGCTTTCCTGAAACTGTCGTATTTGGCTATTGCTTTTATTTCTAACGTTATATTATTGAATATTTTTGGAGCAAGAACAAATACTAGTATTTATTGAATTATTTGGCTTACTTATATTTAGATATTTTAAATTTATATCTGTGTATCAGGCCAATAATTATTAATTTTTCACTTGTAGCAAACACTTTGTGGGTATACATAATTATAATAATTAAAATAAAATATCTTTGTTTGAATACCACTTTATTGTATATGTTTATAACCAACCGGTTTCAGTTCAACCCGAACCTTCATCAGGGTTAATAAAAAAAAAAAAAGTTTTTATCTTTTGTGCTTTGCCTGAAAACCTTTTACATAAGTTAAACCAAATGTCTATGTCAAACTGAAAACGATGCTCTCGCTAACGATTTTGTGAGAGACCACAATAATGCAGAATCGATACATGCTTGAAGTGGCTTTTCCTGTGTTAAATAACTAGAACAAAGAACTTAAAGTTTATGTCAGCATAATGGTTAAGATTAAAAAATGGGCACTTGGGTGGTTTAGGCATGTAGAGCGAATAAACTAAGAAAGTTAAGGATATACAAGACTCTAAAATCGGGGGCTTAGGAGGCCTAACTACAAAAACTGGTGTTTTGTACTAGGCTCGGTTTCGCTAATGCCATAATCATGTTTATTAGTGACACGAAGCTCTATCTCGTACATACAGCCGTTTAAGAAATACTGTTGAGCAATATTAGTTGGGCATATAGGTTGACATATGAGCATTCCAATTTTTATTTGCGTTTATCTCAAACCCCATGTTTTGTAGATAGGCCCCTGTGATCTTAAACCGCCGATATGCGCTAAAAAAATCAACAAACTGATAATATCGTTTTTAACTTCAATACAATACTAACGGGGGTTTGCTCCAGACTCACATTTTAATCCGTTACTATACACCTCTTTTCAGACCGATACCCATGAATGTAAGTTATTTATATTTAAAATGAATAAAAACAGTACCCCATTAACATTTTTTTACTTAAAACGGTGTGAATACTTTATAAAACGTTTTTTAATAACATTTTATTTTTGTAAGCAATGAATTAATAATTTCCCGAGATATTAATATTGAAATATCAGAAATTTTAGTAATTCTTGTTATCAGAATTAATTAAAATAAATCCCGCGGAAACATCAATTTTATAGGTCTGCTTGGGCAAATTCGACCGTAGGTCCCTGTTATCACCAGGGCCGCGCGTCACATATTTTTACAGACGCCTTCTTCACTTACATCGTTAAGATTCCAACTTTATTTTAGGGTATTGTGCCGTCTTAATGGTACAATCAAGTGAATCAAATAGTTGAGTCGGGTCATGTTGAGTGAAAATTAATGACGAAAGAGTATGTATGAATGTGGGCGAAGTAAAAAGTGTGTGTTGTTGTTGTCACCGGGTTGTTTGGCAGTCCATCCTCTCTGTCTACCCCTATAGAAACGGCGTGATGGTTGATTAGTTTTTTTTTAATGAGTATGTTTTTCACTGAACTAAAGAACCATGCTGAATTCTCGCACTTGTACTTTCACGGTTCGTATCTAACCAGGGTTTGTGTTTTATATTACCGTTTTTATTTCTGTCTGAATTAATGTTGCGTTTGTATATTGTACGTAACTAACTAACTAACCATCACACCGTTTCCCCGCAGGGGTATGCAGAGAGGAAGAACCGCCAAACAACTCGGTCTTGGCACACACTCCTTGCCTCATTCAAATGAACACATTGTCTTATAAATAATTTTATATTATTCTCGCTCAAGTATCTGGTTCACTTGATCGTGCCATGTCTTCCTCAGGCGTCTTCTGCCATTCACATTTTCGTCATATATAAAACTTCGTTCATTCGCTCTACATGCCCAAACTTTGTACAGCAATAATAATATTTTTTTACAGCATTCAGCGAGTCGACATTATGTATGTATATTGTAAACATAAAGTATAATAAATAAATATTACTTACCTTGAATATGATAAAATTGCTAAGTATTTTGCTTCCCTCCGACTAACTCCTATTTACTACCTTCAGTCTCACAACCTTTTCCAATCTGAAGTTGCTCTCATGCGCTATAAAAATCAAATAAACTGATAAAATCGTTTAAACTTTGTTCATTACAACCAGTTTATCGAGCCACCGAGTTTGCGAGCTGTTCGCTAGTTCTGAATTCTTAACTCTGCAATCTGCATTGCTGAAAACATCGTATTTAAAGATTATCATCCCCTTTAAAGTTCACGACGTCACTCCACCCCCTTACTCCACCCTTTTACCACCCCTCACCACCCCTTACTACCCCTTACAGAAGCTCCGGTGGACGGTTCCAAAGGGGACAAAATGCGCACGGTATTATTTTGTTACTTCTAGGACAATCGATATTTTACAGTGGACACTTAATGTACTGCCCGATGTGGAGTCCGTGCTACTACATTTTACTGGGTAGGGTTGGGTTGGTTAGAACGAGTGGTGTTAAACGTAAGCTACCCTTCTGTGCGGTATCCCTCCTTCTTGGAAAGGCAGCCCCACTTTCCTTACAAACACACTGAACTTGAATATTTTTAATTTAGAGACGTGTTTCGAGTGGTCGGTATCTTTAATTTTTTCGATTTAATTTAATGGTAGTACCAAAATTTCATTACAACTTTCGATCAGGTAAAAGTTACCACTACACATTACTCTGTAACGACTTAGTACCATAAGTACTTATTTTATAGTTTTGTTATTATATACAACTTTGAACTCCTTTGCACAACGGGGGCTTACTCTGTATCTTTTGGGTTAACAAACCAGTAAGTTCGTGGTTTAACCTTTCCTTGCCGGTGCTGTCAACTGAGTGAACATCGTCTCTAATTAATAAAATATCTCTCTAAATATACCAAACACACGGTTCAAATTTTAGGTATTCCTTCGAAATACATGTATGTATTGCATTAAGTAATTACAATATATAAATATTTACGGAGTGTATATCACCGGAGGACGAGGAATTTATGTATACCGTAATGTAGGCCCCCTGGACTCTCTATAAGTTGTATTGTACCTGCTTATATCTTTTATATTCAGTTTATAATGTTATGTACTATATGCGTATTATTGTACTCGTAAACAACTTACTGTAACAATGTATACACGTAGAGGCCTTCAAGGCGTGAAAAAATAAAAATTACGTAAATAAATAAAAAATAATTCACCTTTGTTATATTTGTTTTATAGCCTTATGCATGTCGTGTTATACTAAAAACTTTTACGCGAGGCATTAACGTTTTTACGTGAAAACATTACATAATTTAGTTAAAGTTTTCTCGCAGACAATCCCACTTCAACATCATTTTTTTTAGTTTTCTTTCGCGCATTTCCAATTAACAAAGCATAGGCGTCAAATATTTAACCAAGCTAAAATTTTAATGAGGTAATTATGTTTGATTTTCATGAAACAACGTTCAACAACATACAACACTTTGACAGTTCAACGCCTAGCGGAGGTTAATCCAAATAATTAAAGGTGTGAAATTTAAGTGAAACTCGAAGCGAAAATTGCGCTTAGTCGCGTTGTTGACACCCGAGGTTGTGTATTTGAGCTCCGGATTTTCTTAGTTGTCGTTCACTCTGATGGATAAACAAGACTGTATAATGTAAGTTTTTAGATTCTCACGGCCAAAAGCATTTTTGTTGTTTGTTTTTGGGGTGTTATGCCGTGTTGCGCTAACTCCTTCTTTAGCCGACGTTTCGGACAGCGTTGCAGTGTCCATCATCAGGGCAGATCCGGTAGATCTACCGGACACCACACATCTTCGGACCCCAAAAACAAACAACAAAAAAGAGTGTATAATTATTGTCTGTTATTATATAATCTTTTGTTCCACTTAGTATTATTTAGTATGATACTTTATTTGTGATTGGATTGTGTGTTATTGTGAGTGGGATCAGGTTCTTTTTTTTGATAATCTAAGATAATATTACGCTAACAAAAAATTGTCCAAAGAAGAGAAGCTAGCAGTCCACAATGGAGTGCTGGTACCTACCCTGATGTATGGAAGTGACCTACCCTGATGCAAGGAACTGGGAGAGAAAGGATGAAAGTTGACTGAATGCTGTAGAAATGAGATCCCTGAGGCGAATGTGTGCTAAAACCATTATGATCGTGTGATAAATGTGGAGATCCGCAGAGTGCAAGGCTGATGTAAGTTTAAGGAGTAAGATCAAGAAAGGGACGCTTAGATGGTTTGTGTATGTAGAGCGAATGAGCGAAGAAAGGAGTGTAAGGATAATATACGATACAAATGTGAATGGTAGCAAAAGTCGGGGACGCCCGAGGAAGACATGGCACGACCAAGTGAATCAGATACTTGAATCGGGCCATGTCAAGAGTCAGAATAATAGAAGAGTATGTGTGAGACGATGTATGAATGTGAATGAGGCAAGGAGTGTATGCCAAGACCGAGTTTTTTTGGCGGTCCGTCCTCTCTGCCTACCCCTGCGAGGAAACTGCGTGATGGTTAGTTAGTTAATATTATACGCTTTTAAGGGGGTTACGGCTGCGCAGCCTTGTTCATGCAAAATTTGAATGTGTTTTTGAGCCAAACTGAATAACTATTTTTTTAAATCTAAAGGTGTATCTGTCTGATGTATATGTCAAATATCTAGTACGGATATGTGCTACTTTATTTATTCGTGTTTTAAATATTTTTAATTTTAATTATAGGCCATTTAAGAAATCGTTTTAAAAATTAATCCTCATTATTGGTTGTTTACGATTGAAAAATTGAAATTCCACAAAAAAAAAAACTTGATAGAAGTAGGTACCTTTCCTTTTTAATAATAATATATACAGTGCTGGTCATCCACTGGTTTCAGGAACATCTTTCGTAAATATGTTGAAATAACTTTCGCTTTTCAGCGATGTGGACAATCTATTCATTACGATGTATTAATACAGTATTATCTTCACGGTTGAAAAACTTATCTAACAACAAACAGTACGCATTAGAAATTTTTTCTAAAACAATGAAATTAGGACTGAATTTTGTATGTCTATTCTCTGTTTCACCGTTTGACAAATCATACGTTCGATCTGGCCATAGTTCATCGACAGACAATAACGTATATTGATTGACACCACATTGTCTATTCTCTCTTATTATTCACTCGTGTTTGCATTCTTTCAACATTGTTTAAGAGGAAGCTACAAGCTAAAGATGTGTATATACTTGGTATGCCTTATATCGTAACAAATATAGGTAATAGGCATTAAAATCGCTTGAAAAACGGAGCCTAAAAACGCTCGATTTCAAGCACAAAAGTGGTTTTAATTTATTTTGCAAACAATTTTATAAGAAATCAAAAAGTTTATCCAGGGAAACTGTCACAGATAATCTTAACTATAATATTGTATGTTTTAAATTGCTTCTTTTATGCGTTCATACATTTCTATTGAAAAAACATTTTTTTAGTAGCTTACATTTATATTTTTTATTGAGTAATTACATATGTTATTCGTATTTTACCCAGGGGAAACGATAGGAAAGCCATCAATTGATCTAAAGCGTATTTTTTTTTGTATTTATAATGTAAATCAATAAGGATTAATTGAAAATAGTGATATAGCATTAAACTTCGCCTTAAGAGGAAGCTACAAGCCAAAAATATGTATATTCTTGGTATACCTTATATCGTAGGTAATAGGCATTAAAATCGCTTGACAAACGGAGTTTTTTCTGTCGGAGGTTTTTATTTATTTTGTAAATAATTTTATAAGAATGCTAAAAAATAATCATTTGAAACTGTCACAGATAATCTTAGCTATAATACTGTATTTTTTTAAATTGCTTATTTACGCGTTCATACATTTCTATTGAAAAAAAAAACACATTTTTTTGGTAATTTACATTTATATTTTTTATTGAGTAATTTATTTTTTTATTTGTATTCTACTCCAGCGAAACGATAGGAAAACCTTCAATTTATCTAAAGCATGTTTTTTGTATTTATTTATAAGTAAATCAATTCATTATGAAGATTAATTGAAAATAGTGATTTGGCATTAAACTTCGCCTTAATGTGACATCGTGGGCAATAAAGTGTCCAGTTTGTGTCCCACCCAATTTCCGGGAGACTTCGCAGGTTGAATTCGCGACCGACCACTCGCCAATATGTTAATTCAGGCCCGATACCGCTGCACTGTCTGGCAGTCGGTAACGGGGTCCCGGTTGACTCGATAAGGGGAATGAATGGTTTCCGATGGTAATAAAAACGCCATGCTGATTGGTGTATCAATGCGTGCATGGCGAAAAGACGCACAAACTTTGGGGCGCGCGATTTGCCAAGTGTGCTAATCACTATAGTATAGTGCATAGTGCGTTTGTTACACATACGGAGAAAAATCGATTTTTCCCTCACGATAAATAAAAGGACCTTATTAGAACATCAATAATAATGTTTTATCAATTTGCCTTGATAACATTATGACGACACAAAGAATTTTCCTTGTAATGCAAACATATTCGAATTTTCACGAATACGTGCACAATATGATATTATATTCGTATTTTACTAAAAGTTTATCAGGAAACCTGATAATTAATTCGTAAGGCCTGCAATCCCGTCTTACCAATAATTTGAAGAGATTCTTCCCTCTTCTCCCGCATACCCAATTTCAACCTATTTATAACAAGTTTCTTGCTAACTCCTTAAGTTTAAAAAATATGTTATTTTTTAAGATGATAGCTATACATTTGTAATGCCGAAACGTTAATTATACGAAATTCCCGCGATAGACAAAAATCGCAAAGTAAGTTCAGAAAATTATTAAAAACACGGTTTGTTCTGTTATTTAATATGTTATAGGCATTAAAAAAATCACAATAGGTATCTTCAAATGCTACTAAAGCGATAGATTTTTGCTCTATTTCAAACGAGTCGTGTTTTATTAAATATTTTCACCATTTTCGCTTAATTATTATCGTTCTTTTAATATTAGCGCGCTCCCTCTAACATTCATAATTACATATCTCCCTTTCAAACCATCATTGAACGCTTACTACGGGGCCTTAATAAATTAGTAATAGTCATAGTCAACAGTTTTCAGCAAAGATAATAAGCGAACGCTAATTAAAAGTTAGACCAAACCTCAATCTTAGTACAATTCAATTTTTTGGGTAAATATTATCCTTACCGACGTAGGTACTTTTAATAGGCACAGATTATGGAAATTACACTTTGTTTCAACTTACTTACAACAAGAAACAACTATTTACGTCGAGAGAGATGGTAAAAGATGCATTCAATTTCCATTTTTATTCAAAGTTCAAATTTTATACTTCGGTTTTGTGTCGCCATTTTGATATTTTTTAGTATCGAGTTATTTTGGCGAAAGCTTCGTTTCAATCTAAATATGCATAAATTATTTAAATAACCTAAACTAAGAACCTAATTAAGTATTTAGTGCGTGTAAGTAGTTGTTTCTTACTAATTTGCTGTAAATAGGTAAACAATGTGGGTTCTTACAAATCCTGGGTCTTTTTAATCTTGTTGATAATTTGCCTTGACTCTTTTTTATCGTCATAACATACATTATTTGTATTCGATACTTTTTAAAATAACCAAATGTCGGGAGTGTTATCCAGGTACATCATTGGGCATAAGTTAATTAGTATTAACGTCATTGTAAATCAATTAATACAATTATCTCATCATGAAAATGAAAAGAAAAAAAAAACTTAAATTATTGGTCTCAATGTGGCGTAATCTATTAGCCTATTTGATAAATTGCCTTAACCGCCGAAACAGCTGTCACAATAATAAATTCTAAAATACCCACAAAACTTAATAATAACATCATTAAAATTGATTTGCTTTAAATTTAAAAAAATAAAAATGTTTTACTTAACATATAGCGTTCATTCAGATTTGATTGGTGACAATGGCGTTAGTGTTACTAGCTAGCTACTAGTTACTAGTCTTGCACATGCACACACTGAAATAACAATAAATTATTTTTTTAAATAACAGAGGGCGCCACTTCCGTCTACTACAATTAAAACTGTACAGCCATTCGGCTAATAATACTAATATCAGATGCTCGTGTAAATTCACGTTCAAATCACTCCATATTAAATTAAGCACTCTCATCTGACTTTAACAAGTTGTGCCCGGTTGCGGCTGCATGTTGGCCACTTACGTTTGGCAATCTCCGCGATATAATATTTATGTCAACTCTGCGACTGCACTTGCCTACAGCGAGGCTGTTCTACAATGTATGTTAGTGAACGCGTTATAATTTAATTGAACCGCACTGCATAATCGAACGTGTATTTTATCTTATTCGGACTAAACTAAATTTTCACAATCTTGATCTCTGATTTTTTTACAAATCTCGTAAAGTTATTTTTATATCAACAGCAATATAACTTATTGGGTTATTAGATTAAACGATATTTAAACAAAAATACCAGCTTTGAGGATTATTTTTATCCTGTTTATTACCTTTTCGATATATTCAAAATCTATCCGTCCTGCATAAAAAAAAATTGTTTTGAAAGCTATATATATATATTATTAACTATTATAACTATTCTGTGTCAATTTCTACATTAGTAAGGTTTTCACACACAAATTAAATTTATTTTATATGCCCATGCTTCTGTAAGGTTGAATTAGATTTATTTATTATGTTTCTTTTCTAATTTCATATGCATACGTTAAGCTGGGTTAAACGGGTGATATTAATGAATAATTATTAACGTACTTGATATACGCCAATTATATGTTAAAACACTACTAAACTACATTTTCGACCAAAAAAACAAACCCCAACAAACACAAAATATCACTAATAGACCGGTCAGACAAGCGTACAAAGAAAACATAAAAACTCCGACGGTAAACACTACCTTTGGACAAAGACACCATAAATACCACGCTATTAAAGCATTCAACAGTCTTCCACTTGAAACAAAAATTGAGGAAAATAAAAATAAATTCAAACACAAAATAAAAAAAATGGATTATAGAACAAAAAGACAATATTACCAAAATTCTATAACATAAAAGAATAAAACATATACACGCAACACAAAAAAATATATAAAACACGCAACACGCACAAACACATAAATCATTATAAATGCCGATTTACATTCTCTTTTAATATTTTTCTTTTAGTGTGATAATTATATTTTAATTTTTAACCTATTTTTTGTTTAAATTTATCTTTATTTTAATGTTGTTTTTCTTTTTTTTAAATGTATAAATTCTTATATTATAAAATGGGGGCCTCAGCACGGGTAAACAACCCAGTGAGGCCAACATTACTGAATTAGAATATGAAATATTGTAAAATAATGTATCAACAATAAAAAAAAAATTTATGTAAATTAAAGGTAATACTAAAAAAACATAGACTGACTGATACAGACCAAATATTCAACAGCTGTGACGTACTAGATATTTATTTATTTATTACTTGTAAATTATTTAACATTATAAATGATAACAATATGCAGACAGATACATCATTTTTTCGTTTTTTATTCTACTACTCCATAAGTTGAGCTCAAGGAGCTCGTGTTTATGGGAGGAGTATTTACATTTAGTTCTAATGATTTTTTTAACAATAATCCATAACTTTTGATATAAATACAAACATAATATTAACATAGTTATACAAATTAGAAAAGTGTCTTTTTAAGGATAATTAAAATAATATATCTTCTTACAGATTAAGAAAGCGTGAGGAAATTAAGGGTACAATATATCAGGTAAACAAATTAGAAAAATAGTTTTTTAACGACAATTAAATTAATATATATTTTTGTACAAATTGAGTAAGTGTAAGAAAATTAGGGGTACAATATATCAGTATCCAATTTTAGGGACTTAATTAACTTTTTGAATTGTTCATAATTCACAGTTTCGGTTACACTAATTTTATTTTTGGACAATAATATATTGTACCATCCATCCATATATGCCAATTATACGTTAAAACACTACTAAACTACATTTTTGACAAAAAAAATAAATTTCAACATACACAAAATAACACTAACGGACCAGTTAGACAAGCCTACAAAGAAAACATAAAAACTCTGACAGTAAATTCAAGCTTTGGACAAAGACACTACCAATACCACGCAATAAAAGCTTTCAACAGTTTAAAAATTGATATTAAAATTGAGGAAAATAAAAATAAATTCACACACAAAATTACAAAATGGATTAAAGAACAAAAAAGACAATATTACCAAAATTTCATAGCATAAAATAAAAATAAAACCTACACGTAACACACAAAACCAATATAAACACACATCACTCACAAACACACAAGATTATTTTCAATGTACTTTTTTTTTTTAAATTTTAAATATATTATTATGTATTTTTAATTTTAAATGTATAATTTTTCTCATTAAATGTATTATGTAGTTTTTTTATATATTATAAAATGAAGGCCTCAGCACGGGCAAGCCACCCAGTGAGGCCTACATTACTGAAAACCTTGAATTGTAAAAAATATTGTACCTAATAAAAAATAAAAAAAAATGTTTTCGAGAAAACCTCGTCGATGTTGCTGTATTTTTAGGATATATCATATTGTTGTATGAAAACATAGATATATAAAATTTTATATTTATTCGTTGCATTCCTTGAATATTTTACCAACTTCTTACTTAACTCTGAAGATAATCCTAAATCTCTTATCTGCAGAGCCATCCCGTTCTCGAATTATTCATAAGCCGGTCCAGAAGTAATCCGCTTATTTCAGACTTATCTAAGATTATAATATTGCAATGAATAAGATCTTCATCTCTCTTGCAAGGTGAATTTGGAGCAAGTAATGAAGAGCCAAAGTGAACGAACCTCGCTGCTCCGCTAATTACACTTTCACAGCGAGTGACTTTTTCACTAAAAGTAGGTAATCTGTATATATAAATGAATGTTTTTTTTTGTTTGTCCCCTATATACTCAAAAAACTAGTTGTCCGATTTCGTTGAAAATTTCAAAGTCTGTTCTTATTAGGGTCAGGGGTGTTTAGAGTGGTATGATGAATAAGAAGTCTGGGATGCCCGAGGAAGACTTAACGCATTGTCTCTGCACTGGAATGAGATGCGGAGTTGAATTAAAGTCGGCACAATGTTTTAACAGTAACAATATGAATTTCATGATTCTAAATGTGGAAGACGTGAATCAAATAATCATTTGTGATAAAATGAGGCTTACGTGATGAACGAAGAAAGGTGTAAGTAGAATGAATGACTTGGAAGTGAATGGTTGCAGAAGTCGAGGACGCCCGAAATGTTTAATACATTACAATAATATTATTTCCTCATTAAAGCACTTAGTTTTCAGGTAAACTAGAAATCACAACCTCAAAACTTTACTGCAAATCATTCTAAACCCCGAGCAACGCCGGGTACACGTCATCTACTGCCTTGTAATTGTTACAGCGGGAACGAAATATACAAATGAATAATCACCGCTCGTTTGTTAGCCACTTTTCGTAATTATTATATTATTATTGCATTCCCAAAAGAGAAAGGGATGAATATTTTTTTACACGGCGACAATAATTATTACGCTTTTACATTTTTTCGCTAATGAAACCATTCACTCTTTCTGCTATCGCATTCCCCGCTTTATTCAGAGCGCTGATAAGCATCGCTTAATATTAGCACTTTACGTTGCAAATGTTGATATTTCATTACCGTTTGTTAATAATAAATAAAAAGCATTTTCTTAGAAATGTGCATTCAAAACGCAATTTAACAAAGTACGACCTCCTTAGCATAGTGAGTGATCTACGCTTTGTCATAGTCTTGTATGCAGTACCAGGGCCTCGATTCTCGACGAAGTCATTCTAGTCGAACGAGTGGTTCGACTGGTATGACTTTTGACGTTTGGCGTATGTAAGTATGTATCTTCGACGAGAACCAGGAAGAGCAACGTATGTACTTTCGACGGCGATTACGAGCGTCCTGGATTGAAGAATCAATACCCTGGTTCGATTCGTAAAAATGAATTATGTAACATGGATTTTGTATTTCATTTAACTTCTATTTTTGGACAGAAGGTGGGAGTATTTCCGCTTATAATAATACCCAAATAAATGGAATATTTCTGAACGAATCCGAAAACTAAAAACTGTTTTTGAAAGGTGATGAAATGCGCTTTCAAATTATATTATTAAAAAATAAACATGTCATTTTTAAATTATCGAAATATTGAAATCAAACTTTAGTTTTTTCGTCTGAACACTGAAATAAAATTGCTGAAAAAAGAAACGTGTTTTATTAGACAAATGTATTATAATCATTACTGCCCCCTCACTTTATTGTCGTATCGTATAAAAATTCACAAAGTTTCATAATTTTTTCTCAAATTGCGGTCGGAACCTTTGGTTGTTCTGTGGTTAACTTCTATATTTGAATAATAAGCTTGGTGCTTTCTTTTTCTAACACCTAACACCTTTTAGTTCATAGTTCTAACTATGACGATATGATTTCCATGCAACCATGTGAGCTGTTGAGAAAAGCGAACAAATTGACTACGGATAATAGCTGTTTGTTCCCAAACCGAACAAATTAGCCCGAGGAGTTAAAGGAAACTTTTAATAGGGTTTTTTCAATGTTATTTCAATGACCGCGTCGAAGCAAAGTACTGTAACTTCAGTTAGTTCCCCGCATCCCAACTCCAACTTGTTCATATTGTTATACTCGTTGACTGAGTTTTAATGACGGCGGTGGCAGTTTTTCTCATATTTCCCGACCCCGATATGAAGAGCCGCTGCAAACACGGCTTTGCGCGGGAAATACGTAATACCTCCTATATCTTCTGCTGTCCAAATTCTTCGCAGCTGGAAAAACTTTCCAAAGCCTTTAACGATTCGTTTACTTTGTTAGTTTTGAAGCAATTTTCTTTCGATTGTCTGGTATTACATTTTATCTACCTCTTCTGTTCGATCCAGATTTATGTATTTATAAGGTTTTCCGAAAGCTCTTATCGGGCCCGTGCACACAAATGAGTAGCTATAAATAAATAGCTTTTGTAGTATTCTTCAAAGCTCTTTAAAGAGTATAATTTATATATGGGAGACCGGGGCCGGTAGGTAAACTTTTTATGTATCGATCACTAAAAGCTAAACGAAATAATTAAAACTCCAAGTTGGTTGTCAGTTAGAAAGATCGTTTATTTAAGAACAAATTTTGATCATGATGTAGTCAAATCATGCTTATTAATGATAAAATGTTTAAAAAATACTTAAATTCGTAAAAAAAAAAACGAAAATAAACGCTCACGCACCACCTGCGGGACCGTATTCCTCGTCGATGCAGCGTTGGCCCCGTGGTGGTATGTTCCGGAACAAGCGTTTAACCTTAATAAGACTAATTTGTTCGCTTTTGAAAACAACTCATATGGCCTCATAGAAATCGTTGTATCTCGCTTACTGTCATGGTGAGAAATATGATGGAAACAGTGTTAGAAACACCACGCTTTATATTCAAATCTAGAAGTTAACCACATAATAATTAAAATATGCACCATTATGATACCAAAGGTTCAGAACGCTGAACCGTTGTTTCAGATTTTATTGCAATGCGGAAATACTTCAACCTTCTGTCAAAATATGGCAGAGGCCTGAGGAGTTAAATGGCCGTTCGCCTACCCTCCCCTTCGCCTACTGGCCCCGATTTACCCTACTCGTGTATTTTAGCAATCTTGCGTAGGTTGCTACCAGAAGTAACAATATTAAAAATAATCCCCGTTTAATAATAAACAATATTTTGTGATTTTTCTTTATGTGCTGTTAGTGTGTGTACAGTCACTACAAAGATTTAATGCCATCTTGAAAGCCTTCTTAACTTTTTTATATTGTAAAATGCCTTGGATTTGCGAAAGGAGTTATGGAATAATCTTGTATTCATGGAATAAGATTACTGAATATAAAATATATGTATAATGTGTGCTCCGGACGAGGTTATATATACATATTTTAAACTTCCTTACGAGGAAAACTTTTTACTTATCATGTTATTTATTAACTCCTCATGCTAATATGTTCGGTTTTGGGAACAGCTCATATAAGGGCAAAGCGTACACTGTACTTCATCTATAAAATGTCTGGCACCTCTTTAAGGCCCCGTAGTAAGTGTTCAAAGATGGTTTGAAAGGGAGACATGTAAATACGAATCTTATAGGGAGCGCTTATATTAAAAAAACGATAATAATTAAACGAATATGATCAAAATATTTAATATACGACTCGATTGAAATATAGCAAAAATCTCTCCACAAATTCTTTAGTTGCATTAGATACACTGTGAATTTTTTCATACCTATAAAATATTAAATAACAGAACAAAATGTGTTTTTCATAATTTTCGGAGCTTACTGTAAATTTTTACAGGAAATCTATCAATTTATACGTTAAGGGCCTGCAATCCCGTTTTTACCGGATTACGAATAATTTGTAGAGATTTTTTTATAAATCAGCAATATTTTAGGCTTTTCTGAAAAACTTACTTACTTAGTTAATTACGAATATATTATCATTATGTTGGAACACGTCTTCATGAAAATCCGGAAATTTTTGCATTAACCAAAATTCATTTTTATTTATTTTTTATTTATTCTTAAATATATTTGTATTACAAAGGTATAGTATATTGTCCTCCACGCTAGGAGTTCACCTGTATTGTGGAGGACTTTTTCAATTGTAAAGTTATATAATACTAAAACAATACAATACATTTGTATGGTCGTGATATATTTATCAAGGCAAATTAATAAAACATCCTTAAATTGATGTTTTATTAATAAGGCCTGCTAATTTATCGTAAGGGTAAACATCGATTTCTCTCCGTGTGATGACAGTTCATGTTTTGGCATTTTGATAATGCATATTTATAATCCATTGTTTATTTATTAACAAAAATTGTCTTATTTTGAGGTTACTTGTCAGAGAAAACATTTTATGCTTAGAGGAATCCCCTGTGTCAGGTATAAGAGATGTTACTGAATCAACAGGAATGGCTTATCTCAGTTGTGGTGACGATTTTAATACGAAATTAATTTATTTGGAGTGACTGTTTATAACTACTTAATTATTCACAACAGCTGGTTTGCTGTCCGTACCAAACAAAGTTAATTGATGAATAGGGACAAACTTCACGAACACAAATCCACGGATCCAAAGTCCTTAGACTGAGCTTCAAACTTCCTTCAATTGCTTTTACTTCGCACTGTCGCACTAATGTCCCAGCTTAGCAGTCGTCCGGATTTCTCTTTGTCCGTAGTTTTTCAGCCGACCCTGGAAAATATATTACGTAGTGTTGTGTCCGTACATTTTAATTAGCCCGAATTTTGAAGTTTTCATCTTTTGATTAAGCCGGTACCCAACTGTTTGGGAATATACAACAATGGATATACCTCAATTTTAATGTTATCCGGTGCTGGTACTTTCCGTTGTGTGGCATTGAGGCATGAAACTGGCAGAGGAAGGCTGAGTAAAATTAGTCTTAATGCTGTAGAAATGGCATCCCTGTATAATGGTGAGAGAAATGTGCAGATTCGTAAATAATGCAAGGCTGATTGAAGCACACGAATATCCAATTTACACCGATTTATAACAAGTTTCTTGTCAACTGTTTAAGTTTCAAGTTCCATGAAAAATATATGTGATTTTTGAAAATAATATCTATACATTTGGTATGCGTAAACGTTAATTATATGAAATTCCCTCGATAGAAAAGAACCCTCAAAGTATGTTCCAAAAATTATGAAAACGCTTACTACCGTGGCCTTAAGCATAACGAGTAAGATTAAGGGACGCTTAGATGGCTTGGGCATGTAAAGCGAAAGACCGAAGAATGGACGCCATAGCACGATCAAGTGAACCAGATGCTGGGCCAAGAGTTAGAATAACAGAATAGGTCGGTGGCCGAGTTGACATCGCGCTTGGGTTCCACTCAGGCGTAGTGTGCTAAGTCCTCCATCACAACACAAGCAACATTTTCAGCTTACTGTGGTGGTAGTAAGAGATTTTAGAATATTGTCAGGTTATTCGTAACCCGGGAATGTTTGTCTATCTTTTTAAAAAAAAAAGTATATATGAGACGATGCATGAATGTGAATGAGGCAAGGAATAAGTGTGAAGACCGAGTTGTTTAGCGATCCGTCCTCCTGCGTGAAATGGCTTGCAAGGAATAAGTGTGAAGACCGAGTTGTTTAGCGATCCGTCCTCCTGCGTGAAATGGCTTGGTGGTTAGTTAATATTATCTTCTCGTGCCTAAATCTGAATTTGTTTAAATCTTTACCAGAAGGCTCTCTATAAAACCTTTGGAGGGTGAGGTCTTGTATATTGCTCAAATCATGCCAGCACCCAGCCTGTTACTTGTAATTGAAAATGCGCGTGATCTGAATCTATAATTTTTATTATTCTTTTCGCGTAGATAAATATATCTGCCTCGCTTTTACACTTTGCCATTTTAGATTCTATTTTATCTAATCTACTTGAACCTGCTTTAGAATTCACGACGTTCTTCCCCTTTTTGAGACTGGCGCTTTTAATAAAAATGTTATTAACTCAAGGCACGGTTAAAATTAAACTTTCGGCAATAAATCCTACAAGTTATCACGCTTGTGGCGGATACTGATTGTATTCTGGACTATTGTAAGGCGATCTCCAGGCGCCCATATCTCGATTGTAAATATGCACGTAGCTTCGTGGCTTCTAGCTAATATTATAAACAAGCGAGAAAAGTCATCAGCATGGATCAATTTCTCGTGAAATTGAACCGCATAACGTACCATTCCATTGTATACACTGCAAAATATGAATATAGAACTGCAGTGAAAAATATTATGGCTTAATAATATTTATTCATATCAACAAACGCTCTGTTCTGTATATATACATTTAAATAAATATTATTATATCTAGAATTTATAAATCGTCATTTAAACAAATAAAACACCATCCCATTAAAAGCTACTGTTTGGTTGGTACGACTGAACCTGCAGTTTAATCTCAATCAGTCAGTAATATGTTTATGGTCACATCAGGGTTACCAATTCGTGAAGAATTCCTGCACTGAAATAAATCCGACTTCTAGTATTACGTAGTGGAATCCGAAACCTTATCAATGCAAACAATTCTGGACCATGAAATGCTTCATTTAGAATTTTACATAAAAATCCTTCTGCCAGACAATTTAAGCATATTCATTTCATTTAAAACATAGAAAACGTACGTATTTATTTTGTATTTTTTCAACATCTTGTACATGAATATTGTAATGTGGGTTCCAGATGGAGAATTTTTCTCAAGTAGATTTAGAAAAATATCACTTTAATACACATCATATTATTGAAATTTCTAATTAGCCTAGTTAAAAATCACAACATTTGTAACCCTTAATCCCAAAATTAGTCTTAACGGTGAAAATTTTAACTTAAAAGAAAAGGAGCATCTGATGATTTTTTTTATATGTGAAACCGCACAAGAGTCCCAACTACTCCCAACCGTCTGGAGCCAGTTAAACTAAGGCAGCCCCAATTGCGGTATGTTATGAAGCTGAAGGTAGTATGGAAGGGAAGGAGATGGGGAAGTACCTGGCTATTCCATCTGGTCACCAATCACGGCCAAAGCCATTTCAAGAAACGTTTTTACTGGTTGATTTTTTGGGGTCACTGTATAAACCTTTGATTTTGGGGTCGCAGCTCCAAAAAGGTTACGGACCGCTGCACTATAGGATAAGCCAAAACGATAAAGCTGCGATCGCTCTTAGGGCAAATAGACCAACTTAGTATTTAATTTTAATTAAATTTTAATTCCCGCTTATCTGCTTTTCGCGTGATTTTTTTTAAATATGTTTAATTTGATAACAAAAACCAATATTCATAATTACGTAATAATGTCAGACCCGGTTGTGTTATCATCACATCAATACCTTAATTGACAGCACTGCCATCGTCGCCACTATTAAATTCCATGTACCGACTAGGAAACCACTTGATAAAATGTAACATTCTTCTGTAATACATACACAACCAACTATCAGACACCCTCAATAACCATAATAGAATGGATGATCTAGGCAACAAGTTTGAAGGTACTATTGATATATTTAATGACACCATTTATAGAACTAAGCGTAATCTATACCAGCACTTTGTTTAATCCTACAAATTATTGTAGCGTTGGTAATATAGCTTTAGTGATTGGTCTTATCGTTTCTATATTATGTTACTGTTTATTTCTATATTATTCTATGTTACTGGTTTCTGTTAAATTTTACTTATATTGTTTTTAATTATTTTTCATTATTTGTAACCACAATTTTATATTTGTGTATTCATAGATCTATTTTGTACCTACTTTATAATTTGTATTACATCTACATACTGCTATTATTTCCTATATAATACAGATATACGATTACTCTAATGTACACTGCATCTTTTATCACTTTTATATAAAAATCCTTTTTTAGGCATATGAATGAGTGAATATAATGAAATAAAACTTTATTATTTCAATATATTTAGGTGAGACATTTGTGTCAACCGGTAGCAAGTAATGAATACATTTTTAAAACAGTAATAATCCCCGCACTTAATTTTATCATGCCGTTTTTAGATTCTGATAATGTAATTCGGCGTTCTTAATTATAAATGTAATATCGGGCATGACCGGAGATAATAATATACGAAAAATAATATTCAGAACTTTGGGATTAAATTAATGAAGCTTTTTATCATCAGTCTTGCGAAATGTTCATTAACTTTATCTATTTTATCGTCCGGCCGGGAAGGGTGCCAGATGTCGCTTGATTGTGGAACGCGAGGGTTAATTAATCCACCGATTGAGGGCGGAATTAGGTTTATTTACTTAAACGTTGTCTGCTTGGGCACGTATGCGGACTACCCGGAATCCAGCACTCGAAAAAATGGAACAAAAGATTTAAAATGTGTAAATAGAACATCTCTCTGCGTGTGTATCTTGTTAACCCTTCGTGTATCATAATTAACGATGCGTCCCCTTTATAAAAATATGATTGTACGTATTACGGTTTAAGGCATTCACGTCTGTATATAATTTGCTCTTTCTTGTGTTAAGCAATTGCGTTTCCTCGTTTTTTAGCAACTTTTCGGACTTCTTAAATAATTAACTCTACACATGGTAAATCATTCTACAGCTGAGCTGTCGAATATCTCAGTCGAGTCGTAAAATCGCTGCCTTGTCCACCGTGCCCTTAGACACTTGAAAACTCTCCATCCTGTGCTAAATTCACTTTTGTTTTCGGTAATGAATGAATGCAAATTTACCCCCTTCCCGACATCCGATCGAGCTCAAACTCTGCATATTGGCTCGTTGTCGATGCAAACTCTTAATTCATGCATATGAAAAATATAGTTGTTTCATGCATATGAAAAGGTCATCTTAAATTTAACGGAAGACAAGCTCAATACAGAGGACTCTCAAATGGGCTTCAAAGCTGGATGCTCTACTGATACGGCCATATATAGCATGAAACAAACAATCGAATACTATAAAGCCAGAAAAACAACGGTATACGCATGCTTCCTAGACTTAAGCAAAGCCTTTGACAGGGTTTGTCATAATGCGTTGTGGAAAAAACTGACCGAACGACAAGTTCCACCACAAATAGTCAATATATTGAGAACATGGTACAACCAACAGGAAAACTTTGTCAGATGGAATGAAATCCTATCAGAAGCAGCCAAATTAAAGTGCGGCGTTAGACAAGCAGGCTCAATGTCCCCAGTGCTTTTCAACGTATATATGGATGAACTTAGTAAAACACTGAATACAACAAGAATCGGATGTCATATTGCCGGGGTATGTATGAACAATATTAGCTATGCAGACGACATGGTCATACTAGCTCCATCGATAAGAGCGATGAGAAAACTTCTGGCAATATGCGAAGCTTACGTTGATAGTCACGGGCTGATGTACAATACTAAAAAGTCATCCCTGCTGATATTTAAAGCAAATACTGGTCCCACTGTCATTCCACCCATACGTCTCGACGGGGCCAACCTGACAATTTGCAGCGAAATCAAATATTTGGGGCATGTCATCACCGATGACCTAAATGATAAAAAATACATAGAACGTCAAAGAAGAGTACTGAGTGTGCGAGCTAACATGCTTGCCAGGAGATTCAACAAATGCAGTCCTCCGGTGAAGAAGCAACTTTTCCAAACATATTGTATGAGCTTCTACACTAGCGAGCTATGGACGACATACACACAAGGCGTCATGAACACACTCCGAGTACAGTACAACCACGCATACAGAGCCCTATTTGGCCTCCCCTGGCGATGCAGCGCCTCACAGATGTTCACCGAAGGAAGGGTGCATGGGTTAGCTGCTTTGATGCGCCACAGAATAGCCAGGACGAGTCAGCGCTACCAGAGATCGGACAACACTCTTGTCCAGGCCGTTGCCCAGTGGCAGGGAGCGCCTCTACACCGGAGATGGAGAATTTCACTGAAGCCACCATAAAGACCTAATGTGCACATCAATGTATTGATTTTTTATTTATTATTTTTATTTTTATTTATTTCTTTATTCATTTTATTTTTATGTATTAACTTAAATGTAAACTTTTATGGCAGGCAGAGCATTGCACACACCGCTCTGTCCAGCTGAAATAAACATTATTATTATTATTACTATATGTCAATGTTTGTAAAGCCTTTTGTATTTCTTGTTTTTGATCCCGATATTTTAACTGCTTTTGTTATTATCTGATAGTGTTACATTTATATTGTCCCTTACTAAAGTTCTCACTTTAGAGATTATTGATTTTCTTACAATTATTATTTTTTTCTTTTGGTCTTTTCTTGAACCATAAAAAATAAGTATTTTATTCTGACAACAAGCAGATAGCTACGCTACTTAAGTCACCTGTTATTTGATAATAACGGTTATTTATGGGTTTGTACAGATTGGCATCAATGGAAAATAATTTATAATATTCCATTAATACATAATTTTAACATTTATTTTTCTCTTACCTTTTGTATTTTTATATTTTCTTACACTTTATACTTTGTACCTGTAACTTTATACCTATGTTAATGGCACATGTTGTGCCGTATGTTTTTTAAATAAATGAATATAGTCTCGTTGTCGATGAAAATCACATTTTGGTGGCAATGACGCATATACGCAAGTGTTCGATATGCCGGTGTTTCTGTTTCCTCACTCTTGTTTCAACACAAAGCATTTTCCTCCATTGTAAAGCTTTTATAATAAATAATATAATATGTACTTATTTAAATATCATAAAGCAAATTTTTCCATGACGTAAAGTTTTTCACTTTTCTTTTGTTTAACCTGCGACACGCTGACTGTAATTTTTCACTATATTCCTTATATGTCTCTTGTTGTTTTCGTATTATGTTGAACCTTGTGGTAATAAATTATAATTTTTGTACTTCTCTTTGTTACAGGTATGTTGATTCCTCCCAGCTCTATAAGGCCCTACAATCGAATAAAACATCTAATCAGTAAGTGGGTTTACTCCCTCCCACAATTGTTTTTTTATTTCCTTATATTAAGATGATCTTTTACTCAGCATCCCCAAAGAGAACACCTGTGTGAAGCTGATATAAATAATGAACATGAAATTAAAAGTGCAGATGTGAATGATCTTCGTGATAGTGTATTTTAAGAAAGGACAACAAATCAATGATACGTCTAGATATAGAATTTCCAATATTAAGAGGAACAGCTGTGCGGCTTATTTCATACAAAACTTACATTTGGATTTTAGTCCAAAATCGTACTGATATGTGCCACTTTATTTATTTGTGTTTCAGATGATCTAATATGGGCCATGAAGAAATCAGTTTTTTACGATTTTAGAGGCAATTTTTTAAATTATTTGTCAGTTAATTTATTATTTAAAAAATAATTATGCCATGCGTACTAAAATATAACTTATAAAAAAAGTATTTTGAGCGATTAAATTTAAATTTGACCGGTCGGTGGCTGAGTTGGCATCGCGTTATATCTACGCACTTTGGCGTAGTGTGTTCAATTCCTCAGCTGGTCCTCCATCATGACACTAGCAACATTTTCCGCTTACTGTAATGGTAGTAGATTTTTTTTTTAAATATTGTCAGGTTATTCGTAACCTGGGAATGTTTCTTTCTTTTTTCAAAAATATTACAAACGACCAATATAGGTTGGAACACAAATTTATCGTACCTATGTAAATTTTAAGTTTCGACTCAAATTTTTTTTAATATATTTTATGTGGTGGTAGATTGGGTTTATCAAGATTTTTTTTAATAATACTTGTAAAAAAATTGTCAAATCTTTAAACTCTAAAATGATGAAAAATTTTATTCTTTAATGGCTTACATTTTATAATTTGAAATACAAATAAATAAAGTAGCTAGCTAGTACATTTTTGAAAGAAAAGAATTATTCAGTTTGTTCGGGTATTTTGGCCTCAAATCCAAATTTATTTTGTATGAAAAAGGTCGCGGATCTGTTCCTCTCAAACTACAGAGTTAAAGTGGAATCTAAAATACATATATTTTTTACGCTTGAATTATGATATGTACCGAGTATATTTTATTTTCTTTTAGTGCTACCTTTTGTAGTTGGTATATTTGTATGTTTTCTGGGAAAAGCGTTCTTATTATTTATTAATTCTAGGAAAGTTTCTCGTATTCGTAGCCGTGTATTCGTGTTTCTGCTTAGTGCCGTGGCTAAGCTTCGCTGGCGTATTTCGGAATATAATTAAATGTGCTGATTATTGGAATCTAAAATCTTCGTTGTTCTGTATCTACGCTCATGTTCGTGTTTAGGAGTAGGATAGGAGGGTATTTTATGTTGTAAGTTAATATAATATTAAGCTTGCATTTATCTTATCGATCGTTTGGTCGCAGATAGGTAAACTCTTCACACTGCTTCAAAGTCATTATTTAATGTTCAATTTATTAGGGTTAACTTATTGAAGCTTATAAAACTCATTGTAATATTTAGTCATTGAAGAAGATAAATATAGATAATATAACATAGATTAGTCATTGAAGAAGATATATAGATATTATAACATAGATTAGTCATTGAAGAAGATATATAGATAATATAACATAGAGTAGTCATTGAAGAAGATATATAGATTATAACATAGATTAGTCATTGAAGAAGATATAAAGATAATATAACATAATTAATATTGATTATAAGAAGATAAAGAGGTAAAGTCAGGTAAAGGTAAAACGCGGACTCGAACCCAGATCCTCTAGTCTTACTCCCTGTTTTAGAGTCATTATCCATGATTCTGCACAATTTTTCACTATGAAATGGTTTCGACCAGTTTTTGAACCTACCGTTTTTTTACATTAACTCCCTTTAAGGCCCCGAGGAAAATTCTTTCTCTCAGGGCCTTTGTCAACTTTTGGAATGCTGGGTCTTTTCAAGGAAAGGATGGAGATGAAGTTCTGGGAAGGAAAAGGGTACGAGGACTGGGTAGAATCTGGGGGTTAGAGCGTTCAGTGGTGATGAACGTATGAATCCTTCCCTCCCACCGCAGTTCGAGGCGATAGGTCGAGAGTGTCCGGCTGGAGAGGTGAAAGAGCCTCTCCCGATCTGGCACACCACGCAGTTGATGACCTATATCGGGGGTGTTGGTTACTCCAATAAATAGTTCCTGGGACAAGGGTACCATAACCTCCTCCAAAATTGAATAATCTCAACTTCTTATTATTTCTTCTACGTGTCCAATTGTCCATCCCATGCTGGGCGACTGGCTTTCACGCCACCGATTATTAGGGTTTAATGTGTCTCCACGTTCCTACTGCAATATTTGCCCAGGACCTGGTATCATCTAATTCACATGCTACGGCATAAATATTTTATTTTCATGGCCTCTGATAATACTGCCAATGTTTTAAAAACGTTATTATCATCAATTTTGAAAGTGTCGTTATTGCCTTTCCGTGGCAAGAGTCGGCTCCAGAAAATGATATTACCCATTTCTCCCATAGAAACGTCTGGCCTTTTCGACAATTCAATATTATGGTAATGAGGACCTCATCCATAATTCAGTGCCTCGCGGTGAGGAAGCCGGAGTGAACGTCTTTACGATATATTTGTCCCGAGAAAAACCAACGATTGTCTTGTGCGGAAACAAATCTATTTTCAAAGGTATGCTAATATTCCGATCTCGCTGTTTTCATGGCAAATGGATTCAGATTTTGAATTTTAATATTACTCTTAGAGTATTTATTCGCAATTTCACGAGAAAACATAATTTACATTATGTATGGAATACGAGTATAAATATACTCGCAAGAAGACAGTCATTTTATTTATTAATTAACGCCCTTTTTCGGGGCTTTTCCAAATGAATATTAATAAATATGCATTATTTATTGTACATAACTGGATTTCTTTATTAACAACATTTTATATTTGAAGATGTCCACTGACTTGGTATAATTGTTACCCTCCATTAGTATTCTGGGCAAAGAGGAATACATATGGTAGTTAGTCCCAGAATTTCTGCACTGAAATAAATCATGCCTTTTTTAATCACTCTGGTTTCGTAGACTACCTTTACTACGAAGTGACGTAGGCTACCTTTTATACCGGATAAACATTTCATTCTCGTGGGAGAATAGTCTGTTAGCCATTTTGGGCGCATTTTAACACTCATTGTATTACTTTACTTTACATTATTTTATGTATTCAAAATATGTATTAACTAACGAACCATCACGCCGTTCCCCGCAGGGTGCGCGGATCGGTCTTGGCACACACTCCTAGCTTCTGTCGCAAAATACATAGTCTCGTCTCATACTTGTCCTTCTGTTATCTTGACACTTGATATGACCCGACTCAAGTATCGTGTCTTGTATTCCCTTGTCGTCCCCGACTTCTTCTACCATTCACATCCGCAGCATATATTCTACTTATTCATCCACCTATGTGCCCAAATTTTCTAAGTGACCCTTTTTTAATCTTAGTCATTACGTTGCGTTCGTATGGTCATTTGTGGTTTTAGCACACATTTTTGCAGCATTCAGTTAGTCCACTTTCACCCTATCATATTCTTTCATTAAATATTTCTTGCTGTGTATTTAACACCTACCTACCTACTTCCCAACTTACCTCCTCCACCTTTTCATTTCTCTATTCCATTTTCCTTCCGTTTCACAGCATTCCTTAATGTAGAGATGAATGTCATTATCCTGGTTGTGCGCATTGTATTTTTCACTTAAAATCGAAAAGAAGCGGAAAAGGTTTCATAAAAATTTTCATATCACCATAGTATGCAAAGCAGAGCTATAAAAAGAGAAAAGTACAGAATTTTGTGAAAGCAAGGACGATCACCCCAAAGGTCACTCCATCCCTTGATCCCTGTCTATCCTTCCTTCATTCGGGTATTGGCTCTAGTTGCTGTGTATACAGGCTGATTAAAACCCACCCCTCTCCCACCCCAGAACAGGTATTCCTACCCATCTAAATATAATGCCCCCGGGCTTACTGGGAAAAGGGTAGGTAACTTCTCCTGACTGGGATTAGAGATGAGTAGGTTCTGTGTTTTGCCTGAGGCCTCCGAGGAATGCTTCCTTTTAAAAGAACTCGAGTTCTAGAAGTGGGTCCAGTTTACGAGTTCTAGGGTACGAACTGTATGACGCACGGTTCCTGCCCCGAAGTGGGTCCCGGACCAGGACTCGCACCAGTCCGGGTTCTGGCGCGGGTTCCGACCGTGTTCGCGCAAGTTAGGCGAATGAGGGAGGACGTGGTTGCCGGGAAGCCACGCTGCCGAGCGCTGGGTACATATGAAGAGGCATTCGGGTCCAAGTTCTCTCAAGTTCTCTGGGAGTAGTTAATTTGAAAAAGGAGTAAGAGTGGAATCCGCTTCCCGTAAAGGACTCGGGTTCAAGAACTCATTCCGGCTGAACCTGCACACCGCTAACTGGGATGGGTAGGATACGGTGGGCGGAGAAACCACTCCAATAACACATACAAAATACTTTATTTTTATTTTTTATTTATATATTTTTTTTTTATATAAGATAATGTGTCCTTACTGGGGTACCCCGTTCTAAGGTCACATTGTACATGGTTATGTGTTTGTAATAGTATAAGAACATATGTTAAAATACTATATAGAAAATTAAAAAAACAATATTTAGAGAAAAATAAAACATAATACAAGCTTTAGTCTTTGTTGGGTTGCAAAATTATATCTATATTCATCCTTCCCTTATCCATAATCCATTTCTTAATGTTTCTTTTGAAGTCAGTTATTTTTTTAATGTTTTTATTTCAAAAGGGAGGACATTAAATAATTTTATAGAATAATACTGCATATTTCTTTGTCCAAAAGTTGTTTTAGTTGTAGGTTGGTGTAACATATGTTGTAATGTGGATCTTGTGAGTCTGTCTGAGTTTGTCTGTGTAAAGTTGTCCTGGTTTTTGAATGCGTAAATTAGTATATCTTTTGCGTATAATTGTTTTGGTGTCATTACATTCAGGGTTTTAAAAACATAGTCGGTAGGAGTTCTGATGGGGATCCTAAGTATAATTTTTAGAATTGCCTTTTGTGTTATGAGGACTGGTTTTATAGTGGAATCGCATGAGCTTCCCCATCCGATAAGACCATATTGTAGTTGAGATTGGGCTAGTGCGTAGTAAATTTGAATTAGTTGTTCTTTATTTAAAATGTTTCTTATTGTTTTGAAGAAATAGGTTAGTTTTTTTTAATTTGTTGCTCACATTTTCTATTTGGGAGTTCCAATTTAAGTTTTGATCAATAATTATCCCAAGGTATTTTATTGTTTGAATTTCAATTAATTTTGGGCAGTTGCAAGGAACTTCATGGTTCGCGGTTAAACAGTTTTTATGAATTTTTATGTTTAGGTTTTAATTGACATTATCTGTCTGTTTGTTGTAAATTTTGAATTCAATATATTTAGTTTTTGTATCATTTAATGTTAGTGAATTTGTATCAAGCCATTGTTTTACCTGATTCATCCCTTCTTCAGCTTTTACGAATACAGTCTCCCACGACTTTCCGTGGAAGAGAAGAACTGTCATCTGCGAAACTAATTACTGAGCCGTGACAGTTAAGATTACATAGATCATTTATATATATCAGGAATAAAATCGGCCCTAAGACACTGCCTTGTGGAACTCCGTATTGAATTGGTATTGGTTGACTTGATTCATTTTTAATCCTGACTATCTGTGACCTTTCTGACATGTAGCTTTGAATGAGATTCAGTTCACGACCTACGATTCCAATCTTTTTGAGTTTTTCTAGGAGATATGTATGATCAATTGTATCGAAAGCTTTACATAGATATTATTTTATTATATAGTGTGAATATGAACCTCTGAGCTGGAGCCCAATGGAAAAAACCATGCAGAAACGGGCGGTCCGTTTGATAGATTCCTACATCTTAACCAACGGATTACAATCTTAAGAGCACAGGCGTCGGAAGGGAATGCTCTCCTTATTCTACCGATATTTCAATGGAATTTGCTCCGAGGAACCATCGTCGTTTATCCTTTTGACATCGGTGCATAGATGTTGATGGTTAAAGGTAAAATGATCGCAATCAAATGATCGTAAGAAAAATTATCGTAGGCAAATAATAAGCATACTGAACAATGCATTTTAATACTTATCGTTATTATAATATTAAATGCTAGTTTTACAGAGTTTAATAAATATGTCTCGGTAATATATGTGTACGACCGATCGGTGGCTGAGTTGACATCGCGTTTCGGTCCCACCCAGGCGTCGTGTGTTCAATTCCTCGGCTGGCTAAGTCCTCCATCACAACACAAGCAACATTTTCCGCTTCCCGTGGTATTAGTAGGAGATTATCAAATATTGTCAGGTTATTTCTACCCCGGGTATATATTTCTTTCTAAAATAATAAATATATAAACAGTATTTTAATTTTTCAATAAAAGAAACATTGGAATTTTCTCTTCAATAAGCAATGCTGTGGGCTATTCCACGCAAACAGTCAATAATTTATGATCATATTCGCTTACGGTCAGTTGATAATTGCGATATTTTTGCTTAAGATCATTTGATTACGATCAAAACGTCGGTATTTGTCACATGAAAACGGTTCGTTTCTACCACTCGTTCTGGAGTTCAACAGTTTGCCTTCTGTTTTACCTCCCTCCCACAACATGGTTCTCTTAAAAGACCCAAGTTAACTCCTTCCTCTCCTCAAAAAGAGCCCTCGCAAAGCATCCGCAAAGATGGCATAGGTCCTGAGGAAAATTGTTTTCTCCAGTGCCACCTGTGTGAAGGAAATGTAAAAAAAGATCTTTAGATTTCCTTCTAGTATCTACAATTTCTCCTAAATACGAAAAGAGTCCGATACCCGTATCACGTTCCCGTGCTTTGGTTGGCTTGCGTTAACTTTTCGGCTTAATAAAGTTAACATTATATCCATATATACCTTTAAATTAAGGTGGATAAAAGACAAAAACTCTATTTCTTTAACTGAATGTTTTCACTTCGTGGCTCTGAACTTTCGCCCTTCCCCATTGCCTGTAATTCCACGTATTCGTTAACAAAAGCCGAAATTTTTCGCATAAAGAAAATTCTTCTAAAACCTTAGAAAATCACACCGGGCCAAGTTTCTCGTAAACTCTGAAACTTCATTCGTCGCTACTTCGTTCCCTTGGGACAACAAGGTTCTATCTGGCATTTGTGTGAAACGGGATATTAAGGTTCAACGTTTCCATAACGAATCTCTAAATAGTATAAAATAAAGTCTACATCCGCGTCTGCCTGTTTGTGCGCTTAGTTCTTCTAAATGATTTTGATAGGGTTTTCACTATCATTTAGAGAATTTCTTCCGGAAAGTTTATATATGCATATTCTATTTATAGAAAGTAGAGAAAAGTTGATGTCAAAGTTGTGATGAAAAAGTTGTGGTTTGTCATATTTAATAAATATAAAATTCGTATTTTGGGTAAAACCACGAGTTTTAAAATAATTTATTTTTCTACCGGTTTTGCTTTGCTCAACCACCATCAGCGTACAAATTGATGCTGATTAATTTGTACAGTATTAACTTAATTACTACAGTATTAATTTGTACTCCGATGATGCTTGAGAAAAGTGAAACCGGTCGATAAATTTATTAATTTAAAACTCATTGTTTTACAAAAAATACGTGTTTTATTTATAACAGAGTACTGCTTCTCACTTTATGGGTTGTTGCTTGGCGATGGTGCTCTACTGACAGTTAAATGGATTGAGTTCGAATCCCACAGCAGCTGTACCGTCTAATTCTTTTTACGATCTCAAGATCTATATACATGTGTATAAACATAACTATAACTAGTTTTGTAATCAAGTCGTAAAAATATTATTTTCGGGCGCTTTCATTGCTAACGCTGGCTAAACCTTATGAGATACATAAAATAATGTACTACAGAATTGTATATCTTAAAAAGGCCTACAGAAAAGCACGCGATGGTATACGTCTATTTCCTGAGGTAGCCCCCAGCAACGCCGGGTACACACAGCTAGTAAAGTAATAAAATTGACATTTATGAAAAAGTGAACATGAAGAACGTATTGTAATTATTAAACTGTCTTCACGTTTCTTAAAATTTCATGCAAAAAAATGGAATTTAGCCAAAAAAACATGCAATAAAAGAGATAGAACATTGACAATCAGCTAAACTCATACCTGATTATTTTTATTTTTTTTTGGCTAATTGCATGTTTTATGCATTGAATATTGTCGAACATAAAGATAATTCTGAAAGTTTGCTATACATTTGTGGTTATCCTTTATAAAATAATTGAAGCAATGTAACTTTGTTTGAACCATTACATGGTTACCAAAATCTGAAAAATTATTATTATTAGGGACACCTTAAATGTTCTTTGATTCTAATGTGTAAAGTCGAGTTGTTTTTCCTATACATCTATGTTCACACATTGTTTCATAATGTTAAGTTAGTAGATATATATTTTTAAAAAAAACAACAACCACAACAACATGTTTTTACCTGTCACATGTGACATCTATATAATATAAAAACACACCCGAATGCAACGTTGTGTCAACATTTCAAAGCTATCGGTGAAGAACTTTCGGAGATTTAAGGTTTTTAACAAACGAAAATTTATATTTTTATTTATAAAGAAGATAAATATAAAACAGTGGTTCAAACAAAATTACTTTCTTTAATTTATTTGTAAAGATAATTAAATTACAGTAAGTTCTCTTGTCCCGAGGATTGAGCTCAAAGTACAACGCAAATAAAAATAATAAAGTTACTCCAAAAATATTTCAACTATGGCAGATATAACTAAGTTGCCCAGATGCCCATAACATTTTCAAATAAAACCTTGTTGTTCAAAAAAATATTATTAAGTATTTTAAATAGAACTTTGTTGCATCTGCTAACTTACATCGAATTTGGATTTAATTTTAATGGGGTTTTGATGAGAAAAAAAAACTAAAAGTTTGATGCCAAAAAGTCAATTTTGACTCAAAATGTCAGATGGAACCTTGTTGTTCCAAGGGAACTAGTACAGTACCTACCCAGTGTTCAATAATTACTTTGCCTTCTTTTGTTTCATTTTTGTAATTCTACGTCGGGGTTTTTTTGTTTTTCTTTTATCATAATTAATTAACCTCCGTTATGAAGAATGATGTATTGTTTCTTTGATTTTTCAATTAGGTTATCGCCATTTGCCTCATTTGTCGGTTTTCTTCCCGGGATGATTGCGTGTTTACGCCGTTCAAGGCCTTTTTAACACCGATATTCTTTGAAGTTAATTTCCCTTATTTTTTCCCCTCCGACCACTTGATTTGTGATTCTATAAGCCATTGATTATTTTCTGCTCTTTCCAAACCCTACACTTTATTAAGTTCTTCATTTTGGTCTGCTCTCCTTTTGTATGTCACTTAATAATCCAGCGCGCTACGGTTGTGTAGCCGCATTATAATTCAAGCCACCGACAGGGAAAGGTATATTTAATCTTGAAAATTCCAATATGTCCCCTTCACCCAATGACGTAGCAATATATATAGAGGCGCTGTTGATATCCCAAAGTGATAATCTAAAAGTAAGTCAATTAGAGTGCTTTCAATTTCGTATTTTTAGTACTAAACTGCCACGCGTATGCTTCCTCTAAGTAAATCACATTAAAACGGTGCCAAAATGCCCTCGTGTGAGATGAGCAAATATTTTCATTACTCGGCAAACACTAGTCAAGGCCAAGAAATAAGATTTCATTCCTAAATAATACTCACAAATAATTTTATTATTATCAAAATATCAATTATATCCATTGTTTCCCGAAGATTTTCAGCGCCATTAAAGAAACCGAGATGGCGAACGTACCAACACATTAGTATGAGAAGGACAACCTAATAGCAGTAGGTTGTCATATACAGTATTCCGTGTTCGTTGTATAATGTAAGCGAATAAGCGTATCGTGTTATCTCAGTCACACCCGTGATGTAGAATGTAGGTATTCGACGCAAAAATGAAAACGCCGCCCGCTATCGTTTATTTGAATGTCTATCTTTGTCATACGTATAATAATAATACATGGAATTAAGAATTTACTTGAAACAAGTCTAACTGTACTGTAACTACCACCTTCACCAATTTGAAGGAAGCACTCATGTTCTGAACCAAGGACTCGATATCCGATATACTGCCCCTGTATGACATGTATATAAAGTCCAATGTTGAACCACTAAATATTACTCAAAAATTGATCCTTAAAGTTATGCAAAAAATATATATTTTGTTATCCATCGAACCTACTTTATAAGGAATGTAATGTTATGTGTATAAAACAGCTATATATCTCTCAAATACTGTCGATTTTTTATCAATATTAAATTTGCTGAAAGAACACAACAAACACGTGCAACTAGAACTGGCTCTACATTGAACTTTATGGCAGTACATACTAAAACTTCTTTTGGTCAAAGAAACTTTTTTATATCAGGCACCACTTACGTTTAATATTCTTGCAAATCATATTAAGTCTATCAATTCCTTAGTTAAATTTAAAAAGTTCATTAAGATATTTGTATTGACAGACTATGATTTTAATATTTTGTTCATCCTTGTCCTTTCTTAAATAATACTATTTTATAGTATTATTTAGTCCCATTTGCTAAAAACTGAATGTCACCCTAGCTGTCTTTATTAACTGGTTTCTTCCTGGGAATTGATTAATAAGTAGTTATGGTTACAATATTGTTACAATATACTGTCATATAACCCATCTGGTAACTCATCAAATACATTTTTTTTTCTTTTTGAAATATTTTGTGTATGTTTGTAGTATTACTTTATATTTGTGATCACTCTATGTTTGCTTCACTCAATTGTAATTTTTTAACCTCGATACAGGGCTTAGTCTCAGTGAGAGTATTTTCTACTCTGAAAAGAGGTGAAAATTCTACAAAAATACCAACCGTTGCTATTTCAATTTTGCGATTCAGTATTTTACCGGGACGTGTATTTTTTCAAGCAAGTTTATCCCGAGCATATTTTTCAGGGAATATACTTCCCGCACACATGTGGCGCTGAAAGCAAGTCGCTAAAACTGTTATTAATATGCAAAGCGCCGGGAAGCGTGTAGGCTCAGGAAAAGTAGAAGTATGTTATTTCCAGTGGCGGTTTTTTCCAAGGTTAGTTTGTGCAGTAAACTCCCATAAAAAAGACAAGAAAAACAGTTAAATCTATATTATAATTTTACCTCTCTTTGAACGCCTCATTCAAATTGTTGGTAAGAAAATTCTTCTTTGCTCGTCCAAATTATACTCCCTAATAAATAGCGAGTCTGAAATGGATCCCATTTGCGCTTTATGAATATCAGGACTTTCTAGGAAATTCATACAAGAAATACTAGTGGTGCCAGAGCGGTAGACGTACAAACCTTGGATTTTTACTAGGTGATGTTTTTATTTTATAGGTGTTATATATATATATAAGTTTATTACTGAATATGTTACTTTTTATTAAAAAAATTAACAGTTTAAAAGACATGTGTATTTAAAACTATTGTTTGTTATCTACAACATTAAATACTTTGGCTACAGATGCTTTGATAAATCGCCGAATTGTATTTTGTTGCTTGGTCGCTAATCTCTGGTCATCGACGAAAATTGATGAAATTCCTTCAGATCTAGGGAAAAATATATGTAACCTTGAAAATACTAACATGTAGGATTTTTTCATATTTGTGAGGGATTTTTTTCCTCTTTTAATATCTCAATGAGTGCACGAAACGCCTCTGGTTATTTGCCTGACGTCCACGTTTCCTTTCTCATTTCCCTTTGCCTTACCCTTGACGGTAGGCGTCAAGCGTCGAGGTGTCGGCGATCAAAATGAAAGGATGCCTCCTTGCCTCCTCCTTGGCTATTCAACCCCCCGAGACTAATAGAAGTCGGCTTTAGAGCCGCTCCTTTCTTCTGTTCGTAGATAACTAGACAACTAGGCACTTTGTCCTTACATTGTTTCTTATAGAAAAGCTGTTCTTTATCTTATTCTTTTGATTTTGTTTTAATATTTATTTATTTAGAATTAACGACCCAAGTGCCATTTACATACATGAAAGTTATTGACCGTCATAATACAATATAGAAAGAAAGGAAAAATTATAATATTATTTAAGTAAACAAAGGAAAGAGACATTGGTATAAAATTGTTAAAAGATATAAAGTAGAAGATAAAAACCTGTTATGCAGTGATCTCATTAATTCAGATTTATATTTCGATAGAGGCGTATTAAAAACATCAGCTAACATTGCATACGAGTTGTCAGTGGTGTATAATCTATTTATAACAGAATTATAGTCTGAAACCGTAGTATGATTATTACAATAATACATACTTGGGAACATTACTTCATTTAGATACGGAAGATAATTATATGCTATTTTATGTGGGTTTTTTTTAGATGAAAATATGTACCTACTTCATCTTAATTATGTGGCTATAGAGCCACGGGTAGTAGCCATACTCCCTCATGTAAAGACATTTCAGCAATTGGTACTGGCTTCAAGAGAACGGGCCTTTTCTTCTACTCGTTTTTGTGTAAGTGGAACGAGTTACCGGTATCTGTTTTTCCTCCTTCATATAATCCGGGCCTCTTCAAGATCCGCTTTAATAAATCCCTTCCTAGTGCTCTTAACATTAACCCGTCTCACGGCACTGCCCAACCGGGTGGCGACTTAGTTCCCCTGCCTTTACGCTGTACAGACGAGGGGGGGGGGTGGCTCTTGTGAGGTGTCGCCACAACATTAACCACACACTGGAGGCTCTGAGGAAAATAGTTTCCCTTTGTCAATTTTTTGGGATTTTGCCTATGTCATCTTTTGGGATGCTGTGTGGAGGGTCTTTTTTCAACAAAATGAAGGATCGGAAGTTCTAAAAGATATGAGGGTTGGGTAGGAATCTAGGGATCAGTGTGTCCATGAGTGACGGACATATGAATATATACATTTGTATATTTTTTTCCTACTTCACTTGATTCTATATGTACATCTACAATAATGTAATGTACACTCCTCTTCCAACCACAAGCTAATGCTTCTCTGGAAGAGTAGTATTAAATAATGTCATTGTAAATTGTAAACCTTATTCTCCCCAAACCAGCCTCTCCCGATCTGGCACGCCACGCAGCTGGTGAGCAGGCGCATCCTGAACACCCCTCACCCAAAGAACCCGGGCACCCCTACTAAGTCACAAAACGTAGCAAACCACTTGGGGTGACCTATGGCTGTGGTGTGGTTAACCGCCTCTCAATATCTTTCCTTTCATATGGTTGTTGAGCCGCGCACCGCCTGCTGCGTGTTAGATTATATTACAATATAACATTTAAGCGTTGTAAACAGCTCTAAACTTTATTTGTGCACTGCTATTTTTTTCATTCAAAGCATCTGTTTAGTCTCCAGATATGGTGATACATAGTGATTGAGAAAGTCGGAGCCACACGCACGGTGTCTGGAAACTCGTAGTTCAAGCGGAAAACTGGTGTATCTACATCACAGAAAGAACAAAAAAAAACTTTTTTTTTCGGCAACTTAAGGGTTAAAAAAAACTTTTAAAGCAAGATCTGATCCGCATTTTAATAATATTTATATACATATATACTACCTCAATCGCGCTGTACAATTTATTGTGAGTTCCTAGGTTTTAATTGCATTATTTACAAACAGTTACACAAGTCCCAACTGCTCCCAACCATCTGGAGCCAGTGAGACTATGGCATCCCCAATTGGGGTATGTTGTGAAGCTGAAGGTAATGGGGATGGGAATGAGATCGGGAATACAAAGGTGGGAAGTAACTGGCTATTCAGATCTGGCCACCAAACACGACCAAAGCCATTACAAGCAACGTTTCAATTTTGAATTCTGAATGATTACACAAGGGCGATACTGAGAGAGTATCTTCCACTTTGGAACGTGCTGCAAATATTATAAGATAATAAGTATTACTTATTATCTTTGAATGAGTAAATCGTGAAATAACACCAGCCGGGATTCGAACCCGCGACCTCCTAGATCACAAGGCCGGGACACTCATTCAAGGCAGCCTCCTAACTTGCATGGAATTTTACACAAAATTTCGTTTTAAATTTTTATTTCAATTTATTAAAACACCCTAAAATGTTTTAGTTAATTTAAAAATATATATTTTTGGAGGTTCCCATACAAGCCAGGAGGCTGATTTGATTCAGTTTCCCGGCCTTGTGATCTAGGAGGTTTTGGATAAACACACTTTTATTAAAAGTTTACGATTTTGCACGCACGGGTAAAAACACTTGACATTACATGATTTTACAATTACTATTTTACCCACTCATACTATTGATATTACATTAATTAGAAGATTCGTGGTAACAGTAGAGTTGATATTTATTTTAATGTACTTGGGAATTTAGGACTCTTTAGAACTGGAGAAGTTTTATGAACTGACCTTAAAAAGCCAACATGTTTACTAATTCTTAGTTGTTTACATTCTTTACACATTTAGTTCATCACAATATCGCGGACTAACACTCAAGGGACCGATTTTTTCAAATTTGACTTAAAATATCCCAATTTCACTGAATCGATTCCAAATGTAGTGTAGGCTACCAGTTTCCCGGTAGTACTACGAGTTTCCGGTCACCGTGTATATTATGGCAGCCTCCTGCCCATAAATCTGTGACGTCAATGGCATCAGGTGCCATTTACGTGACCTACCGAACGTTAAACCGTCCTCAGCCCGTAAAACGTAAAACAGACCGTGTTTTATTGCAAGTAATATCTATCTCCCCAATAAATATGATATGAGCGATGTTTTTTTTATGACTTCGTGGTTCTAGTCCGTGTTCGTATTAATAAATTATTGTCGGTTTTATCGCTTGTTTTATTTTATGTATCACCCAGTGTGTTAACCTTGTCTTAGTTTTAACCCGTCAGGCTTATTTGTTCGCTTTTGGGAACAACTCATATTATGGTATCACAGAAATCGTTCTCTCTCTTACTGTTGTGGTGAGAAATCTCTGTTATACTAAAATAACGTCGCTATCCGCGTCTGTCTGTTTGTACGCTTATTTCTTCTAAACTAAGCAACGGATTTTGATAGGGTTTTCACTAGTAGAGAAAAGACGAGCAACGCCGGGTTCACGTCAGCTAGTATGATCTTAACCGTGTCAAAAAGATAAAATACCACGCTTTATATTCAAATCTAGAAGTTTACCACAGAAGAATTAAAATGTGCACCTTTATGAAATCAAGCGTTCCGACCGCAATTTGAAAAAAACTTGATTTTTTAATTAATTATTTTTATATGAAACAACACAAAAGTGAGATGACTAACGTTTATTTATACATTTGTCTAATAATATAATAGTGTCTTTTATATATGTTATCGTTATCAGTAATTTTTATTACAAAAAACGTACAGTGAATCAGTTTATTTTTTTTTCATGTTTGCATTCAAAATTTTAATAATTAAAAAATAATATGTTCATCTATCTATCTATCTATATAAATAAAGATGTTAATGTTTGTTTGGCCAAAATCTTAAATCTCCGAAAGTTCTTCTTCGATTGCTTGAAATTTTGACACAACGTTGCATTCGAATACGTGTGTTTTTATATACCTATATTATATAGTTGTCATCCGTGACAGGTGAAAATATGCTTTTTGTCACCTGTGACTGGTAAAAATATGTTTTTTTTTTACCTGTGACTCGTAAATTATGCTTTTTCCGAAAAATAGAGGCATCTGTTGGACGTAAAAGCAAAACGCTCTATTGTTTCTGTATCTACATAGACAGACGGAGCCACAGCAAGGCGTGGCGGGATACAGCTAATAATATATTTGAAATAGTATTTCATCTCCTTTCAATAAACGCTTTTAGTTTGCGGATACGTTCAGATATACCCATTTATTTGGATTGTATTGCAAATCGGAAATACTCCAACCCTCTAACAGCATACGCGTGAGGTCTGATGAGTTAACTAAATATTGACTACGGATAGTTAGCAATGAGAAAGACATCTGGCTAAAAAGTTCATTTTAATGTGATTTAAAAACACTATTTTTTAAAGGCATTCTTATATTGGCACCGAGAAAGAATATTTGTAAGAAATCATAGACATATCAATATTCATATGTCTGTGTAAGAAATGCATTTCAAACTCGGTTATGTCTGAGGCACTCATGTTATTAACTGCGTTTACGTCAATCTAGCAGCGAGAGAGAATTATTGATTTAGAAGCAATCTACTTGTTTTAAGAGAAACGGCTGCTCGGCCTTCTTTATACAAAACAAAATTTGGATGGAAAACTCAATAATTATTATTGTTATCAAGATATGTGCTGCTTTATTTTTTGTGATTTAATTTATAAAATATAGGCCATTAAAGAATTCAATTTTTCACGATTTTTCAGGGAACTTTGACAGTTTTTTGTGAGTCAATTGTAATTATTAAAAAAATTATTTTATTAGCAATAATTATTAGCCTGAAACACTCATCCACATTGAAAAATCTCCTGATAAAAGATACATGGCCGCGCAACCGTTCCCCCCCCCCCTCTTAAGTAATCAATCTTATAGACTACGGTAATTAGAACACTAGGGAAGTACATAATTTTGTTTACAACTGGCTTATTTTTGGAGAATTCGAATTGTTATTCTGGCACCGTAAAAGAGCATTAATTTATAAGTAACATTATTTGTAACTTTCGAATAATTTACTAGGTTACAATAAATTATTAACCTATTAGTAACAGGCCTCATTTTCTATACATCTCGGCTGTGCGTTTTGCTTGGTAGCCAGCAAGCCCAGCCTATAGATCTACAATTGCGTACTAATATCTCGTAGAAATGTGTTCCACTATTGGAATGCGATAAGCGGTGCGCGTAGATCGAATTCGGTAGTTTTAGTTTGGGCGTTGGTAGAGTTGGAGGTCAGTTGGAGTCAGTCGGTCATCTAAATATAATACATCAATTCCCTAGCCATGATTTTTGACGCACGTCAACACCACAGTCTCTGCACATTTTGGCTGTCTGCCAAGCAAAACGCACGGATGTATAGAGAATAAGGTTTATAAGTTAGAAATCGGATTATTATAGACTTGGAGAAAAAAATTTGTTTACAAATGAATTGACTTACGTTTAAAAGTAATATAATTACTGATCAAGTTTATCTAGCACTGTGAAAGAACACTTAAAAATGTTTGAAATGTGGTAAAAATTCGTCAATATTTTTATTTATTTGACATCTTACAAAATTGCTCATGTCTGATAGTGTTGTCTGGGGGAATATATAGACCGGTTGGGCAGCGTTGCGAGGATAATGTTGGGTAATATTGAGAGATACTAAAAATAACCCCAAAAAACAGATTAATCGATTTTGCTGAAATTTTATCTATGAGCTTTCATTTATCTTATCGAGTCTTAGTGACGACATCAAATAATAATATGCCGGTAAGTAATACTTTTCGTATCTATAACAGAATATAATCTCCGGATTCAAATATTATTAATTGAATCTGGAATCGACGGGATTTGTAATAGTAAATGTACAAATACTGTTGATTCCAGATTCAAATATTTTTAATTGAATCTGGAATCAACGGGATTTGTAATATTAAATGTACAAATCCTGTTGATTTTAGATTCAGATATTATTAATGGAATCTGCAATCAACAGGATTTGTAATAGTAAATGTCTATTTATATAACATCATAACTACCGTCAAAACGCTTAGCAACATGAAGATATTATTATTATTCACACGAGCCGCTAGCAGGTCTGTCTGCAATCAGTTTCCACTGTAGCCAATATCCGGCGGATACAGGCTGCGTGGGCGGACCCAGGGGGGGGAAGGCCGGGGAGATGGTGGGGAGGGGGTCGAAGGGGGAAGCCCCAGACGTTGGGACGCCGCTGACTAATATCATCCGGAGGTGGCGATACTCCGTCTACTTCGTCAGGTGGCAGGTGTTGATAAGATTGGGACATATTTATTGATTTGTTAGCACTTGAAGGGGAGGCGGATGTTGGGCGATGTTTTTATAATAGAGTTTTTATTTGTAATTGTACATTGTAGGTGCTTCGTTCTCTAATGTACGCTAACCTGACTCCATATTATTTGTCTTTATTTCTTATTATCAACTCAACCAAGTTTAGTGTTTCTTATTTTATATTATCTCTTTTATCTTCTATTTTATGTATTAACTTTATTGAATTATGACTTTGCTACTTAAATTTGCCTGATGTTATGAATATTGCGTCTTGTCTTATTTTCTTACGGTTAATGCTATTTTTCAAGTCATCGCAATGTCATTCATGATTTGAATAACATTGCGAGACCAAAATGGTTGCATTGGACCAGTGCAAATTTTATAAAGACAAACTTCGCGTTTGGAGAATAAATTGTCAAGGATTATGATGAAGATCTTGAAAATATACCCAAATTCATAATAAAATTAAGTTCCAATTCAGTTAACAAAAGTTAAGTATAAAAAATCTTCTTTGTATTTTTAAATGGACACTTTAAAGGTATTATTCCATGTTTTTTTTCATTGTCTAAATAATGTCACTTTTTGACGATTCGAGGTTTCGACTCATTTTAAAATAGATTCTTAAATTTATCAAACCACAATACGAAATCTTTTGCGTTGACACATTAAATAATGCTCAGCATTTTGAGTGTATATATTATTTATTTCCTGACATATACCAAAAGGTACATAGATCTAACTACATTACGAAAAGCTTCCCGCCTGGGTTCTCTGAACAGAGCCTTTACATTCAGATAGTTCAAAAGCTGTAGTAACTTTTACCAACTAAAACAACTAAACAAAACACTTGAAAGCCTGTCTTGTCTGCCTGTCAACCCGAAAGGTTGACGAAAACAAAATTCACGGTAAATCAGCTTTTACTTGGCTATTTATTGTTGTTTAATGTACCCACCTAAATCAAAATAATATATTAATAATAATATAGGCAGAGAGGACGGACCGCCAAACAACTTGGTCTTGACATTATGGTGTTCAGGTAAATGGATCGCAGGCTTACCTTCAGCCATCGGGATGCCCATAGATTATCTGACTCCAATTATTAAATTAAAACACTGATTGAAATAAATAGAACTTTATTGTTCATTTAAATTTATACACGAAACAATCGTAAATTTATCAGAACGAAGGAAATAAGAACTAACTGTCAACGGAGGAAGCGAGATCACGAATGAGATTCAAAATGGCTAGCGCTTAGCAGCTCACTTTGGCACGAGGCAGTGTTGCAATCTTCCAAACATTGCCAGCGGCCAAAAAGAATATTTCACGTAAATAATTTGTTAGTTCTTGTTCCCTATAGCATTTACTTCTTGCCTCGTTCACATTCATACATATATACTCTTCTGTTATTCTGACTCTTGACATGGCCCGACTCAAGAATCTAGTTCACTTGATGGTGCCATGTCTTCATCGGGCGTACCCGACTTCTTCTACCATTCAAATTCGCACCATATGTTCTCATTCACTATTTTTTTCTTTCATTCTCTCTACACGTCCAAACCATCTAAGTGTCCCTTTATTATGGGTGCCGCCACCCCGGGAACCATTTATTGGATAACCAACACCTCTGCCTTAGTTCACCCTAGTGAATTCATACGTTTGGTAACTTAGCAAGGGTGACCGGGTGCATGGAATGAGGTGTGTTCAGATCTTGGCAGCGGATGCGCCTGCCCATCAGCTGCGTGGCGGGCCAGACCGGGAGAGGCCGGTTTAGGGAGACCCTTTGACCTCTCCAGCTGGACTCTCGACCCATCGTCTTGCACCCCAGCGGAAGGGGTGGGTTCACACGTCCGTACACAATGACCTAGATTCCTACTCACCCCTCTTACCTTTTTCCTTCACAGAACTTCCTCTCCTTCCCTCCTTTCCCTAAAAGGGACCTCCACACAGCATCCCCAAAGATGGAATAGGCCCTGAGGGAAATTATTTTCCTCAGGGCCTCCTGTGTAGGTTAATGTAAAAAAAAATATTTGTAATTCAGGTTAAAAACGGAATTGCAGGCCTTACAAATGAATTAACAGGTTTCCTGATAAACTTTCAGTAAATTACTACTGAATTTTCATGATGCCGTGAAAATTGTATGTATCGTCATGATATATTATCAAGGCATGTCGACAAAAAATATTAAATTGATGTTTTATTAATATGGCCTGTTAATTTATCGTGTAGGCAAAAATCTTTTTTTTTCCATTTAATTTCATCTTTCCTCTGACAGTGCCATGCCCCACTGCCGTACATCATCCTATCGGAAGATGCTCTAATTTTTGCAAATGGCATCTTTTATCATCACGACTTTGACATTTGTGAAGAACCTTAACAGAAGCAGAATAGACGTTGACAAACCGTGGATCGCTATGTTATTTTCCTAAAGAACGCGGAATAATTGAGGAATTTTGCGCCACCTTCTAGTAGTTAGTTTGTTCCACATTAGTTGTTTAGTTTGTTTGGTCGCCGCTTGAAAGGAAATCAACCGGTGATTGGCTCCCCCTCTCGACTTCCAGACAGCCGCTTCCTCCCTCCCGGCGGTAGTGACGTCACAACCGTCAATTCGCCCGCCGCCGCTCTGTATTATTACCCTTGCCCGCGTATGCTCTTGTAACCCACTGAACAGGGAATTCCTAGAAATAATCGAGTCAAATAATGTCCACCATCTTAAACTATACCAAATTAGATGGCGTCCTTTTTTCATCCCGAATCCACCTGAGTAGACCTTAGGGAAGTTCCCCTTACTTCGGGTAAAATGTGATCATATATTTCGCGGTTTTCATAGTCAATAAAACACCGGATTCAAACAAATCACTGAACTTTATTGTGATAGGTAGTTAATGGACTCTGATATCTTAACTAGCAGGCGGTTGGAATAATCTGGACCTCGAACTTGAGGTTGTCATTTGCCACCTTATTTATTCTTATATTATTCTCGACAGCTAACGCCATCTATCACTAACCTTATATACTAATCTAGTGCTAATATGCCATATATGTCGGATTTTTTCTAAATTCCTTCTTGAACATTCAATTAATTTCGTTGGGTGCCTGGGGTCTAGAAGTCGAAAAGTCTTATTTGAATTAACGACTTCAGTTTTCTTTGAAAGTGGTATAGATCTGACGTCTAGAAATTGCCTGTTCAGTGCTCGTCACACCGAGATCTGACGTCTAGAAATTGCCTGTTCAGTGCTCGTCACACCGTGACGTATGCTTTACTGACTGTGTCTGTGTGCAAAAATGCACATCGAGTGGAAATGCAATAACTCTTATCTTATAATATAATGCTGCATTCGTCGTATTGTTCGATCTTTGCAATATTTTAACGTTTTTTTTTTCTATTTGTAAAAGTTTATTGTTTTTGTTACGTAAGAGTTTTATCACTTACGGTGAAGTTTTACTAAATTGTTTTTTTTTTTAATAGGTTTTACATATAAATCTAGCCTGCGGTTATAGCTTTATTTACCGGTTTCACCTGAGACTTAAATAAGAAAAATGTATTGTATTTTCTTATTTTTTGTCAATTAATTGAATATTTCATTTGAAAATACCAGACAGGACAATCTTTGCTAATTTCCTGTTCCTAGATTTAACCATTCGAGAAGTACTTCTTCAGTAAACAAATTTAGGTTGTATTTTCCGTTTGTGGATAGGGATACCAATCATTTACTGATATTTTTTCTTTATTTTTTTATCTGAATACCCGCTCAGATGGTTTGGGCATGTAGAGCGAATGAACGAACAAAGGAGTGTAAGGAGAAAATATGACGCGAATGTGAATAGTAGAAGTCAGGGACGCCCGAGGAAGACTTGGCACGATCAAGTGTATCAAACATTTGATTTGGGCCAACTGCTTCCACCCAACCAGAGCCAGTGAGACTATGGGTTTCCTAATTGGAGTATGTGCAGCTGAAGGTAGTTGGGAAATGGGAAAGAAGAAAGTGGAAAAGTACCTGACTATTCATGTCTAATTAGCGAAAACGGCTAAAGCCTTTTCAAGCAACGATTCAATTCTAAATGTTGGTTCAATTCTAAGTGTTTCGGTGGTCTGCACCGCACCACATTCACACATCGCCGACTATTTAAGCCCCATCTGTGCATCGTGTGGGCACAACGGCTATGGGAGCACCTTAACCTATTGATGGCGGACCAGGTTTTGCGAGGCAATGAGAGCCCAGGCTGTCTCTCGGTGGGGTCCTGTATGAGATGGGCATTTCCCACGTTGGCCGTTTGCCACTCAATTTATTATTTTTATTTAATAATTGAGATACAACATAATTAATTAAATTAAATTTACCTACCCCCCCCCTCCCTGGATTTTAATCTGCGAGCTCCGGATTGCTGGTCAAGAGCCTTACCCCTCAACCACGGAGGCCGTCAAGATTTTAGATTAACGTTTAAAATTTCTTATTCTTATAAAATGATTTTTTTTCGTTTTGTAATAAGCTCAAATAAGTTATTCGAATATGTGAATTTTATTAGTTATTGTTATTACAATTACCTAACAAATATTTTGACACAGTCATATTGAAGGAATATTTCCAATTCTATACCCCATATACAGTTAATAACATTTTTACAACAATCTCTCTTGAAATTCTACAATTCTAAATTCAACAATAATTTTAGAAGGCGTATGTACACGATTTATTTATTAAAATGGAAACCTTATTTTGTACATCAGGCAAAGTAGCCCAAAGTGAAAGGAGAGTGGTAATGGTAATAAATAATAGCAGTTGGATATTAACATTGACGAGTCGGCTGACAGTTGTGAGGCACTGAGAGCTGTGCTTGGCTTTAACCAAAACCTCCTAGATTACAATGCCGGGATACTGAATTAAATCAGCCTTCTAACTATTATGAGAACCTCCTAAATATGTATTTTTATATATTTTTTTGATTAACTAAAACATTTTAAGATGTTTTAATTGATTGAAAAAAATTTTAATTTAGGAGGCTGCTTTGAATGAGTGTCCCGGCCTTGTGATCTAGGAGGTTTTGCTTTAACTTCGTAGGCCTGTTGATGGAATATATAGCACTAATTTAAATAGATGAATATGGGAGCTGATGAGTTGTTTATTACTGTGGTACTTACATCATATTATTATAGAAAAGTTTCAAGTTAGTTTTGCACGATATTTTTTTGGTGCCGTTCCCGTTTGTGAATCATAATGGAACCCATATGGAAAATGTTTGCTTTACACAATCATTATTAGCATATATATATATATATATGAGATATTGTTGCCATTCAAGAAGAAATAATATGCTGGGACAACACCCTTAACGTAACCATAGTATTTATTTTGATTTTAGGGTGAGAGTTGACTTCATAAAACCTCATCAAACATTGGCTTTTAACAGAGGAGAAGCAGTTAAAATTTTATCCGTAAAAATAGAAATCCCAGATTGGTTATATAATAATCTTGAAAAGTGACTATGTAACTTTTACATATTTTGTATCTTTTATATATTTTGTATATTTTTGTATATTTTATATATATTGTATCTTTTTTTTATATTTGTATCTTTAAATATTTTGTTTCTTTTATAATATAATAAGTATTATCGAATACCCGCTACAAATTTGGCATCCGTCCCTTCACGTCCTTTGACTACCACTACAGCGCCCTTGAGGTGATTTTTCACAAAAACGGCGCTATACAAATCATCCAAATATTATTATGGAAGTATCTGTCAATAATTATAAAAAATATACGCTAAATTCACAATACTGAATAGAAACACGTTCACAATCAGTACTAAACTTAGACTAGTCGACCTATATATAGCTTTTGAAAAATATATATTTTTACATGAAAATATATATTTTTATAGTCCGCTCGGATGACGTCAAAAAAGTCGTTAATTTGAAGGCTTAGGACAATTCATTATCCTTAAGTTCAACCAGAATCGCTCCTCAGATCTTCTGAATCAAAACGTAAATCCTTCCCTCCCTCGCTCCCTTCAGTCTCCCAACATACCCCATTTGGGTATGCCATAGTCCCGCTGGCACTCGTGATGTACAAAAAACCTGTTCAAAGTACCGATATAAACGTGATTTTTACTCGAGTCATCACAACATCTTTTAGTTTGGTCCACTTCTGAAAGTAGCAGCTAAAAAAACACAAACAACTCGTAACCTAGAAACTCTTTATTGTGATTTGTGATGTATTATTTATCAGTCATACTCTCGGTTGCAGTTCGGCCCAAGTGAAGTCGAAAGTAGCGGGCGCAACAGGCGGCGAACGGGCGACTCACGTAAATACATATTGGTACATAGTACTAACCATTCGGCATTAATATTGGTGTTCATCGCTTCTCGACTCGTTCGTCCGACAGATGCCAGTCACGGTGATGGGTCCGTAATTCGGTTCCGTGCCAGAAACGTGAAATATTATACTAATCCAATGTATTAACTTAACAGATATTTCTGCCTATTTACATACATAATTTGATTGATTACATCTTCACAGTGTTTTATCTTGTCTTCTCGCCAGACGGAATCATTCCTGGAAATTGGAGGGGTGTATGTATTGGTTTAGACCAGTGGTTCTTAACCTTGTTGGAGGTACTGACCCCCACCAGTTTCATATGCGCATTCACCGAACCCTTCTTAATTGGAAAAATAAAATATGATTCTTACAAATTCAAAACATAGGTATATATTTATAGATAGGTGTACAAAATGCATAAAACCATTAAAGAACAAAACCACAAAAATTATATATGTTATACATGTGTACCTATATTGTACATATTCGTCCGTCCACTTTCTTTTTTTGCTGGACATAGTATGAAGGGATTAAAATATTAAGAAAGGTACACGTGATGGTAACACGACGTACCATCACGACAGTTACAATTCGACTACTGGGCGCACCAAATTCCCTGCAGCACAGATAGGCCAAGCGATGTTGCGTGATCACCTGCAGCCAATGATGGACCAGCGGGTCGTGTCATCGCGAATCATATGAGTCGGGGGTGTGTCATGACCTCCGCTGAACCCGCGAGACTGACTCACCGAACCTCTGGGGTTCGACCGAACCCAGGTTTAGAACCACCGGTTTAGAAAGAATGTATGTAGTATTTATACGTAAAGTGTATAGCGAACAGTGGTGTCTAGTGACTTTTGTGTGTACTAAAGTGCATACAAAATTTTTTGTTAGAAGATTTTCAGGATCTTTCAGTTTCGCCGTGCGCCGCTCGGATTTTGATGTAAAATCCCAATACACTATGACAGTCAAAAGAATTGATTTCGTACACTTTGTTTTGCCCTTTTGACTGCTTAATTCTTTATTTGCTATTCGGAATTGCGTTGTGCAACTTAGTCTGGACGTAGCCATTGACAAACACTGCACTCTGTAGTTTTACACCTTGACAACTGTCACGTTCATTTATGCCCACTGGTATATTGATATAAATGTGATCCGTCCCCAGGGTCATGATTCTTTTGTATTACTGCCAAAGGTCAGGACCGTAAAGTACCGGATTTACAGTGGGTGGGGTCAGTAGCAGGGTTTTGTATGCAAATACGTAATGATACGTTCATAAAGTAATGTAAAGTTCCGCCGTTTGCTGTATCGACGCAGGAAATTACGTTTCCGTGCTATTTTCAACGTTCCCTGCTTCGGCACTTGGATGTTGTTTGAACTGGGTAATCAATGTTTACTACACTGTGAGAATATGGATCAAATGCAACATGCAATGTTAATATAAACTGAGAAATCATTGCTTATTGCCTGCTATCCGGCAGAATGCTTTTTAAGTGGGTCATTTCACTACATTTGAGTAAACCCTTGAGACTCATCAAGTAACTTTAATTTTAAGATTGAAATGGCGGTAAAACAGGAATTTACTTGACGAGTAGCGTTACTAAGCAGTGGTGAAACATGTACATAATGATTTTATATATATATATATATATATATATATTACCTGCTTGCTGTTCAGATATATTGAATTACCCCTAAATCCACTGTTCTCTAAATTCTAGACAATCTTATTTTCTTCAATAATTTCAAATTCAATTTATGGCCTAATTTTAATTTAAATAAATTGCATAACTTTGTAAATACTTGTATATAATGAAAAACGAACGACACGTTTCAAATCCAATGTTTTCTAGTCAGGATAAACGTGACATGTCATGAAACAAACATGACGAAATGCAATTTTTTTTATGAACACGTGTTCCCACATCATGATAAGTTAATTATTCGATTCAAATTTTTAGGTTCCTTTTATGATTTAGTTATCAAGTGAATACGGTTATAAAAACATGGGTACCCACAATGAAAGACTTAATTCGCCCAAGGTTTTATTTAAATCCATTTTGTAAAGTAGAAATTAACTTCAGTAAATATCGTGTTTTCCCTAGTCGCTCCTAATACGCATGCAAATAATATTCTATTCAGACTCGACCCTCCCTTCCTACGCTATGTAAATTCATCGTTTTCTTGCTGCATTATCCAAACTGCCAATTTAAATCTCAATGACGTCGTAAAATTAATACACGCATACTATTATCATTACAGTAAGGTAGAATATCATTTTTTCCCGTTCATATTGCTTTAAAAAATAACCTACATACCTAAAAAAAAAAAACTATTTCTTCATTTGTATACAATGAAAAAATTTGGTATCCATAATTTGTGGAGTGTTGATTGAGGAAAAGCAAATCATTATTTCTGAGTCTACGGGAAGGGATGTTGAAAGGGCTGAGTTGCAACAAAGTAGGTGAGTCAATCATACTGTTAATAATTTTGAAAATGCAGATGATATATCATACACTTATCTCTCGAAGTTTGTGCACTTTACCCCCGGAGACATTTTATTATTGTTTGAACACAAAAATACCGGACTAATTTACAAAAGGCAATGTTTAGCGGACGAAAAACAATTGCTGAAAAAATCTCTCAAGCCGTACACGCTGTTTTTACACAAACCTTTTTTACACCATTCGAAAAATCGATAAATTCAGTAGTTCAAACGGAGTATTTATCTCTAAATAATATAAAAGAAGGTCGCTATCGACGTCTGTTTGTTTGTGCGCTTAGTACTTCTAAACTACGCAACGGTTTTAATAGGGTTTTCACCGTCATTTAGAGAATTTCTTCCGAAAGGTTTAAATATATCATTATATTTATAGAACATAGAGAAAAGTCAATGTTTTGGAAACAAGTCGTAAAAATTATATTTTGACTCAACCTTATGAGATACATCAAAATAATGTACTACCGAATTGTATATCTTAAAAGTCGTCGCAACCTCAAAACTGAACCCCAAACCACGTGTAACTCCCCGAGCAACGCCGGATGCACATCAGCTAGTTGAATATAATTTATAATGTATTACTATTTATAATTTTAGACGAACGCACGACCCAACCAGGGCCGATTGCGACCTTTCGACCTAGTTGTAAAGTATTGATTTGTCGCCCCGGTAAACTCTGTCAATATGTTATTACTTCCCCTGCATTACATTAATACTGCAAGCGTCTAGTTTCCTTCACTCACACACTGAAACAGAATACACAATATACATATTACATACACACTAATACAATATATACCTACTACACTTGGGCTTTTGAGTAGATTTGAAAGGAAATCACTTAGCACGCGCTATGTCTCTCTTAAGCTACCTGCCATCGTATATCGTCATTCTATTTGATAGAAGTGAAATTTTCACCATAATGATGAAGAAATTATGTTTTATTCTTTGGACAAAAAAGTACCATGAACTTACTATGGTACATACCGAACTCTAAAACAAATCGCACTATCATTCAATTATCAAAACCCCATAAAACATGTAAGTTTTTAGATTCTCACGGCCAAAAGCATTTTTGTTGTTTGTTTTTGGGGTGTTATGCCGTGTTGCGCTAACTCCATCTTTAGCCGACGTTTCGGACAGCGTTGCAGTGTCCATCATCCGGTAGAGTTAGCGCAACACGGCATAACACCCCAAAAACAAACCCCATAAAACATATTTAAAACTAAATATAAGGCCGGATACAAAACACAGGGAGATCTGAAATAGAAAACATACTGACACCAAATACAGACTGAAAAAACCATACAACTGCGCTAAAAAAATTACTTTTTTCAACGCCTGCACATTAGTCAAATAATTAAATTTTAATGTACAGATGAAATCCCCAGCACAGGAGATCGCAGTGAGAATACATTTGCAAAAAAGGAATATAATATAACATTTACGATGTTCACCATTATGCTAATTTCTTGTGGACATTCTATGGATTTTATTTTTTTTACTTTTTTGACTCGCGATAGAAACTACAAACACTACTTATCGAATAACCAACACCTCTACCGTAGATCACCCCAAGTGGTTCGCTACATTTGGTGACTTAGCATGGATGTGTCCGGGTTCATGGTTTGAGGTTTGTCCGGGTCTTGGCGGGGGATGCGTCTGTCCTTCAACTGCGTGGCAGGCCGAATCGGGAGAGACTGGTTGATGGAGACCTTTTGACCTCTCCTCTCGAAACATCGCATTGCACCGCAGCGCGAGGGATTGACAATACGTCTGTCACTCCTGGACACACTGATTCCTAGATTCCTACCCATCCCTTATACCTTTTTTCCTTCCCATAACTTCCTTTCCTAAAATGACCTGCCACACAGCAACCCCAAAGATGACTTAATTATTTTCCTCGGGCTTCCTGTGTGGAAAAAATGTAAAAAAATGTCATAATCATCTCGTTTTCTAAGTAAATTTATATTGCGAAGGTAAAAACCAGAATCTGTGTACATACTGTGGACTCATCTGAGTCACGAGGAGTCAGCAGCGTTTTTCAGGATTTCGTCACTGGAAAGTCGTAGCAACTCCGCAGACGTACTATTTTTACAAAAAATTGCCACCTCTGTGATAGATTGCCCGGAATTACTAGAAAGAATTTAATTAAGAGTACCCATCAGACAAACCCATAGACATATGAATATTAGTAGACCTGCTCTAAGTGATTAAAAGCGTATTATTCCCCACTCCCCATACCGGTTCCATTGGAGCCGGATGGGCTCGCGTATGGCCTCAAGTGAATTTAGAAAACGTGACGTCATCATTCTTGTGCGAACTATGGTCGAGGCATCATCGGTTCATTTTACGAAATAACACGACAAAATGGTGACTTGTACTATGAAAACTTGTAAAAATAGACGTGAAAAAGAGAATAAACCCATTGTCGTATTACATTCCATATATAAGCATTATTTTACTTTATTTTAAGCATATTCACATAGTATAATATGGAACAGTTGTAGAAACATATACTATCACATCGAGACACGTCTGGACGTGAAACACAAAGCTGGTTGGTTGCTGGGAAGTAAATTATGAACATTTATAAAAGTGTCTTAACTAAATACATAAACGAAATATTCGACTCTGAAAATAGAAGAAATTTATTTTGCCGAATTTGGACTTCGCAAATTTGTTCATAACGTGGCGAGTAATTTGCGCTCCCATGTAAAAATGTCTATTCATTCAAAAGCAGATTTTACTTTTAAGAACTAAATGGTGATATTATAAGGCGAGATGCCTATATACTATCAGATTGATTTATTGACGAATCACAGTCAGCTTTACCCTCTTCGTTCTTCAACAGTTGATTTTACCCCTCATCCTTAATTTCTAGTCTATTAATATTCATATGTCTGTGGACAAACCAGACAAAATCACACATTAAACATCCCTCAATGTAACACGAACTCAAAACAAAATGCTTTTATTCACCGTGCTTCATACAATTTTAATACTTCATACAGTGATTTAGACTTATTTAACTCAGCACCCCACAATTTCAAACCTAAAATCAATAAATAATTATACTATCATTATTATTTTTTATTAATACACATACGTACTACACATTACACAGACTAGATCCACCCCATACCCCTCCCTTCCGCCATCCCATCCCTATAGGCTAATGTAACTTTTTTTCTTACATAAATATTATATATATTCACTAAATCAGGGCTTCCCTAACTGTGAGTCGCGACGCCCCGGGGCGCCACGGGATCATCCCAGGGGCGTCGTGAGGCAATCTTTATAGCGTCTTCCACATCAGTCCCGCGCCACTTCAGGCCGCAATTTTGGAGCTCAGTTTATCAAAAATATCGTTCCATCAGCACTGCAGGCTTAAGGGTTTTATTACCGTTTGCGACATCATACTTGTGTGAGACAGGTTTCTCTGCAGTTGCAGTAATTAAGAATAAGTACAGATCAAAAATAAATTTAGAGGCAGAGACGAGAGTGGCGATTTCGAAACTTCAACCTCGTTTTGAGAAACTATGCTCAGACAAGCAAGCACATCCTTCTCATTTACCAAAAAAAAAAATTGCTTTTTTAACTTTTTTGTTTTCTTCCATTTTTGTTCTTTATTTTCTTATAAAAAAATTAGATACTATTTGGAGTTTTTCTGACAAATTGTTATTAGGTAACGTACCCATACTACGTGACCCGTTCAGGGGGGGGCTTCAAAATACTACGCTTGGTACAAATGAGCGGCGGGGAGCTTAGATTTTTAGTCACGGGGGGGGGGCGTCGCAAAAATATGACATCTTCCCAAGGGCGTCACAGTTGAAAAAAGTTTGGGAAGCCCTGCACTAAATAATTAAAATACCTAAGTGAAAACCTATTATTGGTTAAATAATTAACACTTACTACACCATACTTTGTAATAATTATAACTGTTGGTTTTCCAAATAAAATAAAATAAATAAAATAAAATAAATTCCTATTTTGCAAAAAAAGACTCTGTAAACATGAACTCCGGTAACTAAACAATATTTGTATGCAAAGAGTTATTATTATTCACCTTTCGAGACAACTGCTGCCAACATTACGCAGTTTTGTAGTTGTGACAGAATAATTACGAATTTTATGTAAGCACGGCCAAGCAAGCTTTTATAGTTCAAGTTCTTAAATCATTGATCTGGCTGGCCTGGCTGCCTGCTCGTTGAAATTGATACTCAAATCCGCTGTTTTAGAACGTTTCGTTAAAACAGGTTGTCCCGGATAGACGTAAACTAATAAGTACCAACTAATTCATACTAATAAGTAATTGATAAATAAAATTCCAGGCTGAAAATATTTTTCGAAATCGGTGCATATTTGTACCAAGGCTTTGAGACACACATTCTAACACTCAATAACTATAATAACATAATTAGGTTTGTTTCAATATTATTTATCTTATTTATTCCTATACCCATACAGTTTTACTTATACAGATTCCCTAATACGCCGCTGCAGCGCTGGTATACGAGTATTTCAATAAATATTTACTCATTCAAGATTTTTTTGGACTGGCACCACTTTGTTCCAATCCTCAAAAGCATTGTCATTATTGCATTTCGCGTTTAGTAGCTAACTTCACGGTTCTTCAAATGACATTTGCCATGTCATTGGCCTGGTCTGCTTTGAATTACTTCGAAATGTGGCCAGTTTGATTATGCGTTCCGTATTTGCTTTGCTAAATCGATATTTCTATTTAAAATATTCCTCTGATTGTGCTGCCAATGGGTATTACTACTTTTTAATATTTTCATTGCGCGACCGATCGATATTTGTCAAATGAACAACATTTTTTAAACAAGTCCGCGATCTCCGTCTTAATACCATAGTAATACGAGTACGTCCCTAATCCTGGGGGTCGGGCGGTTTAAAAATCCGTCAGCCACTAATACTGCGGTATTGCAGCCTGTATTCGCAGTACGATTGATTACGTGCAACGTTTTATACAAAAGCGCGCTCTACACTCGCGGCGCGAACGGCCGCGAAGGCCGCGAAACGCGAGTGTGGATCTTGTTCACGCCTTCGCAATCTTCGCATTCGCGCTTCGCGCCATTCCCCGATTTTTGTCGATTTTTTGGCCCGCGATAAAGGGTTTGCGGTTTAAAGTCGCGAACAAGACTGAAGCTTTGCGAGTGTGGATGGACACAGTTCACGCGCGGATCGCGGCGTATATTCACGGCGCGACTTCGCGCGCGAGTGTAGAGCCAGCTTAACGTGTTTTTATCCTTCCGCATTATCTATTATGGGTAAGACGTAATGACTATAAAACTAACTATTCTACCCTTTTGTGTGAATACCGCACGACTCCAAACTGCTTCCGACTGACTGTAGAGCCAGTGGACATCCCCAGTTTGTGGTCTGTGGTGAGGCTGAAGGGAATGGGAGGGTAAAGGGATGGGAAAGTACTTGAATAATAAGAACTGGTTATCAAACACGGCTAAAGCCATGTCAAGCAAATTTTCAATTCTGAATGGTGCTCTTTCGCAGACACTGAGTATCTCCCTAATCTGGGAGTTTATGCTAGAAGTGCCTTTGTCAGTTTTTGGAAACAACCAAAAATCATTCTAAAACGTCCTCTATTTGAACGGAATAGATACTTTATCAGGTGTTCTGGATTAATAAAATTATATCCTCTCAAATGTAGAACTCAAAATACCATTTAAATACGAAAATAACAACGTTTTTTACGCCAAGAAATTCATAAATAATCTTCTTTCCAGAGCGATTCACAAATTTGACATAGGCACTTCTTGCGTTAAGCCCCACGGACACCGTGTATAATTGAAGAGCGACGTTATTAAATGCCACCCCGTAATATACGTATACACACGCGAGCTGAACCTCTAGAAGTTACTTGCAGTAGCTTCCTTTCCCGTAATTCGTGGCTTGTCTCGCTAATGTATACTTACCATTAATAATAATAATAATAATATCTTTATTTAGGAAAGTTTACACATTACAACTATACATACATATTATGGTGTAAATTGATTTGTAACTTTTATATTTAAGGTTATAAAATTAACAAAAATGAAGAACTATTAATACAAACATAATATTTTGAAGGTAAATAGAAAATAAAAGTACAGTTGTGGTTTCTCAAATACCGCCTCACTAGGCTAGCCTGTGTTGAGGCAGAATTTTTCGTGTTAGTTCCTAATACCATTGAACATACCTATACTTGTATTAAGAAGTAGTCGCTCAATAATGTGGTGACTTCAATAACTGCGAATTTGGGTGAATGCACCGGTAAAGGCCCTATTCTTATTTTTAATCCAAATTTTTACATTATCTTTGAAATTTTTTTGTGAATCACATTGTTTTATGCTGTCTGGAATGACCATTATATAGAGATTCTTCTCAGAATCTAGTTACAAGTATATTTTAAGAATCTCTATCTCCCTACGCAAATTTAAATGTTTACGTATTAAAAAATTAGAAGTTCAGAAGTCCTTGGAATATTGTATTTAAATTTGAAATATTTACATGTTGCAATCATGTGTAATTTTTAATCTAGCAACAAAAAGATTGCGGAATTCATCAAATTAAATATTTACTTTAACAATAGGTTCAAGTATTATAGCTCTTATCGGTAAAACTTGTTTTCAAGATAACATTATTATCTAATCATTTCGAGCGGCACGCTTATAACTTTGTTAACATCGTTTTTTTCATTCTTTACCATGGAACATAAAATATTTTGACCACGTGCCGATTATACATGGTCTATAAATTATTAAAAGTCGAGCCCATGTTATCGTTTTTATCGTTATTCCGAAAAGTCTTTAAAATATATTATGTATTTTTGGATCGATAGTAAAGGTACATAATATTATATACGTCGTAGTAGGTAGTGTTAGTATCTTTATCATGTCACAATAAATACCTATAATTAGTTGTAGGTAATATTATGTTTAAATATTAAATGTGGTGGTGGAGTGATTGGTGTATTAAGAATGCCTTATGTCGTCACGAATATAGATAATATGCATTAAAATCGCTCGACAAACGGAATCTAGAAACGCTCGATTTCAAGCACAAAGGTGGTTTTTATTTGTTTTGTAAACAATTTTATAAGAAAGCAAGAAATTTAATCAAGGGAAACTCTCACAGATAATCTTAGCTATATTATTGTATTTTTTAAAGTTGTTTCTTTTATCGTTCATAGATTTCTAATGAAAAAATAAAAAAAATTAGTAGTTGACATTAATATTTTTTATTGAGTAATTAAAATTTTTATTTGTATTCTACTCAAGGGAAATGTTAGGAAAATCTTCAATTTATCTAAAACATATTTTTTTGTTTTCTTTGGTTCTAAGGAGATTTGGAGCAACGCACTGCCCAAAATTTCAGTCAATCTAAAAGTAATAATTATCAACCGATAATAATATCATCGAAAATCAAATCAAATAAGACTAATAAAAGTAATACTATAAAAGTTTTAATTTAAATTCAATCGCTGATCGAGAAACGTCACCAGGAAACATCAATTATCTATATTCTATACGCGCATAGCGTGGATGTCTACCACAGTATTGAAACAGGAACGGCGCTCACCGATGCCTCGTAAACTCTTCGGTGAGATGGCGCCACTTTGTAAGAGTCAGAGTAAGAGTAAGAGTTGTAAGAGTCCCAACTGCTCCCAAGCGCCTGAAGCCAGTTGAGGGACTCGGCACTACTCGTAAGACAGTAATTCATGCAATAATTCATGACGCATTCATACAATACAATTGAAACGCTGCTAACCTCAATATATTCGTTAACGTAGGTATAACTTAACAACCTTATGTATTTACATTATTTAAATACATAAATTACCAAAAATAAAGCCGATAGTTTTTTAATTATTTTAATTAAATATCCAATATGGTATTCAACGAGTCATAGCTCGCCGAATTCGGAATTATCTTTAACGTATTGATTGTTAAAGTGTTTTATTGCATTGCCAAATTAAAATGACAATTAATTTTTATTAGTACCAAAACGCTGATGGTAGGTAGGTAATTATAATTAGTAATCTGACATTTCAGTCACGCCCACTCGCTTCATATAATGCATGCCATACAGCCGAGTGTAACAGCTGCAGTGTCCGGACCACTGAACAAATAATCCCTAGAAGGTATTATTTATTTATTTAGAACAACTACAACCTGCTACGCGTTGATGTGGCTCATTCTATATGTGCAGATGGAGATAAAATAGCTCGTGTTGATTTTACGTCCTACAGATGGCGCTTTTAAAAATATGCATGTTTTTACCTGTCACAGTTGAAAAAAGGCACAAATGCCATTTACATACATGATAGTTATTGACAGTCATAGTACACAATAGAGAGAAGAAATAATAGAAAAATTATATAAGGCTCTCGACTAGCAAGCTGGAGATCTCGGGTTCAAATCCCGGCTCGCGCAAGAAAATTTTATTTGTGTTTTTTCTCAATTTACTGATTTCAAATAATATATAGTACAATAATAATGTATATATGTATATCAGCGTCACGAGTGGATTATACTCTCAGTATCGCCCTTGTGTAAGACCACCATTCAGAATTAAAATGTTGCTCGAAATGGCTTTAGCCACGTTTGGTGACCAGATCTGAATAGCCAGGTACTTCCCCATCTCATCCCCCCTCCCCACTACCTTCAGCCTCACTACATACCCGAATTGGGGATGCCATAGTCTCACTGGCTCCAGACGGTTGGGTGCAGTTGAGACTCATGTAACAAGCCATTTCTAGCAATGTTTCAATTCTGATATACACATACATATTACACATTAAATACTCTTTTTCTCTCGCTCTTTTTTATTTTTTCTTTATTGCATTTTTCTTTCCTTCTTGCAATCATTTATTATGGGTACATCATTTATTTTAAGCAATTGAACGTGTTATTATTTCATTTTTATTTTATTTTTTACATATACACAGACTATTATACTGTTTGTAATTTTTTAAATGCAATTGCTAAAGTATTTTTCTTACTTATTTTTATTTTTAAACACGACTTTACTTTATACATATGATAGGTTTTTATGGGGTACTCCATCTCAATAAGAACTCTCACACTAAAGATTGTTCAATTATTTTTATATATGTATGTAATACTTTATATCTAATGTAATAATACCATGTAATGATACTGCTACCCGGCTCAGAACAGATATTGTCTAGTGAGTCGGGTAGCGCACATGATTGTAAATAACCCATTGATGTTAATAAACGACCGGGTTACCGGCAATATAAAAAAAATTAAAATGTTTTAAAATGTCTGTCCAATTTAACCAGAAGCTCACTTTGGGTACAGGGACACGCCCACAACACACTTCTATCGGCTTTGTGGTCAGTGGTTCACACGGTGCGCCTGAATTAAATGAAAGGGCCCGGTCAGTGCGCTTCCACGACTGCAATTATTGCATTTGCACTTAGATCGAATTGTCTACAACGGGGCCCCAGGTGCGATGCGAGGTTCAAATGCAAGCTTTCTAATGTAAGTACTTTGACAGTGGAAAATTTAAATGGTATCTTAATTGGATAAATCTAATTAAAAGTACGATAACAGCGTGCTGTACAGAAGTAGTAAATGGTGAATTCTTGGAGCAGGTTAACGAGTTTAAACAAAATTATTTTAAAAATCTTAACTTCTTTCCAATAGTTTATAATAAGCCATATTCTAAAACTTTCGGTAACTGTTTGGTTTCGGTTGCCTCCTTATTGTACCTTTTTAAAATGTCTGCTCAGAAGATTGTCATTTCTAAGCACAAACTGTATCCTGTTTTATATTATGTTTTAGTTTTAATATTCTTGTTTTGTCCTGTCCTGCTGTTATTGTTATTCTAAGTTTTGTCATCACATCACTTTGTATAAAAAGTATGTTTAGTGTTATAATATTAGATCTGTATTGGCACTAATACTAAATTACCGTTTTTATGTTTGTTATAGTTACGTGCACTTGAAGTGAAATGATACTTAACTGCGCTATATAAATGCCATGTTATTATTATTATGTGTATTTGGGAAGTATGTTTACAGGAGTGGGAAAGGCTGATAAAGATATTGAAAGAAGGGTAAATGCAAGTAACTCCATACGGACGACTGAACCTGTACCCGTATGGTAGTGAGGCATGGAACTGGCAAAGGAAGGATGAAAGTAGACTGAATGCTGTAAAAATAAGATCCCTGAGGCCTGTGTGTGGAGATTCGAAAATAATGCATGACCGATGTAATCTTAATGAGTTCTTACTCATTAAGAAAGGGAAGTTTATATGATTTGGGCTGTAGAACGAATGATAGACGAAATGAGTGTAAGGAGAATATATGCGAATTATAGAAAAAGAGGAGAATATATGATGCGAATGCGAATTGTAGCAGAAGTCTGGGACGCCCGAGGAAGACATGGCACGATCAAGTGAATCGGATACTCGAGTCGGGCCATGTCAAGAGTCAGAATAATAGAAGAGTATGTATGGGACGATGTATTGTGATTGTGAATGAGGCAAGAAGTGTGAGCCAAGACCGAGTCGTTTGGCGGTCCGTCTTCTCTACCTACCCCTGCGGCGAAACCGCGTGGTGGTTAGTTAGAAAAAAAGTCAGGGACGCACGGGGAAGACACGATCAAGTGAACTAAATACTAAGTAGGGCCATGCCAAGAGTCAATAACGATGTGTGAATGTGAATGAAGTAATGAGTGTGTGCCAAGACCGAGTTTAGCAGTCCCCTCTGCATATCACTGCGGGGAAACGACGCGATGGTTAGTTAGAGTGGTTGAGTTACCAGAAGCGTCGGCAATACCCTCGTGGGTTCAATTCCCCTGCTGGCTAAGTCCTTCATCATTGCACATCTTCCGCTTATAATGACGGTAGTTGAGTTTATAAACATATAAAATAAAACTGTATTGTGTGTTAAATCGAAAACTTACATAATATAATGGTGTATATAAATGAATATTTTCAAATAGATTATTGTTAAATGGACAATCCGCATAAAATAATGCTGTATATAAATGATTATTTTGAAATATATTATTGTTAAATCGAAAACTCACATAAAAAATAATGGTGTATATAAATTAATATTTTAAAATAGATTATTGTTAAATCGAAAAGCCACATAAAATAATGATGTATAAATGAGTATTTTGAAATATATTATTGTGATATTAAAAACCCACATAAAATAATGGTGTATATAAATTAATATTTTGAAATAGATTATTGTTAAACCGAAAACCCACATAAAATAATGGTGCATATAAATGAATATTATGAAATAATATTCATAACCATAGCTTACTACTTTTGAAATATTTAATTTTAGGGTGGCTGTTTCTTCGTCAATGTTTATATCAAATTCTAAATGTGTTTTTTTCGCAAACAATTTCTCACATAAATCCTCTGACAAGGGTCTGATTCTCATCTCCCAAGTGACTAACTTTCTTTGACTTTATTCATTTTAACTATACGGCACGAGTAAAACCTTTATGCAAAATCAATAAAGTAAATACAGATTTAATGGTACTGGTTTTCTTTTTTTAAATTCTGAAATTTACTCAATCTAATTGCAGATACACATATAAGTATCATAAAAAATAGAATATCTCTAAGATATTTTTTTTCTTCTTTTTTTTATAATCTTAGAGCTGACGTGTACTCGGCGTTGCTCGGGGGTTATGAATGGTCTGGAGTAAAGTTTTGAGGTTGTTAATTCTAGTGTACCTGAAAACTGAGTTCATTTTTGATGTGGAAATAATATTATTGTATTGTGAACGTGCTTGAGCGTGTCACATCTTCCTCGGGCGTCCCCGACTTCCACCATTCACTACTGTGTACCATATTGTTACCCAACAATATACCGGCTGTTATTCGACTCCGTATCTCATTCCCGTGCAGAGATAATGCATTAATTCTTTCTCCAGCGTTTCCGACTTCTTAGGGTACCTTTACATTTGCGAACCGTACCACGAATTACGGGAAAGGAACGAATCTACTGCGAGCGGCGTCATTTGCGGTTGCTTCGTTTCTTTCCCATAAGTTGAGGTTCAGTTCGGCAGTTCGGCTCGCGGATGTATACGTAGCATTATTATACCACTGAGACCCCTCTCTAAACACACCTGGCACTAATAAGAAATTAATTTTCAACGAAATCGGTCCAGCAATTTTGGAATCTATAGGGCACAAATAAAGAAACATTAGACAGATAGAGCACATTAAGTGCTCAAAACTGGTCTGCAAATTGCACGTCCATCCGAAATAATCCGACAATCGTCAGCGAAGTGCTCTCAATCTGTTCTCGTCATCGACCTACAAAGTCCTCATTGTTTTCGTACGCACGGGAAACTATAATATAAACACGGACATTTGAATTGCCGATGAGCGAATCTGCCGTCCAATTAACCGTGAATATCGCAAATGGCGTATCGAATAAAATCTCCATGGACGGTTATGATTCATTGAATATTCAATGTCGCCCACGCTAGTCCCAGCCTGTCCCCGCCGCGGCCTTCCTTGTCATGCAAAAGATGGAAAAGAAATTAATTGCGAGCCATTATTATAATCCGCATAACAGAGGTTCTTCATTTTTCTTGAAGTTGCCAAAATCCCTTTGATTTTTGATTTTAATAAGACATTCTGCATCTCGTTAATTTGGAATTGTATATCACTGCTTGCTGCACATTTCCAGTATTATGTAGCAATAACGCGACGACAAACTGTGGCATGCATATGCGCCTATTCCAAACATGCAAACACTCGGAAACAAATGTGCTGTGAGTCCCGCATTCCGAATTTCTATCGATTTATAATCTTTAACACTTAATGTTTTTAGGTTCCTAAAAAACTATATATTATTTTTAAAGATAATGTACATTTGTATTTGTAAAGCCGAAACGGTAATTATATTAAATTCAGTCGATAAAAAAGGCAATATAAGCTTCGAAAATTATTAAAAACACGTTTCGCAATGCAACTTAAGCATAGATTTTTTCTCTATTTCAAACGAGTCGTGTTTTATTAGATATTATTGCCGTTTTTTATTAGCGCGCTCCCTCTAACATTCGTATTTACATATATCCTTTTCCTTTCTGTCTTAATACGCTTACTACGGGGCCTTAAGGGTAACTTAACCTAAGTTATATTCTACGCGTTCATAGACGGCGTTAATTTTATTATTTTATGAAAATACTTGTTAAAGTTCGCGCCCATACATACCTACATACGTCACCCTAAATGGCAAGCTACGTTTGTGGCAGGGGTACCCAGGAGAGGTCCTCGAAAGGAATCCGACGCATCGCCTTGCACCGCAGTGGGAAGGATGGATTCATACGAAACACTGACCCTCAGATTCCTACCCACCCCTCATATATTTCCTTTTCAGAATCTCTTATCCTTCATTTACTTTAAAGACTCACCACACAGCATCCCAAACATAACTAGCCCCTCAGGGAAATTATTTTCCTCAAGGCCTCATACGTGGATCTAATGCAAAAAAAATATTATATTAATCTTATCGGAAATGGATAGTAATATTAATTATTAATTTTTTTGAGTTTTTCGTTCCAATTTCTTTCTATTTGACAGTACCTACCGTCAAATGTCATATTGATAGTGGGAATGGTTCTGTTAACTTCAATGATATCCGCAATTTTAACGAAATTGCTCTTTTAAACTTAATTATTAATCACAGTGACAACTGTTCGTGTTTACTTTGCTCTCGCAAAAAATCATAAAAAAGCAGAATAATTCGTGTGAAAGTTGTGTTTGTATGGATGATACAAGTGCCAGAGGTTTTGCGTTTTTGAGTTTGTGAAAAAAAATATCTGTTTCACTGGATTTTAAACATTTTTAACAACATTTTGCAACTTAACCTAGGATCGTGTTCTTGTGTTCTTTGAAATGTCCAGCCCAGTGCAACCCTTGCCTGATGAGTGCAGCCATCGGCGGAAAAAACGAATCATGATGTCCTCAACGTCCTCATCACACAAAATAGCCTCGGAACTGATTTCTCCAGTGTCTGAAAACGAGGAATCTGACGGCGAATCTAATTATTCAGACGTATCTGAAAAGGAGACCCATAGTATCCCAGTGTCCTCAGTGCAGATACTAAACGACACACAAGCCAGTCTTAGAGCACTCCAAGATGTCCTTGCGGAAAAGCAGTCTAGAGTGTCAAAGGACCAACAGCTACGGATAAGCGGATACATATCTGAAGTTTTCCGATCAGTATCACAGCTGCTGTTAGAAAGAGAGGCTTTCAAAGCTGATCTGGCAACAGCCAATGCCAACTTAATGGTGGCAAAAGGAGAAACTACCATTGAAAAAGCCGAAAACCAACATAGGCTTCAAAAAATCTTGCAGCTGGAGTCGGATCTGGGACCGGTGATGCGCAGAGTAGCTGATGCCACGGAGGCAAGCCTTTCATTTGCGGACATGGTCAAAAATGATCCTCAGAAGACGGCACCACCAATCAACCGCTCAGGACCTAAAGTTGGGACCCCCAAACCAGCTGTATGCATCTTCCCAAAGTTGGACTCTGTAAAAGACAGTGAAGGTACAAAGCAGCTTCTAAAGGACGTGTTGCGACCATCAAATCTTGGGATACGCGTTACGGGTATGAGGAATATCCGAAACAAAGGAGTTGTGATCCATACTGCCACTAAAGAAGATCAAGAAAAAATTTTGAAAACCCCTTGCCTAACTAACTCGGACACTCTGAGTGCCAGATTACCTACAAAACGGCATCCACGAGTGATTTTTTTCAACGTTCCTCGTGATTTAACAGACGAGTGCTTCCTGAAAAGTGCTTTAGCAGGAGTACAGGACAAAGCAGACCTAGAGTCCACAATCAAAAATTGTAAGCTTAGTCACCTAGCTGGCGCTCGAACAGGAACAACTTGCCACAGAGTCTACGAGGTTCCTGCTCGCACACGACATGTGTTGGTGGAGCAAGAGAAGGTTTTTATGGACTGGAATGTGTGCCGAGTCCGCGATTTTATTGGCCTTACAATATGCTCCAAGTGCCAATTGATTGGACATTCTTTCAAGTTTTGCAAGGACAAGCAAAGATGTGGACACTGTGCAGGCGAAGGTCACGCCAGGATAAACTGCCCAAAAGCTGCCGCCGAGCCAGTTTGTGCTACCTGTACCAGGTTTGGGAAGCCCGCAGCACATCCGACTGGAGACAAGGACTCATGCCCGGCCTACAAAGCTGCCCTTTCCAAGGACTTTGCCACTATTGATTATGGCCGATAATTATGTTGAAGAAGATGACGAGGTAGAATTCGATAATACTAATGATTTCCAGGATTGGCTAAATGTTCATAGTAACTATAGTATGGAAAATATTAATATTGTTCAGTTGAATATTAGATCGATTTATAAATACTGGAATACTCTGAATGTCTACTTAAATTCTTGTTGGAAACATATTCATGCGTTAATGTTATGTGAAACGGCTATAACATCAGAGCTAGTCTGTCTGTATAATATTCCTGGATTTAAATGTTACAATTATTGCCGAAGTAAAAAATCGGGTGGAGGTATATTGTTGTACGTTCGAGATGAACTCACATTTCAACAGAAGTCAATAGAAACAAATCATTTTGAATGTGTGCTTAGCTCTATGATACTTCCAAACAAGAATATTTTAAACATCATAGCAATATACCGCCCCCCCAACTCCAACAAAGTTCAATTTCTCAATGAAATATCTTCCATTCTGTCTAATATAAGACCCAGAGAAAATATAGTAGGTACTTATAGGAGATGTTAACCTAGACCTTTTAAATTATCAAAACCCACTTATTATGTACTATGAAAATATAATGTCTGACAATTATTTAACCAAATGCATTTGTAACGTAACTAGGGAAGCGGTTTTAGCAGGAAAAATTACTCGTTCCTGTTTAGACCATATATTTGTACGTTTTAATAGCGGATGTCAACAAAGCAATACTCTTTCTTCATGTGTATGTAATAATATTAACATAGCGGATCATTTTTTAACTGCAGTCAATATTAAATATATTGAAAGGACAAAAGTCGTAGAACACGGGGAAAAAATATCGATCTTATCCCAAAACAAAATTGACAAAAATATTTATAATTTTAAGTGGCATGCTTGAGGAACAAGATTGCAATATGTTATACACTAAAATTAAAAATAATTTTCAGGATTTGTATGAACAAAGTAAAATCGTTATGTATTATAAACCCAAAAAAAGACCCCTCGCAATAAAATCTTGGATAACTTCTGATATTTTAGAAAACATTAAAAAAAAAGATTTACTGTACAGAAGGTGGAAAAATACTCCTACCAATAAATTCTTTGAATTAGAATATAAAACTTACAGAAATAAGGTTACAAAAGAAATCATTAAATGTAAGTCTATCTTTTTTAACAATAAATTTAAAAATTATTTCGGAAATACCAAAAAAAATTGGGATGAAGTAAATAAAATATTAGGACACAAGTCTAAAAGTAGTTGTGACGAAATAATCTCAAAATATATGTTAAACACGCATAATGAAGAAACCGTAGCAAATAATTTTGTTGAATATTTTACGAGCAGTGTTAGCTCTATGATACATAAATGTGATTATATAGCTTCGACCGTCAGACCGACAGAAGTTCAACATAGTATGTACCTACCAAGAGCTACCTGCGAAGAAATTAATATCATTGTTAGCAAACTAAACAATTCAAAGTCACCAGGGATTGACAACATTCGAATGTTTGACATTAAGAAATATATTCATATTTTAGGGCCTGTCATAACTCATTTTATCAATATAATTTTAAAACAAGCAGTGATTCCAGATGAACTTAAAAGTAGTATCATTAGACCGATTTACAAAGGCGGCAAACATACAGATGTACAAAATTATAGGCCAATTAGCATTTTGCCAGCCCTAGAAAAAATACTTGAAAAATACATTTCTACAAAACTTAACAAATATTTAGAATCCTTCTCCTTGCTAGATCCCAACCAGTATGGTTTTCAAAAGAAAAAAAATACGGAAATGTTGCTTCAGGAATTTTCAAATCACGTAAATCATGAATTAAATTTAAAAAAACATGTGTTGGTTTTATTCATAGATAACTCGAAGGCGTTTGATACCATTGATACAAATAAACTTTTAGAAACAATGGATGCAATAGGAATACGAGGAAAACTACTAGTTTTGTTAAAAAATTTATTATCAGATCGACAAATAACAGTAAAAATTCTAAAAAAAATTAGCAAAAGAAAATATATTTCAACAGGTGTTGCACATGGGTCAATTTTAGGGCCAACCCTGTATATTATATACGTCTCAATTATGAGTAAATTATTTTCTTTCGTTAAACATTTTGTGTACGCAGACGATACGGCTCTCGTAATATCACACGAGGATTTGATTACTGCAATGAACCTTATGCAGCTTGATTTTATTGCTCTCCTAAAATGGTCTCATGACGCGGGTCTCATAATAAATGCCAAAAAAACTAAAATTATGCACATAAGATCACCACACGCGAGATACAATTTAATCCCTTCGTTATATACACATACTTTTGACTGCTTACATAGAAATGTTGCACAGCCCTGTTCATGTGAAACCATCGATTTCGTCAAAAATTATGTATATTTGGGCGTTTCTATTGACTGCCACATGAAATGGGATGTACACATTACTAATGTTTGTAAACGTCTACGGTCTATTGTGGGTAGAATTTATAAAATAAAATACTTTGTGCCTGTAAGTACTTTAAAATTAATCTATCTATCTCTGGCTGAATCCACAATCCGTTATGGAATCACTTCTTGGGGACATTCTTGGAAAACTAATATAAGTTATATCCAAACATTACAAAACTCCCTTACAAAATTGTTAATCCATAAATATACCAATGCACACAGAAACGACACTAAATTAATATACAAGTCTCTGAATGTTTTACCTGTCAGAGAATTATTGTTTTATAATATTGTAAGTCAACATCTTATATTGTCTGATTCCTTGTATAGGGAAAGAGTTTTACATAAACATAATACAAGATTCACCCAAAATGAAGGATTGGTGGTCCCGAAATGTACCAATAAATACGGTGAAAGAACCCTAAACTTTATTGTACCCAGAATATTTAATAAACTACCAATGACAATTAAAAATATAAACGTTTTTACAGCCAAAGTCAAATATAATCTAAGGAAATGGCTATTAGATACTGAGGATTTATATTGATGCAATACTGAAGACCTTGTTTTCCTAATTGGAATTCACATTCTAGGGAAATGAAAAATCGTTATAATTTTGTATTACCTTATGTATATTAAAACCATAGAAGTACTTGTTGATTATTTCACTTGATATTTTCATTTTGTTCAAATTAATTTTATTTTGTGCTTGTTTTTGTTATATGAGGCTTATACTGCTTCTTACATATTTATATTTATACAATTCTGTAATTTAACCAACTTGTCATTTATTGTTAATTTATCATCAACATTATACATACCTACATACTGTTTTACCATTGTACCATGTTATTGCAAAAATGTTGTCATTATGTACCTGCTGACAAACTACATAAGTAGTTTAGCAGGTTTGAATGTTAATAAATAAAAAAATAAAAAAAAATAAAAAAAATCAAAATAAAATTTGTGCATTATTTTTTATTTACGGTAATTTAATAAAAAAATAATTTTTTTCTGAAACGAAGACTTGTTTTTGCTAATGATGCTTATTGGTTAATGAGTCGTAAATATTTACGACAGTAGGAAAAAAAAGAAAGAAAAAAACTGTCACTAAAGCAAATCTTTTATTAAAATGGAGCATCTATAAATAATTTTAAATCCCGAAACCTGTACTAGTTGAATGCAGATTCCTGCACCACCAGGTCTACTTTGTGATGCGGTTCCCTTTATCGCTTCGCGTTGCAGTAATCATTTCGCGTCCATTCCCAATGACCACTGAACTAGAGTGCTCTGCTCACTCTAAAATGGAAATTGCATCTTATCTGCTTTGCAAACGGCACTGCGCATTTACTCTAGTTCGTTCGAGCGTGGTTTCCAGCCAGGTGCGCCGCTTTCATAATGTCGCGGAACACTTGCGACGAGTTGGCGGAACACGGAACATTAGTGTTCCGGAGAACGCTACCGGTTAAGAACCACTGCCGCGGAGAGCTCTCTTGATTCTTTCGTCCGGGTGATGACTCCGAATGAGTCACGGTTGTTCGAGAGAAAGTTATTCTTGTTTTTTGTTGTTGTTCTTTTTTGGTTGTTGATTCCGTTTAAATTATAACTGTAAAAATGCGAACTACGTAAACGACGACCAAAGCTTATTTTGATCACCTAATTGCGATATTGCAAGTAATCGGTTATCTAATTGTGAACCAAAAATAATAAATGTGTACCAAAAGGTGTTTATTGATCACCGATGTCTTGATTATGCACCAGAAATATTGGGTTAGATTGAGTTGGGTTAGGTTAAGATGGAATGAGCGAAATTGTAGATTATGATTTTTGGTGTTAAAATTTATGTCTTATAAAAATATCTTCTATACTGAACTAAAGACTAGTGTACGTGTCTGCGTGGCTTTGTAGTTTATACAAATCTACAGTTTTATTCAAAGATTGATGAAATTTTGCACACTTGACCATCAAAACAAGAGAAAGGTTATTGTCTACACGAGATTTCAAAAAACATTCCCATCCCCCTTCTCTCACCCAAAGTAGAATTTTTATACTTCATGATGAAATTTTGTACACTCGTCATTCAAAATAAGAGGAAAACTAGTGTCTACATCTGATTTAAAAAACGATCGCCGAGATTCTCAACCTGTTATCCATAAATAAGTTTCTATAGAGTAACCGCTTTTCGGATAATCGAATAAACCATATTATATCGCTTCTGTAATTACAGTGATTAAATCTATACATTTTATGTCAAAAGGCATTTCTCAAACAAGGCAAGGCTCTGAAAATACGGGAGCTAAGTTTGGAGTAGAATTTTGACAGTATTGTTTCGAATTATGATACTTTAATTTGGCTTGGCGTATTCTTATTTTATAATACCTATACGGAGAAAACTTACTGATATAAAATACTGTTAATTTATTAAAAATCGGGTCAAATTGAGACTGGCGGCCTTTAACGAATGAATTGACAGCTAACAAAGTATCAGTTAAAAGCGAGTGTTTTATGAGGACGGCGGAACACGTGTTCATCCACGTACTAATATATTTTCGTATTCCGTCATGATATTTACTAGGATAAGAACGCGTGTTCTCGATATATTCTGAATGACTAATATTTTATCAGGAAATTGACATTCTATCACATATTTAACATGATCATTTTCTCCGTGTATTGACTTGTACTGACGATTTTTTATTACTCCCTTTTTAAAAAGTTTTTGCTTTTGTCGAGCAACCGACTTGCAGATTTACGCTGAAATGTTTGGGCAATTTACTATTATTTTGGTGTTCGGTTAAATTCGAGACACGTAAATTTATCTCCTTCATTTTGGAGTCGGGACAGCCCCGAGAGGTTGGTTGCGTTGTATTGGTTGGGGTTGCGGTGACGTCACGCGTACCCTTCGCCCCGTTGCTTCCTCCCGCCGCGACCGCCGACAGATCCGTTGCTATTCTTGGCCGAGCAGTTGTGACATTCCGCGGCCCGCAGCGTATTATTTATATACTTGGCACGTGTTATTCATACCTTCCGATTCTCGTTTTTAGTCACGTAAGTTTGACACATTGTAATCTAAATTACCTGTTTTATAACATTCGCTACAGACAACATTGTAACGATATTCAAATTAATTTCTCACAGCATTTCTGATCATGCAATGTTGAAATTATGCGCATTATTTTTTTTGCAAGACGTAACGGTTGATCTAACTATCGAGTACAGCCGACATGTTGTCTCTGTCATGTGGCGTTGTTACTACCGCAACCTATGGAAATATCGAAAACTACATAAACTGAATAACTATGACTTAGATGTACCGCGGTATTGAAACTTTAACCAAATATCAACGCTACACGAAGTTAAATAGGAAATAGTTTACATTAGGTATGTAGACTAGTTTTTATCCACTTTTAATGATTTTGTATAACTTTTCAAAGGTATGTTGAATTGTCACTGTCCTGAGTTTCCGTGTAACATGATAGTGCTTATCAAGAGGATTATGAAATATCCCCTAAGTCATTTATCTCCATGGATTAATCCCATTTAAACATACCTAGATGAAACATGACACAATCTAGTAAATCAAGTACTTACATAACCGGAGCAAATCGGATAGCTTAGCTACGATCATAACTTTTTTTTCAAAAAAACGTGCAAAAAGGAAAAAATATGGTTTTATGTGTTCTATGAGGTTAAAATTATAACATGTGTGTTTATTTATTTCTGAATTGTACTTATTTAATATTTTGCTTGGACCATCTTGGTGAAAACGGCTGTTAAATTTTCTTTTAACCATTTGTAACATAGAAGTTTACAAATGTCTAACTAATTACGCACATGCATTGTTACATTTTTATTATTTATTCCTTTTTCTTTTGATTAATTTGGCTAATACAATCCAGCTAAATTTTTCAATTGGTGCAGACTTCATGGTTTTCTGGCGGCGCATTATATTATTGTATTCCTTTGTACAGCAAACTATTTTGTGGATTGGCTTTGTATTTTTTCTATTGAGGGAAGGAACTTGAACTGAGCTGACGGCCCGGGGATCGGCTGTACTCGTAATCATTCGAGTGCAGCCGACACGTTGTCTCTGTCATGTGGCGTTACTACCGCAACCTATGGAAATATATTAAAACTACATAAACTGAATAACTATGACTTAGATCTACATACTAGCCTCATTTCGTTGCACGTTCTTGTATTATGTTTGTGAATGTCCTGGTCGTAGATAATTTTCTTTGAAAAGTATTTTGGTATATGTTTATTTATTATTTCTTGCATAAATATCATCGTATTCGAAAATCTTTTTCGCCTAAGTAATATTCTCATTGCTCTATTTTGGAGAATTTTCAGCGATCCGATCAACACATTTTTCTATTCCAATTCGCATTACGGTGATTAATTAATCCTTCGCCGCCTGTTACTCGACTGGCTTTTGATGACGCTCATGTATTTCCGCAGCTAAACAAATGTGATACAATCACCCTCCCGACAAGTCCAAACAAAAGGGGATTACGTTATATATAAAACACAACGTGTGAACTGAGGAACGCAACCTTTTGTCCCAAGAACAAAGCGAAATTGTATCATATTTACAAGGTGTAGAACTTGACGCACCATCAGTCATAGTTACCCAAATCTCACTCACTTTCGTGCCAAGTAATAACATCATTGCATTATCATGTTACTACCGTTTAGTGTTCCATATAATATATGTAATATCAGGTTTCACGCTTAACTGAATTGATTTATGATTAATCACTTGTGAATCCTTTCCATTCCATTGTAATAGCTATTTACTTCCCTATCTTTCTCTTCGCATCTCCTTCTCTTCCCTATTCCCTTCAGCCGCACAACATCTATCTATCTATCTTTATAAATAAAAATGTTCGTTTGTTCAAAATCTTAAATATCCGGAAGTTTTTCACCGATTGCTTTGAAATATTGACACAACGTTGCATTCGAATACATGTGTGTTTTATATACCTATATTATAAATATGTCACAAAAACAGCGCCATCTGTTGGACGTAAAAAAACACGCGCTCTATTGTATCTCTTAAATATTTGGCACAACGTTGCATTCGAATACGCGTGTGTTTTTACACACCTACCTGTATTATATTATAATATATTTTATTTTACCTCTATTATACAGATGTCACATGTGACAGGTAAAAACATTTTTTTTAACAGCGCCATCTATTGGACAAACATGCTTTTGCTTGACGTAAAAGCAACACGCGCTATTGTTTCTCTATTTGCACACACTGCCTGAGCCACAACAACGCGTGGCGGGGAACAGCTAGTAACACATTAAATTGGAGAAGCCATAGTCCTACTCCGGATAGGTTGACCTCTTGTACGGTTTTACACGGTGTTCGGAAACTAAAGGTACAAGCGGGAAACCGATGAATCAGCATCGCGTAGAAAACCAAAAAACTGTTTTGTTTTTCAATCTGGACTTATATTATATGTTTTATTTAAACCTTTCCTTTTTAAAAGACAATAAACAGCTGAAAGTATGCCCTTAGTGACCGAATTGTATCACGAAATCTGCGCCAAATGTGATGTAGATTCACCAGTTTCAAGACACCGTGCAAATTCACAACAACAACAAAAGCATTGCTTTTAACTTATTTCAGTTTCGTACATATCAACTATATTTTTGTTTGTAGAAAATCTTTGACCGTTAGAAGATTTTTAATATCCTTAACTCCTCCGGCTAATTTGTTCGGTTTTGGGAACAAACAGTTATTGCCCGTATAGTCAATTTGTTCGCTTTTCAGACCAGCTCATTTTCGTAGAAATTGTTGCATTTCCCTTATAGTTAGAAATATGATTTAAACGGTTTTAGAAAGAGAAAACAACAAGGTTTATATTTAAATATAGAAATTAATCACAGAATAATTAAAATGTGCACCTCTGTGAAACCAAAGTTACCGACCGCAATTTGAAAAAAAATTATGAAACATTGTGAATTTTTTATTAATTATTTTTATATGAAACGGCAAAACGGTTGGCAGTATGGCTTATGATACAATTGTCTAATAAAATATGTGTTATTTTTTTGTTTCAGTAATTTTAGGTCAGTGTTTAGACGTAAATGTAAGTTGCGCCATTTTAAAAACTTTTTAATGTTTGATTTCAAAATTTTAATAAATCAAAAATGATATGTTTATTTCTAATCATAAAATTTAATAGCGTTTTTCATCATCCTTCAAAATCAGTTTTTAGTTTTAGGACACGTTGAGAAATATTCCATTTATTTAGATTTCATTAAGTAGCGGAAATGCACAGAATTTATCCGACTTTCTGACAGCACCTTTAAGAAATATAACGGTCATTATGCCAGAGGCCTGAAGGGTGAAAGTATTAGATGTCATGATTATTGAAATTTAGTTCTTAGGTACCAATCAATTTCATGTGATTTTTGCTTCAGTCTTGTAACTTTCCCAATGACCTCTTTACCCTGTTACTCGTACTACGGCCTCTAGATTTATCGCCTAACTGGTATGATCATTCGCTTTCATCTGCATTTAATTTACCCATGCAGTTTCGTTAGTAATCGAATTCTTATATATTTTAAAATAATACTTTAAATAGCCATTTACTTATTATTCCAAGTTTTATTAAAAAAAAAAAAAGATTAAATGAAGCGTTATGAAATATGTGAACATTTTTATTTACTAATGTATTTTTATGAATTGGAAAATACTCAAAGTGTTGTCGAAATAAACCCTACCTACATGAACAAATTATATACTTTCGTAGATTATTATTACAAGATTAGGTAAATGTAAGTATTATTATATAACTCCAACCCTCAATGAAGATAGCATTATCTAAAAATTCTCACCGTAAACAGGCATTATTAAATCTAAGGACGGATTGTTGCTTAAGTTCTTGGAAAGTTCTATCCATGTACTGTGAAACAACCAGTCCACGATGGAACGAGAGCAGAACAACCATAATTCCTCAAAGAACTTCAATTTTAACTTTGAAATTTTGTGAATTGTTAGTGCAAAAAACAATACTTCTTGACGGTTGTTTTAAAAATATGTTGCAATAGTTTTCATTTTGAGTTGAATCCAACGTTAATTACTGCAGTATCGCATCTTATTCTCCTAATGCGCCGCGGCAGCGCGCTGCAGCACGTGAACGTATCACGTGACCCAGTGACCAGTGCACCGGTGTAATATTCAGGTAATGCTGGTGCAGCCGTAAAGCGACCAGCGAGACCGGTGCGTCGCGCGGTCAGTAGGTCGGGTCGGGTGCGGTGACGCAGCGCGCCCCGTCGTGACTGATATGTAAACCATCCAGCCGCTGCAGTGAAAACGAAACTCGTTCTGCGGCACCAGAAGACTTAAGTACCACATCACTTGCGCCGAAGAGAACACCGCCGAACTGGTAACTGGTGATGCTAAATTTATTGCTGTTGGACTCTTGTTTTGGTTTGTGTGCTGTACGGACTCTATGCACGTTATTTTATTACAGAAACAATCAAAGCATTGGCTTGCTAAATGCTTCGGCTCCTACAATTCTAGTATCGTAAAATATGATTGTTTTATCACGTTAACATTTTAAAATAAGAATTGAAAAAATCTGCCACTGTTGACAGTCTAGTAAACAGGTATGGTGGCCTTCGCACGATTTAAATTACTATTGCTATGATTAATTTTAAAGATTTATATAATATTGTCAACAGATGTCACTATAATTTTACCATAGTAACCAATTTATTTACTTGTCATAGATTCCTATGTTATCATGATAATCAAATTTTCCCTGACAAATAGACGGCTGGACCCTTGCGTCCTGCTGTTTTAATATAATAAAAGGAATGGACCTGATTAATAAATAGGACTAACATCAAGCAAAGTGCCTTATTTAACAGCTAATTTATGAAGAATTTCTTCAAATAATTGGTAATCCGGGTAAAAATAATATTGCAGGCTTAAAATAAGTTTCCTTAAACTTTTAGTAAATCCCTAAAATATCGGAACACGTGTTCACGCGCCTGCATTTGCCCAGTGCGAAAATATTAGGATTTTGAGCACGTGTTCCGACATCGTGGTAATACATCCGTATTTTGCTAGTAGTTTTTTAGGAATCCTATCAATCTATTCGTTAAGGTCCTGCAATCCCGTTTTTAACCATATTAATAATAATTTTAAGAGATTCTTAGTATATTAGCAATACTCATTTTTTCCGTGGTAATAAGGCTCTCGATAATTCCGTGGTTACGAAATTTAATTAATTTATTGGTGTTGTTTTTACAATTGATTCATTAAAAACAATATATTGTGTATTTATTTATTTAATATCAACGGTATAAATATACCATAAACAATGATAACATGTCACAGTTAAAATCGTAGAAATATTTTTAAAAAAGAATTACAAATATATGTGGCATTTGATTGTGAAATGACATTAGAGAGTAAGTAAGTAAGTAAACAAGAGATACAAGTACATAAGTTTCTATAGTGCAAATAAGGTAGAATTAGATTAAATTAATATTGATTGAAAAAATTTGATAGCATAGCCCTCATGTACCTACCTTGCGTGCAGTTAAATAGATCTGCCACATCTGCGTATCTATTACTAACTTCATGCAACCTAGGTACAAGCGAGTGTTTGGAATACTCAGTCCTGATATTGTTGCATTTAAACAAAATTTTAGAACGAGTAGCGTCGTGGGTATATGAAATTCAATGAGGTTAGTTACATCAGGACTGTCTATACTACCATTTACAATTTTGAAGATAAATTTGCGGCACGTTCCAGAGTTGATCATACTTTCTTTACCGTCCAGATGAAAAACCATAATTTATAATTGACCGTGGTTGGTGCCCGGATCTGAATAGCTAGGTACATTCCTCTCTTCGATTTTTTGCCGTACCCACTACCTTCTGTCTCACAACATACCCCAATTGGGGATCCCATAGTCTCGCTGGCTCCAGAAGTTTGGGAGCAGTTGATATTTTTATGTGCGGTGTCCCGCCGCAGAGAACTCAGTTTTAACATCTATTTATGGTTCATACGTCGTTTATAAGAAAGATAAAAAGGTTACAGCCATTGACTAATTACAACACATCAATGGTTACAACAGATCTATAAGCGTGTTTTGTATAATTTATTCTAATTCCAGCCACTACAGGTAACCCTAACCTTGTTTTTCTTTCTACTCCTAGACCTTAACTCCTTTTATAGGAAGTGTTGATTTGGTCGTCAATGTAAAAGGTCAGATTGATTATAATAGTTAATCTTGTGTAGGTAAATTATACCTACTAAGCATTAGCAAAGGCGTCATTTCTCACCGAGTACACATTTATTGCAATTTTTCTTCGGGAGTATCCCAAGGATTTGATTTAAGCCCACTGCTCATTCATTGTTTATATTTGTTAAATGTAAGCTATTTTATTTCTTTACTATGCTGATATTATAGTGATGTGATAACCAACAATTTTATACATTGCTTACCGGACGAAATAGGCATACTAATAATAAGCTTTTAATAAAGTAAATACATGCAAATCTTGTTAAATGAAATTCGGTTAAAGGAACCAAAATGCAGTAAAAACGCTCAAAGACACCGCCCTTACGTAAATTTAATCTGCATTTACGCTAGAGCAAATAAGCTTTTTCCAGCCAATGAGAGCCGCTAACAAAAGATATTTGAGTGCTTTTTACTTTTTACCTCATCTGTCTGAATTGACTTTAGGATCCAAAGCACGAAATGAACTCACCCTAAGAGAGATTATAAAAAGCTCGATTGAATTTAGAGTGGAACTTAAAACATCTATTCTCTAAATTCAATCGATTACTACTAATCTTGTTAACACTGGTACCATTTTAATCAACTTTTATAAGCTTTTGAAGTCTGTCTTCTCTAAAAACAGTGCTGAAACATATCCTTTAAAATTGTGATTAAAAACTTCTTATTTCTAGCTGAGATTGTGTTTATTAAAGAAACAATAGACACTTAGTCATAGTTCCGTTGAAGTGTTTGTCGATGTCCCCGTTTCGATTTTTTCCCGCTTCAGTGACTTTATTGACAAACATTCACGTGACTTGACTGCCTACTGACATTATTCTATTTGACTCGAAACGATCTGTCGATACCGTCACGTAGCAAAACACACCTATTATCTATTCATTAAATTTATTATGTAATCGATTCATTACTCAATGACCTTAAACTATTAGTAGCAATGAAGCCCTAATTCAAAGAAAATCTAAATAGGTATCTTTGATAAATTAGGTAGTCATTTTATTTCTCGTAAGCGTAATGATTAAGATTAAGAAAGGGACGCTTAGATGGTTTGGGCATATAGAGCGAATGAGCGAAGAAAGGAGTGTAAGGAGGATATACGATGCAAATGCGAATGATAGCAGAAATCGGGGACGCCCCAGGAGGACGTGGCACGATCAAGTGAATACTACAAGATACTCAAGAGTCAGAATAATAGAAGAGTATGTATGGGACGATGTATTATGACTGTGTATGAGGCAAGAAGTGTGTGCCAAGACCGAGTTGTCAGTACTCTCTGGCTACCCCTGCGGGGAAACGGCGTGATGGTTAGTTAGTTAGTTATTTTATTTTATTTCTTTCGTCCGTCCGTCTTAACCCCCCAGGCTAAGTTGCTCGGCTTTGGGAACAAACAGTTCTTACCCGTATAGTCAATTTGTTCGCTTTTCGTAACAGCTCATTTGACCTCGTAGAAATTTTTCTGTCTCCCTTACAGTCATAGATAGAAATATGAACTGAGCAGTGTTAAAAATAGAAAACACCAAGCTTTATATTCGAATTTAAAAGTTAACCACAGAATAATTACAATGGAATTAACCTGGGATGCGTTGTCGCTAAAACTAGAAACCACATTCGCTCAACGACAATTTTAGTTCATTGCTCCTAAAATATATAAGCCTTAAACACCGATATAAAGTCAATTAATTCTACACCCCTCTTTACTATCCATGTACAACATTGGCTATTTTAAAGGGGACGAAGCTTCTTTAAAGAATACACGAAAAAAGTTTTAACTCTGTAATTTGTTTAGTTTTATCTTTATTTTTATTTCTAATATAGTTTCTATAATAATATGCTTTTTTAAATTTTTGTTTTACCATAACAATTTCCTTTTCCGTTATTCTTACATAAATCATGTACGATTACCATAATATGGGCCTAGTATGGTAGTTGAGAAATTCACAAAAATTGTAATTTTTTAAATTTATTATGCGAGCTATTTTTAAGACTTTTTAAAGTTTGATTACATTTCTAAATGTATATGTTCATTTCTAATAAAAGATAAAAGCGTATTTCATTACCTTTCCAAAACAGTTTTAGTTTTAGGATACGTTCAGAAATATTCCATTTGGATTTTGTTGAGTAGCGGGAATACACACAGATTCTCCGACTTTCTGACAGTGTCTTTTAGAAATAATATAACGTTCAAAATGCCAGAGGCCTGAAGGGTTAATTTCTTTTTGATATTTTACTTTTCTACACCGTGTAATACATTAATGCTTTTTTATTTGAATTTGAAATGCTTTCATGATATTGTCTTTCTCGGAATGAGTTTATTCCTACTCATCGGGATTATAATATTTTATTATGAATAAGGAATTCCAGTGAAAAAATATTTTTCATGTATGTAAATAATCAAATACCGATCCTGAATACTTAAATTTTTCGTAGGTTAATTATACCTAGAATTTTTGAATCGTTCTTGAAACACGATTTATTCCCATAATATCGACAATAATAATAATAATTAGATAATTTGTAGAGCGCCGTTTTTGTGAAAAATTACCTCAAGGGCGCTGTATAAGTGATGAACGAAGAAAGATGTGTAAGTGGAATGTATGGAATGGCACGATCAAGTGAAATAAATACTTATTGCAATACAACAATATTATTTCCATTTTAAAAAAACACCGAGTTGTTTATTTATTTATTCAGAAAAACCAACTGATTTTTTTACATCTATAAATAATAAACAATACAAATAAAATCTAATGATAGATTTTCACATAAACATCAAATTATAACAAAATACTTAGGTATATATAAAATATTAAAACCCCCTCGAACCGCTCTAATAAAAACCTATTTATTCTCGTATGATACCACCCTTTTTTTCTTTTTTTTCGTTGTTTTATTTTTATTCTTATTTATAAATATGTTCTCACAAATCCCTAAAGTTATAACCTCTATGGAATGTGTGGGATTGCACTTACCTCCCCGCTTTCTAAATCCAAATATTAACAAAAATATAAAATTGTAAATATTGAATTAAAGAAAGAAAATATATGAAAACATATTATCCTCATTACACTAACAGCAATAATCACTAATATATACCTACAATGCCAACTAATGTATGTATATACCTAAGATGCGAAAGCGAATGGTAGCAGAAGCCGGGGGCGCCCGAGGAAGACACTCAGATACTCGAGTCGGGCAATATCAAGAGTCAGAATAATACGAGATTGTGTTTGAGACGATCTATGAATGTGAATGATGCAAGAAGTGTTTGCCAAGCCCAAGTTGTTTGGCGGTCCGTCCTCACTGCCTACTCCTGCGGGGAAACGGCGCGATGTTTAGTTAGTTAGTTATATAGCTACAAATAAACTGAACAAATATTTTAAAAATGAATGGAATGCAACTGTTATTAAAAATTATTATATATTTTTAAATGTTCTAAAATTCCACGAAAATATGTCAATATCATTAAAATTCTTATTTAATAAGTTACACGCTCTGATAACTCGTGTTAAACCGTTTTGTCTGTTATTATTAGTAGAGCATTTATAAAGATAAAAAATGATTTATCTCTAGTTCTCGAGCTTGGTACTTAGATTAATCTCAGACAAAAGGGACAAACAATCAATACAGCCATTGAGAATTTTAAGTAGATCTATTTGCGGAGTCTTTTATAGTTATAAGAATCTAGAATTCATAACCTCTAAACTTTACTCCAAAGCATTTATAAGTCCCCGAGCAACGCAGGGTACACACCAGATAGTGTAATATTTTATGCAAATTAATAAAAAGCAAAAAAAATCCCCTCCTTTAGGCGTTTTGTGATTCTCGAGTACCATTCCGTCAATGAGGCTATCGCACATCTATGCAAAAGTTGCAAACACAATATCCCCCATTCACACTACTGACTTGTTTGTTTAGCCATATAACTTGTTCGTGATTCATGGCGTCAACATTTCTTTTTCACCGCCATTATTCAACAATGTATCATCACGATAATTTTATTCGTTCCGGTCCGCATTGTCCGTACTAAGCCTTCAAAGAATATGGTTTGAAAGAGAGATATATTTTTGAATGTTTTTTTTTTGTTATAATAAATTACATTTTTATATTTAGTATAAACCTTTTAACAACTTATTTCTATGACATTAAGGACACTTTACAATACATCTAAAACTTATTCTTTATAATACAGGGTTTTCCAATAAGAGGTGTTATTTTGATATTCAATCGTAAAAGATCAATGGTGTCGTTGCTTGTGTGGCACGTAGCGCCGTCTTGTTGAAAGTAAACGTTGTCCAGATCAATACCATCCAATTCCGGCCATAAAAAATCATTAATCATCTCTCGATAGCGCAATCCATTCACCGTAACTGTTGCTCCAGCCTGATTTTCGATAAAGTAAGGTCCAATGACTCCGCCGGACCATAAACCGCACCAAACAGTCACACGTTGAGGATAGAGAGGCTTTTCAACAATAACTCCGAGTTTTCCGAGCCCAGATGCGACAATTTTGCTTGTTGACGAAGCCACCGAGGTGGAAATGGGCCTCATCACTCAAGATGATTTGCATTTGATTCACTCAAGTGAATTTTAATAATTTCAATGCGTTGTGAAGCGTGTATCGTTCCATTTTTATTAATGGCGTAGTTTCTACTTGTCAAATGTTAAAAAATGACAGCTTCAAAAGTAATATCTACCGAAATAGCGGGCTATTCAAAATAACACCTCTTAGTGGAAAACCCTGTATTTAGGCATAACACACGAAAAGCAGCAAGGCTTTTAGCTTCTTTAACATCTGCCGGTAATTCATTAAAAATCTTGAATCCTTTGAATTCTCGTGGGGTAGTCGATTATTGCGAAATTAACTTTTACCTTTTTAAACATGTATTTCGGAAGCATCATATTTTTTTAGCTTAAATATAAATATTATGGTATTGTAAATTATTCGTTGTCTCACACTTAACATTCTTAGTTTTTCTGCATAATAATTATCTTAGAATACCTACTACAATGCAATACTGCTCGCTTGCCTCTATTTTGAATTATTTGCAATTTCTTTATCTGTGTTTGATTGCACAAGAAAAGGACACTAGAGCAGTAATTTAAATGAAATGCTACTGTACTATTATTAACTGATTTACTTATATTGGCCACTAATTTATTCCTTATTTTTCTTAAAAAATATATTTGATTATGCCAATACGAATGTCAGAGTGGGCGCGCTGATATTAAAACGATTATAATTTATAAGTGTAAGCGAAAATATTTTTAAGAAGCATGCTTTATTTAAAATAGAGCAAAAAAACTGACAACCCGACTCTCGTTATATTCTACGTGTTCATAGATGGCGTTAATTAATTTACTTTATTAAAATACGCTTTTTGCAAGGTATTGCTTGGCAATATTAAGACAAATTATTTGTTTGCGGCCCGTGCATACGCTATAGGAATATGAATAAATAGTTTTGTTCCTTTAAAAACCCAATTCTTTCGAGAAAGGCATATAAATGCAACATTGTACCGATGATTCAATCCAATATTGTATTTGTATGTCTTTCTTGAAAGAATTTAGTTGTTTTAGTTTAGTTGGACAAAACTGTCCGTAAGTCGTTTTATATCTGGGGGGATGTCGTGGAGTTTTGTTGGAAAATAAATGTACTTTCTTTGTCCGAATGTGGTTTTATAACTTGGAATGTTTTTTCACCGACTGCCTCAATAATAAAAAAACAAGTAATTCGTCATAATATTTTAAAGCACAATTACGCGAAAAGAGTTTTATTTTCCTGAAATAATTATTAATATTTATGAATGAGCAGATTATTAAAATTTTTAAAATGACCCTTAAATGTTTTATTTCGACTTATAAAACAGGTTCAGACTCATATCTCTGTATCGGCGTTATATTAAAAAGTTTTGCCGACTACTTTCAATTTGCCTTTCGGAAATGTAGGTCATAGTGTAATAAAATTGTAGTTATCTCCCCCCAAGGGTTGCAACGCGAACACACGAGCACACGAGTTCGGCTTCCTTAATTAGAGATTATAATCAATTTGTGCTTAGCGCAAATAGATTCACCAAGTTTGTTGCGGAAAACAGGATTTATCTATTTACTTCTTGAACGCCCGTATTGCTTTTACAATCATAATAATAATAAATGTTTTATTATCTTCCCTTTTTGTAACAAACAGACTAACTAGGATTCTGTCTGCATTAGTTATTAGTATATTTTCCCCATGTTATGTATCCAGCTTTTTATTTGAGATTTAAATGTTATGATATTGTTTTGAATGAGAGTGGGATTTTGCTTGTTGGATATGTTTTTGACCCTGAGATCTATTGTTTCTAATTAATATACGTGTTAGTTGTTATTTCTTGTGTTTCGTATTTAAGAATGTAAAAGAGTGTTTTTTAGAATAGGGTTGTTCAATTGACAAGATGTTAAGATAATTGAAGAACTCTTCGGTGCTGGTTCTTGCAGGGACTATTTGAGTTTTAATTAGTGATCCGATAATACCCTATTCTAATATCTATAGTACCATATCAGCACACTACTTACTAATCGTTTTACAAACATATGTAATACAGAAACATTTCAATTGTATACACAACTAATTAGTTTGGTTTTGATGGACGTATGTAGGATGGAGAGGCTTTAAATATATCTAAAAGGTCTGTACACGATGTATTGTCAGGTCAGTGAAATCGCCCTAGTGGGAAGTGATATGAATAGTTGGAGCTCTGGTGGTCGCAATGGAAAAGGTGATGGAGTCGATATTTATAACACTGATCATTTTGGGACAGTCTATGAAGAAATAATTCAATAATTTAAAAGTATAATAATATATCATTGAAGAAGAAGATATTACCAAAGGAAACATGAAACAGTGCAAGACACTGAAAAATAAAATGATAAAGATCACAGCTAGGAATCGAACCCAGGATCTCTTGTCTTACCGACCGAGTTGCCCATTGGGACCTATTTATTAAACGTCATATTTGTCGAATTAAAAATATCTTCTGTCAACTAATTTTTCCCATATTTTTCGGTAAAAATTATTCTACTTTTTTAAATGGTAAAAAAAAATTTCGAATGAAATTAGTTTGTAACCTAGATAGTGTCTCGGATAAGCAAATCCGATTTTTATTTATATGGGATACCTTGACTTTAAAAAAAAATTGATATCTTGTCCCGGTAAGACAAGAGATGCTGGGTTCGATTCCTAGATGTGACCGTTATATTTTTATTTTTCTGTGTGTTGTACTGTTTGGTGTTTCGTTTAGATTTATTAGTATTATCTTCTTATTTAATGATATATTACATTTATGTGCACAACCTTCAAAATAAGTTAAAAAGAAAGGCTAGAAAGCGATAGTTTGAGATTAGGCATTAATGTTTTGTACCAGATATCAATTACAGGTTGTCTTAATTTTTTATTGAACATATGCAAGAAACTTCATCTGTACTTCCTCCAAGAACTGTAAGTTAAAAGTGTAAATAAACCATTCAGGAAATGTATATTCTAGCTGCGGAGCAGTAAAGTAGTTTCATTGACTCAACGTTATGAAAAGTCCTTGTGTTACGTATTACGAAACCTAAAATGGGATGGTAAAATATTTCTATTAAATTTGTTAAACTTGGCGAAGCTGAACGAACCAACTTGGCCTAACGATTTTCAGCCGTAAACGAGTGTCGTAGTCGAACGATCTGTAAAATTTGCGGCGAGAATTTAATAAACTAAATCTAACCACATAAATGGAATAAGTTTTTTTAAACTTTCCCGTTGCTATCATTACGTCGTTTCCCAAAGTTCTCGCAATTGAGATTTGATCTGACGCCATTATCATATCGACTACGAGTATATTTGGCACTTAAAAAGTTAAAGAAATTTAAAATAGATTCTGAATCTCTCTTGTCAACTTAATAGCAATCATAATAATAATAATGTTTGGATGATTTGTATAACGCCGTTTTTGTGAAAAATCACCTCGAGGGCGCTGTACAAATATATAGTATATTTCTACAGTGTATTACCGACTACAGGCTAGACAAACTATTATCAAAGTATGTCTAACATGTTGCATTCTTGGTCTTGGCGGCGGATGCGTTTGCCCACCACTGTGTGGCGGGTCGGATTGGGAGAAACTGGTTGAGGGAGACCTTTTGACCTCTCCAGCCGGACTCTCTCGATCCATCTCCTTGCGCCACACATCTGTCACTCCTGGCGAAATTGACCCCCAGATTCCTACCCACCCCTCATACCTTTTTCCTTCTCAAAACTATCTCTCCTTCCTTCCCTAAAAAAAACCCCACACAGCATCCCCAAAGATGACATAGGCCCTGAGGGAATTTTTTTCCTCAGCTAATGTTAAAAAGTAATTACCTGGGAGGTAACTCGAGATTAACACTGTTTATTGTTTATAATCATCATTTCTAATACATTACGTTAACTATCCCTCAGCCAAGTGGGGGAGTAGGAATTTCATTAAAATTGCCATCCTCCTAATATTAACTAAAACACTTGACATATCATTTTAGTATTTTACGTATTTCTGCGCAAATACATAAGTTACCATTGATAATTGACTGAATAATTAGGATTTCTATAGTTTAAAAGCCCATAAGACAGAAAAATGCATCGGATCGTCGGAAGACCCACTTGGTTACAGACGTTTTGTTTGGCATATTGGCCTGTCAAGAGTTAACCGGACAACTGAGGTAAAGCGATAAATCAACACACTTTTGAAAAGTGAAGAAAATTATAATAAAAACACATAAATTTGTTTTTGACCACGATAGTTTTATTTTCACTCTACCGGTTTCGGAAGATCCCTTCCTTCGTCAGGAGAATATTTAAATATTCGGTATAGTATAGTTTTAAATATTCTCCTGACGAAGGAAGGGATCTTCCGAAACCGGTAGAGTGAAAATAAAACTATCGTGGTCAAAAACAAATTTATGTGTTTTTATTATAAATTATGATGAGCCACAAAGTGAATGCTTTTTACAATTACGTGAAGAAAATTACTTTACAAAGTTACGGTTACGTTAGGTTAGGTTCATTTACAAGCTAGTTTTTTTTCCACTTCTACAAATCGCTTATTAATGCCTTCACATCACTTTTCAAAAGATTGATTTGTCACTGTCCCATAAACCATGCATTACATCTGAAGATTTCTCTATGAATAATAATTTAAAACGTGGCTGCATTGTGGTTTTTTCTGCGATTTATAATTTAGAACTTCGATTAAGTATTTGAATTCATAATTATACTCCATGCGAGAACTTGGTGTCTAGTGAGAAGGGACGTCAAGTTTGCTTATTTGCTTGCGTAATGCGTAGCGTATATATTTATCAAGAAAAATAATATGATTGATTAATGAAGAAAAATAATATGATTGATTGGACAAAGACACTTCCAGTATTACGCTACAAAACTTTTTAATTGTATGCCCACCACTCTGAAACTACTACTAATGGGAAATACATACACAAACATTCACAAAAAACTGATCACAGCCTGGATCAAAAAACAAGATATCCATTTTATACAAAACATTATAACACCAAACCAAACATAATCATTGATGAATGTGTATGTATGCATGTGTTTACTTAATTGTGTGTATGCATGCATATATATATATGTATGTATACATGGGTGTATATATATATGTGCGAATAAATATTAAAAAAATCCTTTTTTTTTTAAATAACAATGTACAATAACCATTTTAAAAAAATTATAATTTAAAATCTCAACTTACACTTATATAAGAAAATTTAACCAATACACATAAATACATGTACCATTTAATCATAACCACGTAAACACCTCAGCACAGGTTCTCCTAGTGAGGTGTTCACGAAACATATAACATTACCCACCACAGTGTCACCTACTCAAACCTACCTCACACCCAGCATAAAACACCATATTAACAACAGTTCTAAATTTATGTATTATATACAAATGTAAATATTTGGTAGACACTGTAATGTATGTATAGAAATAAATAAATAAAAAAATAAATAAATTCAAGACTAAAATGTGACACGTACCACACTGGGTCACCTCCACATTGAAGACCATAATAAGAGTTTGCCTCCAGAGCCAGTGTTAGTGCCGAGGAACATCCACTCTTATTACCCTCCGTCTTATTCATTTTGTGGTCATCTGATACCTGATACGCTGGTATAATACGTGCTACATGTACTGGTACACGGCGTATTCCTTTTACAGTGTCACTGTACGGTGTACTGTACGGCGAAGGTGAAATAATCCTTAGAGATCGTGGCAAGGGCGAACCTAAGCACAAACGTTTTTACCTCGCTCATTATTAGTGTGGCCGAACTGATGTGTGAGTCAGTTAATATAATGTAATATCATTAAAAATGGATGCACATGGATTAAATCGTGAAATAGGTAGTTGGTACCTTTGAATTTGTCAACTCGGGTAAACCTTCGATCATATCTAGTTAAGTGGACTCTTTACGTGTAAATTCATGCATTGTATATTTATTAATTTTAAAAGTTGGATGTACCTAGAATGTCTTCTTTTTCACTCTATGTTATAGGTATACGAGTATGTGCCATGATATTCGTATAAAATTGCGCTTTCGTTAGCATCTCATAGAATCACCTATCTTTTGGATGGAGATAATGTGGGAGTGCTTTGTTTTCCATGGAACTGAAGGAATATGAAGAACTTGAATGAACTGATCCCAACTGTCAACAGCCAATGAGACTACGGCATCCCCAATTGGAGTACGTAGTGAGGCTAGAGATAGTGGGGTATGAGATGGGTCAGAGGAAGGTGGGGGAAGTACCTGGCTATTTAGATCTGGTCACCAAACATTTTCCTGCATTATGTAACTCGTTGTATTGGTGATTAATTAATTATATTGAATCAAATCGCACTTTTTCCGTTATCTAACTTTTGTATTTCTTTTTGTTACAGGTATGTTGATTCTCTTCAGTCCTAAAAAGATGTACATCTAGTCCGTGAGTAAATTGGCTCCAACTTATTTTGTTGAGAATATTGTTTTCATAATTCTAAGCAGGAAATTATCGGGGAATTTTTAGCTGAATTAGTCTTGGAAGTTTGTCAATCCTCCCATCCTTAAACATTTTACCGACCGATCCCGATTTGAAGTAAGCAACGTAGAAAATAATATTTATATTACTAGCTAAAGTCCCCGGTATTGGCCGGTATTACAGAGTTTTTCAAAATCACATGTACCTGGGCAGTAATTTTATTCGAATAACTTTTTTTTCAATTCTTGAAGGTTACACCCGTCAATGTAATATATCGTCTAAAAAGAAAATAGTACCAATAGATCTAAACGAAACGTGAAACAGAACAAGACACAGAAAAATAATAAAGGTAACGGTCTCAACTGGGAATCGAACCAGTCTTACTTTGACAGTGCCTCTAACCACTCGGTCATCGGGACCTAATTATATTACGTCATTTTTGTCGATCTCATATTTCAAATTCAGAATTAACTGTATTATTTTCAACTAACTAACTAATTCTCATGTTTTACCCTTCTTTTACTGATCATAAATTTCTAAAGAATTTATTTATATTTAACCTAGATAGTGTCTCAGATAAACATATCCGATTCTTATTATTATGGGACACACCCGCTGACTTTTTCAAAAAGTTTAAATTCTATGTGAAAATTAAATTTTATTGGAATAATATTATTATTTTTCTTTTAAAAAACTTGAAGGTTATACCATTAATTTCTCATTTTTTTATTTATTTTTCTGTGTCTTGTTCTTGGTTGGTGTTTCAAAATCTTATATAGAGAGTGATTTTCCTTCTGCTTTGAAGGCTCGAAGGTTTCATAAATCTCTGAATAAAAATGTAGATTTGTTTAAAAAAAACAAACCACAAACCTACTCCGTGACACTCTGCTTTATTTGATGGATATAATATGCACTTATAACTAATTTCATACTTTACCAGCTGGTGAAAGGTCACGTAATCATTTTCCTTGATGAATCTTATAAAACCGTGTAAAGTGGCAGCATTTTCATATTGCTTGATTTAATTGCTTTAGATTTATCTGTTAGTTTGACGTTTGGTTCACTTGAAACGATTTTATGATATTTAATTATCATGAAATACTTTTGTAGTATTTTTACTAGCGGTGGAAAATTGAAAAGCTTAGGACGGGTTGTTTCCAAGTTCTGTAAGTGTCATATTGAAGTGCTGTTATTATATCAACATGGGCCAGTTGCTTCACAGAACTGAAATAATAATAATAAAACTTGAATAGAGCTTTCACAGTCCTTGAAAATTAACTGTGAAGTTTGTTGAATTGTTCAAATTCTCTGAAACAACCCGTTCTTGGTCTCTGAAATAATGCATTATTATTACCATCATTCAACTGTCTGTTTGATGTTCGATCTCATGATTGGCTGATTTTTATTTCTTAGTAACTTACTTACCCATTTTAAACCCGTGATAATTCACAAAACCATACCTAATGTTTTAAGATTTCCCAATTTATCGCGACTAATCAATGAAAACTTTAGACTAAGCAACTAGTTCCATAATTAATATTGTCTGATTCCATTTTATCGATTGATATTTTATTTGTCAGTTTGACATTGTATTTGACTTAATAGCATTTTTATTGGTTTTGTTGCTTAGTAGCTTGCTTATCTACTCCAGAAAAAAAAGGAAAAACACCGTATTACTGATATTATTACTTATATTACTATGTATGTTACTGATATTACTATTTTACGTACTTATATTGTTTTCTAGAAATTCGAAATTAATTCGCATTAATTAACTATTATGATTACAGAACGTTTATTAGCGAATGCTACCAATTTGTAGCGAGTGATTTCATAGAATATTATAATAACTGAGCTCATTATAAACTTACGTCAGTTTCGTGCAAATTATCGTTTAATGTTTAATACGTCTGTTAGTTTTCCCCCGACTCGCACAATTCCCATCAGAAACCGCATTTGTAGGTTAATTAACTGCAAGGCTTAACTGCAGACATTGCCCGTAGATCTTATCGCATTATAATCTACATCTGTGCTAAGACTGTTAAGGTGACAGAGTTATTAACTTCGCTAGCGTGGCGCAGCTGTTATTATGACCTTGTTCGGATTCTCGTGGAAAATAATATTTAATAAAGACATTGATAATAATCATGTTTTCCACAATGACGTTACAATATAATGTACAGACAAGCCAAAAGAAGTTCGATATCGTAGTTTTAGTACTATCTGTCACTTGTCGCGTAAGTTCGTGTGATACCTCTAAGTAAATTGCATTACAAAATGTTTCAAAAAGCCCTTATCTGTGATGAGAAAATAGTCCAAAACAAGTAAAAAAAAACCAATATGTAAGATTTCATTCGTAAATACAAGCAAATTATTTTACTATCACGAAAAAATACATTTATTTGATTGTTTCTCGAAAATTTTCAGCGCCATTAGAGAAAGTGAGATAGCGAACGTAGCAACACATAAAACGACAACCTTACAGCGGTAGGTCGTCTCATACTGTATTCCATGTTCGTTTTAAGCGTTTATCTTGTTATCTTAGTCACACGCGCGATGTAGAATATAATATTTGACGCAAATACGAAAACGTCGCCCACTATAGTTTCATTTCGTTCATACGCACATATTTTTTGAATGTCTGTCTTTGTCATACATGAACAAAATTTGAATTAAGAATTTACTGTAAGCTTAAGAGTATTTCTTACTAACATTTTTTCTTGCGTTTTTGAGACAATAACAAATCTAGATGTATTATTGTAACATTATTGGTTTTCAAACGTATTTTTCCACTGCGGTCCGTTGTTGTTTTCCGTTTTCTAAATGCATTAGTCACTATTTTTCTCACTGATTTCGTCTGAAAATGTTGCATCACCTTAATATATCGTATGTTTGGTCCAGTATGGGTTCAGCAACCTCAATGTTGGAAATCGTATTTGGAGGTACCCCGTTTTACACCCAAATTCTTTTTTTTTTTAATGTGAAACCGCACTATAGTACTAACTTCCCCCAACAGTCTGGAGCCAGTGAGACTATGGGATCCCCAATTGTGATATGTTGCGATACTGAAGGTAGTGGGGATAGGAAAGAGATGGGGAGGAGGAAGGTGGGGAAGTATCTGGCTGTTCAGATCTGGTCCCCAAATACAGCCTAAGGCATTTCAAGCAACGTTTCAATTCTGAATGGAGGTCTTACTCATGGGCGATACTAAGAGTATCTTCCACTCTGAAACGTGCCGTAAATATACCATCTATTATTAAATTGTTAAACAACACAAATTAATCAAATGAAATTAAAATTAACATAAATCAATTAAAATTAATCAAAGGCCTCAGCACGGGTAAGCCACCCAGTGAGGCCAACATTACTAAATTGTACTAAGAACTGTAAGATATTGTACCAAAATAAAAAAAAAATAAATTAACTTGCGCACATCGGGATTTGATTTGTGTAGTTTCCTGGTTAGTGGTCCTAGCGCCATACATTTATACACATATATATATATAGACACGGTGTCCGGAAACTCGTAGTACAAGCGGGAAACTGGAGAATCTTCACCACATGGGGAACCCAAATAAACATAAAGTTTTTTGATTTGAGCATTTTCACAAAAAAAAAAAAAAAACCAAAAAAAAATATTTTTCGGCTATTTTAGGGTTAAAGTTTTTTCTGGTGTTTAGGGTTGAACAACAGATGTTTTAACCCTGCAGAGCAGAAATATTTTATGATTACACCGGATTAAATGAAGGGTGATTTCAAAATAATGCTTCAAATCCGAGTTTCTTCATTTGTTTTACTTTCAAATAGTTTTAATTAGTTGGGTACTTTGATCTTCAGTAATAATTTATAAGAATTTGATTAAAAAAACAAAAAAAAAACAAAAAAAAATCAACTTCTAACTCGATTTACTCGATAACGAAAGCTCAAATCAAAAAAAAATATACTACAAAATCGACTCTAAATGTGATGTAGATTCACCAGTTTCCCGCTTGTACTACGAGTTTCCGGACACCCTGTATATAGGACTGTTTCTTTGTTTGTCCATATAGACTCGAAAACTATCGGACCGATTTCGCTCTAAATTTCAAAATTTGTTCTTATTAGTGCCAGGAGTGTTTAGAGAGTGGTTTGAATGGTAGAAGAATCGGGGACGCCCGAGGAAGATTTAACCTATTATTTCTGCACTTGAATGAGATACGGAGTCGAATAAAATCGATATAATGTATTGTAACAATATGGTAAATAGTAGTGAATGGTGGAAGTCGGGGACGCCCCGAGGAAGACATGGCACGATTATGTGAATAAAAAACTTTTTAATTCTTTAGAATAATATTATTTCCATCTTAAAGATAAACCCAGATTTCAGGTACACTAGAATTCACCACCTCAAAACTTTACTCCAAACCATTATTGACCTCGAGCAACGCCGGGTAGTCGTCAGTTAGTACTATATAGAATCAGGCGCTATGTCTTTTAATTTTATACTGTTCCAATTTCTAATGCATTTTAAATTGCTCGCAGAATGCAGCTATTAAATACCTTCGCTTTTACATGAATAGCTAGAAGACTTATATATGTGTATTTGGGTAAGGAATCTAAAGCAATCATGTCAGCGTTTGACCGTCTTAGCCAATTATGAGTACATATTGCAACTAATGAATAACTTCTGTTTGAGCACTGCCGTGAGTGGGATCTCTTTGTGGCTTGGAATGAACACTATAAGTCCTATATAAACACGCCGTGTATCCCCTGTCGTCGAGTAGTTGCTTCGCGTATTAGATCATCATAGTCATATAAGGTAATGTTAAAACATTATCTATCCAAAGTTGCTGTATTCTACTTCTTGGATTCGCTTCGATAGACTTTCAATATCGTTCCGTCGATTGGACTCGAAGCATCCATGATTTTTCCAAGAAATCCTCTTCGCAATAAAATTTAAATACTCTCGTCGTGAGGTTTTGTGACGAAATTGATGGTTGATGTTTGAATGCGAATTTTAAATGTAAGGCAGAAAATCTTTTTCAGCTTTTCTGGCTGGAAGTCAGTATCATTTAAAAGTATATCACGAGCCCGTAAGCTAACCCTTCAGTACTTTCATCAAATTTGTTCAGTTTGCAATGTTTTCTATATATTTCAAATGCGCTGTATACATCTTATTTTTTAATTTTCCGTAAAAAATACTGTTTTAGAAACTAGAAAAAATTATCTTTCCGGTGTATGCGTTTAAAATAAACCTTACAATTTTTAAATAATAAAATTTTAATATCAAACGTGAAAATTTTTTTCAAAAACGCTAACCACATTTTTATTTAATTTTTTATTCCAATCTTAGAAACATTGAGAGAAATCGATATTTCTAAAACACGTTCGTTTTGTTTGGAGAATTTGTAAGAAAACTGTACCTTCACTTTTATCTCGTTCGTATAATAAAAAATATTTTTTAGAGTTAAACTGATTGTCACGATAGCGACACGAAATATGAAATATTCACCTTGGCTATTTTTGGGATTTTATTAAGAGCATCCCGTATAAATATTTAAATCAAACTAGAAAGAATTATTATATCTTTTTCCAACTTCAAAAAATGACGTATTTCCGCATGATAGAAAAAAATATAAAAATAGTTTTATGAAATATGGGCGCCCGGCCCAAATATTTATAAACAATTGTTGAAAGATTAGATTCGACGAGGTTATTCTTACCCGAAGAGAAAACCATCTCTTGGGGTAAGAGGTGGTTTTCTCTCGGGGTAAGAATAACCATTCTCTGCTTCAAAACCCTCCGAGGAGTTTGTGTGTTTGAGTTTGGGAGTTTGTCAAACAAAAAAGCTATCGTGGACTGTACTGACATCCGCGTAATAATTAATTGGAGTACATGTCAAAATGTCATTGATTAGAAACAAAAACAAAGTCGGAGACAGAACCGATCCCTATGGAACGCTGGCATTATTTATTGAATGCGAGGAAGAGGTGAAATCATCAGCAACCGTCTGAATCGACCTCTACTTGAAAGGCGGTAACATCGTGCAGTTAATTTCACGGAAGTTCAAACAACTAGTCTTATTTTTGCTTTCCAAAAAGTGTGCAATAACGCCTTTAACATTCAATATTTTATTATTTCGGATTTTAACAATCGGCTGCTTCCTTGTAGGATTCAATTTTATTAGCATTTTCTTCGCGAGCTGTAAATTTAACACGAATTAATGTAATAGAATCCACAATATAATATTTACATAGATAGTATAGAACGTATCCAAAACAAATTTATAAAATATTTTACCTCGACATCAATACTTTAACATCGACTGTACCGAACTTCTGTCCCTTATTAATTTTAACATACCTTTGAGACATACGCTGCATGCAGTGCTATTCCACACGCTTAATTATAAAACAAATGCAGCATCTAATTCGCCAATCAATCGAGCTCTTCATACTCTACAAATGATATTTGTCTAAACTCAAATATTGACATTTTTTCGGATTCACTGCTAAAATTTAAACGTGGCATCATGTCAATAATATAAACTGTTCAATGCGCATGCATATACACACATACACACACATTACACACACATTACACACACACACACACCTATATACACCTATAACTATACTAATTAATGAATAAACCATTTACCAGACATTACAAGGAAATATATAATGAAATATCTAATTCATGTATATTGTTTCATCACTGTAACTCGTGTGCTGTTTGTTTCTATAATATAAAATAAATAAATAGAATCGTGGGCGAATCCGGATTAATAATAATCCTATGGTTTTTTCTAAATACCTCTTTTATCAACTAGGATCGTATTGTTTCAAATCCAATAGTTTCTTTGTCGCGATAAACGTATAAATAATACTTATACCGTTTATTCTGACGAAGAAACCATTGGTTTTGAAACATGTCCGTCCTTTTTGTTTAAATAGTGGTGTATACAAAGTTATTTATTTTATTTAAATTGAAATTACACCACAAAATGAATTTGCAATTATTGAATAGTATCGGCTTGGATTTGATTTTTATACAAATCTACAGTTTATTCCGAGGTGAATAAAATGTTGCACACTTTACCTTGAAAACAAGTGGAAGGTCACTTTCTACATGAGATTTCCATCCCCTTTTCCCACCCCTTACAGCAGAATGTTGATACTTCTTAATAAAAAAATTACATTTGACGTTCAAAATAAGATGAAAATTACTCATTTTGAAAACAACTATATAAAGCGATGGCAATGCCGGAAACTTAATAATAAAATTCAAAAGTTTGTTCTTATTAGTGCCAGATGTGTTTACACGATACTAAATGCAGAGAATGGTAGAAAATGTCGGGGATGCCCGAGGAAGACATTAATCAAATAATTATTTGTTGTAAAATGAGACGTAAAAGATGTTTGAAGACGTCAAGGACGCCTGATGTAGACATGGCACGATTAAGTAAAACAAATACTTGTTACAATACAGTAATATTATGTCCACCTTAAAAACGCATACATTTGTCAGGCACTCTAAAAGTCACAACCTTATAACCTTACCCTAAACCATGTATTAGTCCCCGATCAACGCCGGGTACACGTCAGCTGGTAAATGATAAAATTGAAGACGTGATGAATCATCGTGCCTAGAGGCTAGCTAATCTGACCACAAAAGTTATTGGTTCGAGGTTAGATAATTTGTTTTACGTTTTATTTTTTTATCCACTACCATTATGAATCCCGTGACATCTGACTAATGGATGAGTGTAAGGCATTTCCCACACAATACAATAATTAATACCTGTGCACACATTGATATTTAATTTCCGCGAAGCGTCCCGTCATGTTGCCTTAAATCATACTTGTCGCATTTGTCCCACTTTAAATGTTAAACCCTCGCTCGCCTTTGTGTTAGTGTCATTTGTTTGCATTTATGTCACCTGCAAAATGCTTTTGTTACAATTACGCTGTACTTTAATATTCCGTCATTCGCGAGCTCGCCGTTTCTTGGATAAAAGTTGTGTCATTCAAATAATAATCATTGCAATTGTCAAGAATCTTTTAAGCATAGTTACAAACATCAATATATAAAACTCGTGCATCTTGTTATTTTTAAAGGTGCATCTGCGTAACAACCAGTAATAAGTATATAATGTAGTATGTTAGCGTTAATTCGTTAACCCACTATCACGCGTTTCCACAATAAACCTTTCTTTAGCATCGGCATACTGGGATTGGACTATGCTGCTAGTCCTGCTGGATTAAAAACATAAATAATTATCATTAGAGGAATATAGCGAGAGAAATAAACATCCGTGTACGTGAAAACCTTACTAACACAAACTGACCTAAAGTAGTTCATAGAAAGGTACGTTGTTTATACAGCCGAAGAGGGTAGTTTATCTGTTGTTTAAATTCTAAATTTCTCTTCTAATTTCGGAACATTTCCAAGGTATTTTAAATGTGCCATATATTTCTGCGTTTTGAAGAATTTTCTTTTCTTTGACGTCGTAAAAAAATCCATTTATAGAAACTAGAAAATTTACCTTTTAGATGTATGTTTTTGAAATATACTTTAGTAATTATAAATTGGAATATTTTAATTTCAAGCATGAAAAAAGTTGACCAAAACCCCACATATTACATACTGTCGAAAAATTGTAGATAATACGAAATTTCCTTTCAAAAATCACTTTTCTTTTATTTAGTGAATCGGCAAGAAAACTGTCACTTCACTTTTTTTCTTTATTTTTTTTATTATAAAAATTATAATAATAATTTACAGAAAATAACCAAAAAAAATGACATTTTGGATTAATTGTTTGCGCAATATACACGTTGATTTCTTGGAATTGTATTTACCTGAACATTTATCAAAACATCACTTTCATGGAATTCTTGTTAAATTCCCGGTGTAATAGTCAACTAAAACAAAAATATGTCATAAATAACCTAACCTTTTCAAGACGGGAACCTCACGTGTCACTGCCAAAATGCGTCGTTGCCAGGCTTTGTCGCAGTTAAGGACATTTTTTACAAACAGATTGTTCAGTCTTTATTCAATGTGTTTAACGATTTGGGAGTGTTTTTTTTTTACTAGTGTGTATGTGTTTAATGTAAAGGGCCTAAAGGTGGATGTTTTAAACCAAAATAAAAAATATTAACCTGCCCTTTATTATTCATAATGGACTGGCTTTTAAAAGGGTCGATTGTTAGTTTTTCGGTATGTATTTTTTATTTTAAATATCGTTTCGGAATTGATTCGGTGGTTTCTGTCTGTGAGTGACTATAACTCTAATCAATGATTTGGTATGAATTTAAGTTTCATTTTCTAAATTGGCACTGATTTTGACAAGTATTCGGACAAGCAAGTTTGAAAAATAACAATTAAAATCCCCAGAAAAAGTTCGTTTTCTGACTGAACAGAAATATCCTCCCTTCCAATCTTTCGTCTGCGATCTTCTGATACCATATTATAATTTTCAACATCTTGTAGAAACATTGATAAAATTATGTAGATTGACCATGACCAGTCAATGATTTGACTTGGTCGTGTTCGTATTGTATTCCTCCGTAACTAGCCCAAGTGTTGGTGGTCCGTGGACTGTCTGCTACCGGAAGACACCACGAGACACGAGACCCGAGTGTGACTGCGTGTACAAGTCGGTGTTTGCGTGTCCGCATAACAAATATGCCAGCTACTCCAACACAGCCGCGCCGCTAATGTTGCAGACTTGGGGCAAACCTGGGAACCGTCTTCAGCTTCTTGGAATCGGATGATTACCTCATCATCTGCATGAAGCCATGATAATAATAATAACATCGTTATTCGAATCCTCCAAGGTCAGCCGATGTTTTGCACGAATCTAAATTCCTAACACTTTTGTATTGCCTTTTCCGAAAAAGCGCCCGGTTTCTTGTAGACGATTTTAATTTGTTTGAATGCTCCTTTTGACGATATTACGTAGTGACAGCATCTCCGAGGAGCTCTCAAGGCTTTTGAGCTCGCCCTGTTAAACCCTTCATATTAATCAAGGCTGCTTGGTTTTTAAACCCCGCATTCTGCATTTTTACCGGTTTATAACATATTTCTCTTGACACTTCTCCTAACATTTTGTTTTAAAGTTCCTAAAATAAATGTTGTTTTTAAAGATAATATTTGTATATTTGTAGAGCCGAAACTGGAATGTGAAATTATTTAACAAGTTATAGGTATGAAAAGTTTATCTTTAAATGCAATTTAGACATTTGCTCTATTTTACAAAGATTTTTGCTCTATTTTAAACGAGTCGTGTTTTGTGAAATATTTTTACAATTTTCGCTTAATTATTTACGTCTTTTTATATTAAGGCGCTCCCTCTAACATTCGTATTTATAAATCTCCCTTTCAATCCATCTTCTTCTTCCGTAGTGATTTATTTTTGGGGTATTATGCCATGTTGTTCTACCTCCTTCTTTAGCCAACATTTTGTATATAGATATCAAACTTTGTAGTGAATGTTTTATATTAAAATACAAGGAACATCAAAACGTGTCTCAAAACTTGAGAAAAATCGTTACTAAGTTTGCGAGTCGTAGCTTCACCCACAGTTTCCGAGAATCCTCAAGAGTACATTATTTTCAAAGCGTGTAACCTTGGACGATTATTTTTATTGATCGCACGCTTAGGTATCCTATAGACTTCTTCGTACTGCACGCGTATTCTTGAATGAACATCCACTTGGTGCATTATCTCGCCTGTGTGAAATGCGAATTGCAGCTGGATTTGTTTCACGTATTCGCATTCATGCAAAGTCATTCATGGGAGCCATTGTTCCGCGCTTCTCTAATGATATCGACATGTGTGACGAATGCGGGATCAGTTCCAGCCTCATTATCTGAAGTTCCGCAGCAAGGCCGGGGGGACTGTCTACAGTAGCGAGGCCCCTTGACCCTCGCACACTGTTAAAGACGTCTAGCCCCTCTTTGTTGCAATAGGGCGCATGGTAACAGCATATGTTATCATGGCACTAGAGAACTACATATTACCAAGTCAACCTTTACTTTGTATGCTGCAGTATTGTCTGTCTAGTTTCACCTCGTGGCGACGTGCAAACATTGCAGTTCTAGACTCCGCGATCGAGTGACGATTGATGTGCAAATTAAGAACTGACCTTATAGTTTCCCGTTGAATTAAATTAATAACTCTGCAACTATAAAATTGATAGTCACAATCGTGTTCAGAACACGTACACATTCACAAATATATTTTCAGGTTGGCTTTTGGGAGAGCAGCCTTGTTTTGTGATTTTTAGCGATGGGTCATGGCTCATTTTATTAAGAGCGAGAGCCACAGTATCAGCTCAATATCTTCGTACGGCTCAAAGAGTCGACTCAATTGAACAGGAGCCGTAAGCTCAGAGCGTATGGGCAATGATAATACTGCTCGCCCGATACGGCTCCCCCGCTACGGCTCCCCCGCTACGGCTCCCCCGCTACGGCTCCCAGCGTAAGCGTATGAATGATCGTAAGACTCTTGGTACTGGTATGTAGTTAGTAGGTGTAGGTACGTATGTCCAAGTCCAGATGTCGGACTGTGAGACGCCGTCACTTCTCGGAGTACTTAATAACATATAATACTTGAATAATTTTACTGGCGCTAATTTTCTAAAATTACCGGTTTCGTGCTAATACGACCCGTTAAAAAGAGTCAACTCAATTGTGCGGCTGGTTCATGAAGAACTCATCCCTTGTGATTTCACTTGTATCCAATTTGGTTTAACATACAATATGCAATTTTATTATTTTTTAATGATAAACTAATGTTTATAAGACAAGGTTTTATGCGTAGCACAAATGACAACAAATCATTATAAGTAAGCATTAATTACTCGTCTGAAATATCCAATATTCAATTTGTATGGATATTTCAGGCGAGTAATTAATGCTTATAATAATTTGTTATCCTTTGTACTATGCATAAAAACCTTGTCTTATAAACATTAGTTTATCATTAAAAAATAATAATATTTGACAAGTCAAAATATTTCACCAATAAATGTAGATATAATATACCTCGACCTCAACTAGTGGGAAATTTAGCACTAACAAAGCCTTTCCCTCAAAAAATAAATTTGGTTGTTAACGGGTGAAAAAATATAAGAGGCAGTAATTGTCGATTGAAGTACTTCATATTTAATTATTTGACGGGTTGGGAATAAGCCGACTTAGCTCAGTGGTCCAGAGCACCTGACCGGACATTAGAAGGTGCGGGTTCAATTCCCGTCGGCGGCATTTATTTTCACTTGGAAGATATTTTCAATTTGTATGGATATTTAAAGCAAGTAATTAATGCTTATAATAATTTGTTACAATATGCAAGTTTACCCAACAATTGCATTCTCCTGTGAAGCCAACAAGTTCTGTATCAGTTAAAAAGGGTACACACATATCTCACATCCCGTTATCAACAGCTTGCTCGGTTTTCACCATCATTTACAACATTTAGTTCTGGTTTTCTCAGATAAGCTGCAAAAGTAGTACTTCTTAATAATCCGTTTTTTCTAATTATATTGTCACTATCACCTCTGTCAGTAAAACAAGTTAGTTATCACATTTTAAAATCATTGATGACATGCCGTCATCAGTTCGCGTTCAAAATCCACCTAAAGGAGCGTATCCTATTTATTGTTTGCTTGTCGAATGCTTTTTGCTTTTGCAAAAAGTCGTAATTCAATTATTTACTCATTCTTTGATTTTTCTAATTGAGGTTACATACCTATATAATATTCTACTTTGGTGTAATTTTCCCAGCTGTAAGTAGGTGCCAAGTTATTTGAATTGAAGCAAAAAATACGCCAATTTGTCTACTATAATTTGATAGCCCGAGTGACTGGAACCTGTTCTTCATTGACCATTGTAGTTTTTTAATAGTGCTACGTGTTACGTGTCGCTGATTCCATCACGTACCACCCTAGCTTGCAACCTTCGTAATTATCTACGTTGGTATCGCTACTAGCGAATTCGGGAGCCAAATCTTCTTGTGTTCATTAATGATGGTGGTCGTATTCAGTTCGAATAACGATTTTGGCTTTTGTCAGTATCTCAAATATATATTTCCGATTCACTTGCTAAAAATCTTTCCTTACACATGATGTATTATAATATTATCTACGCTATTGTATGGTACTGATGGGAAGGGTTAATTACCCTGTAGAACTTTATTAAAGCGTTTTGGATATTGTTGTTGCGAACAACACACCTTAAAGCTGAATTTGTATACTTCTTGATGAAATTTTGCATGCTTTAATTCTACGAAACTATATAATGCTCTACCAAATCAAAACAAAATAACAGAAATGTATATATTTAATACTTAAGTAAGAGCGTGACTGAAGAACAGAGTGATAACCAACTTTCAAACATTATAAAGGTATATTAGCTAAAGCCTTTGACTCAATCTGCTACAATTCACTTTTTAAAAAATTAGAAAACATGGGTATCAAAGGCAAGGAACTCCAACTATTAAAAAGTTATATGAGTAACAGAACACAACAAGTCAAAATTAACAACCATGCCGAATACATATGGAGTTCCACAAGGAAGCATACTAGGGCCCGTTCTTTTTACTATTTACACAAATGAACTTTGCATCATGAAAATAGACGGTGAAATAGTTAGTTATGCTGACGACACAGTTTTACTCTTCAAATCTAAGGATTGGAATAATGTATATAACATAGCGAATTTGGGAATCTCGCAAGTGAAAACATGGCTAGACTCAAACATACTTACACTGAACATATCTAATACAAAATTCACAACATACAGTATAAATAGCACGGACAGCCAAAAAACAACACAACCACCATAAAAATACACGAATGTTTAAACACCAACATCTGCGATTGCCCTCCTCTAGAAAAAATAGAACATATAAAGTATCTAGGAATCGTAATTGACCATTACCTTAGAATCTAATCCTTAGGTATCCATCTGAGGCTTAGATGGATACCTCACATCAAACAAATCACAAACAAACTTCTCAAAACAATACACATTTTCCTAAACATTAGAAACATATATAAAATAAAACAATATATTTTGCACTCTGCCAATCAATAATAGAATATGGAATTATTGCTTGGGGAGGAGCAACAAACTCGGCTATCAATTACATAGAAACCGCACAGAAAACGATCTTAAAGGTAATACTAAAAAAATATAGACTGACTGATACAGACCAAATATTCAACAGCTGTGACGTACTAGAAATACGCCAATTATACGTTAAAACACTACTAAACTATATTTTTGGCAAAAAAAAAAAATTTCAACATACACAAAATATCACTAACAGACCAGTTAGACAAGCGTACAAAGAACACATAAAAACTCCGACAGTAAATTCAAGCTTTGGACAAAGACACTACCAATACCATGCTATAAAAGCATTCAACAGTGTAAAACTTTGAAATTAAAATTGAGGAAAATAAAAATAAATTCAAACACAAAATTAAAAAATGGATTAAAGAACAAAAAAGACAATATTACCAAAATGTCATAGCATAAAATAAAAAAAAAACCTACACGTAACACACAAAACCAATATAAACCACATATCACTCACAAACACACAAGATTATAGTTCAAATGTATTATTTTCTCTTTAAATGTATTATGTAGATTATATTTTCATATTATAAAATGAAGGCCTCAGCACGGGCAAGCCACCCAGTGAGGCCAACATTACTGGAGAATTTTAAAATGTAAAAATTTGTACCAATAATAATAAAAAAATTGTAACGATAACTAGAGACTAAATACAAAAACTAAAACTACCGGATAACTTCAGAACAGGAAAGCTAGCGAGGAGGACTATGTAAAGTGACATCATTCTTACATTATGATTTAAACGTACATCATGTACAAAGTTTGCCAAAAAAACTAATTCAATTTGTTCGAAAGAAGCAAATACTTTGGGGTGCTACATTATATTATATTAAATGTAAAAACACACTTGGTAATACACCACTTTTTATTGAATTAATTATTGACAGCAAACCAGATTTACCTTATCTCAAGCTTCATCAGGGCTATTGTATTGACTGTCATATTATATTATTTACTAAGATAGCCCTGATGAAGCTTGAGAAAAGCGACTCCTGGTTGGCTGTCATTTATTAATTCAATAAAAATTGGTGTATTTATTAATTAGTGTATTTTTCATTTAATATAAATAAAAAAAATTAACTAATGTAATTATGGACAAGTAAAATTTAATAATTATTGCGAATTCAACAAAAAGTGTTTTGTCGAATAGTAAAAAAATTGTGTAATAAATTACGAGTGTGTAAATGACCCGTTACTGGGTGGAAGCTAAAGAAGTAGCAAGAGATCAATGATTGAACCTTGACCTTTTATGATAATATTTTATCAGTGCGTGGGTTCATTAATAATGCCCACACGTATTATTGACATCGGTTTAATGTTTGACCTCGCCAGACAAAAATACCTTACCTGTGTCGATAAATAATGTAATAATTTTTTCTTCAAATCTGAGTAAATGCGTAAATAGTGCTGAATTCAAGGCTTTGGAGATGAATGGCAGCTGGTTTTTGGGTGCGACTGATATGTTTATGTCAATTAAACAACTATATTCTAAAACAATACTCCTTAACGTTCATAAATATACAACAAGTATCAACTAACACACGTATATTAGAAACACTAGATCTTAAGGTCAAAAACATATCCAACAAGCAACTACAAATACAACCATTCGGCACAAAAGCTTCCTACACTATGGTACTAAACTCTACAACAAAATCCCGCTGTCAATCAAAACTTGTAAACAGCAATGTTATAAAATTTAATTTTCACATTAAAAGCTGGATACAAAACATAGAGATATCAGAAATAGATAGATAACTGACAACCAAATTCAGACTGAAACTGAAACCGCTCAAAATATATTCTTAATTATTTTAGAAAAAAAAAATTCTTGATTTATTTATAATTACTTCATATTATCCATACTACTAAATTTGAATAATATGTAAATTAATTCCTTGGCACGGAAGATCCCAGTGAGGATATCATTACCTCTATTTGTGACAAAATAGGAGATTCATTATTGTTATTTATTTTCATTACCTTTAGGTTTTTTTTGTCTAAATGTGCCTCTCCCTCGATTCGTTTTCTTTTCGATGTTAAGTTATTTTATACTGTTATGTTAGGTTATTTGAGACTGTTATGTTAGGTTATTTGAGACTGTTATGTTAGGTTACTGGAGACTGTCATGTTTATTTGAGACTTATGTTAAGTTATTTGAGACTCATATAATTCCTAGTCGTAATATTTCGGATATTTGTAACTTTATAATAGAACTTTAAATGAAACCCAAATTACTTATTGTAATTCATTTAATGATAATAATTTGATAACTTGTATAGCGCCGTTTTTAATGAAAAATCACCTCAAGGGCGCTATACAATTTATTACGAATTCCTAGTCTCTATCTTATGTTATTTTTTAACAGATTAATTTGTATATTACATTTTTTTTAAATATAGCCTTAACGGCACTTTTCGAAATTGTTAACCATTCTTCTTACTTGTAGTAGATTAATATCAAATAAAGACTTTTTAGATGTGCAAGATTTGAATTTACCTGTACATTTAAAGATGTCTGCGGGTTGTGAAATTTTTTAATCTTGATGGAAAACTGGCGAAGAAAAGAAAAAACGGCACAAAAGACCCAAATTTGCACTAGGCAAAAAGAAAGTGTTGGGCAAGCTCTGAAAATACTGGTTTCAACGTTGTATAATCAATGTATTTGTGGAAATGTCTTTCTGACGAGATGAATTTTAAATTCCTCTCAGAATACTGTCAAGTCTTGAAATGTTGCCCCTTTATTGTAGTTATCAGCATCCTCCTGCCTTCAAATCCTGAAAATGGTATTTTGATTAAATATTTTGGTCCTTCGAGCCGGATCTATTTAAATCATTTTCAAACTACAATGCTTAACCAGCCAACTCACTTGAAAATGATGAGTACGCCCACGTCATGGGACAATCCATCGATTGTATCCTTAAATGGTATTATAATGCAACACGCCACAATTTAAATGTGCCTCACTTGTTATTCTGCCCACAAGATAAAATATTCTGTTAAAAATTACAATATAATGATAATCAAATAATCACTCTCTAAAACCATTTAATGAGCAAAAATATCTTGCGAGTTCTTTCTTTGTTCGCTCAGTCATTAGGAAATTTCTTTTTGGCAGTTTCTCCGCGCGAGACACTGTCAAATTATGTTGGCAAAGTTGGAGCGGCAGACCTCAATATGGCCGTAGTTATCATCGGATTAAATCTTTAGATGGTCATACCCAAAGCTTTGGTAGGGTTGCCAACCTCCGATTGCTTAAATATATTTAATCTACAATACTTAATAACTTTATCGAAGTGTCACTCAACGCATTTGTTTTTCTTTTTACACTTGAATGGTCTCTGTTAATCGCGCGATTCTAGTCCCATTTCTGCTTTTGATTTTTTTGTCATATGATAGTCATGAAATGTGACAAGAGTCTTAAACAATCAAACCAATACCCTTTAGTCACTCATTCGTGTGTGTGTCTTTTGGAAGGTTGAAAGAAGGATCATATCTTTTTGTCTTCTGGCCTGATCCATCTCAACTCCCGAGGACATATTATTTACTCTGAAATCTAAATATAGTTTTATATTGCGCCATCGTTTCTTTAAATAAAACTTTTTCCTATTGTCAGAATCTCTGTTTGTCATAAATACATATGGTTGAACGTACTTTATTTACAGATTTTTCCGTTAATAACTTTAAGTGATATAAATTAATTAATTAATTAACACCAATATTTCCACAGCGAGTGCCTAGTAACACATCAAAATATCCACAATGTGCAGTGCTTCGTACTCCGGATGTCATGTCACGCACCAATATTTCCACGATCTTAAAAAAATATTTCCACAATGTCTAATGCTTCAGATTCCCGATGCATGTCACACGCCTGTTTGTTTCAATATTTCCACAATGTGCTGGATTCTGAAAGCCAAGTCAGTCGCCAATATTTGTACGTGTTTGTGTTCAGCCCTGCCATAGTGTCTGTAACGCCTACCGCTACGTATTGGCCGGGCCTCTTCGTTCTGTCTTTATTGCGTCTCAATACAGTGTGTGAATCATCCCACCTCCGTCCATTGATTGTCACCTTGCATTATTCATGACTTCCAGTTATTACTTATTATTATCTATAATGGAAAGCCGCGTGCCCCATTACGGACTATCAATTAAAGAACGCTCCGAGGAATTATTGTTATTTAAAATCTCATTACTGTCTGCGAGCCCGAATGCGGCTATCTGTATTATTATTTTCTATCTGGTTCCTTGCCTCTGTCTAGTTGAATGTTTTCCGATATAACCTTGATATTTAAATCGCCCGAGTTCTCATTCTTTTTCAGTTCATTACATGCCATCTGTGAAAAACAGGATGGAATAACCCAATATTTCAAAATTGAAAATAAAATCTTTACTTTAATAGTATTCTTGGAAGGTGGGCGGTAAGCCAGATAACGTTGGGAACCTCTGATGTTTGGCAAAGATTTTTCACATAGGTCCCGATTAAGTTTCCATATGGCAAAACGTGTGATCAAAAGCATCGTGGATAACGCCCATTAGTCTTTTGTCCAATCTATAAACATCTTCAAATTCACTGTTCATATTGGGAGTTTAAAAAGATTCCAGCATATTTTTTCTGAATAATGAGCACATTAAAAAAGTGTCTTATTATAATCTACTGTATTTCCTCTCCTTTGACAATTCCATGGCTCTCTGCCAAAACTCGCTGTCTCAAACAATAAAAATAAACTAGCAGAACTAATTATGGCAAAAATCGTAAATCATGTGCCAACCTTATTTTCGACCTTGAATCATATTTATAAGATGCAGTTCGACAAATTAAACAGCAAAACCAATCATTATTTTTTATCGCTACATCATTAGTCCCTTGGCTAGTTCAAATTGATTTAAGGGCTTACAACTTAAAATTATTCGTATCTGGTCTTTCATAAATGGCGCTAATTTAATTATTTTAGGGATAGTATGCTAATTTATCTAAATTTTCCCGTCCTAAAACAGGAATTACTCCCAGTTGGACAGTGAAAAACATTTTCCAAATGTAAATGTATATAATATCGTGTAATAAATAAAATAAATAAATAATTTTTAAAAAACATCGGAAAGGAATAAAAACATTTTGCAAGTTACGATTTAAAATATTAAGAATTATTTGTTTACTCCTGTACATACGCAATAAATAGTTTTATCCGTATAAAAAAGTAAATTCTTTCAAGAAAGGCATACAAATACAATATTGGATTGAATCACCGATGTATACGATTTATATTCATATACCGTATGTACGGAGCAAACAAACAATTCGTCGTAATATTTTGAAGCATAACTTGCGAAAAGTGTTTTTTCTTAAAATAATTAAATTAGCGCCATCTATGAAAGAGCCGACAAGGGATTATTTTAAGTATACCCTTAATAATAAAACTGTAGCTGTACTTTGGTTTCTTGCTGCATTCTCGCAGCTCCAGATAAGGCTATTTTATTAAAAACTTAAGAGCCTCGGCGCAGATTAAGATTAACGAGTGGAACGTGGCGTAAACGTTTTCATCTTGAAAGATTAACTTCATTACGACTGACGAAGGATTCCGCCTAGTCATCTGCACCCAATCACCGCTCCAATCTGCCCTGCTCTGATCCACTCTGCGCTGCTCTCCTCTAGTAATTTATATTAATCGCTCGATACGGTAGCCATTATTATCTAATTATGAAGTCTTCATCATAGTGAATTTCCAAGTTAACTCTACTGCTGCCACTTTTTAAAAATCAAAAATGGTATCATGCTGTAATATTATAAAAGGCAAGTAGAATTATTATGATACGGCAGTAATTGGCAACCCGTGGCCCTCACGTATTTATTTATTTATTATTATGATACGACAATAATTGGCCACTCGTGGCCCTTCCGTATTTATTTATTTATTATTATGATACGGCAGTGATTAGCAACTCGTGGCCCTCGGTGTATTTATTTTTTATTATGATACAGCAGTAATTGGCAACTCGTGGCTCTTGGCGAATTTATTTATTTGTTATTATGAAACGGCAGTAATTGGCAACCCGTGGACCTCGCGTATTTATTTATTTATTATTATGAAACGGCAGTAATTGGCAACCCGTGGCCCTCGACGTATTTATTTATTTATTATTATGATACGGCAGTGATTAGCAACTCGTGGCTCTCGGTGTATTTATTTTTTATTATGATACAGCAGTAATTGGCAACTCGCGGCTCTTGGCGAATTTATTTATTTATTATTATGAAACGGCAGTAATTGGCAACTCGTGGCCCTCGGCGTATTTATTTTTATGATATTAAAGTAATTGGCAACTAGTGAACTTCGGTGTATTCATTTATTTATTATGAATTAAACATGTTTATCCCAGTGCTTAAAAATGTTTATTTTTTTAACACAAAAAACATCTAAATAGGCATATCATATCAAAAACAAAATACTGCACCATGCAAGATGGAAAACAAGTAGTTTTTATTTGGTGCATATTTTCCATTTCTTAGTACAATTTAGTAATGTTGGCCTTACTGGGTGGCTTACCCGTGCTGAGGCCTTTTTTTTGTAAATACATCGTACATTAAATAAATTAAATAAGTCGAAGCAGAGCTAGGCGTTATTTTTTTCACCATCCATTACACCACCACACAATCAAGACTCACTTTGATTTTAAAATTAGAAAAGATAAATGACTTTTTTCGAAATTTCAACATTTTTAGGTAAAAAACTTGAATTTTTTGCATAAAATAAAATAAAATAAATATTCTTCAATGGATAAATATTTTAGTATGGAGAAAAAAAGACGGAATTTCGAAAAAAGTTATTTATCTTTTTTACTTCTACCATCATGTAGAATCACCTCCCGAAGCTAGTGGACTTTACCGTACACCCTGAATGTACAATGTTATGGTATTGTTTTTAAATACTCGTTGCACTGCAAAAGTTGGTTCTCATTGGTTGGTCCCGTGCACCAAATGTTGTCTATTCCTCTTACTATGCGTAACTATTGTATTTATTAGATGGGTTTGTTTAATATAGAGATGATTGTTCCTTAGATAGCTCTAAAGCTAGTTTTGTAAAGTTCATCAAACCAACTAACAGCATCACAATTCCCAGACTGTAAATCTTATAGACATCCAAATTAGAATTGCCCAAACAAGAAATCTTGGTATCAAATCGACGAGCTTGAGGCAAACCACCTGACCATATTTTTGGCACCAGGAGGGTTCTAGAATGCTATGAATAAACTATGGTGACCGGATAATTCATCAAAATGACAATTCAACACACCTATAAAAAGTGTTATAAAGTTATGAAAAGTAATGAAACAAAAACTAAGTTACATATGTAACTATTTAACCTAGTTTTTGTTTCATCACTTTTAATGACTTTATATCACCTTTTAAAGGTGTGTTGAATTGTCATTTTGGGGAATTATCATGGACCCTAAACTATGATGTGGTCGTGCATTGACCACCGAAGAGCGCACATCGATATAACCAGACCCTGCACAGAAAAGTAAAGTTCGCTTTTTAAGTAAGGTAAAGGTTTTCAGCGCCGTCCATTGTGGGACTTTTCTGCCCAAGATCTGAATGTTCGGTCTTAAACGAATCGCCTGTCGTAGTGACGTTAAAATGAGTGAGATGGGTAAATTATAACACATTTGCAAAAGTTAGGTTGCGTTTTACAAAGGACTAGTGATTCGTAAGCTTGTTTTATTTCAGAGGACTGCATAGTGACATACGATGCGAGTTATCTGTATAGTGTGAACGCCTCCCGCGCTCCAAGTTGGTTTGTTCGCCTTTTACTGATTGGCTCTTCTATTAATTTGAATGTCAATGAGAAATCCTAATCTCAATATCCGACGCAAAGTCAAATTTGAAGACCATTCCACCACGGAGTTCCGTCATTTTCAAACTGACAGTGGTGGTATATTTTCAAATTTCGTATTTTGCTTCTCATTATTAAAAAGTCGTCCATCACTTTTAGAGATTTTACGCTGAATACTGCTTATCATTACCGCCAGGAACGATTTAGACGTAGAACAAACTAAAGTTATACGAGCCTGTTTAGTTTAGTATTAAATTTATTCCACCAAAAACTTTGTATCGTCAATCTGTCATAAAAATGAGAAATTATCGCTTGATTACTTATCTTCCATTAAAATAATTTCAGTTGTAAACTAAAATAACGTCGACGAGTTTACGTTTTGACGGCCTACGTGGTCGACGTGGTCGAGGGGTAAAGCTTTCGATTACGAATTTGGAGGTCACGGGTTAAAATCCCGGAGTGCGCAAGTAAATTTTATTTAATTAATTTGTGTTTCACAATTTAAAATAATATAAATAAGGGGGTATCCGGGGGTAAGATGCACAAACTTCGTGAGTGATTCTACGTGATGGTAGAAGTAAAAAAGGTTAATACATTTTTTCGAAATTCCGTACAAAAATATTTTTCTAAATATTATTTTCTCCATACAAAAATTTGTACCCGAAAAGTACCTTAAAACGTGGAAATTTCCAAAAAAATTATATTTTTTTTACTTGTACTATAATAATAATTACATAGCGTTTATATAGCGCAGCTTAGTGTGATTTCACTTCAAGTGCGCTTTACTATAACAATCTTAACATGTAGAATCACCTCTCGAAGATTATGCACTTAACCCCCAGAGAACCTGTATAGTATATTTGCGCTACGTTCCAGAGTGGAACTCTCTGTATAGCCCTGATAAAAGACCACCAGTCAGAATTGAAACCTTGCTTGAATGGCTTTAGCCGTGTTTGATGACCAGATCTGAATAGCCAGGCAATTCCTAAACTTCCTCTTCCATACTATTTTTCCTCCCCGCTATCTTCAGTTTCCAACTGTCTCAATGGCTCCACACAGTTGGGAACGGTTTGAACTGAACTCACATAAAAACTGTTTTGCCAATTTGTTAGAATTTGCTGCACAAAGAAAGATTTTGTTGTTAATGTTAATTTTCCTAATCCTATTCAATAAGCCTTACATTACTTTCTAATCTCCTCATTCGTAAATTACTTATGATTTTTCACACATATGCCTCAGGGATCTCATGTCCACTTTATTTAGGACGGGTTGTTTCACAGAATTTGAACAATTCATCAAATTTAAAACTTTAAAATTCAATATCTGTGAAAGTTCTATTGAAGTTCTGTTATTATTTTGACATGGGCCGGTTATTTCACAATACTTTGCATAGTAATAATAATAATAACATAGCATTTATATAACTCATTTTAGTGTCATTTAACTTCGAGTGTGCATAGTAAAAGAACTTAAATAGGGCTTTCACAGAACTTGAGTTTTTATCTTTGATATTTTAATGAATTGTTAAATGTTGTGTTGTTTGTTAAGTTTTCGACGAAAATAAGCATTAATTTAATTCAAATTATGTAAATTATGAAGTGACATTTATCGATTGTATCTCTGGCAGCAGTGGCGTGCCGCGGGGTCAGTCCCGCCCACGGGCGCCAGTGACGCCGCGGCCCACGCTCTGGGCGGGCAGCACGCGCCACGCAGAGGTAGACTAACGCACACAAAAATGAATAACTAATAAGTTTTACGCGTGCACAGCGCACAGTGCACCTTAACACTGGATTGTGACTAGACAACTTCGAGAAATGTCATTGTTTAGTTTTGTAATTGCGGAATAAAGATATTTTTTTGTTTTGTAATTGCGGAATTAACATATTTTTAGTTTTGTAATTGCGTAATCAACATAATTTTAGTTTTGTAATTGCGGAATTAACATATTTTTAGTTTTGTAATTACGTAATCAACATATTTTTAGTTTTGTAATTAAATGTCATGAAAAGATATGAAACAAAAACTAAGTTAAAAAATAGGTTTCGTACACGGAGAAAAATGAGTAATTTCCTAATAAAATATCAGTCCATTCCAAAGATATTAGAAGAACGAGATATGCTATGTTGGCCGCCGGACCGTAGGCGGAGTACTACCTAATTAGGGTACTTTGAATACTATCGGGACGTGTACGCACAGAAATCTGTTCTATGTATTAGTGCGGATACCTTAGCGTAAGCGAAGGTGTGCAGTAGTATTGGTGAACAAAACAGTATGAACTGCTTATAGCACATCTCGTTCTTCTAATATCTTTGGTCCATTCAGAATGTATCGGAGCACGTATTCATGCAGGTGTCCATTGCGAATTTTTAGAATTTTTATGAACACGTGTTCCTCCGTTCTCATAATGTGTCAATTCATTCGTTAAATGCCTGCAGTCCCGATTGGAACAGGAATACGAATAATTTGAGCAGATTTTTTAATAAATTAGCAATATTTTGAATCAGTAACTTTTCTCCGTGTAAGTAAAGTACTTATCTACTCTATATTATTTTTAAATGTGTGTTGAATTGTCATTGTGTTGAGCAATCGTGGAACCTTCATGTACAATTTTAGATTGAAATCAGAAACAAATTATTAATATGAAATAAAACATTTGCTCTATTATAAGTATTTCGCTATCACAATAATAGTATTGTTGCTCGAAGGTCGCTGGTGTGAAATTCCTGGTAATGAACCAAAAACACCATTAATCATTTCCCCACAGGTAGGTACTTGTTCAGCCGCCTCCCAATATGTGTTTACAACATTGCCGTTTAATATTTAAATCCGTCGACTCCTCCGTCTAGTACAAAACAACTTTTATATGAAGTTGTTAAAGTGTTATCCAAAAATGGGCAATGATTTTTCGTTTAACCCTTCAGGCCTCGGAAGGACATTACTACCCACAAACAGCATATTCCATTATGGCCTCTGAAGGAAAGATCTGACCGGGGCGTCAATACATTACAAAAGTTTTTTTTTTTTCTATAAATCGTAGAGATATGTGATACGTTCGTCGTTGGAATGATAAATAATTATTCTTCACAGTTTGTATCAAATATTAATACTTTATTATTGGATAAATACTTATTTTTTTAAATGTCAAAGTTCATGTTTACGATTGCCGGTATTCTTTCATCGAGAGTTGAAAGTCAAAAAATTATTTGTACTTTTTTATTGTATAAACGACATAAAAAGTGAAGTGACAATTTTATTACTACTTACCTACACAAAAGGAATATGTTTTATAAATATCGAATTCATTCAAAATTATGGACGTTCGGAGTCCAAATATCCTGGTTTTTTTGTTAACATTTTCATGTTTGATATTAAAAAGATATTTTTTAGAAAGATCAATGTTTTTTTAAAATGATAATATTTCAAAGATATTTTAATCTAGTATTTCATTTGAAGACAACTAAAAAATAAGCAAAATGTAGCACATTTTAGATACATCGGGAGCATTCCAAAATATCAGGAAAATTCACAATGTCTTTGGGATTTGTTGGTAAAAATACTTAAAAACCTGAAGGGTTAAAATCAGTAAAGTTGTCAAACTCCAAACTCTTGCGGTATTTCAATATTTAACCCTTTCAGACCCTAATTAAAACTGGCAGTGTAGAACATATTTGATTCTTGATAACAATTTGCATAGTTTTTTGAAAAAAAATTTTCAATAGTTTAGAAAGTAATTGCTAATTTAATTTGAAAGAACATTAGGTCTCAGAGTTTGTGTTTCACATTAAATGAAAAATCGTACACTGTGTACAAAAAATATAACATTATATTCAATTATAAAAATTAGACGTACCTTCAAAACTCACATTTAAAAAAATAAATCGGTCTAGATTGAACACAAAAATCATATTTCAAAATATAATAATGGCTACCGTCTAAACTATTAGCTTAAATGCAAAAAAAAAAATAGCTCGCAAAGCCGCTATTTTTGCCCTCACGATAAATTGATAGGCCTTATTAAAAAAACATCAGTTTAAGAATGTTTTAAAGATTTGCCTGCATGACGATACTGAGAACTTTCGTTGTAATGCAAATATTTGGATTTTATGAACTTCATCATAATATATTCGTAATTTACTAAAAATTATCAGAAACCCTGTTAATACATTTGTAAGGCCTGCAATCCCATTTCTAACCGGACTCAACAATAATTTGAAGAGATTCTTAATAAATTGGCAATACTTATTTTTATCCGTGTGGTGAATCTACTTTGCATTTGGAGTCGATTTTGTGGTTTGAGCTTTCGTTTTCAAGTAAATCGTGTCCAATGTTAAAATTTTCTAGGTCGCTAAGAGATTGCTCTCAGCCGTTTATTGTAAAATTAATTAAAAAGAAAAAAGTTTAAAATAAAATAAAGTTTTGGTTTTCTATGTGATTTAGATTCCACAGTTTCCGGTTTGTACAAACTAATTTCCGGGCACCGTGTAATGGTTATGGAAAAGGGAAGAGTATATAAGTACATGGACTCGAGTACTCTGACTTAACATTTTCCTATTTTCTAGGTGAAATGTTGTAGTATACGTTATAATGCCTTCCAGTACAAATAAGTTGATTTCAGGACTTAATAATATGCTTTTATCCCTAATACACCGTGAAACCACCAAATTCTGCCTAGCCCATTGAGTTATAAATAAATAGAGTCTACATTTCTTGCAATATCAGTGTGAGATATTGTTGCCGTGTGGGAAGTAAGAAGGGGGGTGTGGCGACTGTGGATGTCGCCCGAATCCTTCCGACCGCGAACGAACTCAACGAACGTGTCGAAAGTGACCGACGGCAGCGCGCCGTCGTTCACTTTCGCAGCAAATGCTCCACCATTTTTTAACATGATCAAGTCAATTTACACGCTCACTGATTATGGTAAAACCGTACTTACAGATGACAAGTATTGCTTTCCCTATATTTTCCAGTACGACTTGTGCAATATCTCATCGTGCATGTCAACATTTTGAATTTATTGCCGGAGACTTGCGCTCGGCGAGCGCTTGTAACCGACTGATGCCCGTGATATCTCACATCGGACAATGATCCGATATGCGTGGCTCATCTTCGAACGCCAAAGCTGACTCTATCTACCTATATACCTCATTGGCCTGGCCCGACCTACCCGTACATTGCAGTCTCATTCATCCTGATCCCGGCTCCCGGCATCCATTGCATTCTCATTAATCCCGGGATCCCCGCTCGGTGTCGCCGGGTGCTGTTACATTATTTAGCGAATCCCGGCTTGGCAGTACAGTAAGCTGAGAGAAAAATGAACACTTACTATAAATAATATTGGTTACCTAAATATACAGATTTTTTAACATAGTTATCAAAAGTAAAAAAAAAACTTCTATAGTTTAACTACTCGGGTTCGCCCGAATATTTAACACTCTTTTCTGAATAGTATGAAGATATAGAGTAGATAATGACGCATTTTTTTTCTAGTTTACTAACTAACCTTCAAGCCGTTTTCCGCAGGGGTGGGCAAAGGGATGTACCACCAAAGAAGTCGGTCTTGGCACACACTCTTTGCTTCATTCACATTCCTACATCGTCTAATTACTCACCGTGGCCCGACTCAAGTATTTGGTTATCTTGATCGTGTCATGTCTTCTTCGGGCTTTTCCCGCTTCTTCTACCATTCAGGTTCGCGTCACATATCTATTCTCATTAGACTTCCTTTCTTCGTTCGTTTGCTCTACTTGGCCAAACCATCCAAGTGTCCCTTTCTTAATCTTACTCATTACCTTTTTACGTTTAAATCTATATTTTAAATTTCCCTACTTTTTAACGGAAATTATTCTAATAAATTAACAACAGAAGAATTAAAATGTATATCTCTATAAAACCAAATGTTCCGTCTGAAATTTGATAAAATACTATGAAAACGATGAAAAAGTGAGGTTACAATAATGTTTATAATATGCTCATTTGTCTAGTAAAGTATGTGTTTTTTCTTCGTTATCAGTAATTTTAGTTCAGTGTTTTGACGAAAAAACGTTATGTTGAGCCTTTTTTAACCTTTTTACGTTTGCTTTAAAAAAATATATGTTTATTTCTAAAAAACAGATATATTCCATTTATTTGAATTTTATTATGAAGCGGAAATACGTACAAATTCCCCGACATTCTGACTTTCTTACTGCTAAAATGTCTTTACAGCTATCGTAAGGTACATTTCTACAAAAATATACATTGCAGGTGCATGTATTGCCTGCACAGTGTACCGTGACATTACAGTTGGTTAGCCGACAGCCCTCATGCGGCGGCGGAATATGAAAGGCGACCATGTATGGCCCGCTGACTCTGTGACTGTTCACCGTTTTTGTTCGCCTAGCAACAACACTACATTGTCGCTAGTACGACGGTTCCAGTGACGTCACCGCCACCGACCCATATTACATGAAGCAAGCCCGACATATTGTGAGTAATTATTAGGCTTTATCGTCCATTAAGCTGCCAATTGCAGCGGACAATCAGAGCCTCTGGTATTAATTGCAGAGGATGAGTGGCGTAATCAGAAACCAAACACAATAGTGTCTATATACTCTCAGTGTCGCCCCGGTGACAAATCTGAACGGCCTGGTTCTTCCCAAACTTCTCTTCTCCACTCCAATCCCTTCTGCCACACTAATTCCCCTAATTGGGGATGCTGTAATCCCACTGATTTCGGGCTGTTGCGATTTTAACGGTATTTTTAATATTTCTATTTTCTGGCCCATAACATAAATATAAAACACCAGCTGAAGTGTACCCGTTCTACGGCGTTTCTTGGGGTTATCCTTAGGACATAGACATTACCATCGCGGACTTTTCTGTAGGCCCTTTTAAGATATATAATTCCGTAGTACATTACACATACATACTTTCTATAAATTATTTCGTATTTTCGGTATTCGAATCCAGTTTCAAACTGTTATAAAACATAATGATTGCTTGTTGCGTGACATCCATTTCGGTCTTCGAATCCAGTTATAAACTGGTATATAACATAATTATTACATGTTGCGTAACAAACAGCCTTTTCGGTATTCGAATCCAGTTTCAAACTGTTATAATAATAAGAATTTATTCCAGAATGTATGCAGGGGTAGTGCAATGCAATACATTCCATATTTGAAATAATATACATAATAAGTAATAAAAATAATAATAAGGTTGGTAATAACATGGCGATTCCGATAGGCACAAAAAAGCGGAATTTAAGTGAAAAAAGATAAAATATAAACACAAAAATGAGCGTGAACAGCCGTTTATGGGGGATATTTGCAAATCTCCCGTCTCCAGAGGGCCATCAGAGGAGACTCCATCCAGGCAACCATGGCAGCGATGATTTTGTTACTAGATTGGCGTAGTCTGCGCCATAAGCTATAAAACATAATGATTGCTTGTTGCGTGACAGCAATTTCGGTCTTCGAATCCAGCTACAAACTGGTATAAAACATAATTATTACATGTTGCGTAACAAACAGCTTTTTCGGTCTTCTAATCTAGTTTCAAACTCTTATAAAACATAATTATTGATCTCTTTAGATAAGAAATTTAGATTGAAAATAATTCATTGGTTTTACATTTTGATAGAGGGGTCCTTCGATATGTTCTGGATTAACTACTTAATGATTTCGTCCTGTCAGCCCGATCCACTGATCATTAGAGCTATCAACTTCTAATCTATATCCAGGAACAAGATTTTGTTTTTGCAAGTCATGGGATTTCCCCAGGGTCAATCCGCACCAAATCATCCAGGCCATGTCACCCACCATCTCAGATTTTGATGAAACTTTAAATTTTTAATCCTTCCATATAGATAAGAAAATATACCAAATTTTACCTTCCCACCTCAACTCGTTTTTTTTTTATGGGCAGTTGAAGTTTGGGCAAAATAAGCGTTTTTACATATTCCGAGCACTCCGGAAGAGCTTGTACCTTCAATGAAAAAAAAATTGTATCTTTGTCATTTATAGTGCAAATGCAATGAAAATTTTCAATATTATCAAGAAAACTATGCTGATTGCAGAAAAAAATAAATAAACCCTTTACATTTATCTACTTGTCTTTAAAAAATTACCAAAAGTAATTTTTTAAGTAATTTTTGGGACGGAAAAGGTACTTTACAAAAAAGCAATATCTCGGGAAGGTACAGTGTTAATGAAGTAATTTTTTTTTATTCATATCTACAAATAGCATAGAATCACATACAAAAATAAATTCATGGCATTTTACTTGCTTCAATAAATAAAATCCATTTTAAACTTTTTTCAAACTTTTTGTAATTTTTTTTTATTCTTATCTACAATAAACATAGTACAACCTAAAAAAATAAAACTCCTGGTATTTTGTGTGCTTCACAGTGTAGAAACGTTTTTAAAATAAGAAATCTTTATCATACAGAATTGTTCTAGGTTTTTTTTAAATCTAGATACAAAAATAAATAAAATCCATTTTAAACTTTTTTCAAACTTTTTGTGATTTTTTTTTATATCTATTTTTAGTTTGTAATTGGGCAAGTTATAGTTTAGGTATATAGCTAGTAATATAGGTTGAATGAATGGACTAATATCAAAGAAACAGTCCTAGAGACAAGTCACTACATGGAAATGATGTATCTGCAACAAGAACAAGACAGAACATGAAAATTACTATCTGCCTCATCACTAAGTTTGCAGGATACTACATGCTTTGTTTCCTCTGACATGCTTAGTTCTGAGTCAGCTTCAAAGCAGTGATCATCTATATAAATACAGTAGTTGTTTCATGTTATGGTGTACGTTGTTAAAATGTCTCTAATCGAAACAAGTTTAGTTAAATGTAGTGTGGGACAACATAATGGTACTGAATGTCACAAAAAAAGTTATAATACAGGTTGAATGAATGGACTAATATCAAAGAAACAGTCCTAGAGACAAGTCACTACATGGCAATGATGTATCTGCAACAAGAACAAGACAGAACATGAAAATTACTATCTGCCTCATCACTAAGTTTGCAGGATACTACATGCTTTGTTTCCTCTGACATGCTTAGTTCTGAGTCAGCTTCAAAGCAGTGATCATCTATATAAATACAGTAGTTGTTTCATGTTATGGTGTACGTTGTTAAAATGTCTCTAATCGAAACAAGTTTAGTTAAATGTAGTGTGGGACAACATAATGGTACTGAATGTCACAAAAAAAGTTATACTAACTCAGAGAAATTAACGAGTGTGGATTTGTTAAGTGAATTTGAAAAAAAGCTTATTCAACAAAGAAGTTTTGTATCTACAGACTTGGTTTTCAACATTTGTGAGCACCACAAAATATTTAACTTAAATAAATATGAAACATTTCAAAAAGCTTGTTTTGACCCGTTCCAAAGCCACAAAAGGAAAATTACAAAAACTTTAAGAACAGTATCCTTGGAATTTTCAGATAACATTAATACCATTCTAAAAGTAACTAATAAAGCAATCCCTGGACAAAAAAATTGTAATGCATGCAGAGCAAAAATTAGTAAGAGCCAAAACCTTAACAATGAAATTGAAGAGCTTAACACTTTTCAAGAAGACATAAGTGAAGTTGAAAATGTTTTAAACAAAGAAATTTTTTAGAAGAAATCAACACTTCTTTAACTGACATTGGAGAATCTCCATTTAAACTACATGCAATACCATCCCACAGTAAGTCTAGTTACGCTAAACGGAAGTTAGATTCTGCTTGTTCAACCTTAAAGAAAAAAGTAAGTAAAGTTTTAGAAAAAGAATTTTCCCCAGTAAAATGTGATGCAAAAATACCAAGATGTATTCAAGAAAAAGCTAATGACATGGACAGGCTTGTTGAGTTGGTTAAAAAAAATTGGAAACACAAGTTACACGCCGTGAGAGAAGCTCTAACTCTCTTCTTCACTTCACTTCTAACTCTCGCTCCAACTTCGTGGAGTAGAAAAAAGGTTGCTGAAGAATTCAGTGTTGGTGAATACTCAGTTCGTAAAGCACGAGAGCTACTAAATGAAAATGGTATCATTGCTTTACCTGATCCAAAAAAAAGGAAAACCATTAGACCAAGGAACAGTTACTTTGGTTAAAAATTTCTACCAAAATGATGAATTTTCTCGTGTTATGCCAGGGAAAAAAGATAAAGTTAGCATAACCAAAAATGTTTATGAACAAAAAAGACTATTGCTTTGTAACCTGAATGAACTTTATGCTACCTTCAAGTTTGAATACCCTGCTTCAAAAATTGGGATTTCGAAATTTTGTTGGTTGCGTCCCAAATGGTGTGTGCCAGTAGGTTCTCCAGGCTCTCATTCTGTCTGCGTTTGTGCAATTCATCAAAATGTAGTGTTGCTTCTTAATGCTTGTGACAGTGAAGAAACGTACAATGATTTAATGGACTACTTAGTGTGCTCAAAGAACAATAGAGACTGTATGCTTCGACATTGCGATAAGTGTTCAACATCTAGTGAAAATCTTAAGAAACATTTGTTAGAAAAATTTGAAAAATGGGACCAAGAAGATGAAATTACATACAGTGCATGGGTAACTACTGAGAACACAGCAGGTTTCAGTTACAGTTCCCTTTCATGAATATGTAGAACATCTTGTGAAGAGTCTTGTAAAACTTCTTCCTCATTCTTTTATAACAAAGTCTCAATCAAAATATCTCAAAGAGTCCCTAAAAGCACAGCTTCAGATAAATGAAGCTGTTGTGTTATTAGACTTCAGTGAAAACTTCTCCTATGTTATCCAGAATGAAGACCAGGGTTACCACTGGACGCAAGACAGTTGTTCACTCCACCCAGTGGTAATTTACACTTGTGAAGAGCCTGGCAAAGATCTCACAGTGTCAAGCTTGTGTGTAATTTCAGATGACTTGGAACATGATGTAAGTTTCGTTTACGAAACTCAAAAAATTGTTGCTCAATTTTTAAATCAAAAATTTCCCCAAATTCAAAGTGTTCATTATTTTACTGATGGTTGCGCAGCGCAATATAAAAACTGCAAAAACTTTTTAAATTTGTGTCACCATCAAAAAGACTTCAACTTGAAAGCATGTTGGTCGTTTTTTGCTACGAGTCATGGGAAATCTCCCTGTGATGGAATAGGTGGAACAGTAAAACGTCTTCTAACTAGAGAAAGTTTGCAACTTGGCCCTGGCAACACTATCACAACTGTAGACAAAACTTTTAAGTTTTGTCAGTCGAGAGTAGAAAATATATATTTTTACTTGCTGAGAAAAGAAAGCTTATTCACTTGCAGGCAACAATTACAGCAGCGTTTTTCACAAGCTAAAACAATACCAGGCACTCGAGGTTTCCACTGCTTTGTTCCTCTGTCTGAAAATGAAGTTGGCACAAAAAGGATAAGTTCAGATTCAGATTATGCTTTGATTTTTAACTTCAGTGGGGAACGAAATCGCTCTGAGCAACTAAGTATGGTACAAATTTGTACAAACTCTTATGTAGCTTGCGTATATGACAACCATTGGTTTTTTGGACTTGTGGTTTCCAAAGATGAAGACGAGTGTGATGTATCAATCAAGTTTATGCATCCTTTTGGCCCAGCTCCATCCTTTTACTGGCCACATCAAAAAGAAGATATTTGTTTTGTTCCACTACAAAATATTTTTAATATCGTTGACCCTCCCACAACAAAAGGTTCAGGAAGAGCTTACTACTTTCTTGAAAAAGACGTTCATCATGCTGATCAAAAGTTCAACCATCTTATGGGTCAGATCAAGAATAAAAGTAAAAAATGAACTTGAACATTTATTTGTAAACAATATTATTGTAATGTACTTTCATTTAACCTAATCCTACATTGCCTGTTTTATTTTTATTGTATTTGTTTTTTAAAGAGTTAACTTTGTATTGAAAAGAGTTAAAAAGTTGATCTTGTTATAAAATATTGCTATGGTGTATGCATTCAGGGTAAGGAACAAGGTACATTATTTTGTTGGTGTCTTAAGCTTACATTGCAAGCTTACCAGCATGTTGTAAAGGACCGAATAAGTTTGACTTTTTTTATTTGCAAATACAGTATCTAGATTTTTAAAAACTTGAAACAATTCTGTATGATTAAGATTTCTCATTTTAAAAACGTTTCTACACTGTGAAGCACACAAAATACCAGGAGTTTTATTTTTTTAGGTTGTACTATGTTTATTGTAGATAAGAATAAAAAAAAAATTACAAAAAGTTTGAAAAAAGTTTAAAATGGATTTTATTTATTGAAGCAAGTAAAATGCCATGAATTTTATTTTTGTATGTGATTCTATGCTATTTGTAGATATGAATAAAAAAAAAATTACTTCATTAACACTGTACCTTCCCGAGATATTGCTTTTTTGTAAAGTACCTTTTCCGTCCCAAAAATTACTTAAAAAATTACTTTTGGTAATTTTTTAAAGTCAAGTAGATAAATGTAAAGGGTTTATTTATTTTTTTCTGCAATCAGCATAGTTTTCTTGATAATATTGAAAATTTTCATTGCATTTGCACTATAAATGACATGGATACAATTTTTTTTCATTGAAGGTACAAGCTCTTCCGGAGTGCTCGGAATATGTAAAAACGCTTATTTTGCCCAAACTTCAACTGCCCATAAAAAAAAAACGAGTTGAGGTAGGAAGGTAAAATTTGGTATATTTTCTTATCTATATGGAAGGATTAAAAATTTAAAGTTTCATCAAAATCTGAGATGGTGGGTGACAAATCCAAAATTTTCTGGATGATTTGGTGCGGATTGACCCCCGGGCACTTAAGAAATAGTGTTAGATTATTTTCCGTGTGGAAACCACGCAGGGTTCAAGGTTTAGCAACTAGATACTACATCTTTTTCGTGCGCCAGCAAAATAATAGGTTTTTTTTCGAATTGTGCATTTGCAAATATTACGTTACTTGCAAAATAGAATGCATGACATTTTAAAGCGTTATTTTCATTGCGGTAGACATTCAACGCTTTTCTTCGTTTCGATATGTTGGCACAATAGCAAATGTTGAAATTTCACAATGTGTATCTTATTAATTTGTCAAATGCATGACATTATTTTTGTGCTAAAATGCAGTATTCTCTCATTCATAAATCCATATGATTTTGCGTTCACCGTCGACTGCATTCACATTGCACAATTAGAACTGGAATATCACACCCATGGCAATGTCCATATTATACGAAATAAAATTTTAAAACATAGAATATTCTATATGTATTAAAAAACATTAATTCATTAGTGCTTATGCATTTGGTAAAGGTAGATACTTTTAAGTAACTAACCATCACGCCGTTTCCCCGCAGGGGTAGGCAGAGAGGACCGCCAAATAACTCGGTCTTATTTATTTATTTTATTTATTAATCTTAAGTTAGCTCACATCTTCGTGTGTGCTAATAGTTTTATAAACATATAAACATGTACATTGTTTGGCAAACATAATCTTTCTTTAAATATTTCAATAAAGTCACAAAAAAAGAAACATTAATAATTGAGATAGACATATTTTCTTAATTCATTTTTGAACTTATTAATATTTTCTATCACAGCAATTTCCTTCGGGATTTTGTTATAGAGTTGAACGGCCTGGTACATCAGAGATTTTTGGGTGCTTGTTTTTTTTCTTGTTGGCAATTTTTCTTTTTGCATTGGTCTTGGCACACACTCCTTGCCTCATTCAAGTTCATACATAGTCTCATACATACTCTTCTATTATTCTGACTCTTGACATGGTCCGACTCAAGTATCTGATTCACTTGGTCGTGCCATGTCTTCCTCGGGCGTCCCCAACTTCTGCTACCATTCACATTTGCATCATATATTCTCTTTACACTGCTTTCTTCGCTCATTCGCTCTACATGCCTTGCACTCTTTGCGGATCTCCACATTTCTCACACGATCATTTTTAAATTTTTTTTTTCACTGTACAACCGAATATTTATTCCAATTACAGTACAATTTTACATAGTCATATCAGCATTTAGCTACGTGACTCTTCAATAATTGTTTAAAGTCATTTAGAGAACAGTCACTTACATCCAAATTCTTTGCAAGTTCGTTTAACAGCATCACTCCCCTCGTCATGCTATGCTTTGTCAGGACGTCGGTTTTGCCTTTTGGTACTCTGAATCGACATGGTATCGACTTCGGCTGTAGTGGTCTGGTACATATAAATCATAGCATCCCAAGAGGAATGGGCTATCGATAAAATTGTTCCAAATTTTTAAAGACATAATAGCTAGACTTGCTTTCCGCCTAGTTTCCAGACTCACAGAATTAGTTTCCTCAATTAAGTCGATATGGTGCATGAACCTAGGATAGGTTCCATGAGTCCGCATATAGACGTACCTGAGGAATTTCTTCTGGATTTGCTCTAACATATCAATGTACTTGGTACGGTGCCCAAACATCGCTCGCATACTCCAGCTTGCTTCTCAGTATGCCATCGAACAATGCTAACATAGCATCTTGGTTATTAAACTGTTTCCATGTCCTAATGACGAACCAAAGAAGTTTGTAGCAAGACTGAGTGAGCTGCGATATATGGTCAGAAAATTTCAGTTCGGGATCAAAGACGACACCGAGATCCTTTACGGAATTTACACGTGATTCGCTCTTTATCTTATAATCGTAAAGTACAGTATATAGAGAACGAGTGTAAGACATAGTGACACATTTTTTTGTGTTGAAATCTAATTTTTTTATCAACGACCATTCGGATAGTGCATCCAGATCAGCTTGCATTTTAAGACAATCTTGTTGGGAGCTTATTTCCATCAGAATTTTAAGGTCATCTGCAAACAGTAGACATTTACTATTCTTAACATAGTTTTGGATGTCCTTTATCAGTATTAGAAACAAGAGCGGTCCGACGTTAGACCCTTGAGGAATTCCAGATTTCGCTGGGAATTTTTTCGAATTATGATGAGAAAAGTTTAGTGTTGGTAGGTTGAAGCCTAGTTTAAACATTTTCTTCTGTAGGATATCATGGTTAACACGGTCAAATGCTTTGGCAAAGTCGGTGTTTGGTGCCTTGAATCATACATGGTTTTACCACACTTCCGCCTCAGGGATCTCATTTCTACATCATTCAGTCTAGATACTTTTATGCATACGGATTTCCTTTGTATTAGCATACTTGTTTCCAACCAATTGGACAAAAAAGCTTCCTATATTATGATACTAAACTCTACAATATAATCCCACTCTCATTCAAAACTCACAATAATTTTATAACATTTAAATCTCAAATAAAAAGCTGGATACAAAACATAGGGAGCTCAGAAATAGATAATATACTTAAATTACTAATACTACTGAAATTGAAACCTCTCAACTGAACAAAAAAAAACACCATGTAAAATATTTATAATTATTTCAGAAAAAAACCCTATTTAGTATATTTACAATTTCTTTATATTATCCATACTACTAAATTTTAATAATATGTAAATGAAAGCCTCAGCACGGCAGATCCCAGTGAAGATATCATTACATCTATTGGTTACTAAAAAAGTAGATAATAAGACACTCATTATTATTACTAACCTATGCTTCTAAATAAGAGAATCAATCACTGAACAAACAATCTCTAGAAAGGGTATTTTCGCTGTTTATTTTATTCTCGAAAAATAATGACTATAATGAAGGTTTTTTATGTAATGAATAAATTTTCTATTTTTACAATGTGACACTTTTGATTTTTCTCGCCAAAACGACATGTTCGTTTTTATTCGTAAATTCGGCGGCGTTGACGTCACGCCGGGCGGTGTTGGTGACGGCCGTCTTACCAGCCAGCGAGTTGCGGTTTCCATTTCATAATGACGTTGTTGCCAGTTGGAACCGTTTCGGAATGTGCGGTTTTAGATCGTTTTTAAAATCAATAATTATTAACGAAAATATTAAAATTATACAATGTTAATAGTATTATAGATAGGTACTTTATCGCTTGCCTGAATTTTTAATTTTGGAAATAATATTTATATTCAAAACAAATATGAGTTCATTGAACCAGATTTACTCTCACAGACCCACAACCGAAATTAGTACTTTTGATAAGGTCGCTTACGGAAAATTTTTGGGATCCTGTGCATAAGCAGAACCCCACATTTTGGCATACTATTAAAATGCGCGTTGATATACTTGCGTGGTAAATAGCAGAGGGCCCCGGGCATTATTGTATTCCACGCTAAAGCGAGCGCGCTATGCAAATGAGAGAACTAATGATCTAATACTGAACCCGTGTTTTATGTAAATTCTGGAATAATGCAACAGTTACATCCGCCGCCTGTGAAACTCTGATACGCTAACCACTGACCAAACGGGCCCAGTCTACTGTAACAGGTAGCAATGGTAATAGTAAACAGACCGCCTTCATTGTTCTTGTTCTCCGGCGAAAGTTATTTCACATTTCCTTGTCGTTTTCCCAAATTACTCCGCCCGGATGTTTCCAGTATAGTAGTATGATTATTCAGAACACCGTTATGAGGTAATTCTTTGTCGTATTACCAACGTAGCCACGCTTTTATGAACCCCCCTCTTTTTCACTTATAGCAGTGTTAGGCCCTTCATCTACGTGAATACGCAATAATAATAATAACCTAGCATTTATGTATATAGCGCAGTTTAGTTTCATTTCACTTTAAGTGCTAAAGTGCATCCGATACTGATGTTTTGTATTCATGTTGAAACCCGCGTCATGAACGTGTTGAGAGGTGATGTACCTCTCAACCGTTCATTCTGTCATTTTTGTGGAACGGTTGCTCCTACACTGAGAAAAATGAGCATTGCTAATTTATTAAGAATCTCTCCAAATTATTGGTAATCCGGTAACAAAACGCGATTGGAGGCCTTTTCACTTGGATTATTTTTAGTATTTTATTCATGGCATCCAGTATAAATATTTGCGGCAAACGTCGAGAAAGCTACATATTTCCGCATGAAAACAAAAAAATTAATAAAATATGGACACCTGATCGTGAAAGGTTAAAAGACGTCTGTTACAGATGTTAAAACGAAGCTATCAGTAGTAGTACCACAGAAATAGTAATTGACTGTTATTCATCACCTACCCAAAGCCAGCCGTACTTTGTTATGACTTGGGCTACTTGAAAAAAAGGGCTGAGATCTTGGAGGGTCAAAAGGCTTAGTCTTTTCTTAGGGTTAATCTAGCTCGGGGTCCACCCTGCTGTACAGAAACCCCCGAAACCAGAGTCCTGATAAAGGAGGCCGATAGCGCTTTAATCCTGAGGAAAATACTTGCGTTCAAATTAAATTCCTTAACATCTATTTACCGGATTGAACCAACTTTACAAGAAAGTTATTAAACGTCCTCCGTAAGACGTGATGCCCTGATCATATCGGGAGTCAAAAAACTCCCAGCGTCTCAAAAAACCGTTGACACTTTCGCTTCGCCTTGTGGTTTTTCTTTCCCAAAATAAAAGGGACGTTAGATTCTTTACAAACACCCGCAAAAGGGCGACCATGAGAGTTTCTTAAATTAATTCTCGAGAGAAAGATCTTTCGAAGTAGAGCGTATAGCATTTATCTTGTTTGATTTGAATAATAATTTCGTTATGAAATCTTAATTATGCATCATAAGCACACAGACAATAACACAATAATTGTACGGTGCAATGGAGGTGATTTTCCACAATGAAGTCCCTAATAATAATAATAATAATAATACCTGGATGACTTTTATAGCGCCGTTTTTGTGCAAAAACACCTCAAGGGCGCTGTACAAACTTATAATACATTTCTACAGTGTTATTACTTAACTATTTATGGAGAAAATATACAGTACAATACTTACCTGGTAGGTCACTTGAGATTAACACTTAATTAATATTATCTAATTGTTTATTGGCGAAATTTAGATACAGGGTTTAGGAATTAATTGAAAAATTGAATATAACTGGACTTTCTCTTAGGATTGGTATATTTAATTTAAGGGTACGACAACTTAAAAAGGTAAGTTTTTAGTTTAGACCTGAATTCTGTTGGACTTGTTATGGATCTTAGTTCCGGAGGGAGTTTATTCCAAGCCTTCGGCCCAGATACTCCGAAAGCACGATCACCAAACTTAGTATTTGGCTTGCGCATAGGTTCTATCAGTCTGCCTACAGCTGCTGATGTTGCTGATCTAAGCGTTGACTGCCTCAGACCAGTGTTTTCCGGGAAGCATAGTTCAGAGATGTAGGGTGGGGCCATTTCATTGATGGATTTAAACACCATCCAGCACAGTTTGTACTGGATTCTTTCAGGGCACTTGAGCCAGTGAAGGTTACGAAGGTGTTCTGAAATGTGCGAATATTTTGAAACCCCGGTTATGAGCCGTGCTGCTGCATTAAACACTGATTGAAGTTTGTCAATTTGATATTTTGGAAGGCTGGCATAAATGCCGTTGCAGTAATCGAGACGTGAGACTACATAAGAGTTGATAAGTAGTTTTGTTGCTTCTGAAGGAAGGTTTCTTCGGACAGACTTGAGTTGTCTTAGGTGAAAAAAACCGGTGCTTACAGTCCTATTTATTTGACTTTTAAACGAAAAGTCTGAATCTAAATTGACACCGAGAAGTTTGACTGTTGTTTTTGGGATGATATCGCTGCCGGAAATAGTAATAGGTGAATTGTCTATGAAATGTTGACGTTTGTTTGTAGCTACCCAGAGGAACTCAGTCTTAGATGGATTGAGCTTCAGCTTGTTTGAAGACATCCAACGAGTTATTGCTTCTAGACATTCAGTTATACGGATCTTGAGACTATTGATTTCATTTGGAGCGCAGTAAAAATAAACTTGCTGATCGCCAGCGTAGCAGTGAGACAAGAGATCAAATGACTCGATTATTTTGGCGACATCATTTGTAAAAAGGATGAAGAGAAGTGGACCCAAAACGGATCCCTGGGGTACCCCTGAAGAAAGTGTTGCGAAGTTGGACAATTTATTTCCAACCCTCACGGCTTGTAAGCGATTGGATAAATAGGATACCAGCCAATTTTTTACGTCGGAGTTCAAACCAAATGTTTCCTCTAATCTCCTAATGAGGAATTCATGATCAATCGTGTCAAACGCTGCACTCATGTCTAGGAGTGAGATAAGTGATAACTTACCTGACTCTACGGCCAGAGTTATGTCTGATAGCATACGAAGTAGTCCGGTTTCAGTTGAGTGGAACTTTCTGTACGCAGATTGACGTTTTGCGAATAATTTATTTGAATTCAAGTGACTGGTTATTTGTGCGGCAGCAATTTTCTCCAGGATTTTTGAAATAAATGGTAAGTTTGAAACGGGCCGATAATTACCGGCGTTATCGGCGTCTAGATGTGAATTTTTCAGGATTGGTGTAACTACAGCTGACTTGAGTGGTTCAGGAAAGTCACCCGTGCTAAGTGATTTATTAAAAACATGAACTAGGAATGGAGCTAAAACAGTAGAACATTGTTTTAATAACCATGTCGGTATGGGATCAAGACTGCACTGTTTATTAGGCGAGCTTGAAATAATTTTTATTACTTCTTCCAGCGTTGTGGGTTTGAAGGAAGACAAAATTCCTTTAGAATTTAAAGTGAATATTGGCGGAGGGGCGTGAGATGCGGAAGCACGAATGGATTCAATTTTTTCCCGAAAAAAAATTGAGAAAGCTTCCGGGGTAATATCTATTTTCGTTGGAACAGTGACTTCCGAAATTACTGTCTTTATTGAGTTCCAAAGACGTCGCGGGTTGGTTCGCTCAGAGTTAATCTTTTCTTTCCAATAGTCTGATCTTTTGGAATTAATTTTACACGTATACTGTTTTTGGGCAAGGATCCACTCGTCTCTTGTAGTTACAGAAGAGTTTTTCCTATAGGTCCTCTCTATTTTCCGCATAAGTCTCTTCTGGTTTCGACATTCATCGTCAAACCAGCCGTCAGACTTTCGAACTTTCCGTGTTTTTGATGATGTCGGGGCATATTTATTTAACAGACATGAAAGTATTTTATTATATGTCTTGACAAGTTCGGTAGGGGTCTTTGTTTCCCAAACATTGGGTGTACATAAGAGAGAGGTCTGTAACTCTTTCAGAAAATCGCTAAAGCAAAATTTACGCCATTCCCTTGATACAATTGTTTTATATGGTACTTTAGGCGGGTTAAAATCAATATCAGTGCAAACGAGCCGATGGTCTGACAGTCCTATATCACGAATATCTGCTGAAAGCGGTGGATCAATGTTCTTTGAAATTAGTACATCTAATGTACCACCAGCATCATGAGTTGGGACGTCGACCCATTGGTGGCATCCAAAGCTGGCTAATAGATCTAAGAATTTAACAGTGTTTGGTGATGTCACGCGCTCGAGACGAATATTAATGTCGCCTGTAATAATGAGTGTGTCGGAGAGTCCGACTGAAACTTCCAAAAACTGTGAAAACTCATTATAAAATTCGACAGAGATTGGTTTCGATCCGGGCCTATAAAGGGTGCACAACATGAACGACGTTCCTGAAGAAGAAACCCTGCATCCAATATACTCAAACGTGTTAAATGTACCGAGAGCTACTTTGTTTAGCCGTAATCCTGGTCGGGCTATTATCGCGACACCCCCGTGATTCATGTGTGAGATATTGTTTGATGGTAGGTCCCTACTAGGTCGGGCTTCTTCAATAACCACATACCCTAAAGCTCGAAGTCTCTTAATTGAGTACGAATCACTGTTCTCGTGCCAAGTTTCTGTGACAGTAAGGATATGGAGTTTTTGGTCTCTGAAAATATCGTCCACCACCTCTAGTTTGTTGTTAAGGGATCGAGCATTCCAGGAACCAATCGCAAGCTGTCTACTCCTATAGTTGGCATGTCGTTCTAATCTAATTTCATTTAAGTTGTTGTGGAATTTTTCAGAATCGCGGAGGGCTTTAGACGGTAGGTAATTCTGTTTGTCGATCGGTTCGACTACTTGAACATCCTGTACTGACGGAGACTTATTATTATTTTCATTACCATTGTTATTATTAATAATTTTTGGAACGTATTGTTCCTCCCTGCATAAATATTTTGTTTTTTGTCCACCGCGACACCCCCTGTATCTAAATTTCACATTCGGATCACGGACTGGATTGTATATGGTTTCTTTTGCAGTCACTGAAGGGTTCAACACACTATCACTTTTATAACTTAGGAGTGTAGCCCGATCACTTACAGCAGGAATGTTTTCGGCCTGTGCTGCATCACAAAATATTGTGTCATATTGTTTCTTTCTGATGTACAGTGTATGTTTTTTATGATAGCGTCCAGCACGGCAACCTCGAAATCTAATTTTACAAGTAGTATAATTATCGCGTCCAAGGTCATATAATAATATTTTTGCGGCTAATTTAGGGTCCAAAAAAACACTTTCACTTTTGAGATGTAGTAGTGTCGCCCTGTCGTATCGGATATTGTTTACAGTCACCATAGTTCAAAGAATACCCATTATAAATCACTTGACGCATTTACACTTGACGCGGTTGCTCGCTTGTCTTTCACACTGCACATGTGGCCTATTCTTTCGACCGATTTTACCGATGCTGCAGCGTTATTATGCACTTCTAGAACAACGTGGCAGATTTGAACTTAAAATATTTGAAATTTTGTATTAAAACTTGAATTAATCTCGAATCAGCGACACTAAAATTATTTTATTTTTATACATCTAACTTAAAAATTATTGCGGTTATTTTACACTTTATCTACACCGAAAAAATTGAGAACTTCCCAAGATTTTTCAAAATAAACGCGGAGCGCTTAAAAAAGCAGCCGGCCGCCCCTAGAGCGCCTCTAAACATGGTTCAAATATCTTCTGATGCCTACTGTTTTAGTATCGGATGAAATGAATTTTCCGTACACGCATCTAAATTGGCACCTGAATACGAATATGTAATTTTTCTATTATTCATTTTCATTTCTTGCTACAGCAATCCCTATGAGTTACAAAACTCACTGTAGGACGGGAGTAAATTACAATACATAGGTGGGAGTTAATAGGTACAATTTGAAATAGGTATTTTGATATCAAAATTATAAGTTTCACATACAAAACAGTATAAATATATAAATAGGGAGGTTACGTAGAACGAACAAGAAAAAACATAAAAGAAACAAACAGGGTTGTACTAAACATAAGCACCAATCCAAGGTAGGAATTTACAAAAGATACTTATCCACTAGTACCGTGGTAAAAATAGATAATGCACGATTACAAATACAGAGGCTAGAAAAGGAGAAAAAAGATACAAGACAAAACACAACATAACAATATTTAGGTATTTTCGTTTTTGTATGTACTTATTCTTTTAAAGCACAACTTAATTTTTTTTAAATTAACATCATAATTCTGTGTCACAACATTACGTAAATTAATATTGGCATGTAAATTGTGTTGGTTAAGTTGGCGAATTCTGGTTTACTAAAATAACTTATTTTCAGAGTTATTGTGTTTTTAGTGATAGTAACTCACTTTTACAATTTTCAAAATTATTAAATCCATTTTCATATCTGTCTGTCACTCAAACGCCCGAAGTTAATTAGTTTTTGTTTATTATTTAATAACTCTAAGTACCGTATGTCATCATCGTCTTGAGACAATGAACACTTTTGATAAACAGACAGCGAATTAGAATAATTTTTGTGTTTTTTTTAAATTCTGTTCGTTATAATTAATTATCCTGTGGTAAGTGATGCCGCCATTTGGTTGTGATGTAATGGTGATGAGATGTCAAAATTTTCTTCCCAGAGCCAACACTATGAGTAGGTATATCTAATTACTATACTCTGGCGTGTTCTAGCATAGTTTCTGTGGTTCAGTGGCGCAGGTATTGAAAACTTGTCCCCCTCTAATATTTCTGTTTTTTTTTCTATGTTATTAATGCCCTCATATCTTTGGACCTTTTCTTGTCATTTAAAAAAGAAAATTGTATGTACTCTATTAAGTTAATTAAAACAAATCCAAAAGATTTACGAAGTTTTTGATAATTTTTCTTTAGCTGTTCCGCGTTTTCATTTGAGTGCTATTTAAATAAAAACGCGTTTTCGATTCCTAAAATAAGCGCTTAAAATTAATTTAGGTCAATTTTTTTGAGAGTGTCCGGGGGTAAATTGTGCTAACTTCGGGAGGTGATTCTACATGATTGTAGAAGTAAAAAAGATAAATAGATTTTTAGAAATTCCAAATAGGTGTGTATTAAAAAACAGTCTTGCCTATGATTACCACCATGAAACATCGAATTTTATTTTGGTTCAAAGCGAGTTTTTTTACCCAACAAAATAGATTATTTAGATAACTAATACCTTTAACAAAAAAAAAAATATATTATTTTAAAAACGTAGTGGGCCCGGGTAGACGTTGTCCTGCCACAGACTGCATTCTATGTTGACCATATTTTATATAGACTTCATTTTATGTAGACCGCCTTTTGTCTGGTGGCGCGGTTATCGGATATATTATGCATTTGACATACATAGAATACATGCGCAAGTCACATACATCGTAGATATTGTTATAACTTTTCGTTTTATATCGATCATTTTAGCAGATTGTGATTATTTTTCAGTACGATAGAAAATAAGTAAAGATAGACCGACACCGTTCTATTCCGAAAAAAAAGAAAAAGCCACCTATCGCTTCCAAAATTATCCTATATTTCAAGCTTTAACCAACATTCACAAAATTTCATTGAAATCGGTTGGGCAGTTTCGGAGATTAGCGTGTACGAACACAGTGACACGTGATTTTTATATATTATTTTGTTGTATGTAAAAAAAGTTGCCATTGTGTTTAGAGGCAGAACCCAGGCAATTGGCTACGCCCCTGATGGTTTATTTATAAGCAGTTGAATGTTAACTAATTGCGGGACAATAAAGCCTACAATTGAGGCTGTGAGGCCTGCGGTAAATACTACCAGTATTTGAGTTTTCAATTCTAATTTTCTTTGTATCCAAGAGAAAATGTACCATTTTGCATCGAAATCTTTTGTTGAACTGACGGCTAAGTAAAGCAGGGAGTGTAAAGGACGGCTTTCCGCTTTTAATTAAGCGACTAATGCGGGGCTGATGCGTAACACTTTTATCAAATATAATATTATTAAAACAAAAAAGAATCATAACTTTTCGGTTTTTCTCAGCACTGGAAGCAAAAATTCTAATTTAACGCGACTATTTTCAGCTAGAAAATTCTATTTAAATTTTCAATAGGAAGGCGGTATGGGTAGGTACCACCGCCCCAGACACCATTAATTGGATAGTCAACACCTCTGCCATAGGTCACCCCCAAGTGGTTTGCCACGTTTGGTGACTTAGCAGTGGTGTCCGGGTTCATGGGGCGAGGATTGTCCAAGTTTTAGAGACACTGACGCTCAAATTCGTACCCACCTCTCATACACTTTTCCTTCCCAGAACAGCATAATCGTAAAAATAATTTCCTTCACGACCTATGTCAATAGACGACATAAAGTGACCGGATAAATCATCACAATGATAATTCACCACAACTTTTATATAAAGTTATATAAAGTCATGGAAAGTGATGAAACAAAAACTTTATTAACTGGGTTAAGTAGGTTAGGTTAAAAACATTTTTTTCATCGTTTCTGATGACTTTATATCACTTTTTAAAAGTGTGTTGAATTGTCACTGTGTTGAGTTATCATTTCAATTTCACTTTTGTTTTCGATAATGAATAAATACCAATCTTAAGAGCGGAAATGATCCCACTTCTCGACATTTGACCCAGCTGAAACTCGGCAGATAGTCTCGTTGTCGATGACAATGCATTCTATTAATGTTCAACTTTGCGTATACACACGCGTACATATACGCATTTCTCTGAAATCGGACGACATTACATCAGTTAATATACGAAATAAATATCAGTACTATCCGCTCGGCATTTGTCGAGATTGGTAGAGTTGTCGATTGCAGTTCCTGGGTAGGAAGGTTCAATCCGTCGTCAAACAATTTTTAAGACATTTAAAATACATAAATTTTAGTATAGACAACACATGCTTGTCCTAGCGAGGTTAAAAATTCTAAAGTAAAAAAGATACAATGTAAAGAATCGATAAAAATAAAATAAATAGTAAAAAACATTGTTTTCTGCGGATTGATTTTTAGCTCGCGATGTCATTTCATCATGAACTGTAGCTCAGAAATATCAATGTATCTGTCGACGTTGTTTTTTTTCTTCATGTTTCACAATTCTCGTGCTTAACGGGTAGTAAACTTTGGTTAAATAATAATTTTATATACATAAGATAAATAATAGTTTCGGCCATAATTATCCGTACTCAGAATTGAGGTTCAGTACCCGGAATTTATGTAGCTTGCCATCTACTACGTTTCAGAGTCAAATTAAAATAATAATTTCCCGAAACACGTTCCTCTTTTATCGTCTGTCCTATTAAATCTTCCCAATTTCTCTCTCGAATTCACCAAAGAATCGTAACGAGCTTCGTTATCGCGAGATTTAGAGAAATTCTTATATAATATCAGATATTTGTTTTGAAGAAATTAGAAGAATTTACAAAAGACCGCCAATAATAATTGCTGTAAAGGCAATAATTAGAATAATTTCTCTTTTTAATTCGGAAACTAAGAACATATTTCACCAACCCGCACCGCTCTTATTGTCATGCCGCTGAGAGCTTCGTTGTAATCTCCAATTATTACTTTTGTAATATATCTGATAATAATAATATTTGGATGTTTTTAGTTTAGTCCTGAATTCTGTTGGACTTGTTATGTATCTTAGTTCCGGAGGGAGTTTATTCCAAGCCTTTGGAAATGATGCTCCTAAAGCGCGATCACCAAAGTTAGTATGTGGATTGCGCTTAGGTTCCATCAGTTTGCCTACAGCTGATGATGTTACTGATCTAAGAGTTGACTACCTCAGACCATTGTTTTTCGGGACGCATAGTAATGTTCAGAGATTTAGGATGGGGCCATTTCCTTGGTGGATTTAAACACCATCCAGCACAATTTGTACTGGATTCTTTCAGGGCACTTGAGCCAGTGAAGGTTACGAAGGTGTTCTAAAATGTGCGAATATTTAGAGACCCCGGTTATGGGCCGTGCTGCTGCATTAAACACTGATTGATGTTTGTCAATTTGATATTTTGGTAGGCTGGCATAAATGTCAAATAAATGTCTTGCAGTAATCGAGACGTGAGATTACATATGAGTTGATAAGTAGTTTTGTTACTTCTGTAGGAAGTTTTCTTCGGACAGACTTGAGTTGTCTTAGGTGAAAAAAACCAGTGCTAACAGTCCTACTTTGAAATGAATGTACACTTCATTAGTCCGGAGCCAAATTGAGAATAACTCACCTATTTGGTCACCACATTATAAGGTTCATTCAGATGCTAGTGAAATTATAAACTCAATCTCCTATTGAAAATGTAAAGTATAACTGTCTAATGAAAAATCTTTAATTAATAAAGCTGTCCTGCAGAAGATTTGTATCTGCTATCATTGTTCTTTTTAAAATCGTTAATTCCCTTATTGACAGTCCTGCATTATTACAGTTGATTTAATTTCATGTTCCTAATAGAGTCACATGAACTAAAACTACATTTCACTGCATCAATAATATAATTAGTAATACCAATTAGTTTATAAACTCCCTTATACCTAGCATACACACTATACACAGCGTATGCAAACAATATGCAGAAGTAGCAGATATTTTTAACAGCACCGAAAGAACTTACAAAAAAGCATTTCACATATTTTTAGAAAGTAGTTATTAGTTAACATTTTGTTTCCTATAACATGGTTGTAGATTTTAGTTATCATAATGTATGTTTACACTATATGTGTATAATTGTTTTAAATCCCTTTTCTGCTAAATTTATAGTTTCATTCTGTACGTAAGTACTTGTACCTTTCACATTTCATAGAATCATTTATCTATATCTAGTCACAAATGCTCCCAACCGTATGGACCCAGTAATACTATGGCACCTCCAATTTGGTTATCTTGCGATGCTGAAGCTATCGGAAAGGGGAAGGAGATGGAGATGGAGAAGAGGAAAGTAGGGAAGATTCTTGGTATTCTCATCTGATCACCAAGCAAGCAACTTTTCAATTCTGAATGGTGGTCTTTCACCAAGGCGATACTGAAAGTATCTACCACTCTGTAACTTGCCGCAAATATACTACGTATAATTTTAAATTAATAAATTCTGAAATAACTCAAATTAATGATAGTTTTCTTGTGCCCGCCGAAATTTGAACCCTTAACCTCCGAATTAGTAACAGAGAATAGTAATCACTTAACTACGATAACTTGTAAAATTCCCGTTGGTTTTCTAGATTCTGCCACGGAGAGCTCCGTCATAACACGCGTTTGCAAGAAAAATGAGAGGTTGCAACGAAGCCTTCGTTGGCACACCCGTAGGTTTTCTTTTGAGTTATTTCACATTTCTTGTCATTATTTATCGCATTTTTTATATCTTGTTTGAAGAATAATATACTTAAGAATAATATACTTAATAATATACTTTATAATAAGAATAATGTACTTATCTATAATTCGTTCGTTAATAATTAGTATCCTCACGTCAATGTTTAACAATGCTTACGTATGGCGAAACTATTATCGAAATATTAGGTAAAAATATGTGATATTTTTTAATGATAACATATAAATAAATATATAAAAATAATGATCCACCCTTTTGTACAGTGCACAGCCTTTCCGGCAGTCAAATTAAAATAAATTACAATTGATTATTAAGCGTAGCGATTACCTTTATTGCGTGGAATTAATCGACAGTGATCTATATAATCGTGAGTTGAATCGTTTTAAACGAACATTGACATTTAAATAACATTTGAATTTAGTTAACTTAATCCATATTTTACACTCTAGTTTCCAATTAATCACTCCGATACAAATTCGGCGTTCTGCATTGATCATCCGTTCTCCTAACCTTCACGTAATTATGTAGGTAGGTTGTTTGGTTTTGAAATGAGAATATGCATAGTTCCTACCTGCATGTCATTTATCCAGTTCTTACCTATTACTGACCATCAAATTGCTGGAAACGTGTTTTAAATTTGGAACAATGGCAAGAACACAGTGCAAATTCGAGTGCATTTGTTTTGAAAAAAAAACAGAAGAAGGACAAGAAGTAGTTCATACTGGAAGCAAGTTATTTGTGTTTTATCGTGTACATAATCTTTGAGAAAAGGAAAGCTGAATATATATATTGGCTTTATATCGTAAGTACTCATTAGTTTTGTTGTAGCGATATTTACTTCGATGTATCGCGATGGAATTCATTATATTGTGACTGTGATGTGCTTGAACTCACTTCATTTTAAAGCTCCATTGCTCGTGGTGGAAATTACGTAGTGATCTGATTGATTAGAGACGGAAAGCGCTGTGCAAATATCACCGCGCTAGAGCTCACCGTTCGAGAGTTTTTAGTGAGATACCTGAACATATTAAAGTAAAATCTCATAGATTAAAACAGTACCGGTTAGATCAGATATGATTTGAGATTTTCACAGCCAAAAGTATAATCCTGATTTTTCTTTGGGGTGCTTTCTCCTTATTTACAGTTTCAGACAGCGTTAATGTCCATCATCATCAAGTAATTGTAAACCCATGTCTATTTTTTTTATTAAATAATCGTTTTATTTTGAGGTTACTTGTCAGAGAAAAAAAATATGATCAGAGGAATCCTGATTTTCGCATTTCGTCATAATATCAATCCAAATGCACGGATACATCATGATAATACATTCGTAATTTACTAAAAGTTTTTCGGGAAACCTGTTGATTCGTTCGTAAGGTCTACAATCCCATATTCAACCCAATCGCCAATATTTTGAAGAGATTCTTAATAAATTAGGAATACTAATTTTTTCCGTGTAGGGTGAAAATATCTGTGATCATAGATGATTGCTAACCTTCGAAAGATTAAGTTAAAGTGAGGTTATGTTTATACTTATCGGTTAATATTTAGTTGGTTTTATCGCCAAAGCAGATGATTTACTAGATGCTTATATCTTACGTGAACCATGACTGGGTTCATTACGTGTCGGCTGAGCTACGGCTGGGTTCACTACGGCTTGCTAAGCGCTAAGCCACGACTGTTTCCCCAAGCGCTGGAAAAGGCGTACTAAACCTTTTTTCTTCTCGGGCCGTAATTAAATTTAATTTTAAAAAAGTTACATGTTAAAAATAATAAATCGTACGTTTTACATTTTTGTAATATAATATCAGAAGAAGAGTGAAATTCTCGGCAAGTTTTTTTTATTAATTCCTGGAGTGCCAGTTCAAATGCCGAGCGGCCCGCTATTCGCTGCCTGAAGGTATTTTCGTAATAACTTGTTTTTTGCAAAATGATGTTTTCATAAATTGTACAGTCTTATAAGATAACGTATTTATAAATTTTATGAATTGATAGGTTTTCTAATAAACTTTTAGTAAAATATTAAATATTATCACGATGTCGGAACACGCGTTCACAAAAATCCCAATATTTCCACATTTCGTCTTTGTATTATTTTCAATTCAGGTGCATGAACATGTGTTCCAATATATTGTTCCAATTATATGTGTTCCAATTATATGTGTTCCAATATATTGGTTTTTCCGTGTACGGTCGTTTTACCTAATAATGTGACAATGTAAACAAATAACTGAAAAGTGCCCGTTTATTTCATTTAAAAAGAAAAAAATTATAAATAAAGTCAATCCCGAGTTACGAGTCACCTGACAATATTTTAAAATTTTCTACTATCACCATCATAAGCGGAAAATTTTGCCTTTGTCTTAATGGAGGAGCCAGCCGAGGAATTGAACGTACGATGCCTGGGAGGGATTAAAAAAATAGTGTGGTTTATATGTTGATTATCAGATGTTTATACATAAAAGCTTAGAGGACCGCAGGTTGACTATGACTGCTCTGAAAACACGGATTTCAGTAGCGTGTATATAAATGTGTAAGTGTGCGATATTCCAGTTCACTTGGCAGGTTGCTTGCGCCCTGCCCCGCTGCGCCTGGGAAGTGGGGCATTGCGTCCCGGGGAATATGGAGCAATTATTGTTCTCTTCTTCTTCTTCCTTCTGGCGTTACGCCAACTGGAATTCCCGCGCCAGCTCAACATTTCTACAATCCTACCTACAATGGAGCTTACTGGTGACCGTTTGTCTGCGGAACAGAGAGATCTGCGATTCTTTGGCTAGGGGAAGCTACTCATCAATTGCACTGCAGGCAAACTAAATTCTTGACTGCGGACGTAATTTTGTCGATGTAGGCATCTATTTTTATTTAATTGACATTTATAAAGCATTGAATCTTAGCTGCGCAAAATCTTAAACACGCTTATTAGTAAACGTGTTAAAACATAAACATTTTGAATAGATGTAGTTTTTACTTATTAAATTGATTTTGAACTACAGTCGTAAAATATTATCTACCAAATATATATTTTTAAGATGTATTTGTTCCCCTATTTTCTTGGGATTATCGACATTCACATATCGTGCATAATCAAGGCCGATTGTAATACAGGCCTTGGCGCTGATTGGATTTTGAAGTGTCAAAGGGAAAATCCCTATACTGAGAAAGTGAAAGAAGAGAGGGATTTTTTGAACAACGCGTTTTTACATAGTAGGTCGAGTGAGAGGTATCGTTTACTGTGTTTTGAGGTATCGTTTACTATGTTTTGAGGTATCGTTTACTGTGTTTTGAGGTATCGTTTACTATGTTATGCTGCTGAATAGAATAAGACCACTCCCAAGTCCATAGGATCAATATCATTTGATGCGATAAGACTATTAATGGTTTTTTAGTGAAGAAACATAAAATAACAAAATTATTCAATCAAAAAATATTTTAATTGAATAGACGCGTTGCTGAATTGAATCAGTCTAAATTTGAACGGAATTGATGTACGTCGCTACGCACCCATTATCTTTGGGCATTTGAGGGGTAAAAGGGGAATGTGGGCCGGTGTTACAAACTAGTTTGAAACACTTTTGAAACATTCGATACTATCGATGTGCGTAAATACATTCAAACGTGTTCTCTTTAAAATGATTTGCCTGGACCCACTTTTAGATTTACTTAATTAATGTTTATATCAGTTACTGGTTTATAGAATATAATTTAACTTTTTGTAATATGTTGTATACGGCGTTTTACCAATAATTATATATATATTTGTCAATGCGAATTCATCTAGATTTAGTGTCGACATGCAGCTAGCGAAGTAATACTTAATATTAAGTGTAGATTTCGCATTAGAATTTTACATTCCATCATGCTTTTCCTGATTATGTATGCAAACAATGACGAAAATCGCGACTCACCCTAACTGGGGAAGTACTCGTTAGGGTGAGTCCTGTGCAAAGTTCCCTCGATAGGAACAGTTACCAAACTAAACAACATATACAGGGTTTTCCATTAAGAGGTGTTATTTTGATATTCAATCGTGAAAGATCAATGGTTTCGTTGCTTGTGTGGCACGTAGCGCCGTCTTGTTGAAAGTAAACGTTGTCCAGATCAAAACCATCCAATTCCGGCCATAAAAAATCATTAATCATCTCTCGATAGCGCAATCCATTCACCGTAACTGTTGCTCCAGCATCATTTTCAAAAAGTAAGGTCCAACGACTCCGCCGGACCATAAACCCCACCAAACAGTCACACGTTGAGGATAGAGAGGCTTTTCAACAATAACTCTTGGGTTTTCCGAGCCCCAAATGTGACAATTTTGCTTGTTGACGAAACCATCTAGGTGGAAATGGGCCTCATCACTCAAGATGATTTGCGTTTGATTCACTCAAGTGAATTTTAGTTGTTCAAGCGTGTATCGTTCCATTTTTATTAATGGCGTAGCTTCTACTTGTCAAATGTCAAAAAATGACAGCTTCAAAAGTAACATCTACCGAAATAGCCGGGCTATTCAAAATAACACCTCTTATTGGAAAACCCTGTACATACATACATACATACGATATGATTAGCTGTTATGTATTATTAATTGTTTTTCGAAATTCCAACGTTTTAACGTAGTTTTCAGGTTAAAAAGTTGAATTGTTTGTATGAGAAAATAAATAATCTTCTATGGAAAAACATTTTAGTGGACAAAAAAAATTCAAAAGTTCAAAAAAAGTTATTTATCTTTTTTACTTCTACCATCGTGTATAATCACCCCCAAAGTTAGTGCACTTTACCCCCGGACACTCTGTATACAAAAAGGAAATAATGTTTAAAAGGCGATGTGTAAACAATATTCAAAGACTTATTAAATAACTACAAACGTAATTCAATATACACAATTTTAGAGAATTAGTTTTAGATAAAATATAACAATAGCTAAAGTTTTTTGAGAGCTATATAGTATATATTAAATAAACGTTTATTAAGGGTACAATATATCATTATCCCATTTCAGGGAAGTTAATCTGTTGTAATAATATACGAAGTTACAATAATAAAAGCACTTTTGCAAAATTCGCAGAACATCTCTTCAATTCAACCAGAACATGATTATTCTCCTGACGAGCTTTATTTAACCCTAAATATAGAAAGGGTCTTAGATTAAATTTACTTGAACAATTAGAAAACAATAAACGAACGAATTATCCTAATGTAACATTAAATAATAAAGTAAGGATAATTATTTATTCGCCACTACTCAGTATGTTCAATAAGCTAACAGCAGTCATGAAAATGCGTGTTTATATAATATTTGTGAGGCGGGTTTGGGTACCTCTCCCATAGGTCACCCTAACTGGTTTGCTACGTTTGGTGATTTAGCAGGGATGCCCGGGTTAATCGGAAGAGGCTTGTTTAGGGAGACCATTTGACCTCTCCAACTGGTCTCTCGACCCGCATCCCGAAAGATGACAGGTCCTGAACTATGTGCGGGGTTAATGTAAAAAAAACTTTAGAATATATAAATTAAAATTAGAAAAGCTTATGTTCAAGTATTTGTTTTAAATGGCTATCCCCACTATCTGCGGTGGCGACACCACCTACTGCAAAGCTAAGCATGTCAAGCGGAAAGTGCCTACCTTCTGTTTCCAAGCCGTCATCACGGCTTGGAAACCTACATATTATGCCTCCATAGTTCCTAGTACATATCAGATTTATATTGTACGTGGGCTAATTAAATTTGCCGAATATCAGATAATTCTATCAACTACTTACTTGTTGGATGAACCTACGCAGTATATTTGAAGGAGTGTTTAATTTCTTCCCGTCAAGTGAGATTATGAATATTAAAGTTAATGAGGCGATAGACATAGAGTTAATTATGTCTCCTTCGTCGCTTTTTGAATTGGTGCCTTCGTTAATTTTTTGAAAGCTTCCGGAATAATTACTATGTAAAATATTCTCGGTGACAAACATGTTTTTAAATATATATAAAAAATAACCTTGGAGACCTCACACTTGGTACTTTTATAACGTCCACAAAACCCTATGAATTTAATTTAGTTAAAAGAACACACTACAATTTACTTGTACAATTATTTATGCATACTGTTTCATTGTCATTATACTGCATATTTACAACAACAAAATATCATTAATTTGAAAACATATTCTGTTTTTCGGTGACGTTACCATACATCTAGGACTTGTTAATGTCTCGTAAATTGATAAAACGTGGCAAGTAAGAGAAACACTCTCATGTTTCCAGTAAATTCTTAATTCAAACGTTGTTAATGTACGACAAAGATAGACATTCAAAAATATATATTTTTTTATTTTTTTTATTTATTTATTATTTATTAACGCCCTATCGGGCTTTTACATAGTAAGTTGACAGTATATGTATGTAGGTGTAACATGTACATAAATAACATGGATAAAATATAAATAACATAGAGACGTTTTAGTACTAAAACTACCAAGTCGAAAGCACTAAAATTTACGTATTTTTTGCTTGCCACTTTGAGATTTTTACGGTGTGTCTATATAAAATGTAAGGACATTGGTTTGTTACAATTTTTTGAATATCGAACCACATTGAGAAATTATAAATAGGTATATCGTTTTTACTCAGTTTTTAACTCTGTTTAACAGTTTGTTAAAATTTGAATAGGCGGTTTGCTAGGGCTAACCGCAAACGGAGTAATATTATCATCAACATTCTTGCGTAACTCTGGTTCAATGAACTCTAATTTGCTTTGAATTAAAGTGTCATTTTCAAAACTACAACCGATTGCGTGAAAAATTCAGAGAAACGATAAATTATCTATTTACATCTGTATAATATTTTTAACAATTTATATTTTATTCTTCATTCCTTTATAAACACCGCTAAACTGCCGGGGCAGTTTGTCAGCGGTTCAATTTCACAGTAAATTATAACACTAAACCACAAATACAACGAGAAACCACGATATAGAAATTAGAGATAGAAGAATTTAATTTTAAAATTTGGAACTGAACAAGAATTCAGACTATCCCTTTATTTTTCATAGATCGGCGCTAGACTCATATTAAAAATTCAAATAATTGATCTGAAACACAGAATTCATAAGGCGATCATGTAGTTTTCACACTACACGAGTATTTTCACAATAAATATGTCGGAGCCGGGTATCGATTCTCCAATCCAGGTCGCTCGCAATCGCCGTCGAATTTATTTTTTTCTTTTGAGTAGTTACAAGCTTTCGATTATAAGTTAGTTTCAGGTTGTAAAATAAATTTATTTTGTATTTATTTTCTTACTTTTTAATTTATTTGCCTTTAAGTTATTTTTTACCTGGAAAATATAGCATTTTCAAATTGAAAATTTACTATATATTTGTTATCAATTTTTTCCAGTAGAAATTCGTCAATTTTTTTTAAATATCATCTCTGTGAAAATTTTTTAAAGCAATAAATATTTCTATTAAAAAACAAGTTTGATAAGTAAATTACTTCTCGTTATAAGCCCCCGCAGACCCAATTTCTACCGATTTATAACAAGTTTCTCGTTAACTCTTTAAGTTTTATGTTTCAAAAAAATATGTACGTTATTTTTTAAGATAATATCTATACATTTGGTCAATTTGATAATATTTATACAAATTGACCAAAATTATCAACCTGATGACATACATGAAGATAAAATAACAAATAGCAATCTTTCAATTTTTAAACCGACTACAGAAAAAAATATTGTAAACATAATACAATCACTTAAAAATGGTAGTGCGCCAGGATACGACGGTATAACTACAGAAATCTTGAAAAAATACTGCAATTTTCTAACCAAACCGATTACGCATATAATTAATGTAAGTACTAAATACGGAATATTCCCGTCTAACTACAAAAAAGCCATTATAATCCCAGTATATAAATCCGGAGATTCAAAAGAAGTAAACAATTACCGCCCAATATCCTTATTATCCAACATTGCAAAAATACACGAAAAAGTAATAAAAAAACAAATTACTGATTATACAGATAACCAAAAAAGTATTAACCCTAGTCAATACGGTTTCAGAGATAAACTTAGCACACAAGACGCAATTGCAGAATTAACTAAGCTTATTTACAAAACATTAGATAGAGGCAAAAAATGCTTATGTATATTCATTGACCTCCGTAAAGCTTTTGATAGTGTCTCACATTCAAAATTAATTAATAAACTAAATAATATAGGAATTACTGGCAAAGCTAAAACATGGTTAAAAAGTTATCTCTATCAAAGAACTCAACAGGTTAAAGTAAACAACGAATTAAGTGAAATAGAAAATATAGATTTTGGAATTCCACAAGGATCTGTTTTGGGACCTTTACTATTTATATTATATGTAAATGAACTTTTTCAACTCCCAATCATTGAAAACATCATATCTTACGCAGATGATACAGTGATAACTATTGAAGGAAATTCTTGGAATGAGGTCGTAGTATCAGCTAATAATGCAATAAATATCGTTAAACTATGGTTTGACGAAAACTTATTGACACTGAATGTCGAAAAAATCCATTTTATACCTTATAGCCTAACAGGGAATAACTCAAATGTAAATCTAAACATAAAAATTCACGAAAGAAATTGCCTCCTTAAATTCGCACCCTGTAACTCAAACTGTATAAACATTAGTAGTAAAAAAGAAATAAAATATCTTGGAATTATTATTGATAATAACATTAAATGGAAAAGTCAAATAAATTCCACAGTAGACAGAATGAGAAAACTAATCTATATATTTTTTAGACTAAGAAATATTGTATCATTAAAAATACTAAAAGATATTTATTATGCACTGGCGCACTCTGTCCTACAATATGGAATCGTGGCTTGGGGGGGTGCATATAAATCATCCCTACTCCCACTAGAAACCATTCAAAAAATACTAATCAAAATAATCTTAAAAAAGCCATATTACTACCCAACTATAAATGTTTTTCAAGATTTCCCGGTTCCCCCACTTACAAAAATTTATGACAAAATTGCACTTCTACAAATACATAAAGATTTCTTTAGTAAAAATAATTTACCACAATTGAATATTAGCAAAAGAATAACATCTGTTGGAGGACTAACCGTGCCACTAGCACGAACCACAACAGCACAACATCACTATATATTCAAGGGTGTAAAATTATTTAATAAATTACCACTTGATATACGATCGGAAGAAAACTACGAAAAATATTAAAAAAAAATTAAATTAAAATACTCTTGTACCACCTCATAACTTTACTTATTGTTTAGAAATATGTTTTTGCCTTTTAAATTCTTTGAATCATTTATTAACTAACCTATATTTTTATTGCTTTTATTGTTATTTTTTGTTTTATTACTAATATTTTTTGTTTAATTTAAAAAAATGTTAAAATATATTTGTTGTCCTCTCCTAAACACAAGCAGCTGCTTTATTAGGAGAGTGATTGAAATATTAGTGTTTATATTGTAAAAAAAATTGTAACCTTGTTTATATGTTTCAATAAAATTAAAAAAAAAAAAAAAAAAAAAAAAAAAATTGTTATGCCGTAACGTTAATTATAAGAAATTCCCTCGATAGAAAAAAATCGCAAAGTAAGCTCCGAAAATTATTAAAACATGTTTTGTTATGTTATTTAATATGTTGTAGGTTGTAGGCATGAAAAAAATCACAGTGTATATAAATGCAACTAGAGTAATTTTTAGAGATATTTTCGCTCTATTCCAAACGAGTCGTTATTAAATATTATCACCATTTTCGCTTAATTATTATGTTTTTTTTTATATTAACGCGCTCCCTCTAACATTCGTATTTACATATCTCCCTTTCAAACCATCTGTAAACGCTTTGAACCTTTCGTGTAATTATTGGTAGTCCTGTGACTTAGCGTAATGTTGATTACTCCGACTGCACAGCTCTTAACAGTCGCAATGCTCTATGCGCTCTGGCGGAATAAAAAGGTACTATCAAACACTGCTACCCTCTTGACAGGATTGACCAGAAACAGGATACAGAAACATATTGAAGGACCGAAAAATGCATAGTGGTCAAGACAAAACAGGAATTCGCTACACTCAGACATCAGAAAATAATACTAATAATTCTAACAAACATGAAACAGAACAAGATGAAGAAAAATAAATACGAAACGGTCTCTACTGGGAATCGAACCTAGTATCCCTGTTTTGCCGGGACAACTCCTCTAACCACTCGACCATTTGGACCTAATACGTCATTTTTGTTGATCTCATGTTTCAAATTCAGAATTAGCAATTTTATAAATAGGTGAGTTTTAAAATAACTCAGCCACTGGGACCTAATTATTATAAATAAAAAATCGGATTTGTTTATCCGGGTAGGTTACAAACCAATTATTTAGAACTTTGTAATTTTTCAAAAAGATAGCTTGCCGAAAATATGGAGACGATTAGTTACAGAATTCTAAATATGAGATCGCTAAAAATGACGGTCCCTATGGCCGAGTAGTTGTTAGTATTTTCTTCAATAATTATAATTGTATTTCGTGTTGGCAGAAAGTGTGACTAGCACTAAAATGATAACAGAAATTCAAGTGGACATCTATCTTTACCAGAATGTCCAACGTCTGTCTGACAAGAGCCGAGAGTTTGTTGTAGACTATAGGTATAGTGCTTGAGATCCGGATTACGGAGAATAATAAAATTGGTCCATTGCCAGCACGCAAATATCTCTCAGGGATTATGACGCCCCGTTGCTAAGTACTTTTCCTCTTCTATATTTAATATATATCATTAAGCGCAAAGCACACAGAATACGAGGCATCTCGGAGCGTCCTGCCTAATTGCTGAAGACGCACCTGGAGTGTTCCCTCTTTATCCGCGGTTTTTTATCAACGATCAAAATATGAGGAATATCACGAGATATACGCAAAATACGGGGTAATATTTGTTTGACGAAAATCAAGAGATATTTACTTTTTTTTGTTCATGTTACTCTGGTATTAAAGGGGCTTATGTATATATATGAATACCGCACACGAGTCTCAACTGCTCCAATTGGGGTAGATTGTGAGGCTGAAGGTTGTAGGGATGGTAAGGAGATGGAGAAAAAGAAGGTGGTGGAGTACCTGGCTATTCAGATCTGGTCGCCAAACACGGCTAAAGCCATTTAAAGCAACGTTTCAATTCTGAATGGTGTTCTTACACCTGGGCGATACTCAGTTTATCTTCCACTTTGGAAAGTGCCGCAAGTATAATACAAATATTTTTCAAAAATCATCCCACTAATTGGTGTATTTGGTAGAATTGCCCATCTCCTACTAACAGAGGTAAACAGGGGCTTATACTTTAGTTTAATCCAGTCCCATCTAAATTATTTAATAGAAATATGGGGAAACACATACATTACATACCTAAATGATTTACAAACAATACAGAACAAAGTTATTAAAAAACTCTTCAATTATAACCCGGACACTGTAAAAAAACTGTATCAGGAAATTAAACTTTTGAAAATAAGAAAATTGTACGAATACAACATATGCCTACTAATCTATAAAATCCAAAATGGACTTATACACACAAACACAACATTTAAACAAACGTCACAAGTACACGAACATTATACTAGGCAACATAACAAATTATACACAAATATTGTAAGGACTGAAAGTGGCAAAAGAGGCATTGGCCACAAGGGTGTACAAATATACAATCTCCTTCCAGATAAACTTAAAACGGAAAGTATAAATGTATTTAAAAAAAACTTTTTAATCTTAAGTATTAGAAAAATATTAGAAAACTACTTATTTAATGTTATATGTACTTATTTAAGTTAAGAAAGTGAAATTTCTTTTAACTTAATAAAAATGAATAAATTATGAAATAACACAGATTAATCAAATAAAATTTACATGCGCACGCTGGGATTCGAACCAGCGACCTTCGGCTTGCTAGTCGAGAGCTTTACCCCTCGACCACGGAGGCCGTCAAAATAATATTTTAAGACAAAATAAAAAAAAATTATGATTTCAGTACATTGCAAACAATTCAACTGGAAATATCAAATTGTGTACGAATGAAATATTGTACCGTACTCATTATAATACATTATATAATTTTACTTTCATTATTTGAGGTTTCGCCATCCGCGCCGTCTTGCAAGAACCAACCTAAGCCTGCAGATAAAAAATAATTACTTTATTTGTTTGGAGCTAATCACTTGTAAAATCTCTACCCCCGCGTATTTTGTCTTTTCATTAGAACGTTTGTTCCAACTACTAAAGTGTCCCCTGGTTTCGGTTGTACCGCGATACCGGCGTGGAATCGCACGTAGGCAGTTTGCACTTCTTTCACCTCTGCAGAAATGTCTTGGACCAAGGACTTTGGCGTATTTTGAACCCGCCGATGACGTAAAGAGTGACATGATTGCTTTGCATAATAAGATAACGCCTTAACCAATCTATACATCAATTCAATTTCAACTACTTCTTTTGTAATATTAATGCGAGAAAACCATTTGGCACAAAAGGCACGATGGACATATCCATTTCGAAATTAATTTATTCGAATGAAGTTATTTAATCGAAATGTTGAATATTCATTCCCTCCGTGATTTAGTGGCTACAAATCAGGAGGTCGCGGGTTCAAATCCCAGCCCCGCAAGTAAATTTTATTTGATTGATTTTTGTTATTTCAAAATTTATTCATTTAATAGAATAAAATGAAGTCGCTTTCCGCGTCTGTCTGTGCGCTTCGCTCTTCTAAACAGATTTTGATAGAGTTTTCACCAACGTTTAGATAATTTCTTCCGGAAGATTTATATATATATAATACATGCATATTATTTTTATAGAAAGTAGAGAAAATTCGAGCAACGCCGGGTACAGATTAGCTAGTATAGTGTATTTGCTGTACCTGACAAGTGGAAGATACCCTCAGCATAGCCCAGATGAAAGACCACCATTCAGAACTGAAACAGCTTTAGCCGTGTTTAATGACCACATCTGAATAGCCATGTAATTCCTAACCTTCCTTCCCTCCATTTACTCCCCCTCCCCCTCCCCACTGCCTTCAGCCTCACCTTCCAGTGTAGTAGATACTTACTATCGCTCTGGTGAAAGACCATCTTTCAGAATCGAAACGTTGCACCTTCACCTTTCTCTTCCTCATCTTCTTCAACTCCCCCCTACCTACACCCTCACATCATACACCATTCAGGTATGCCGTAGTCTTTCTGACTGTTGACGGTTGGGAGTAGTTGGGACTCTTGTGCGGTACTGACATAGACAGTTGAAAAATTGCCTCGTCGATTTTATGTTTAAACTGTAGTTGCGGCAATCTTGAGTCTGCCATTGGCTAAAAAAATCATCCCAGTTATTGTATTGAAACATAAAAAAAAAACACTTTAAAGAAATTCAATTATTTTTATTTTCTATTTCCCCTTCATCAGCCGATCCTCAGTTCACATATAAACTACTTAACTTAATTTCAGGGATTCTATTTAGGAATTACTTTTGCTCTACGGCCCACTTGAATCGTTTCCCCGCTTTGAAGTTTCTCTCGCAAATATAGTGGACCACTCGTTCCGTGTCTCTGAGCTATAAAGTTTATCCTGCTCTTTTATCTTTAGTTTCTCCAGGAAATCCTGCTTCGGTACTGACGGAAAATTCCGTCGCCGCTTTCGCTTGATGTGTCACTAGACCGTAGTATCTATTTCCGTCGTTTTCCGGACCTTTGCATCTGAAGCAGGGCAGGATATAATTAATATTGAAGTTCAAGGTTCGATCGGCACAATTCTCGAACATCTGAAGCGGCAAATTGATATTGTCACCAGCAGTGAACACTAACATTTCTGTACTATATAATCCAAGCGGGCGGGTGTCACTTTACGTACTACTACTTTTACCTACCACCCTTCCCCTCGAGGTTTTGATATGCCTCCTCCCACAGGGTGGGGGTGGGGCCTGAGTTGACAAGAGGCTAAAGTGAGAACAATATTAATCTTTGGACTCTAGTTGTTTCTTTGTGGTCTGTCTGTTCAGTATTCTTACTTCGACAAAGCTGATCCTAATTTAAATCGTGTATTTACTAATTTCAATTGTCGGATAGGAAGCGATTAAATTAACCCCTGGAGCCTCAGATATTTCGCAGTATTTCTCTTAAGTGAACTGTCAAAATGCAGGTTAAAATACTGTTTTTAAAAGCAGATAAAATACTCATTCAGATTTAAGCATTGTATTAAAAAATCGACTTATATGTAATTAAAAATATTGAATCATAAGTTTTTAAACCAATGGTTTTTATCGTGTAAACTGTAATTACAACTTTACCCAAAACCAAAAAAGCACGTTTCATTAGAAAAAGACATTAAGTTATTGTCACTTTACTGTTTTGCATTTTATATAAAAAAAAATATGTATTTAAGTAATTTCAAATCTTGAGAAGTCTTTTTCAAATGCTACATTTTGTTTCATAGAATTATTTCATTTTTTTCGGGAGTTTATGGTTAACTTTTGTATGCAAACTGAAAGCGTGATGTTGTCTCTTTACAACACTATTTAAATCATAAATCTCCCCCTAGTAAAAAATGAAATAGTATTAATTTTGGTCCGTGTCAGGCTGTGAGAAATATCTCCCAAAAAGACAGATGTTTACTGTCTTGGAGAAAAAAAAACTCTCAAAAAAACTGATAAATACCTCCCAAAAAAACTACGGATGTTACTGATGATATATATCCCAAAATTGCTCAAGAGGGTAATGAAAATTTATTTTTGCCTATGTTGGTACTTTCATCTATAGATGTTCAATTGAATCGCTTCCCAGCTGAAGGTTCGGATATTATGAATGTAATTTATGCCGTACATTTCCATGCATTGTCAGCGTTTTCTTGGAACTGAACGCAAAGCGAATTCTGACAAATGACCCAAATTGACCCGTTGCTAGATATTGAGGTCTCGGCTAGTTTTTTTTATTGTTTTGACGGTTTTGGCAGTCTTCTAGTTACATAAGTGAAATAAGATTTACTGGAATTTAATTTTCGGTTGTTATATTTATCTTATCGTCTATGAAATGTTGAAAAGTTTGTAAATTGTTAATATTCCCCTGAATTTGACGCAAATCAATTTAGATTCGGTCACTGAATGTTACATTACTTCGCGGCCCAAGTTTCCGCACGATGCTCCAATTAATAATTATTACGAATCTGACATTTTTGGCGGCACGATCGCTACCATACTGCTAAATTAGACTGTTCTTTCGTAACAGTCATTCCACCGGACAATTATTCAGACGATGGCCTTTCTTCTTATGGTGAAGAAAGAAAGGTGGCGCCGAAAACTGGGGTAGTTTTGTTCTGTCGAGGATGGTTTAGTTCACATTTAAGCCTAAGACACATTATGCTATACGCATCAACGCTTATTTGGGCGTGGTCTGTAAAGATTACATGTAGAGGTGTCACACTACGCTAAAATACGATCAAAGCTTATTTGGGCGTGGCCTGTAAAGATTATATGTTGAGGTGTCACACTACGCTAAAATGTTCCTCTCCCTACGGCAAGGGTCCAATCAATATGGGATCTCTCACCTTGACAGCTGACAGCCGCGTGATCACACTGATCACCGCTACTTCGATTGATCTGACCCCCTCCTGCTGTAGACAGTAGAGGGGGTCGCATCATTTTCAAATATCGCCTGGCTAGCAGATCACGGTGTATCATCTTTGCCACGCCTACACTTATCATCTGTGAGATGTGAGAGTGTGTATGGGATTGTATGGCGAGCTATATGGTGTTATGAACAATTTGATGCGTTTGTATCGGCACCTTTACAGTCAACAAACTTTTTTCTGACGACATACATATTATATTTGAATATCAACTGGTTTCGAGATAATCCTCCTTTCATCACCATAAAGGTTTAATTGGATGCAAATACTTACAGAAAACGTTTTAAACATAATATTGGGTCATAAAAAATTAAATAGGTAACTTAATAATGCGCGGACACCGGGAGAGTGGTGGTTTACCGGGAATATGTTTCAGGAATGCGATTACCTACGCTTTAAATTTAATTTGTTATTGAATTAATCATTATTTACTGTTTTCCTGGTAGTTTTTAATACATTTTTTAAAATTCTCTTTAAGGTTATCAAATAACATAAATCAAGAAAAGATTTCACACCGGTTCAAATACCTTTGCTGCTTTTAATTAATTAATAAACTGTAGCTCACGGGTTCAAAGATTGGCGTGCGCAATAAAATTTTATTTCACAATTTACTTATTTTAAAATATAGTATATTTACGACAACTTCAAGTGGAAGATGCTCTCAGTATCGACCTGGTGTAAGACCACCATTCAGAATTTAAATGTTGCTTGAAATGGCTTTGGCCGTGTTTGGTTTCCCCGCATTCCTCATTGCCATCTCCTTCCCCTCCTCACTACCTTCAGCCTCACAACATACCCCAATTGGGGATGCTATAGTATCGCTGGCTACAGACGGTTGTGAGCAGTTGGGACTCTTGTACGGAGCTCACATAAAAAAATGAATACGCATACTTGAAATCAATATGTCATGCCTATTTCTTTATCATTTACCTACCTTAACGCATTTTTATCTTATTGAATATAAATCATAACAGTTGTTGCATCCGAATCTGCTTCTGAATTACAGCTTCAGGTGAACATTAATTGTGGACTGAAAACGCTTAAAACAATACGAAATGAAATGGTCTTTGTTGGAATTTGGTGATAGGAATGTATTACAAAGGTATTGAAAGGAGGAATTGTGTGTGTTTCACATTATTACCTTGATACCGTAAATCTACATGATAACGCTTCGCATGATGTGCCTAAATTTTGGTTTCGAATACAGCGTGAAATGCATCTAATTTAATTTCCATTGCTGGTAGGAAACATTTCCACGATACGAACTAGAATCGTGTTTCCCCGGTCTTTCAATTCCTGGGATGCCAAATGCTGGTGTTTGTACAACGTCAATTTACTTTGCCAAACATTATTAGCTTAGCATTTTCACATGTTCGTAACCGCATTTCAGATGCATTTCGTTAACGAAAACACACCACCCGCTCTGTTGGTCCCGCGAAGAAATGCACAATATATATATATCTAAGTCAGTATTCTATTTACCCAATGCTTCTCTTCTCCATCCTTATGAAATTGCATTACGGAATCAAACAGCCATTCCGATTGCATCCATAATAGACTCGCAGTCATCCTTCAACTTGATATATTCGGGAAGTTACTAATTCATCGTCTAGAAAAATAAAATCTGGTGCTTACCGCTAATTTTATAGTTTAAAACGTTTCATAAAATTTTCAAACCGTTTTACATATTTTAATCGTAAGGTACTGTTTTTATTAACTTAAAATATTCTAAAAATAGATATATACCTACATAGCAGCCACCTCTGGTCTAGATACCTAAGAAAACACCTGACTGCTTAATCAGGCGCTCCGTGTGATAGATTCCACCATCTTTACCCACGTTTTGCAATCATTAGATCAAAGAAATGATGTGGAAATTCTGTGTTTGTTCTACTGATATTTTAATGCGGGGTGTCATTGACACTGGTTTACAATAGGTGCCGCGTGTAAATCTTTTGTACACAGTCGGCATTTTACATGCGAGAACGGGTTGTTCTCTGATCGGCAGCTCGGCTATAGAATGATTTGCCCGCTTTTGTGTTTCCTCACTCCTACTTTACAAAGATGACATAGTCCCTAACGTTTCCCTACTGTGTGGAGCTCATATAAAAATGAAATAAATTGTGTTACGTATGGCAGACAACGTTAATTTATTCGATTTTATTTTGTTTAACCTTTCAGAAGCTGGCTAAAATTTCCCCACCTTCTTTCACGGTCTAATTTGTTGTCTTCGTTATTATTAATTGTTGAACATGTTGAACCTATCACCCTTCAGTTCATTGTCTAATTATTGGTTTTTTTCTTTTCTTTTACAGGTATGTTTATTCTCCCCACTCCTGCAAAGTAACTTGCCACCTGTACATCTAGTCCGTGAGTAAAGATCTTCTTATGTATTATTTGTTTTCCTCCCTCCTACAATATATTTCCATTTTCAGTTTCGTTAAAAAAATCCGAGGAGAAGTCTAATACGAGAAAAATAATAAAGTCAATAATAGTAGGCTCACATAACTTTGGGTGTTGCCTAAATAACCATATCCCATGCAGACGCCTGACACGGATAATATATTGTAAATGTGGGCAAGGCCTACATGAAATGTCTTGATCTGCTAGCCGGGCGATATTTGAAAATGATGCTACCCCAAGTTTTCACTTGAATTAGGGAGCTGCCGTGGTCACGCGCACATTGACAGCTAACAGATCCTGTAAAAATAAAGATACTCCGTGCTCTCCCCCTCCTACCCCACACTTAAGAATCTATAATCTTCTAATCTTCGTCTCCCCCCTTAGCACAGAGTGGAGACTACGACATATAATCTGTGTAGGCCACACCCAGAACTGCATTGATGGTATAGCATCGTGCGTCACTTGCATCAATATATATACAACCGATGTTTACACTCACGCCTTATTAAAATTCTGTTTACATTTCTTCTGCAATGATTTACGATGCATTCTTAATAAAGTGATCAATCCATTGACCATAAAGGTCAACATAATAAATGAGCGCCTCTTTTTATATTAATATATTTCCGCCGTAGAAGAGATATGGCGGTTTATTTATAATAAACAAACTCAATGTAATATTATATTTTGAGTCACTTTTGTCGCTGTCCAATATGTAATATGCGTCCTGTCCAATTTCCGCTCCAATAACATATTGCGTATTATTATTTATTTGTATCAAACCACAAACAAACGAGTCGAACATAAATCAATGTCGCCCCGCATTAACTAAAATCGTTTGCCCATTGCCGTTCTAGTTTGCATCAATTTTGACATCAAAGACTTATATTATGTTTTTACCATTTTATCATGTAGGTTTTTTTACTCTACTTCAAAGGACCATATTCTGATTTGTAAAATCGACTTGTAACACTTATTATTGATCTGCGTTCTTCATTAATATTTACTGGTTATAAAAAGAAAAGAGCAATTAACAAAATTTACTGGAAACGAATGAAGCCAACAGTTTTAAAGATTCGTCATTTTGATTCTAGATTGAATGACTCTGAATTTGTTTGTATAAATATCTCAGGGTGTGGATGAGACTTGAAGAGTTCTCGTCAGATTAAAATAATTCGAAATTAATTCACTTGCTTGATTATTACGATAAAATTGTCGGTAAGTAAATTAATACATCTTTAAATATGAATAATTTTTCTTTAAATAATGACAAAGTAAAAGGATTTTAAAAAGAGGTTAACAAAGTGAAAAGTTGTAAACTAATTGCTTCGTCCGCATGTTACGCCATTCTGCCCACTCCCGTAGAGTCCGTTCGCTTAAGGCGAAGCTTTATGCCAAATCGCTATTTTTATTAATCTTTATAACGAATTGGTGTACATTATGAATACCAAAAATATGCTTTAGATAAATTGAAGGTTTTCCTATCGTTTCGCTCGAGTAGAGTGCAAATAAAATATTAAATTACTCAATAATAATTGTAAAAAAAATTTTTTCAATAGAAATGTATGAACGCGTAAAGGAAAGAACTTTAAAAAAATACAGTATTATAGCTAAGATTATCTGTGACAGTTTCACTTGATTAATTTTTTTGCTTTCTTATAAAACTATTTACAAAATAAATAAAAACCAGTTTTGTGCTTCAAATCGAACGTTTCTAGACTCCGTTTGTCAAGCGATTTTATTGCCTATTACCTACAATATAAGGTATACCAAGAATATACACATATTTGGCTTGTAGCTTCCTCTTAACCTTCTTTTGAGACCGCTCGTTCTAGGTGAAGCACTGGAGTCATGGATAATAATAATAACATAGTATTTATATAAAGCAGTTTTGTGTTGTTTCACTTCAAGTGCGCTTAACTATAATAAACTTAAAAATAAAATTTCCTATTGTGTTCCTTTAAAAAAAAAATTAATAACATAATATGAAATAAAGAATAAACGGTTTACACAAAAGCAGAGAATAAAATTTAACAACAACAGTGCTATTTTAGTAGAGGACAACAATGAAAGACAATAACAGTGCACGAAAAATAAGAACTTTAAAATTAAAATATTATACATGGTGTCCGGAAACTCGTAGTACAAGCGGGAAACTGGTGAATCTACATCACATTTGGAGTCGATTTTGTAGTATTTTTTTTTTTTGATATGAGCTTTCGTTTTCGAGTAAATCGAGTCAGAAGTTGATTTTTTTTTTGATCAAATTCTTATAAATTATTACTGAAGATCAAAGCACCCAACTAATTAAAACTATTTAAAAATTTAAAAGTAAAACAAATAATGACGAAAAAATTTGAACCCTGAAATAGCCGAAAAATATATTTTTTTGGTTTTTTTTTTTTTTTATAAAAATGCTCAAATCAAAAAACTTTATGTTTATTTGTTTTTCCGGCTTGTACTACGAGTTTCCGGACACCATGTATAAAACATTGGCGTTATATAAAACTCAGGCATTGGAAGAAAATGGAAGGATTATGTTACAAAAAAGACAAATTAGTGTGACCTATCACTTTCTCAATAAATGAAGCATTTTTTCCCGAGAAGAAATAAATTTCTTCAAATCTTATAGACAATGAGAAACGATATTGCATTTTCATTTTATTGTTTCTCCGAGTTCCTTTTCTTCAACCTGTGAAATCATTATTTTCGTTTTCCTTTACTATATTTATTCCTGAAAAATCCACAAATGGTTTCAATTTCACGGACCATTGTGTCATTACAGGAATATGAAATATTATTCACGGTAAATTATATTTTTGAAGACAGTCTCGGCATACCAAAAATGGCGTTCCTTATGAAGGTAGGCACTGTTTTTTTTTTTAAATCGAATGACCTACATGTTTTTTAGACAATATCCTATCGAATCGCCCCACGCTTATTATAACACTTTTTTGATTGTGATGTAATTTAAATTAGTTTTGATTTAGCGTCCTGTTTCAGCCCACGGTAAGTATTGGTATACTTCCAACAATGATTGTATGTACATATGAGTTAATATTCGCCGAGCCAAATCAACCCACACGCGTTATACGAGTGTAGAACAGGGGTTCTTAACCCGGTGTTCGTGGTCAGTGATTAAATTAAATCATTCACTGACCACATAATACACATACCCGCGTCCCAAATAAAAATACAATTTAATACCGCGCGCCCACTATAGGTCACTTCAAGTGGTTCAATACGTTCGGTGACTTAGCAGGGGTGCCCGGGTTCATAAGGCGAGGTTTGTCTAGTTTGCCCACCTACTGCGTGTCAGGTCTGAGCGGGAGATGCTGGTTGAGGGAGACCTTTCGACCTCTCCAGCTGGACTATCCATCGAAGTGGGATTGATGGATTCACACGTCCGTCACTACTGGTCACATCGACCCCCAGATTCCTACTCATCCCTCATATTAGTTTCCTTCCCGGAACTCCCTCTCCTTCCTTGCCCTAATAAGACTCTCCACTCAGCTTCCTCGGATCCTCCTGTATGAAGATAATGTAACTAGCTAACAAACTAATCATCACGCCGTTTCCCCGAAGGGTTAGGCGGAGAGGACGGACCGCCAAATAACTCGGTCTTGGCACACACTTCTTGCCTCATTCACATTCATACATACTCTTCTATTATACTGACTCTTGACATGGCCCGACACAAGTATCTTTTTTTTTGTTTTTTTTTTTTATAGTGAATACCTCACAAGAGTCCCAACTGCTCCCGTCTGGAGCCAGTGAGACTATGGCATCCCCAATTGGGGGATGTTGTGAGGCTGAAGGTAAGTGCGGAAGGGAAAGAGGAAGGTGGGGAAGTACCTGGCTATTCAGATCTAGTCACTAAACACGGCTAAAGCCATTTGGAGCAACGTTTCAATTCTGAATGGTGGTCTTACACCAGGGCGATACTGGTAGTATCTTCCACTCTGATTGGCGAAGGGGTCCATAGAACGAAAATGATTGCGAATCCCTGTTGTAGAAAGAGAACCGATGTGTAATTTGATATGTTTAAAATATTTAGTAAAGTCGAGATGTTTGCCAACCGCAGAATCTTGTTTCGAAATTCAGAGAAGTTATAGAAGTCTGATTCCATTACCCTCCTACGCTTTTCTCAAAGTTCCTCCTTTCCCCTTTATAGTCAGGGTTATCTCCCCTTCACCTCGACTTAAAAAATTTCATTACAATAAGTTTCAAAGTTCGTTAGCCGTTTGTCCAAAATGAGAAGATTTCCCTTAGAAAAATTAACGGTCAATAAAACTTAATTGTTTTTTTTTTTACATCAAGAGGCTTAACTCTGTAAATAATTTCGTTTTCTATCGGCTTCGTTTTTAAACAATTTACCCGCTAATAGATTCCTTTGACACTGCTTCTGCTTAATGTGCCATTCTTAAGAAGGTACCTACCAAACTATACGAATTAATATTATTCATAACTAGCAGTTAAAAACCCGCGGAGCGGGTTTTTTTCTGCTAGGCCCTGCGGTCGGCACTTGCAATTCGCCCATTTTAAGTGATATTAACAACAGTTACATAATAGATAGATATCAGGTAATTCACAGAGAGAGGGTCAGTATATATAGTTAAAACACGGAACAGGAAGGAGTTAATGTATAATAACATGCTAAATTTACGCATAATAAGAATGACAGTTGTTTAAATAAATTAAATTTTACGTATTTGTGATGGATTATTTCAAATGAAACACTATTATTGACTACTATTATTGTCTACAACTGATATTAACTGTTACCGTACCTAATATAATTAGCTCATAGCAGACTTGCAGTGCTTAAATATGTGTTACAACCGTCAATGTCTATAAGTTAAATCAATATCGTATAGTTTGTCACAATTAAATATAGTTATAACAAAGTTGACTTAAATAATAGATTATTCCATATTGATTAATTGTACCCGTGTTTATGAATAAAAGGAGGGTAATTGTGCGATGAGATTAGCAGTCGGTTTAATTAAAAGGGGTTAATTTTACTCCAACTGGTGGTAATTCTTTACCTAAAACTGTTACTGTATCTAATAAAGTTTAAAGTTAGATTATATATACACATTCATCAGGAGAGTAAAAATCTATATATAAAGGTAGATTATTACAATATAGCGCCCCTGAGGTGATATCTCACAAAAGCGGCGCTATGCAAATTGTCCAATTAATTAATAAATATAATGTTTACATTTTATTGTGTACGTATGCATTGATATACAACGGAAATAGATAAAATAATGTTATCCGATTAAACTTTATTTTATTAAAAAATAAATAACTTTTTTAAAATCACTTTATTATATACAACCAATACATGTTTCATGAACGAAGTATACACCGAAGTCAAAAATTAAATATAGATTACAATTGGAAAAAAGAAGTGGAAGGAGGGGGGGAGGGGTAAGAGTAGGCTGGGTTTATAGGAATTAGGAATTACAATATGAAAGACCAGTTAAGTGGGAAAATATTTAAAAGATAGTTTATAAAAAAAATTCTTGTTAATTGTATCTGCTTTTATAAACATGTTCTCTTATTTTTAAAATTTCTAAATTATTTATTTGCGATGCTTTATATCCTGTGTGAAGTATTTTAAGACCTGAAAAAAAATAGCATGTAACCATAAAACAATATTTAAATATTGTCTTCAATATTTAAATATTACAATTTGAGGTATTACTCAATAAAGTTATTCCGAAAAATAAATAAAACAATATATTCATAAGACAAATAACATTTAATAACGGTTATTCTAATAAATAAATAGTTGAAATACTAAATAAAAAAATTAAATACATTCTCTTCAAACGGTATTTTTACCCTATTTCTTAAGATATAAATAAACAATCAGGATTAAAGCATCGCAAATAAATAATTTTTAAATTTTAGAAATTAGAAAACATGTCAATATAAAATCAGATATAATTAATAAGCAAAAAAAATTATAAATAATTATGAAAAATGCCATTGCAAAGTTTAAATAAACTAACAGAAGAAATCTTCTTGGTCAAGTAATTTCGCATATTTTAAAATTCGCGCCAGTTATTTGGTTCGTTCTTGCACCGCCAGAGGTGCGCTCTGCCGGCCAGCTATTGCCGCGGTGCGTATCGGCCATTTTGAATGAACGCGTGCTTTTTTCGTCAAACGTCAAACGTAATCACGTAATTGTGGATAATTTTCACTGTAATGTAATTAATCCAATGGATTACGAACTTTCTAAAACATATTTTCTTCGATATTATCCAAAAATGATATGAGCAGAAATGATATTTTTGAAGAAATATCGTATTACATGTGGCGATTCTTTTTCAGTATGAAATCGTGTCTTAATTTTTTGTATCCAGTCGCCTGCAAACCGAAATGAACCTTACGGTTGCTTAAAATTGAGGGGCAGATTGGTATTTTTTGCCTGCAGACCCCCTATGCAGAATTTATCAGAATCACACAATTTTAATTTGACCAATCAGAGGGCCTACATCGTCCAGACGTTGGGATAATAATACTATCAGATTAAAGACGAAGATAATACTAATAAATCTAAACGAAATATGAAACAGAACAAGACACAGAAAAATAAAAAAAGGTAACGTTCTCAACTGGGAATCGAACCCAGGATCTCTTAATGGGACAACGCCTCTAACCACTCTGCCATTAGGACCTTAACTCCCGGTTGCGTCTATAATATTTTTTCTAACACACATCATTTGTTCAGTCGGGGACTTGGCACACTATCACACTCAAAAGTCAAAAGTCACGCCTGATACATCTGATGCCTGGCGTATGACAGTGAGGCATTCAATTGGCAGAGAAAGGGTGAAGGCATACTGAATGCTGTGTAAATGAGATCCCTGAGTCGTATGTGTGGTAAAACCTTGAATGATCGTGTGAGAATTGCGGAGATTCGCAAAGAATGCAAGATTACGTAATGATTAAGATTAAGAAAGGGACGCTTAGATGATTTGGGCATGTAGAGCGAATGAACGAATAAAATAATGTATAGAGAATATGTGATTCGAATCTGAATGGTAGAAGAAGTCGGAGACGCCCAAGGAAGACATGGCACGGTCAAGTGAATCCGATGCTTGAAAGAGTCAGAATAATAGAAGAGTAAGTATGAGACGATGTGTACAAAGCAAAGAGTGTGTATTAAGACAGAGTTGTTCGTTCTCTCTGACTGCCCCTGCTGGGAAACGGCGTGATGGTTAGTTAGTCAGTCATCACTTGTTGTTTATTAGGTTATTTTACTACTGAATAAAAATTCTTTGTGTGGTATTTTACCAAAACCTCCTAGATTTAATATGGTACATCCACAAAATACACAGTGTCTGGAAACTCGTAGCACAAACGTGAAACTGGTGAATCTATATCACATAGAGAATGCATTTTTTTTTTAATCTGAGCATTTTTGTTTTTTTTGGGCATTTTGACGAAGCTTAATGCTAAATAGTGATTTTCGATTAATCTTTATGACGAATTGCTTTATATTATGAATACCAAAAATGTGCTTTAGATAAATCGAAACTTTTCCTCTCGTTTCCTTTGAGTAGAATACAAATAAATATTTTAATTACTCAATAAAAAATATAAATGTAAACTACTAAAAAATGTATTTATTGAATAGAAATGTATGAATTCATAAATGAAACAACCTTAAAAAAATACAATATTATAGCTGAGATTATCTGTGACAGTTTCCCTTGATTTACTTTTTTGCGTTCTTATAAAATTGTTTACAAAATAAATAAAAACCACTTTTGCGCTTGGAATCGAGCGTTTCTTGACTCCGTTTGCCAAGCAATTTTAATTATATTCGTTCCTATTACTTATTTTCGTGACGATATTAGGCATAGCAAGAATATACACATTTTTGTCTTGAAGCTTCCTCTTATGGGTTAAAAATACATTTTGGAGCCGGACCTTCGCTTCGAATTTTTGCATTTTAAAATATATCAAAAATCTGCTATTTAGCAGCGCCTAGCGCCCATTTTTTTCTAATTTGATTTACTTCAAATCAAACATGGACGAAATTGACTCCAAATGTGACGTAGATTCCGTCACCAGTTTTCCGCTTGTACTGTGAGTTTCCTTACACCATCGTGTATAGAATAGTCGCTTTTGATTTAAATGATTCACCATGCATAAGATACTACGTTAATTATCATACGCTTCCGTTTTTTAGTAATATCAGATGGTCATTACGCGAACAAAGAAATTACCATATTTTAGTAAGACCCACTAAAAGTATCGGCCATGTTGTCACAAGCCACTAGCAACCTATCCTAATGAACTGTCACACTCATCAGTCACCGGTTAATTCAGACTGGTGTAGCTATGGGTCATGACTCATTTTATCAAGAGCGGGAGCCACAGTACTAGCTCAATATTATCGTGCGGCAGAGTCGACTCAATTGAACCATTGAACGGTAACCGTGAGCTCAGAGCGTATGGGCAAAGAGAATACTGTGCTCACACCATACGGCTCCCCCGATAACGCTCCTAGCTCCTAGTGTATGAATGATCGTATGACTATTGGTACCGGTAATAAGATGCTAGGTAGTTAATAGGTGTAGGTACATCGTACATGTCCAGACATCGGACTGTCAGACGCTGTTCACCTCTCTTTAGTATATTAATACTCGGATAATTTTAATGGCGCTATTTTTATAAAATATCTCCTGATAAAAAGTATGACCATTCAATAGAGCCGTTGTACGGTTTACTGGTAGTCGTACGAATACAGTTCATCAAAAAGAGCTAGCTCAATTGTGCGGCTTGCTCATGAACGACTCTTTGCTATACTGAAGGCTCGGGCCGGTCAATGTCCTTTCGTTTCAGAATGATAATGAATAATAAACAGTTGCTCATCACTCCGTTTCTCTGTTTGTCAAATTTAGAAAGTGTGCCGAGTTTTTTTCAATGAGAATTTGTGCGCTATATTTACCAGACTCTTGCTGTTCAGTGTTCAATGACCTGACAATCGTCATGATTATCAATTATAAGCAAGGTGTTACTAGTTTGATTTTTGGAGTATTGATTGATATGTGATGCGCTTTCTCTTGCTTTTCGAGCAAAACGTTTCGGACGTTCTAGCAGTGTTCTCTTTCATTACAGCTGCTCTGATAATGACAAATCAGGACTCAATACCCCAAAAGTTAAATAAAAAAATTGAATTACGTCAGACCTGGTTGTATTACACAGAGTCAATAATAATTTAATTTACAGCCCTGCCATTGTCGCCAACTAGGAAAACAAGACAAAATGTAACATTCTTCTCCAATACATACACAACCAACTATCAGACACACTCACTAACCAATAGGATGCATGATCTGGGCAAAAAATTTGGGGTGATATTCATATATTTACTGACTCCATTTATATAACTAAACGTACCAGCACGTTGTTGAGTCCTACAAATTATAGTAGCGTTGGTAATGTAGTTTTAGTTAATTGTCTTATATGTAGTATTGTTCTAGTTTATTTTATTTTTTATTTTATTTGGTACAATATTTTTTACATTTTAAGTTTTCCAGTAATGTAGGCCTCACTGGGTGGCCCGTGCTGAGGCCTTCATTTTATAATATGAAAATATAATCTACATAATACATTTAAAGAGAAAATAATACATTTAAAATTAAAAATACATAATAATATATTTAAAATTAAAAAATAATACATTGAAAATAATCTTGTGTGTTTGTGAGTGATGTGTGTTTATATTGGTTTTGTGTGTTACGTGTAGGTTTTGTTTTTATTTTATGCTATGACATTTTGGTAATATTGTCTTTTTTGTTCTTTAATCCATTTTGTAATTTTGTGTGTGAATTTATTTTTATTTTCAAAGTTAATTATTAAATTTATTTTTAGCTACTATATTATTTTATGTTACTGTCACATGTTTTACTAATATTGTTTCATATTTAGTTTATTAGCTTAATCTTATTTTATGCTTTAAAAACTTTGTATAAAATTTTCGATAGCTAATAATTACCAAATAAAATAAAAAAACTATTAAATTGATTGGGACGTTACAGTTCCAGTATTGGGTCATGCAAATACACATTCCAACGTACGATATCATATTTGTGTACGCCCACCTGTAGGAAACTATTTTAAAATCTTGTTAACATTCCGATGATTTATGAATCGTGATTAGTTTTTGAGGTTATTATGCCATGTTGCGCTTCCTCTTAGCCCAAGTATCGGTCAGCGTTGCAGCGCAAATCTGCCCTGATGATGGATACCATAGCGCTGTCTGAAACGTTGGATAAAGAAGGAAGAAGCACAACGCTGCAAAATAACCCAAAAATAGTTTCGATACTGACCTATTGTAAAGCTTTAATTCCTCATTATGCCAAGACCTATTTATTGTTATCAAGTTTAATTTGTAGAAATCCTTTTTAATTTTAAGTTTTTCTTTAAATATTCAATATAATTATCATTCAATTCATAGAAAACGGTTATTATTATTATTGAATATATTTACTTTAACAAAAACTTTATTTTAAGGTTTGTTCACATTTTTGAATGAGGATAGTAAATAATCAATCTCTCTTAAAAGTTAATTACGAAGTGGAAAAGTTTCAACCCGAAAAGTTTATCTTTTGTCTGTCCTACAAATTAAAATATATTATTATACTCATGGATACCGCCGCTATTACAAATAACAGAAGAAACGGTTACAACTGAGTCATGACTGCGAGTTATTACCGTCGAATTGCATTATTGCTCTGTTTTTTTTTAATAAAATTCAAAATTTAATCACGATATTGTGTTAAAATTGATTTAGAATCCTTCCTCTCAACAAACTATGGTAGTAAAACAAAATGAAACCTTCGATGTGAACCAGCCTTTTGAATCTAGCCTAGGTTGAGAAATAATTTAATATCCAACTCAAACCTAGTTTATATTTATTCGCAGAAATAAATTCGCAAAAGTTTCGCTTCCTTATATTTTTCATTTTCCAGAGCGAGCGAGTTCCGCCCTGGGAAGCGCCACACGAAATTAAATTAAGCCTGGGGGATGGGCAGGGGGGTAGGCCATTTATGATGCCAATGAATTTCTATCCATTAACCTTCTATTCAACATAAATCCAGACCTTATTCAGTGGTAAAGGCCACCGGGCCACTTTCAGACCAAGGCCGACGTAGCATTATCAAAATGTCTCCATCAATTCTGTTCTGAAATTCTTACGTATTTCCACGGGAACGTTCTTGAACTTTGGTGTTTTATGACTTGAATAATATTTTCTTTCGTGTGTCGCGCGCGTTTTATGTCGTATTGTCACACCCGGCTGGGCTGGGCGGCACTTCAGCTCGACTATCGCACCTTGGGGACTTAACCCAATTCCCAGGAATCGAGGATATAACATACATTTAACGCATATAATACTGTCACGGCCGTATACGTCCTTCAAATGTTGTTTTATAGTCGTAATTTCTCGACATTTTTCTGTCTTCAACCAACACCTTCCGTTTTGAAATGCCTCGAGCGGCAGATATTTTTGTGTACAGAGTCATCTTACTTTTAATGATAATATTTTGTAAGATTCTTTTTGCATACCAAATATTCTGAAGGTGACTGTAGGCATATTGTTCGAATTCATGAATTTGGATTAGGTACGTTTCTTATTTTTACCCTTTTGTCATTTCTTTTCATAATGTTCACATTTATTTATGCATAGGTACTATCCCATAAAACGATTATGCACCAATATATTTCCGACAAGATTACAATTTTGAGGTACCTGTAAAAGGTCATGGAGGCAGTTTTACTATTTTGTCACATATGTCAAAATATAGTTGCTAAACAGACTCTAAGTGATGTTAAAAATGTCGGATGGTCAATGTAGAATCATTAAGCAGTTGAGTCACTCTGTTGCTTGGCGAGTTCTTACTTATAAAAATGGTGTATATGTTACGCGGCGCGTGATGTCAGAACAGTGAAAAACTTGTCTTATTTCCACCATGGCGTTTGTTTGGTTAAAACGGTCGTAAACCAGGCTCAAGGCCGGCTCTACCGCAGCAACGTTGAAAAGGCGTGTAAGAATCTAATTAGTAAGACAGTTAGTATCTAGGCATAGCAAGGTGTTGCCTTCATATAATATTTGTTATTATCAGGATGAAGTTGCTACCTAATAAAGACATTTTATAGCATCCGATTACACTTGTGCCGAAGTGCTTAGGTACTGTCTAGTGCCCCCAGGGGAGCGATCAGAAGCCGATACAACGTGTATTGGCCCACTGCTACTTCTAACTATAACTACTGACTGCACGGTCTGCTATTGCCCGCCTCTACGTGAGGTCATTCTCCAATCCCATTACTGGCGATATACTAGTGTTATCGTGGGTTTGTAGTTAAGGTCACGCAGATACTGTGATTGCACTGGGGAATTATTCCGCAAAACTGGAATATTAACGTAAACGTTATCAGTCTTACTTATATAGATTCCCTAATACGCCACTGCAATGTTGGTAGCTACACGAGGAAGAGGGCCGTATAATGCTTGGATTAAAATCGTTTCTCATAATAATTTTCACGGAATATTTTTTTTAGACTGCCATCACTTTGTTCCGAACCTCAAAAACATGGTCAATTTCGCGTTTTGTTGCTAACTTCACGTTTCTTCAGATGACATTTGTAATGTCACTGACCCGGTCTGCTTTTATTTTGAAATCCGGCTAATTCGATTATGCGTTCGATATTTCGATTTTAAATATCCCTCCGATAGTGCTGCAAATGAGTATTACTGCTTTTTTTACATTTTCACTACGCGACTGATCGATATTTGTCAAACTTCGCGGAAAAACGTCAGTAAATTCGTAATATTGCCGTTGCTATCCTGACGCTGTACAAGAGGTCAGCCGATAAAAATGTGACAGCTACAAATAAGGCCGGTATTCGCATCCGCATTGATTATGAGTTACGTTTTCCACTATCCCGACCGTACACGGCCGTATAATATTTATACCGCAATTATGAGTAAGACGGTAAGATTATAATGCAATCATTGATTTTTCGTAATCCTTGCTAAGTTAACGTCGTAATGTTAATACCGCTTTTGATATCAGTTGTTTCAACGACAAATAGTGTTAGTTACTACGATAATTATTTATTTATTGTATCCGGTCGTAACAGTTTTCATATTTTCGCATAATAAATGCTTTTCCTTGAAAATATAGAGCAACGTCGGTCATAGGATAAACATTATCTTTATTGATTTTATGAATTATTGTTATACGGTACAGTTTCAACACTCTTTTTACGAATTAAAAAGTAATCAATTAATTTGGTGTCTCGCCTTTTTTTACAGTTAAACTGATTTTTCAAAGCTACATAGCTAATGCTGTAAATTATTTTGCGGGCTGAAAATAGTCTGGTTAATCCTTGAGTTCCGAACAGAACGTGCTGTTCAAATTTCATGATCGAGAGCTCCCCGTTCGAGAGGTTCACAGATTTCTGCTCTAGAAACTAGCAAGTTAATACAATAAAATTCCTGTTCCGTGTAATGTTAAAGTTTCCCGGTGCCATTTCGTAAATTCCGTGTAACTTTCGGCTTAATGTAAACTTGACATGAATTCAACCTGTTTGTTTGTTTGTTTCTCATCAGCGGCGCCGATCTGCGGATCGCGTTACTGAGATCAATCTGCCTATCGATTTCGTGGTATTATTTCCCAACGCACCGCGGCCCGAAACACATCATCCAACCAACCAACCAACCAACCAACCAACCAACCAACCAACCAACCAACCAACCAACCAACCAACCAACCAACCAACCAACCAACCAACCAACCAACCAACCAACCAACCAACCAAACAACAAACACCCACCTACGTTATTAATCCTCAATAGTGATGTCCACTTCCCGAAATAATCGAATGAGGCTGTAAATCATTCGGTCGCATAGGGAGGGTATCAATTATTTGTATGCTGGAACTGTATTTATCCCCACTAGTGATGGATAGAATCCAAATGTTTTGACAATCGAAATATCCATTTTCGAAGCATTTAATCTTAGATGCAAACGTTCGTCAAAATGACAACCGTAAAAGTCAAATCTACCTATCCATATCTTTGAATACTTCTACCGAGAGTAGAGCCGTCACGTAGTGTCAACTTATGGCCGCTAGCATTGCTGAGATGTCTAGGAAATTTTCCCTATGTTAATATTTTTAGAGAAAAGGGAAAGAGCACAAAAATCCTGGAAATTCTGAAATGACGACAAAATATTTCAAACATTGTAAAAAATTATAAATATTCTTTGGAAATTCTTAAACATTATGGGGAATTATTCTTTTCCAATGAATTTGTCTTTTCTTTTCAAGGTTTCAAATAATAAGGGTATTTTTTTCCCTATTGTAGTTCTGTGTTCAGTGTTAAAAGCTGAAATTTATCTAAATAAAAGTAGTACCATTTTAGATGCGTGCTTTAGTACTTAAAACTTGAATAAAAATAATTTTTTGTGATTATGTTGTCTAAGGACGGGTTGTTTCGGAGAATTTGAACAATTCATCAAATTTCAACGTTCATTTTCGGGATCTGTGAACGACTTATTCAAGTTCTGTTATTATATCATTGTAGGCTAGTTGCTTGACAAAACTGAAATAAAAACAGAACTTGAAAAAAACTTTCACAGAACCCGAAAATGAACGTTGAAATTTGATGAATTGTTCAAATTCTCCGAAACAACCCGTCCCAAATGAAAACCTCATCATTCTTTAGTTTACTACCTGCATACAATTAAAGTAATACAATTCCAATTAAAAGGAGAACATCAACAAATGTTCGTCCAAAAGTCGAATGGTTAGCGTGTCGCGGTACAGTAACAACTCTAGCTATCTGGGGTTAATAATTGATTGAATCGAGCAAGTACGAGATGTGTGTCTCATAAAACAAGCACCCCGATGTGTTTGTACAAAATATATCAATAGTATTGACTTAAATTTAACCAGAGAGAGTAACCGCAGGTATCTGTTTTTCTCTCTCGGTCATGCATATCGTTTCCGAGTGTTTTTTATGTTTATTAGTATATACGATTCAACGTTTTCTGCATTTTGCTGTACACGTGAGAACTGTTGGTAGATTACACTGCATATTGCATAAGCCAAAAGTCGCCTACAATAATGCTTATCGCCAACTATTCCGCCTACCGAGATACTGCAGCGCTACTGAAATGTTCTTCGTCGCCACCGCATGGGAAGCTTATGGCGCAGACTACGTCAAACAAATACGACCATCACTGCCATGGTTGCCTGGATGGTGTCCCCCCTGATGGCCCTCTGGAGACGGGAGATGGTCAAATATCCCCCATAAACGGCTGCTTGCATACATTTTTCACTTCTTTTCCGCATTTTTTAATTTATTTTTTCTATGGTTTTCTGTTATTATTTTAGATGCCTATCGATGTATTGTTATTTTATCTACTTCTTTGTTTTTTTTTTCCAAAATATGCATTGCACTACCCCTGCATACATTTTTGAATAAACTATTATTATTATTATATTAATCTACACAGAAGGTTATGATGTTTCCTTCTGGCCTATTGTCATCTGCGTGGATGCTGTGCAGGGTCTTTTAAGAAAAGCATAAGTGATTGTCGCAGTCATTGTAGCCTAAAAAGATTACTTCTTAATGACCAAGATTATTATTCGAATCTTTATGTCGATTATTTATTAATTAGAATAATTGCGATAAAAAGTTCGAAATAAATATTTCGAATATTACCATCACTAGTGCACCAGGCTTCCTACGTTTACTTGCTAAATAGCTACGGGCATAATTACATTGTTTGCGGCCGACATAATATATTGCTTATATACATTTAATGTCCCCTCTTACCAAAGGGATTAAGAATGATCCCCGCTCAGTTTGGCAGTCGGGAATTTAACCCTTGTTAATCTAAAAAAAACGCTTAAATGTGACTAAGTAATAATGCTCCTTCCTTTTGTACTCGTACTTGTCGTAAAATATGTATATATTATTTTCAATAGCAACATATTTGTATAAAACTATAAAAATAATTGATAACAGCGTAATAATTTATTTAACAAAAAAATATAAAAGATAATTTTTTTAGTTAAGTTTTCAGTATAATTTTTTAGTTGTTTTGAATTATCTAAAGTTTTTTTAATGGTTCTTTTTAGTTTCTGGTAATTTATTAAAGAATTTTGTTCCTAGGTATTTGTAGTTTTGCAGACCCTAAGTATTTTTCACATATCGGAATGCGAAATCTTTCCGGAGATTTGTTGTGTTTCTGAACAGTGCCGAGTTATTTAAAATATCTTCTTTGTGGATTTGTAAAGTTGAGGGGTATTGGAATAGAGCATTTAATTTTCTGACCGTAATTTAATTTAAATATGATTACTGAAGGATATAAAAATGATATCTTTAAGATATTTTAATTATTCGTTTTTGCGCAATGTAAACAGATGAGCTTTATCCTATTATACCGTATTGAATTATGGATACACAGGGTGTCCGGGGGTAAAGTGCACTAACTTCGGGAGGTGATTCTACATAATGGTAGAAAAGATCATTAGCTTCTTTCGAAATTCCAACTTTTTTTCCGCATTGAATATTTATTTTACCATACAAACAATTCAACTTTTTACCAAAATACTAGCTTAAAAAGTTATAATCTCGAAAACGTTATGTATCTTTTCTACTTCTAAAATCATGTAGCATCACCCCCAGAAGTTAGTGTGCTTACCCCCGGCAGAACAGACAGCATGGCATGACAAGTGGAATGGTGTTATTGAATGAAATTTACATAGATACACATCTGCCCTGATGATGGACACTGTAACGTTAACGTTGTCCGAAACGTTGGCTAAAGAAGGAGTTAGCGCAACACGGCATAACACCCCATAAACAAATAACAAAAATACTTTTGGCCGTGAAAATCTTAAATCATATTTGATACTCGTATATATAACCATACTATTTTAATAACTAAAGCTTTCTAGTATGCGTATCTTCCCAATCGTTGATAATATTAAAATAAGAAATTTTGTACTGTAAATGGTTGATTAAACCGTCTTACAATAAATCTTCTTTCTATTTATATAAAGAAGAAATTCTGTGATTTGAATTTTATACAAATCCACAGATTCATTTCGAAATTGATGAAATTTTGCACACTTGACCTTCAAAGCAAGAAGGCCACTGTTTAAATGTGATTACGTGAAATCACCTCATCCCCTTTTCCCACCCCTAAAGCAGAACTTTGATATCTCTTGATGAAATTTCGCACACTTGACTAAAATTCCTGTCTACATCTAATATGTCGACGACCTCCGTGGTCGAGGGGAAAGGCCCTCCGACTAGCAAGCTGGAAGTCGCGGGTTCAAATCCTGACGTGCGCAAGTTCAAGTCCTGACGTCTTATTTCACAAATTACTCATGTAAAATAATGTATAATATATTTCTGGCACGTTCCAGAGTGGAAGATACTTATTGGTTCCAAATATTTGAATTTGTCTGTGGTTTAAAAACATTACATATAAACACAGCACAGTTTACATAAGATATTTTACATACACGTAACCATAAATTGACTGCTTTATAAGATTATTTTACGACACCTCCGTTCACTGGCAATAAAAGGGCGACAGTGTCTCTCCGTTGTGATAATATTTTGACACAGCTTTAGTTTTAGCACTAAACTTTAGAAGGCTTCACGTTACACTAACATTATTATTCAAGTAATTTCCTAGAAGTTACTGTGTCACTAAAAACGTCAAACACAGAGTCTTGGAAAACACAACTTTGTTGTTACTCGTAGCTCGCCGTAGAAATCTCGATTTTCTCCGTATGATTTTTTATGAGGTGTTTTAACCCTACAAGCCTCTGGAATTTTGACCGTTATATTTTTGATGTTGTCAGAAAGTCGGAGAATTTTTGTATATTACCGCTTCTCAATAAATCATCCAAAAACTAAATGCGCCTTAAAAATTTATTATCCATAAAAATAAGAATGTAAATGTTCGTTTGTTCAAAATCTTAAATCTCCGAAATTTCTTCACCGATTGTTTTGAAATTTCGACACAACACGTTGCATTTGAATACGCATGTGTTTATAAATACCTATATTATATAGAAGTCACCAATGACGGGTAAAAACATGTTTTTTTAACAGCGCTATCTGTTGGACGTAAAAGCAACATGCGCTATTGCTTCTCTATCTGCACAGAGAGACTGAGCCACAGTAGCGCGTGGCGGAGTACAGCTAGTTAGAAATAAACATATAATTAATTATCGAAGTAATCAAATTTTCAAATCAAACATAAAACAGTTTTAAAAATGGCTCACCTTACGTTTTTTCGTCCAAAAACTGAAATAAATAAATTACTGATAACGAATAAAAATAATGTTTTGCTAAACAAAGTTTTTATAAATTTTTCTCAAATTTCGGTCGGATCATTTAGTTTCGTAGTGTAAATTTTAATTACTTTGTTTTTAACATCTAAAATTTGAATATAAAACTTGGTGTTTCTCTTTCTAACAACGTTTAGTTCATATTTCTAATTATGGCGGTAAGGGAGACGCAGTGATTTCTATGAGACCATATGAGCTGTTCTGAAAAGCGAACAAATGGTCTCTACCAGTAATAGAGCTATTTGTTCCCAAAACCGAAAAACAATAGCCCGAGGACTTACGAGGAAGCTACAAGCCAAAAATGTGTATATTTTTGGTATACCTTATATCGTAGGTAATAAGCAATTAACATCGCTTGACAAACGGAGTATAGAAACGTTCGATTTCAAGCAAAAAACTGTTTTTTTTTATTTATTTTGTAAATAATTTTATAAGAAAGCAAAAAAGTTAATCAAGTGAAACTGTCACAGATAATCAATCTTAGCTATAATACTGTATTTTTAAAAAGTTGTTTCCTTTACGCGTTCATACATTTCTATTGAAAAAATTTTTTTTTAGTATTTTGCTTTTATATTTTTTATTGAGTAATTTATATATTTATTTGTATTCTACTCAAGCGAAGCGATAGGAAAACCTTCAATTTATCTAAAGCATATTTTTTTGTATTCATCATGTACATCAATTCGTTATAAAGATTAATCAAAATAGTGATTTGGCATTAAGCTTCGCCTTAATAATTTCCAGGTACATTTTCATATAGATATTGTGTATGCGGTGCTACTCTAGTTACTGTATTTTTTTCCGTTCAATAAATACGTGTACGGAGACACGTGTCAGTTTTTACATCAAATAAACAATTATGTCGAGGACATTTTTTATTTGTTCGCGTATTACGCCGCGTATCGTGCGTGAGGCTTATTTCAAATAAATAATTCAACAATTTATTTACTGAGGGGAAGAAAGATATATCTTGTGTCCCCGAAAAATAACCGGCGAATGGAATGAATTATTGCCAGATCCACGTATTTTCTGTGAATTGTCATTTTATTCCTCACGAGTACATTTCTTTTTATAATACGAAAATTCGGAAAACTTACTGAATTAGTGCTTCTTAGCAATATTATCTTCCCGCTCTGTCAATCATAATATTGAATTTCTTATCTTCCATTAAAGTGTTGAAGTAAATTTAAAATTGATTTGTAGATACCAAGGATGGGTTATTTTATAGACTCTGAACAATTCATCAAATTTTAACGTTCATTTTCGAGTTTCGTGGAGGCCAGATACTTGACATAACTGAAATAGTAACAGAACTTTCACAGAACCCGAAAATGAAACAACACTTCCTAAGGACGGGTTGTTTGACAGAATTTGAACTATTCATCAAAATTAAAAGTAGATTTTCGAATTCTTTGAAGGTTCTATTAAAGTTCTGTTATTATTTCAGCTTTGTGAAACAACTGGCCAATAGTGATATAATAACAAAACTTGAATAGATCCTTCACAGAACTTTGAAAATCAGCATTGAATTTGATGAATTGTTCAAATTCTTTGAAATAACCCATCTTAACATAGTATTGAGACGCTTTTGTTCAGTTCATTGAATTGTGTGACCTTCAGCTTTACTGCCTTCCTAAGAGTCTTAAGGAAAATACTGTGTTTTTACTTACCACGTCTGTTTACCTGTCCCTTACTAAATCATTTCAGTGGATTTAGGTATTATATTGCCCTTTTTAAACGAGACCATTGTTTAGTGGAGTAATTTGGCGGCACGTTGCCGAAAATATTTTATAAAGCATAAAAAAGAGAAAATATCTCTGGACAAATAATGTAGCGTTTAAGGCCCCGTAGTAAGCGTTCAAAGATGGTTTTAAAGGGAGATATTTTAATACGAATGTTAGAGGGAGCGCGCTAATATTAAAATACGATAATAATTAAGCGAAAATTTTGAAAATATTTATCAAAAATCTCTCGACGAATAATTTAGTTTCATTTAAAGATACACTGTGAATTTTTTCATGTCTATAACATATTAAATAACAGAACCAAACGGGTTTATAATAATTTTCGGAGCTTTGCGATTTTTTTCTATCGAGGGAATTTCATATTCAACTCGACAAATGTATGAAGATTATCTTCAAAAGTAACGTATATATATATTTAATAGTTTAAAACTCAAAGTCTTCAAGGGAAATACGTTATAAAATCGGTGAAATTTCGGAATGCGGAGTTTTAAGACGAAGCCAGCAGTGGAATCGATTTTCGATTAATTTTTACTACGACTCGGTTTACATTAAGAATATAAAATATGCTTTGAATAAATTGAATCTTTGGATAAATTGAAGCCTTGGATAGATTGAAGCTTTGGATTAATTGAAGCCTTGGATAAATTGAAACTTTGCATAAATTTAAGCTTTTGTAAATTGAAGCTTTCAATAAATTAAAGCTTGAATAAATTGGAGCTTTGGATGAATTGGAGCTTATGATAAATTGAAGCTTTCCATAAATTAAAGCTTTGGATAAATTGGAGCTTTAGATAAAATGGAGCTTTGGATAAATTGAAGCCTTTATACTGGTTTCTCTTGAGTAGAATTAAAATAAAACATGTAATTACTTCATATAAAAATTACTGAACAATGTATTATTTTTTCTTCATATGAAGCGGTTACTTTGTGATGTGACATTATAATTTAAAATTAAACAATAACTTTGTAAACATCACTTATAGTATTACTTATGTATTATTTAACCAGAAAATTATGAACGGCATATATGAAACAACTTTTAAAAGATACGGTTTTATGACTAAGATTAATTGACAATTTCCCTTGGTTAATTTCTTTCTTATAAAATTATTCATAAAATAAATGGACTTTTCTGCGCAGCGTCTTCGGCTTATGGTCGATTCCTTACCCTTTCCTTGCCCTTACCGACCCATGGAGCAACGGGCTTAATCTGATATTAATATCAAGTCTTGCGTAATAGAAAATCACTCGATGAAAAAGGTTATTACCAAGGGGATCAGAATCTTCCGCTAAAACTGTTCCATTCGTAAAGCTACATAAACAACCTTGTTTATTATTATTTAACAATTTGTATGTATATTTCCCATCGAGAATGCTATTTGCCGTAAATAAATATTTATGATTCTATAAAGATAGGATTATTTCCTGGTGGCTATTTCTTCCAACTAATTCAGTTGTACAGTGGAGGTAAATCATTCATCACTTTGTACCGTTTGCTATGTTTTCTGTGTATTTCAAATGCGCTATATACATCATATATTTTTTAATTTTCCGTAATAATAAATACTGTTTTAGAAACTAGATAAAATTATCTTTCCGTTGTGTGCATTTAAATTAAACATTACTATTTCTAAATAATAACATTTTAATATCAATCGTGAAAAATGTTCTCAAAAACGCTAACCACATTTTTACTTAAATTTTTACTCCAATCATAGACAAATTGACAGAACTCGATGTAATATGTAATAAATAATTTAGTTTGTCTTGAGGGGTGTGGTATTGCAAGATCAAGCTGGTGGGAACAGGAATAGCCTCTTTAATGTTACCTCTAAATTGGCTTTTGAGAGCACCCCTGTATCGCACTCTTATATCGGTAGCTCGTCTTAAAGACGAGATGCTTACGCTATAAAGGAGAGTGTAAATGATTTAGCATGTTGAATCGAATTTTAACGGTTTTTCTCGTCGCGTCAGCGAAGAGACCCCATGATCGAATAGAAAATTTAACTCCAGGTAAGCCATGGTGAGTCGATATTGAAAGATATCTTCGATATCATTCGATGTTAATTTATCATCCAAAGTGTCTAAAACTACAACCTATAAAAGCATCCCCGAGGTAAGTTATTACTAAATCTATCTATCTTCTATATATATATGTGAGTTTCAGAGATCAAACCAAAAAGATTGATTAAAGAACAAAAAATATCACAACGTAGAATAATAACACATATATATATATAATACACAACACCATCACAATGCACACATTGTGTACAACCGTACCTCATATAACAGTACAAGTAGTATCGGTATTACAGTTTTTTTATTAATTATTTTTTAACCTGTAAAATCGGGGCCACAGCACGGACAAAGCACCCAGTGCGGACCATATTATCAAACAATGTTTTAAAATATAATACTATTGTATCAAATTAAAATTAAAAAATAATTTTATTGACGAAATTTTGCACACTTGAACTGAGAAAAATGTTTTTTTACTAATTTATTAAGAAACTTCAGATTATTGGTATTCTGGCTAAAATGGGATTGCAGGCCTTACTTTATGTTTTTGTAAATTACGAATACATTATTATTATATCAGAAAACGTGTTCATGAAAATCCGAATATTTTTTCATTTCGTCATGATTTATTATTGAGTCGTTTGTACGTGCATATTTGGTTGATAATATATGACGAAATGCAAAAAAAGATTTTCGTGAACACGTGTTCCGACGTCGTGATATTATTTATTCGTAATTCTTGCAATCCCGTTTTTAACAGGATTACCAATAATTTGAAGATATTCTTAATAAATTAACAGTACTCATTTTTTTGTGTGACCCTCAAAACAATTCAAAGGTAATTTGGAAAAACCACCCCAATCCCCATTTTCTCACTCCTAAAAACAGAATTTTGATACTTATTGATGAAATGTTGCGCACTTGACGTTTTAAATTAGAGACTTTCAATTTGCCCAAACCAAAAAAGCAATGATGCCAATCGGAACATCATTCAAAAGTCATAACTTCTCTTTGGTAAAGGTCCCAATACACAGGAAAGCCAATAACAACCAAAACTAAAAGGAGGCCTCCACTGGCGTCCTTGTTACAGATACTTTATAATATGTAACTGTCTACATCTGATTTAGCAAGTTATAAACCGCTCGAAGCAAGATAAGTGTGCATCTATTTCTGCGATGACTAGCCGCTGTGAGTTGACGTATTATTTTATTCTTCCGTAACATAGACTCCTTTAACGATATCGTACAACATGGGAAAGAAGCCGGCACTTATAATTACTAGCGTAATGTGACTTTTTCATTAAGTATTGTATATTTTACTGAAACGTCGTTGTAATATTCCGAATAAAGCTTTTTGCATTAAACGTAAGCGCCTGTGGCAAAAAATACGTATTTTCCAGTTCTAAAGAAACCTTATACTCGGCAAATGGAGCAACAGAACGAAAAACATTTCTACAAACAAAGTGTTATTGTTTTCAAGTTATTTTATAAAAAGTTATTTTTTCCAGAATCAGTGTCGATTCGTCGACGAGGAGGTGGCGAAAGAGGGAGATATAAAATATTATATTTCTCAGTATATATTATTATCAACACCATTCGGCTACGGCACAGTATTTATATGGCATTGTATTATTCCGGCTTTGCGGAAAACAGAACAATGGCGTTTATTCAGGGATATTATAAACGCCGGATGTACGATATATCATCTGCGGCTAAAAGCAGACATAACTTGCAGAATAATCATTATAATACAATGTAAAATGATTTAATTGTGCAAGTTGCGTGATTGTGTTAATTTGCGCTGCTTGTCGCAAGGTAACGTAAATTGCATTGCATTGAGAAAAATAAAAAAAAATCCGTTTTTTTTCCTTGACAGTGCTAGTAGGTATCATGGAAATAAATCTGTAGATTTAAACCATGAATCGTTAGATAATATCATTGTTCACGCATGTTGCACAAATTACAATGGATCAGCACAGTTTTGTTCCATAATTTAGTTTTTTTTTCCTAGCGAAGTTGCCTTTTATTAGATCGAACTCTTTAATTCACCGTTACGCGCTCTTAGAAAAACAAGGTTCCATCTGGCATTAGTATGAAGCTAATATATTGAGGTTTAATGTTTGAATCCTGGGTAAAATAACACTAAAATTTGATATTTATGAAAAAGTGAATATTAAGAACGTATACATATATTAATACACAGTTTCTTTGTTTTATTTGGTCGCTTAAAATTAGGCGAAAATCGACCACTTGACCCCTTAGTCACATAGGACACTAGGTTCGTTTTGGCGTGTTTGAAAAAAAGTCCCATTCAATTGTTTTTTTGCCGATTTCCTGGCGAGCGAAAATCGACCGCCGCTCTCACGGAGCCGCTTCGACTCGAGGTTCACTATGGCGGGACGCGTTTTGGGCGAAATTCAACCAGAGTTTGTATCGAAATAATTCCCGGAAACTCGAGAGGTTTCGTTCGGGAATCGATGTCGTCAAAATCGTCCCGGAACTCTGCCGGCGGAAACTGGAAGCGCTCGAGGCGCGCCATACGAGAGCGCTGATTTTCTCGCTCTTTGGCGGCCGGGACGGCAACACTCCAATAAGTTAATTCGCGGCCGATCAATCGGTAGAGCTTCCCGGCGAAAAATCAACTTTTCCCCGCGAGTGTTGCAACACGCACGGTTTCGAAACGGCCAAATTTTGGTGCATTTTCTCAATGTTTCGTTTTCATCGATCACCATCGATCTGTAAAACTGTTTTTCCTTCACCGTTTATATTTTTATTCAATTTCGAACGCACCCCGAACGCGAAATCATTAAAAAAAAAATTCCTGCGCCTTTTCGCTCGAAAATTTTGCGTTTTAAGCATTACTCTAACGCAAATTAAAAAGACGATTATTTTTGATCGAGCGTCGTGTCTGATTTAATCAGGTATCGTTGATTTTTTTTTTAAATATCACGAAAAAAAAATTTTAATTTCACGATAAATATTACGAATTTCCTCATTTATCGGGAAAGATTTTTAATTTAAGTGAAATTGTTTTTCTTTGCATAGTGGTATCATTGGAAAAAAAATAATCACGTGGTAACAACGAAACCACGTGGTACGATTTATTTATAAAATCTACATGGTCATCCTAATGATTAAATTCCGTCGCAAACACGCAGTCTGCAGGTGAAATTATCGAAAAAAATCATCCTCCGAAGGTTTAGGAACGTTAATCGGCCGTTCTACATATGGCGCTCGGTTCAAAATGTCCCATAATAACCGGATAAAGTTTTGACATTTGCTATTTTAAACCGAAAAATGCCATAGCGAAGTGATGTACTTTTATTTTAGGGATGTTACTTCAAAAGAACGATAAAATCTGTGTAGGTACTTACTTTTGCAGTTTATTTTTTTAAATCGATAATGCTTTTGAACGAAATAAAATAAAGTTTGGTAAAAATAATTTGGCACGTGTACCGTCGCCCCGTAGTGAAAAACTACATCAATAGCGTCTCGCAAATTTATCCTTGGTACCAGGAGCGCATAAAATGGATAAGGTTACCCTGGGAGCCATTCAAATTTAAAGTTTTCATGTCTTCATTTTTTACCGAGTAGGTAGGTACCTGATTGCGTAATGTATATATTTTTTCGGTATTTTTTTTAAAGTAGGTGCAGGTACCTACACAGATGGTACCGGGTAGAGGTCCTAGGTAGGCAGGTACTCAGTGCACGTTTTAGCCCTTTTCTAGGTTAGATCCGTTGTGTTGTAATATAACGTATGGATTTAAAATTAAAAAAAAACGATAATATCTGTGCAGGTACTTATTTTGGTAGTTTATCTTTTGAAAAATCGATAATGCTTTTGAACAAAATAAAATTTAGTTTCGTAAAAATAATTTGGCACGGGTACCGTCGCCCCGTAGTGAAAAACAACATCAATAGCGTCACGCAATTTTATTATTTGTACCAGGAGCGCAGAACTTAATAGGGTGAAGCGATGTTAATTGTTTTGCAAAATAAACATTTTTTTAATCAAAAGTTTTTCCAGTTTGAGTGTTTGTAATATTAATCATTAAATTTGGGAGGCGGATGGGTACCGTCGCCCTGGGAGCCATTCATATTTAAAGTTTTTATCTCTTTATTTTTAACGAGTAGGTACCTAATTGCGTTATGAATATATTTTTTTGGTAATTTTTTTTTAAATATTTTAAATTTGAAATTTTTTTTTTTATATAATTTTTTCCAATAAAAGTTTTACATTTTACATGTTTGTAGAGCGATGTTTTTTTCCAAAATAAAACTCGCTGGGACTTTTGAAGAATGTCGGTGACAAAAACCGTACATACGATATGGGTATCAAATTACGCGTCTCGACTTACAGAATCCGAATGGCTCGGTGAAAAAATGATCGGTAAGCTCCTTGGCTCTTTTTTTTCTCAAAATATTCATTTCTTTCTAAACAAAAATATATTTTAATACATTTGTGGTCACACATTCATTGCTTCATTCACATGCAAGCATACATATTTTTCATGTTAATTGAGCAATTTTTTTTTCCAAAATAACAACTTTTGAAGAATGTTGGTGAGAAAAACCGTACATACGATATGGGTATCAAATTACGCGTCTCGACTTACAGAATCCGAATGGCTCGGTGAAAAAATGATCGGTAAGCTCCTTGGCTCTTTTTTTTCTCAAAATATTCATTTCTTTCTAAACAAAAATATATTTTAATACATTTGTGGTCACACATTCATTGCTTCATTCACATGCAAGCATACATATTTTTCGTGTTAATTGAGCAATTTTTTTTTCCAAAATAACAGTTTTGAAGAATGTTGGTGACAAAAACCGTACATACGATATGGATATCAAATTACGCGTCTCGACTCACAGAATCCGAACGGCTCGGTGAAAAAATGATCAGTAAGCTCCTTGGCTCTTTTTTTTCTCAAAATATTCATTTCTTTCTAAACAAACATATATTTCAATACATTTGTGGTCACACATTCATTGCTTCATTCACATGCAAGCATACATATTTTTCGTGTTAATTGAGCAATTTTTTTTTCCAAAATAACAACTTTTGAAGAATGTTGGTGACAAAAACCGTATATACGATATGGATATCAAATTACGCGTCTCGACCTACACAACACGAATGGCTCGGTGAAAAAATGATCAGTAAGCTCCTTGGCTCTTTTTTTTCTCAAAATATCCATTTCTTTTTTTAAATTTGTAGTCCCACACTCTTCGTCTCATCTACATTCAAACATTAGATCGCTTATCACATTTACCCATCAGTTGCCTGCAACGGGCAAAAAGCTAGTTTTGCATTTTAGTAGTATTTGAATTTTCTTTATGTTTTTGTGATCATTGTGTGCCAAAAACACATGGCGTTTAGCCAACAAATTAATTTTCATTCGGAGCAACCCGGATTCTATATGATTATTTTTAAAAAAATCGGCTAAATTCCATCTTTTGCATAGAATTTTCATAAAAGTAAAGATAATTCAGTTACTACACGTTCTGCGTATGCGCTCATAAATGACAAATTTTGTTCTTTTCAGTTTCACGCTATGGATCTTTGTTGTTCTGGACCCTGATTGTCCCTAAGGTCCTAATGAGCTCGAAGTACAACGCAAATAAAATCATTGTTATTCCAAAAATATTTTATCAATGACTAAGAGAACAAGTTTTCCGTAAATTTTTCAAATGAAACCGTGTAGTCTAAAAACTAAATATCGTTCGTTTGTTTATCTTGTATAACGCAAACAAGTCAAAACACGCGAGCAGTGTTCGGGTTGTCGCGGTACGATACACGCGCCGTCCGCGAACACCGCTCGTTCAAAAGCATTAAGTGGTTTTAAATAACTTTGTTGTGTAATTATCTACGAACTTGGACATATAGATAGGGTTTTAAAGCCGAAACTGCTCACGAACTGCTTCAGATGAATATGAAAGTTGGACTATAAACAATTTAAACGAAACTAAATGAATTGGTGGTTGCTGGAATTGGGTGATAGTGTGTGTAGGAATGAACAAAGTATGAAAGGAAGCAAAACGGGATGACCAATCACTTACCACTGCATCTCTGCGAAGGAGCACACAATACAATCACAATATAGTGAGTTCCATCGCGATACCTCGAGGTAATTATCGCCACAACAAAATTAATGAGTACTTAAAACGATATTATGCACTTCCAGGATAGTTATCTTCCTTCTTTTTACTATTGAACGAGATTATGTTCACGAAAAACTTGCATTCAAGCTAGTCCCAATCCTTCTCCTGTTTTCAAAACAACTGCATTCGAATTTCAACTATTTATTTGCAGTTGTCATGTTTCATAAATCAAATAGTTTCCCAGCAAGGTGATGGTTACGGAGAGGTAGGAACTGGATAAATGATATTACAGTAGGAACCGAGTATATTCTCATTTCAAGACCAAACATAGTGTTTTGAAGAGAAAAAAACATAACTTAGAAAAAGTTAGTTTTGGCCAAAATTTCAGATGGAACCTTGTTGTTCCAAGGGAATGATTTGGAAGCTGATTTGATTCTGACCTAGAGAGTGTTTGTACAATGTTCACCGTGAGAGATAAACAAAATTTTCGACGCCTTTCGAAAGATCCATCATACTTACGCTGTTCATAAAATAATATGAATTCTCCGTTGTATAGTCGTTCCCTCGACTTATTCGCTACGAGAATGGAGATAGCATTGACCATTGTTTACCCGACTGCGATCTTTATTCCAATTTCACGAACACCTAACCGAAACCTCTAGATATTGGATAACTTCGTTCATTAGTGAGTTAAGTTTCCTTCGCAGAGTTCCTCTCACCTCGTTTTCACAATGATTACATGTCCAAACTCCAAAAGCTTCAGAAACACTCTGCTGGAAATGTAGAGAGAAACTAGAGATGGTATACTCGCTTCCAGGTGATTAATTTTATGTATTTAATTCAGCGCTAATGGTTTTTAGGGATTACATACCCCTGCGCGCTCTGAAAACCGAGTAAATTTGACAAATTATTATAAATGTTATACGATGAAATAAAATTTAATTCCTTTTTTCACTTCTGATGAAAACCATGGCCTCCTTGTCGTCATCATAAGTTCACCAAAGATTATCACCACTAAAAAACTCGACACATAAATACGCTACAAGGCTCACAGAAAACTTACTAATACCAAAAGCAAACAAAACAATATTCCAAAAAGGACCATACTACATGGCCATTAAAGTATATAACAACCTTCCACATAACATTAAACAAATACAAGATACACACAAATTCAAATCGTTACTAAACACTTTCCTTGTTAATAAATGTCACTACACGTTGAGTGAATACCTCACATAAATGAAACGCCTATTTTTATTGGTATATATATTTGTATTTTGTAATTTTTTCATTGGTATATTGTTATTTTATCTGTATAAACATTGTAATTATTATAATAAAACAAATAATATTATATAAACATTGTAATTAAATAAACGTGGTTAGCTGGAAGAAATGGGGTCTACCCATAAGCTACACCTTTTGTAATTTTTATTTTACAATAAATAATTTTTGATTTGATTTGATTTGATTTTGATATCCAATCTGCAAAAATAAAATGAATTTTGTAAAATGATGTAGTAGTAAATAGTCTTACGAAGGAATTTTTTTTATCAAAAATAACTAACTGCAAATAAAAATTATAACAGTATTTCTAAATCTACTTTGCAATTTATAAAAATAAATTAGTTTAATTATGTATAAAAAAAACTAGTGGTCTCCACAATGACTTCTTCCACCATTCACTACTGTAACTAAAATGTTTCTGTTAAAAACCTACATTACATCGACCTTCATTCGACTCCGTATTTCATCCCGTTGCAGAAATATCGCGTTAAGTATTCCTCAGGGGTCCCCTAACTAACTAACCATCACGTCGTTTTCTGCAGGGGTAGGCGGAGAGGACGGACCGCCAAACAACTCAGTCTCGGCACACACTTCATGCCTCATTCACATTCATACATCGTCTCATGCATACTCTTCTATTATTCCGACTCTCGACATGTCATTCGCATTTACATCATATATCCTCCTTACACTCCTTTCTTCGCACATTCGCTCTACATGCCCAAACCATCTAAGCACAATTTCATTTAGTGTAATGAATTATTTTATGTATCAAAAAAATATGTAAACATTAATTCATGTATCAAATACGTCTGTCTCGACACAGGTTTATCCTAGTGAGACAGACATCGGAAAAAAAACCTGTAAAAAAACTTTATATTGATAATAAATAAAAAAAAATAAATAAAAAAAAGCGTCATAGAAGCCAAACTTAAATCTTTATATTATAATTCTGACGCTCTCCGTCTATTATGATATTAATAAATCAAAATCTGAGATGGTTTCGGCCAATTTGGTGTCTTTTATTAATATATTATTATTTTCGAATCCACTCTGGTGTCAAGCGCACGATTCTAAAAATTATTGAATTTTATTAATAGCCTTCAAACGCTATTAATTTCCGATGGCCATGTCTTAGAAGCTTTTGAGCAAAATAAATATATCGAAAATCGATGTACCCATTGGAAAGCTTTCCCAGAAAATGTTTTAGTCTGATTGAAATTTCCGTGAAAAATAATATCGAAAAATATTTGTTTTACAGCAATTTTTCGGTTCTATCGACTGATTTTAAAGTTCCAGGTATTATAAAGTTAAATATTATGTAATCTTTTCGATTTAAGTTGAATTCCAACTGAATAGCTCTCTGAAATAAGTATTATATAAAATTTTCTTCCTTTCTCCATTCTCTAGGGAAGAAATATCAAGAGTTTTCCCGTTTACCTTTCCTTCTATGCTGGAAGTTTGGAAAGTGGGTTTATTTACGCGGAAGTAGAATCCTCCCTCTTTGGAAATGCTCTTTTCTTTCTGGATCGGGAATGTAACTGGAATGAGGACAGGGTTTGAATATCTTGCTTTTGTTATTTTAGCCTGTTTTATCTTTACCCGAAAATTTCGCTTCCTCTTAATTTACCATTCATACTCTTTTTTTAAATCCTTCGCGGGAGAAGTAGTCGCTTTTCACGTTGCTATTTCTTCTCTTCCTATGCTCTGTACTGGGTGGCAACTCAAAACCGAAAAATAATTCCTTTGCCGAGTTTTGCAGCAACACAGAAACAGCCCATTCTCATGAAGCAATTGTCAACCGTGTACAAATGTTGGAAAGTGTTCTCCCGGCTGTACACCCAGTAAAAGAACGAGGTATTTTCATGCGGTACTTTGTATTTGTGACAAATCTCCAAAATACTCATAAGTATTTTATACCGGGACTGAGTATTTATCACTTTCTGTCCCTAGAAATAAAATACTTGCGAGTATTTTTAACCGGTATTTTTGTACCTGTACTCACTGTACCTAGTAACGGCAAAAGCACCAGAGGATACGAAAAAAATGTGGGGAATTTTTCAATAGGGAATTCTCTAGCAATCCCCTCCCCCATGGATATGAAAAATTACTGTGGGGAATCATACATCTGAAATTTTTGTGGGCAATTACCTTTCAACAACCCCCCCCCCATGGATTCGAAATCGGGGAATGGGACTGAGTATTTATTACTTTCTGTCCCCAGATACTATAAACCTCAGGTCTGTATAAAATACTTTTGAGTATTTTGTAACCGGTATTTTTTGTACCTGTACTCACTGTACCCAGTAACGAATAGTACTCACAGGACCCACCTCTACTGTACACGGCGTTGATGGCCCCCGTGGTCGAGGGGTAAGGCTCTCGATTAGAAAATCCCGGCGTGCGCAAATAAATTTTATTTGATTATTTTGTGTTATTTCACAATTCACTCACTTAAAATAATATATAGTATATTTGTGACACGTTCCACAGTGGAAGATACTCTCAGTATCGCCGTGGTGTAAGAACACCATTCAGAATTGAAAAGTTGCTTGAAATACCATTGGCCGTTTTTGGTGAACAGATCTGAATAGCCAGGTACTTCTCTTCCTTCCCCTCCCCACTACCTTCAGACTCACAACACACCCCAATTAGGGATGCCATAGTCTCACTGGCTCTAGACAGTTAGGAGCAGTTGTGCGATTTCACACAACAAAAAACAAGCACTAAACCGTGCCAAATATAGTTATTCGGAACATCTTACGCTAAAATACCGGCAGAACATACATAACGTTCTCACCTTACGCATCGCTATGTTCAAAACTATGAAATACTGAGGGTAATCTATCAAACAAACCAAACGCCTGTTTTAGCACTTGGTCTTCAGGAAACTGAAGTGGTTGCCGAACTGACCAACTGTTCTGTAGGCAATATTCTAATATATGCTAGCCATTTATACAGTATTGTACTATTTAATGCGCACTTGTAATGTAATGTAATAAAATAATTTAAATTTAAAAGAAAATTGAATATTTTTTTTTGCTAAAATATCATATTAAAGGTAGGTATACTTTATCGCTTGTCTGGATTATTCTTCACACAATCAGTTCCAATTTATTTAATTTTTTTCCAATTTAAATTCAATGCAAATTTGAGAACGTGATTAATTTCACTCTGGAATTACGCAAATCACAGACAACCTAAATTAGTGTGTTCGATTATATAGTAACTATATATATTATAGTTCAATAATTTTTTGGGAGGTATATAGAACATACTTACTTATTCCGATATCATCTGTTTTATGTTAAAAAACAAGAAGTTGTATAGTTTCTGTCGACTCTGTGTGAACGACCCCGCAAATTAATACTTGTTGTGTAAAAGCACCCAAGTAATCTTTGTTAGGTTGATGAACCTGTAACTTGTGATGAAAATGGCGAAGTCCTGTTAAGAATCCTCCGCTAGGGAATCCGATATGAGGGAAACCCGAGCAATGTCAAAATGTCTCGGTGGGGAGTTTACTGAATCCTCTCAACTAACACTGCTGACGCTTCCTGTCCTGGCCGAATTCAAATATGCGGTAACTACGCACATGAGTACTTTTCATTAAATAATAATATTTGGATGATTTGTATACCGCCGTTTTTTGAAAAATCTCAAGGGCGTTGTCGGGCGGGGTCGTCTCAAGGGCGCTGTACAAATATATAATACATGTCTACAATGATCTGTCTTATTAATAAGTAATAACTATAGACTAGTCAACAGATTGCATCCAACAGTTAGTCAATCACTTACACAAAACTATATGTACAATGCATTTGATTAATGAACGTTGTGCTAGAATGTACATATATGTATTTATATTCTGTACAGGCAGATAATATACAGGACAGGACCTACTTACCTGGAAGGTCATTTGAGATTAACTAATTTTACCTAATTCTATTTTATGGTGGTAGTGAAATAGAATTAAGTAAAAACGCCAGGCGTAGTGCGTATTGTTTGTACGCGTTTTAGCGTACTATTTTAGTGAGTACCCACTAAAATATTCATTGAAAGTCTCACTTCCATTGGCAACTCTTGCTGTCAATCCATAAATAAACATTTACGCAAAACCCTCCACTGCAACACATCAGTGTGTATATCAGAACCCCTTTTACAACGTTTATCAATCCATCAATATAACTTTGCATTTTAGATTTATGAATTCCTCTGTTATGATAGCTGTGCGACACGTGATATAAGTCAGTTTGCTCCCCCCTCCACTTCCCTTGGAGCCGCGATGGTGCGTGCTGATACTCTGATCCTGATGGTTACGTGGTTGACCGGCTAGCCACCCCTAACACCCCATGGGGGTTGCTTCACGTGTCATTCTAATATAGCAACGTAATATTATAGGGACACAATACAACGACATAATGTTACACGTGTCGCGATGAATAGCAGAGGTAGTGGAAATTTTAGTTCGCGCTGCCTTCGCACTTTCATGCGTGCGTCAAATAAGATTGAATTGGTGTAATTTTTCACTGTGTTCTGTGTGCCATTGGTGGATGCATGAAATGTTAAAAACGTTATGTTTGATAACATAACGTTTTTAACATTTCATGCAGTGAATTCTACTTATTTAATTTAGCATCTCATCTAAAAACAATATATAACGTTCATACAATACACAAACTTGATCCATCCTCTTCCCCTCCCTCCCACCTTTCTATCCCCATAGTCTATTGGAACTCTTTTTTCTTTTACATTATGAACATCAGTTAAAACGTATTATTAATTCAATTACATACATTATTGTAACTACTGGTGTTAAATACATGAAATATATGTTTCATTTTAGATATATTTTTATGGTGATACTTCCAATTCAAACATTTCACGCTCGAGCCTATAGAAGCTTTTTGTCTCGTGTAGATTTGATGGCAGTTTGTTTCGGTTATAGGGGATGTTCGCTCCCTAGTTTCCCCATTGCTTATCAAGTATTCAAGTTTGTACATGCGCAGAACGGCCTTACGCCCACCAACCCTCTTTCCCCTAAAACTCTGTCCTGGTACCAAGGGTAGTTTAGGGGGACGGAGAATATCAAACAATTCCAAAATGCGAAAAATTTAATCTAGGATTTCTAAAAATGTTGGGATTTCTGACTAAGAGAAGATGGAGGCACATGACAACTTATTCATGCCGCCTGCATTTTTTCGACGAGTTTTTCGTTCTGGGGAATAAAAATGATTTTTGTAATTATTGAAGACAATATTAGCGATTCCTAAACGAAAATCTGAAACAGAAAAAATCAAAAAAGATACGGTCACATCTAGGACTCGAACCCAGGACCCTTGCTTTGCCGGGGCACCGCTCTACCGACTGAGCTAATCTCTTTCGGTCATATTTAACTGTATCATTCTTCGAATAAGAACTACTAACATTGTCTTCATTTTTCTCACCGAACATTTTTATTGGCAACTATCTTTATGTATGATCGAAAGATTCAATCTGCAAGTGCAATCTAGACAGCGTCTTTTTAGATAAACATCTTATTTTAATTTTAAATGAATAAAAATTGACACCTACATAAAAGTCCGATACTTAAGTTGTTCCCTATTGACAAACTTCTACCTCCGCCACTGGAGCCCAGACCAATTTTTTGCAACCTTGTATGAAAGCTTAATTTTTGCGCCCTTTCGCGATTTTTCACAAAAAAAAGGTAAAATATTATTATTATTTGTAACATAGTTAATTGTAGATTTTAGAATTACGTAGAGTATTTTACTGTCCTGAAGAAGCTACGGTTATTAAGTATTAAAAATAAAAGTGCTTGGCATTGCTCGACTTTTCTCTACTTTCAATGAATATAATGTCCGTGTATTATATTTATAAACCTTCCGGAAGAAATTCTCTAATTAATAATAAAATAATATTTATTTCAGCTGGACAGAGCGATGAGTGCAATTTTCTGCCTGCCATATAAGTTATAATGATAGTAAAAATCCTATCAAACTCCGTTGCGTACTTTAGAAGAATTAAGCGCACAAACAGACAGACGAGAATAGTGACTTGGTTTTATACTATTTAGAGATACCAATGTATTGTCACGATTACGAATTTACTAAATAACCTGTAGTCTTGATAAAAATGCAGACATTTCTGTTCCCTTTTCATATTTGTACTGAAAAAATCGCTGTTGGACAATATGAATGCTGGTCTCCGTTTTTTGTTCATACACACTCTGCAACTTCTTCCACATTTCCGCTGAAGTAGAACATGATATAATGTGTAACATATCATTTTCTGTCATCCTTGTGACTATTAAGGACTGAGCCTTTGCATCCTTGTTTTCTCAAGTAATTTTCTGTGCACTTTCTTCAGGTTTTGTACTCCGACCTTCCACTATATCCAGCCATCCTTGTCCACGTAACAATACTGCAGTCTGGAACTTCCACACATTCCAGTTTCTTGACCCCTCCAATTTTAACATGTTCTGATTGCCTTCCATCATTACAAGATGTTTTTCCTCTTTTCCCATGTGCCTGGGCCCATAACCTGTAGTCTTGATAAATAATAGATGGTGATCTTTAATAACCAAAATAACGTTTATTGTAACAGAGCACACACATTACAGCCATTACAGAGACTTATACTTTTGACACCCACTTCCTGTGCATGTAGTGTTACCAACTGAATGTTATTTCATTGCCATATTACAACAAGTTGTATCGGGAAACGGCCTGTAATCCCGTTTGTAGTTCACTATGATCTGGGATGTTCCCGAACGTTCCAGACCATTCCCGAACATGGAATGCTCTCGAAAACTCTAAAATGTTCTGGACTGTTCTAGAAATGTCTAGAGGGCAAAATTTACATCCGTTATATCTCCAAAAGTACGCCCTTCAGGTAAAAACGGGAATCTTCTTCATGGATGGGGGAATAGAGGGCTACCATGCCATATAACTCCCTTGATCGTACCGGGACTCGTTCTGTGTTGTTCTGTGGCGCGCACATTGTACACTTACTTTTATAATATATATTGATTATGATGTCACATCACAAAGTAACTGCTTCAGTTCTTGTTATATTTTAATCATTATATAGCGTCGAAGGCGCTCTGTTGTAATGACATTATATATGTTCGTTATACATAAATAAATAATATCATCCACTTAATTTTTCACTATTGTAAAACAGAATCTTTCACGCAGTGTTTTCTTCGGTTTATATCCTTCTGGCTTACTCGTGGTGATAGATTTCCATGGAAATTAGATTTAAAAGAGCGCATTTAGCGCCATCTTACGATTGAAATTGGAAGTAATATTAGTGGTTGAGCACATTTTACCCCAAGAGGTGTATTGTCCCACTTCACCTAATATGAAGCAATTTCCATTTCTTTGCTATTGAATTTCTTCAAGACTTCCACGTATTTTATAGCGCAGAACAAGTTATTAATTCGTAGAACTGATCGGGTTGATCGATACCCCTTTTTGCCTTTGTTCAGTATTCGAGTATGTATGCTATAGTTTATGTTATGGACTGATAATTTGTACAGGAAGTACAGGATAATTTGGAAGTATCAACTCTGGAAGTGTTTTAAGGAGCTATGAAGTAGGTAATTAATGTAAGTTTAGCTTTCCCCAAGTTTCCCCAGGGCACGGTTTGGGGTCGGGTTTGTTGTGTTAGGTCAATATTGTATTTACCCGGTTCAAACCAGTTACGGATCTATACAGATGTAACACTGCGAAAGTCATAATCAAAGATTAACACCTCAACACAGGTTCTCCTAGTGAGGTGTTCACGATACATAATTTTCCATTCGCAGTATCACCTTCGTAAACCTACCTTACCATACTCAACATTATATAATTGCAATTTTAATTGTACCATTATTGTACTAAATACATTATGCAAAATGATTACTGTATAAGAAAATGACTAGGTAAATGAAGCAGTAAATTATGGCAATTATTATTTTATCATACTGGGAGGCATTCTGCCGATAATAACAGTATTGTTTTTTTACACTTTGATGCATTCATTATCAGTTAGATGTGTTTTTCAATTATAGTTTTTTTTCGATTTTCGCGATTTTACAAACCAATCACTTTAGTTTCCATTTTTATTTACTAAATTATTAAATTAAATAAAATCAATTTCCGAAATTATCAGTTTTTAATAATGGTTTTATTTTAATTTTATCCAATTGTAAACCACTGTAATGTAATATATTTTTATTTTTGTAATAATTGTTTATAAACCTTATCTCTAAATAGTATAAGACGTTATCCGCATCTGTATATTTGTGCGCTCAGGTCTTCTAAACTACGTAACGGATTATGATAGGGTTTTTACTATTATTTAGAGAAATTCTTACGGAACGTTTATTTAGGAAGGTATATTGCATGCATATTATATTTATAGAAAGTAGAGCGATATTTTGTAATCAAGTCGTAAAAAGATATTTTTGGGTGCTTACTTGGCTAACGCCGGCTAAATCTTATGAGATACATCTTAAAAAGGCCCACGGAAAAGTCCACCATGGCTTATGTCTATCCCCTAAGGATAACTATGTATCTTACTATCCTATCTCCTAAGGATAACCCCCCAGCAACGCCGGGTACCCAATGTAAAAGCTACACGGGCGTATAAAAAGAGTGAACAAAATAAATTAACTATTTATTATGCTCCGCTCGCATTCTTGGTGTCACTTGAAGGAATTAATGTATTTAATACATTAGCCTGTTGTGAAAGCTTTTACATATATTATTCACACTACCTACTTACAACTATTTACTTGTATCGAGCTTTTACAAATTCTAGTCAAGGTTTTTGAGGTGATTGGCGCTTTAATTAATTCCATGTTTCTCTTTCATCTCCAAGCACTAACTAAATCAGGTACCTGACATTAATACTATCTGAAGATTATCTCAAACTAAACTAATGATATTTATTTATTTGATACAGAAAATTAAAAGTTACAGAATTAAGCCAATTAATGTAGACGTGGATATTGGGTGTATGAACAATGGATATATAAAATAATTAACATTAGTTTCTAACTAGGCAGTGCCTGTTCTTAGAAACGAATTCTTAGAAATAATAAGAAATGTTGTATTATCTTCCTTTTTGTAACAAATAGAGATAAAGATATCCTCAAAGGTATCTCCCGTGCGATTTCAACGATTTAATTTACACATTATTAATATTTAGTATAAAGGATAATATGAAGTAATTATAAATATGGTGTTTTAATCGGAAATAATTATAAATATATTACATGGTTTTTTTTTAATGCAGTTGAGTGGTTTCGTTTTCAGTCTCTATTTGGTGTCGGTATATTTTCTATTTATGATCTCCCTATGTTATCATGGTTCCATGATAACTCAACACAGTTACAATTCAACACACTTTTAAAAAGTGATATAAAGTCATTAGAAACGATGAAAAAATAAATTAATTAAACCTTACCTAACCTAACCTACTTAACCCAGTTAATAAAGTTTTTGTTTCATCATTTTCCATGACTTTATATAACTTTTTAAAGATGTGATGAATTATCATTTTGATGATTTATCCGGTCACCGTTATCTATCCATTTTTTTTATTAGAGATTTAAATGTTAAATAATAATATTATAATATTAATAATATTTTTGTGAATTTTGAATGAGGGTGGGATTTTTTTGTAGAGTTAAGTACCATAGTATAGGAATCTTTTTGGATAAGTTTTTTAGCCTGAGACTTGTGAATAAAAATGAGTATTGTTTTAGAATAGAATTGTTTAATTGACATGTTCTTAAGATTGTTGAAGATTTCGTTAGTGCTGGTTCTTTCAGAATAATTTTCATTACGACTTTTTGGCTTTTAATTAGTGTTTATAATATAGATAGAAGGTCAAAACATTTTTTTTCGGAGTACTATTATAGAGAAATTAAAAAGTATTGAACAAACAATGTGGCGTCTGATCATAGAATAAAGAAGTGGGGGTGTATCGTAGATCTTGATCCAAAAGTCTGACCCATTATTATAAGGTGATTTTTTTCATTTCGATTAAATGAGATGGCGATATATAGAATATCCGGCAAGTTTAAGGAAGACAGAGCACTTGCTAAATGTGCTAGAACCAAAGGTACTAAGTCAGTGGCCACATTGGTTCCCATTCAAATTTACCTGGAAGGCATTTCTGGTGTGTATTATCTATTCAGTGAGTCTGATCTTATTCTTTTACACTTAATTGGATTGTTTCAAAGCTCCACAGCGCATGGTATAAATCGTAAAGTGTGACTTTGCCAGCTGAAATAGCGTTAACTTAGAAATTCGTGGCGAAAAGATGTCCAAAATTTCATGATGCCATCCAGAGCTTACTGTTCAAAAAATTTTTATTCGGACACATACATAAACAGATATTCTGCTTTGTTAAGGCGACACAATACTCTAATAGCGAGGTTTACTCAAGTCTTACATTTTAATTCATTTCAACGAATTCGTAGTCATATATATATTTTTTTTTTTTGAAGACCGATACCTACGTATAGAAGTTATTTATATTAAATATTAATACAAACAGTACCTCAACGTTAAAATATGTTACGTAAAAAGATATGAAAAATTTATAAAACGGTAAGTGTAAGGTTTTACAAACACCTAAGATTTTAGTAATACGGTTATCAGAATTTATTAAAATAAACCCTGCGAAAGATCAGTTTTCTAGGCCTGCTAGAGCAAATTCGTCCATAGCTCCGTCCAATACGCCGGGCCGCGCGCCGAATATTTTTGTCACGCTTTCTGCACTTACGTCGTTAAGATTCCGACTTTATTTTAGGGAATTGTGTCGTCTTAAGATAAATGCAAATGCCGTCAGCATCGAGGGTAAAATAAATTTACCATCAAAATATTTTCCGCACAAATGAAAATATTTGGCAGTCTTCTCACGTTTCAGCGTGTTTCAACCTCCAATTTCCCCATTTTTTGTCCGGATATAAATCTCCCCGCTGCTGCAAGTAGGAGTACACTGTCAGGTGTAAAGGGAAGCGGAAGTCAGGGTCAATGTCCCCTCACTCGGAGGGATCGAAGAACGGAGGGATGGATAAGGGATAGGGGGACTGGTAATAAGGAGGTGGAGAGGAGGTAGGCTTATGGGAATATAGCGCTGACTGGACGGATCGAATTTCGAATCTACATAGAATATCCAATATTAAAATACACGAGCTTTCATCCCTCAGTTAATTATGAATAATTATTGATGATTAATAGCATCGTGAAAAATCACCCAAAAGGCGCTTTACAAAGTCAAGTCAAGTTCAAATCAGTTAATAATCCATACTTATACTCGTAGTATAGCGGTAGACACGAGAATTCTACGCACAGTGTGCCTACTTCTAATTCTACTATTTAATTATTAACATAGAAGTAGTAAAATTTATACAGTTTTTTTCTTTCTTTTTATACGTAACTAGCTGTACCTCGCCACGTTGCTGTGGCTCAGTCTGTCTGTGCAGACAGAGAAACAATAACGCGTGTTGCTTTTACGTTAAACAGAAGCATATTTGTCCAACAGATGGCGCTGTTTTTTTCAAAAAAGGCATATTTTTTTACCTGTCACAGGTGACATCTATATAATATAAGTATATAAAAACACATGCGTGTTATATCATAACAATCGACCAAGAACTTTCGGAGATTAAAGATTTTTAACAAACGAACATTTACATTTTTATTTATATATGTAAAGAAAAATATAATTTTCTTTAATTCAAGGCAATGCCGAGCTTGTCTCGTCACTGTGGCTGTGTGTGTCGTGGACTGTCACTGGCTGGATGTGCGCCACAGTACCTACATAGTCGACTCGATATTTCGTAATCTATGGTTTAAGACATAGTAAAAATAATCTATGAGTTGTGACAAGGCAGATTGATGGGAATAATTTCAATAATTGGTAATTGCTATCGTGATTGTGATTAAGGAATTGACATAACAATTAATAACATTAAATGTCGTTTCTTTCCTTACAGGTAATGTTTTGTTACTTAATGCTTTTCTTTATGTAAATCTTGTGAGATTAACACAATAAACCTCTTCTTTCCTTACAGAGAAACTCAATTGTGTTATAATTGACTGTGTCGTTCAAATCACAAGGAAAATATCATTATATATATATATTGAACTGACCCAGTAATATTTTTTTGTATTTATTTAGTGATCAATTGATGATGTCCCCTGGACTCGGCATAATTATTTCACTCGATTTGTATTCTTGGCCAGTGGTTTTTAAAGTGGGGGTCGCGATCCCCTGAGGTGTCGCGGAGCTATTAAATATTACCTACTATTGTCGCAATCACGGCCATCTTCCACCAAGTACATCCAAACCTTCCTCTACCCATATCCCTACCCCTTCCCTTTCCTACTAACACGCATAACAATCTGGTAATACTAATAAAAAAAATACTTGGCCATTTTTGTGAAATATTGTCATCTCTAGGGTGCTTTACGTACAGAAAAAACAATTACGTTAAAAATACATTCTTAACTTTTCACTTCGCTTGGGATAGGGGAGAAAACGAAGCATCATAAAGTGATTTAAATAATACAGTATTTACAGATGTCGCGGACTTGTGGAATAAACTGTCTAGAATAAAAATACGCAATTTAAAAATATGAAAAACATCTTCATTTTCGTGATAGTATAAATAGAAAATATTATTATATTACTGAAGCTGAAAGGAGGGATCCAGATAGATTCGCGGAAAAAATTATTCATTTAATGTTCAAGTAGACTCTGATAATACGGCTGGAAATAAACATACATTAAATGGTATTAATTACCTACTGACAAAATTAATTATTAGATAATATAAAGCACGGACGAGGGTGTCAGATTCGTGGGGACAAATACTAATTTGATATTAAAATACATTTTTTGTGTTATTTCAACCGCCATGCTCGGGATATCTCTTGGGGTTGAAGCGGGTGAAGTTTACAGATTGAATTTTTTCATGATATGACTAATAATCCAACAACATATATTATAAAAGTATGTAATCAAGGGAGTTATACAATGTGGTAGCCCTCTATCCCCCATCCATGAAGAAGGTTTCCGTTTTTACCTAAAGGGCGTGCTTTTGAAGATATAAGGGCTGCAAGTTTCGCCCTCTAGAAATTTCTAGAACAGTCCAGAACATTCTAGAGCATTCCACACCATTTCAGAACATCCCGGAACATTTTGGAATGTTCGGGAATGGTCTGGAACGTTCGGGAACATCACAGATCAAAATTAACTAAAAACGGGATTACAGGCCGTTTTCTGATAAACTTTTAGTAAATTCGTAATGGTGACAATACATGTATCTCTAAATAGTATAAAACAAAATCACTATCCGCGTCTGTCTGTGCGCTTAGTTCTTCTAAACTACTTACATAAAGTAGAAAAAAAGTCGATGTTTTGTAATCAAGTCGTAAAAAAATATTTTCTGCCGCTTTCATTGCTAACGCTGTTAACCTTATGCGATACATCAAAATAATGTACTACGGAATTGTACATCTTAAAAAGGCCTACAGAAAATTCCGCCATAGTTTATGTCTATCTCCTAAGAATAACTATCTATCTAACTATCCTATCTCCTAAGGATATCCCCAGTAATGCCGGGTACACGTCAGCTAGTCTGTTAAATAATATCTACAGCGGTGAAAATCGGCCATAGGTATACAATATTCTTAGTAAGAACTGTCATCTAATTAAGATGAAAGGAATACAACTCCTTCCGCGTTGTTGGGTACTAATCTATTCAGAGGAAAACTTCGAAGATCAACGTATCATTGATATTCAACAGGGAATTTGCTAGTTTAAATGTCTTGCTCTAGGAAAGATAAGGTTCCATCTGATATTTTTTGCCGAAATTTGCCTTTTTTGCATGTATATATGCAACTAAGTCATATTTACAACACCTGGTTTGAACATTGTTGAACACCAGGTTTTATTTGCCATTAACTAGAAACTTAGTTTCTTTTAAAAATAAAAAGAACTTAATTTTTACTTTTTAGAACGTCAAGGTTTCATTTGAAAAATTTACCAGCAAATTAATTTATACATGCATAAATAAAATATTTTTGGAGTAATACGATTTAATTTGCGTTGTACTTCAAGCTCTTTGGGACAACAGGATTCCTTCCGTCAATTGCGTGATACTGAGAAAAAAAATATGAAAAAGTGAATGTGAGAAGAACTTTCTGTGTAAAAAAACGTGACATTTGCCAAAAAAACAGTTAAAACCTTGTTTTATTGAAAATCCGCTAAACTCGGAGTAACAGGGTTCTATCTGATTATTGTATTTTTTTTTTGCTAAATTCTTTGTTTTTTTGCGTACATCGATCTGAAACATAAAGAAAGTTAAATTAATTAAGATTATTAAAAATTACAATACGTTCTTACTTAATAAATGTAATTTTAATAATTATGTATACCCACAAAGTGTTTGCTACAAGCGAAAAATCAAATGTAATTTTACTCGCGATTCATTCAACTTCTAACCTCAATATCTCAGCTTCATACAAATTGCAGATAGAACCTTGTTCTCCCAAGGGATGATGTGCCGATAACACTATCATATCTCTCAATCTTTCATCCTGTCACCCACTCGAGTTGTGGGCCAATATTATGTAGATTGGATATTCCTTCTTGTCATATCCACGCCGGGAATACCTATCCTCAAATATTTATACGGGATTAAGGCTTTCACGCACAAAGGGGCTGGGGATAATAGTAAGGGCATAATTACCCAGAGAAAACCCCTATTCGGTTTGGGTGTATAAAAACACCGGGCCCTTGAATTACTTCGGGGTGTTTTTTTTATCTCGTGTCTCGTGTGTTATTTTTTGTATTCATCAGAATGGATTTATACCAGTGAGTAAACGTAGCGAATATCGTATGCATTTTCTTAATGCATTTTTATACTCATACATACTTTAAGGCGAAACAATGCAAAATCATGTGTTTTTGGTGTGAAAATGGGATCGCTTAGAAATATTGTACATATTTTAATAATACAGCGTAGGACACATCTTCGCCTTCGAAATAATCGAGCATTTTTTTATAAGCCCAAAAAAGTGTTAGGCCCATAAACGCTGCTTTAAAGTGTTCAAAATCTACTACTTACGAACTCTTTTTCGGTTGCGATCATATTATTTATTTATTTATTTCACGCCTATTAAGGCTTTTACATATATATAAAAAATATTTACGAAATTATACACGAAAATAGTGCAGGAACGACTATTTAAAACAATTGCAGAAAAATAAATATAAAGTCAAAATATCACTGAACTTGATCCACACAGTATGTAGGCACAAAACATAAAAAATCCAAAATATTTTTTTCTGTTTCAGTTGACAAAATTATTATGTGTGTGTGTGGGATTTTTACTAAGCGGTTTTAAAATCCCCACCCTATATCCCTATCAGCTGTTAATTTCGAAATTGAACTGTCAAAAATAAAACAAATTGCTCTAAATAATGGTTACTCGACACACTTAATTGATAAAATCCTGAATAAGAAACTTAAACTCATTTCGACGAATACATTTTTATTTGGTACACCTGAAACTAATAATAAAATCATAAATCCCTTTCAATGGCGTAAAATCTTATACATATCCAATTTTTCTTCACTTAGTACAAAAAATTTGCCTACCCACATTAAACCCGCGTTCTATACTGATAACAACTTGGGAAAATTACTTAAAAATACTAAAGATAAAGATCACAAATTTAGCCACTCAGGCATTTACCAACTATGTTGCAATGATTGTCCATCGTTCTACATAGGTAAGACAACTAGAAATATAAATATTAGAATCACGGAACATTTAAGATGTTTAAATAACAATAATTTTTCGGAGTTTGCCAATCATCTCATTTCCACCGATCATACTTTTAGTAAAGATACAGGGGTTAAAATTCTTCACCGTAGTAATAAAGGCAAAAAATTAGATAATTTAGAAGCACTTGAAATCAGAAAATCCCTCAATAATAACTCCAGTATAATAAATAACCAAATAAATCTGTCTTATAGTCCTATTCTTGACATATTTCCGGTTAACCGCTCTGTTCTTCCTGGAATTCCCGTAATTACCCCTTCCACTTTGTCCACATCTCCCTCAAACACTTAACATTTTTGTTTTTATGTGTCAATATTTTGTGTAGTAGATCAGTTTTAAATATTCTCCTGACGAAGGAAGGGATCTTCCGAAACCGGTAGAGTGAAAATAAAACTATCGTGGTCAAAAACAAATTTATGTGTTTTTATTATAAATTTTATTAACCCTTAAAATAAATCCCAACATTTTCAAAGCTTTATTGGTTATTATTTCAATATGCTTGATAAAGTTAAGTTTCGTGTCAAACCAAATACCTAAGTCATTAATTTCCGAGACAGATACTAACGACGTATTGTTAATGGAATAATCAAAAAATATTGGATTCTTTATTCGATGAAACCTCATAATTTGACATTTGCTTATGTTAAGTTGCAAGCGATTATCACGACACCATATAATAAATCTTGACAAGTTATTTGACATTATAAACAGTAGCAAATTAATGTTTTATTTAATTTAGAAAATTAAATAAAACATTTTATCCATAGAATATTTGTGCCTGAACATAACAAAACACTTGGTTGTGTTTTTTTCATGCGTAAATCCAAACCGAGGACAGAAATTTAAACCTTATTACCATCTACATAAGGAGTGTTATTGTTAGTGGCCCAATTCCAAATGTTATGCTACGTATAAATAGGACAAAATTTCCGCCAACCGACTCGCGAATGTTCTCTCGCTCGGCGCAAAACGCTGCTTGCAGTTGCTTTGTTCCTTTTCCTTAATTCGTAGCTCGGCTCGCGGAAATCGCTCTTCCTTACGAAATACCCGCTCTAACCAAATATTCTAACGAACCAACTACACACAAAATTCGTAATATACCCGAAGATACAAGAACATTTTCTCACTTATAGTTTCAACTACCTCAAGGCACTGTAGTAAATGTGTCTTGGAAAACTACAATCACAAAAAGGCTTACATTTCCCGTATACCCCCTGCTGTGTAACTTTGTATTAAGGGAACTTGTTTTGCTTTCATTTTATAACTTCTTTATCCCGCCTTTCTTCTTTTATCCTACTTTCTTGTAGTTAGGTACCTATATACTTGACTTATAGTAATGTTTATTGTGGTTCTTTTAACAATTATTGTTAACAGTTGGTATAGCCCTGGGCGCATGACCGCCAAATTACTATGTCAGTCCTGTCGCTAAGTAAACTTCACTTTTTAAAATAGCCACTCTGTTTATTTATTACGCTTGCGGTAAAACAACACACAAATCAGCAGTATTTATTTTATTTTATTCCTTTAGATTTACACACAGTACAATATGATACAAGATATAATTAAAATATGTTTAGTGATTATAGATTATTGTACCTTATCAGGTGGAAATTATTCGTTCCTAACTAGGCAAATTGCCCGTTCCAAGGAACCAAAATATGTGAAAGTAAGTGTGTGATTTGTCTATGTCTATAATAAATACATCAATGTCTATAATATATCTCATTAAGGTTTTAATTTGTGATGTTTAATCGTTACAATCTTATGATAGAATCGAACTTGAGCTGTTGTGTATGTTTCAATTGTGTATGAACAATAATTAGAATAGTGGAAGATACATATAGTGTGTGATTAGTCTATGTCTATACTATGTCTATTTATTATGTGACGTTTTTCAACATTTTTTCAGATTCTCCTCTACCCAGTCCAATCAACCATTTAGTTATTATTGGGCCTATGTAGGAAATATTACAAGATTTTATGTTTAATTCAGCAGTAACAACGAGTATCAACAACAATCTCCGCCATTTGCAAACTGTTGTTGCATGATGGCGCTGACTTGATCATGTGACACTTCAAAATCCGTCGCTTACCAAGGCCCGTCGGCCTTGTTAATTAGAACTAAATTAATATAATAAACCACATTGTATGTATAATTCTATTTATCCCTTGTTTGGTTTTGAAATGCTTGGTTCGTACCTGCATGTCATTTATCCAGTCCCTATCTTTCCCTAACCATCACCGTATTGGAAAAGGGTTTGAAATTTAGAACAATATCAAGAACACTTCAAATTCGAGTGCGTTTGTTTGGAAAAACCGGAAGAAGAATTGAAGTACTAGAAGCGAGTTGTTTGTGGTTATCGCGTACATAATCTTTGAAAAGAAGAAGTATTGAAAGTATTCATTCATTGTGATGTGGCGACAATTACCTCGAGGTATCGCGTTGGAACTCTTCAATTATATTGTGTTGTGTGCTGCTTCGTGGTATGTGATTGGTCATCCTGTTTGTTCTTTCTTTCCATACCTTGTTTCATCCCTACACATATGATCACCCATTTCCAACAGACCATCCACTTCGTCTATTTTTAATTAGTTTACTATGTACATTTCATGTTAATCCTGAGCTGTGATTCGGAAGCAATTTCGGATGCAACATCCCCAAACAAGCTTAAAACTAAATGCAACTACCAAGAAACGGTTTACGCAATAATAATTGCTTCTCTCATAGAATATCAAAGACTAATTAATTGGTATCCTCGCAGCCATTATTAGCCTGTAACTTGCGATTCGATCCGCCCCTGCGCATTATTTCATTACCTCCCCCCTCTCCCGTTTCTGTGTAAGTGTCCTTTGTGGATGAGCTTTATGATAAACCAACACGAATCACGCAGAGCGTTTCCCTGAAGGGTCCTCGCCAGCCGACTTTCCATGCAAAGTGATGCTTTAAAGCAGACATGCCCAACCTGCGGCACAATTGAAGATTTTATGCGGCTATTTCAGCTTTCTGTGTTTTGGATTTTGGTATTCGTACATCGTTCTCGTAAATTTGTCAAATTTATATTATATTTTGTGAAAGTAGAACTTTTGTATTAAGAGACAAATAGAGATGTCAAGCAATAAATCAAAACCCCCTTCGAGATTCCGTTATGCTTATGCCGGTTCCCACACTCAGCTAGTTCGTGGAGCCGGCAATACAATAGTGAGAGTGAGACGGCTATAGTCTGAGCATTATTGACCAATCGAGTAATCGTATACTTTTTAAGCAACCGTTTGTATTGTTTATACGTGTTAGCAGTGACGCCATTCCTACCGAAATTTTGGTAGATCTACCGATTTCGGTAAAAATCTACCGATATTCATAGAAAATCTACCGGAATTTGTGAAAAACAACCGAATTTTTATGAAACCTACCAAATTCAATTCTATGCCCCCACCCCAGGATGAACATTATTCACAATCTGTAAAAGAAGATTGGCCCGCCAACCGACTTGTGTTGGGCACCCCTGCTTTAAAGTATTACACTCGGAACTTGATTTGATTTCAGACTCAAACAGAACGGTATGTGAAACGTCCTCGTATCATGTGTCTGTAGCTAGTAGTTATCACCAAAGCCTTGATAATATTAAATGCCTAGACAGCTAAAATGGGCGCTGATCATGATCAAAGTCAGGCAAACTTTATGCAGAAATAAAAATACATCTTTATGAGTCATTAGATACTAACTTCTTCAACCGAAGTCAATAACAAAACAAGTTTTTTTTTACTATAATACTATTTTAAAATGTATTCAAACTTTTTTTTAAATTGACTGATTGATTGGTTTGTGCTTTCCTTCTCTGGGACTGGAGATAACCGCGCTAACACCTCGCCAAATGTCGATCGGGTATGACCAACATTTATTTCGTATATTAACTGCTGTAATGTAATCCGATTTAAGAGATATGCGTATATGTCCGCGTGTGTGTACGTGATTGCTACCAAAATGTACTCACTAAAACTACACAGAGAAAAATAAGTATTGCTAATTTATTAAGAAACTTTTAAAATTATTGGTAATTCTGTTAAAAAAAATGTTTTTTTCCTGTTTTTCATGGAATAGCCTAACATTGTCTAATAATAATAGTTGCACTAATTAAACAAAAGGAAGAATACTAGATTTTTCTTGGCTACATCTTGAGAAGCATTCATTGATATAATAAGGTTAGAAAAATACTTACTCGTTGGTAAAACATACAAAATATTTGATTTCAAGCAAGATGTATAATATTATGCATCTTCTGCTACTAGAGATTGTCATTATTATAAGTAAGATCACCCCTAACACTGTGTAAAAGTAAAGAGCTCCAAAGTTAGCGGGTAACATCATACCCAATGTGTAATGTGTAGCTCAAGTCATTTTAATCCCGCCCCTATATTACAACTTAGTTTGTACCGGAGGAGCGGCTTATATTCCTGGATAAGTTAGTGCCGGAGAATCGGCGGGTGCTCACAGCTTAAATGTTCGAGCTGTCTAGCAACTAGCAACAAGCGGGATTACAAAGCTGCCTGCAATTTCAGCCCCGTCGTGCTATCAGCCCGACCACGACTGCCTTCGCCTTAAGGGTGTTGGTAAGTTCGTATTCGCCCCCCGCGGTACCGGATCCACGTGTCAGGGAGAGGTTAAACGAACCGTTACGGAGCTTCTCAAAATACACTCAGATATCATACGTTTTATTTGCCTGAAACATAATTCGTCATGACTGACTGACATGATTTAAACTCTGCAATCAAAAAGCTCGTGCTATATTATGGTTTGAAAATGTTGTGATAGATATAAGGACGAAAGTAGACTGAATGCAATCGAGATGAGACAAATCAATGGATCAATAAATTGAGGAACTCCAACTAATCAAAAGAGTCCTTTAATTTTGCAATTACAATTTATAATCGCTTTCAATATTTTTGGCATGTAAATTATATGAGTAACAGAACGTAACAAGTTAAAATTAATCTCCATACTAGCAAGCCACTGCCAATTACATATGGAATTCCAGAAGGAAGCATATTAGGGCCCGTTCTATTCTCTATTTACATTAATGAACCCTGCAAAATGGAGAAACAGTTAGTTATGCGGACGACTCAGATTTACTCTTTAAATATAAAGATTGGAATAATGTAGCGGAATTATGAATCACGCAAATAAAAACATGGTTAGACACTAAACATATCGAAAACAAAATTCACAACGTACAGTATAAAAAAACGATTGGATTAGAGGCCCGTGACGTCGTTGTAAGTCAAGGCATGACCTAGTCTATCAAATATTTGTGTCAGTCATGTCGTGGTGGGTAGTTCAGTTTCAGTGCCGGCAACCCGGGCGTTTATTAAAGGTTGGTTCTGTACAGATGTTTTTTTTTTCATTACCCTCCTCACTAGACAAAGTCTGTTCTGAGGCTGGTAATTAACAATTTATAATATATAAACCAAATGTTTAGTAAAACATAGTAAAAAAATAATAAGAAAAAATAGTAGTAAAAAATGAGTGATATAAAAATAGAAAAATAAGTGTAGTACTATATCTGTTGAAAAATTATATATAAAAATATGGAATGAGTGTTTCGTATTATAATTAATTGTAAAATTTTGTAATTTTGATAGAATTTGTGTGCAGTATGTTTTGTAAAATGCATTAGATGTTTAGAATATTTCTAATATCTGTTAATTAAATACTACGGCTGGAAATAGTTGTACGCTTACGTACTTAATAATATCAAGCAATATTGTTTCGTGGCATTATTTCAGTTTGATTTACATTCTTTAAAAAATGAATATGAAAAAATATTTTATAAAATCTTCAGAGTCTATTTATTTGATTGAATTTTCCTCAGTTTGTGAAACTCTGCCTGGGGGAGGTTGTGTGTCCGGAGGGTTGGGCTGCAGATTGTGTAGGTGGCAGTGGGAGGTGGGCGGGGTGGCAAGGCAGGTCGTATACTGCGCATGATCACCCGAGCAGCTATAAATTGTTGCACTTTACATGCGAGGGGCGGTAACTCGGCAACTCGGGGGTTGGCTTCTCAACCCGATATTATTATTTCCAACATATTTATGAAACGCGAGCTTGTGGAAAATTAAATATGTTAACAAGTTCGCGCTTCTACCTCAGCTCGTTGGCTGGTTAATTTGAGCTGGATGTTCTGTGCTTTTATGTTTTTTTAAGTAGCGCTACATCCTACATTTTTCATTAAGTTTATTTTATGACACTTACAGTAGTTTAACTGGTTTTACACTATATAGGCAGGTAGGTGGTACACTATAGTGCCACCCGGTTGGGCGTCGCTGTATGACGGCTTAAAAAGGTTATAACCTATCTATAGGAAATTACTTGTTAATGTGAGTTTTCAAGAATTCTTTGTGAACTGAAAGAGGAGAGCTGTATGCCGGTAAGTAGCTCATTCTACACGCGAGCCCTTTTACAAAATACGGTGAAAGATGAACGACTCTTTCTGATGCTGCCGACATCAATTTATGAACGATCTGTCCTGATTCTCCTGTTCCTCCTTGCAAGCTCCATCGTAAATATATACTGTAGTCGCAATGTTGTATGCGAATTAGTTTGTAGTTTGAGTATCACTGCGTGGTCGTCGCTTCATAAGCTTCCGTAATACTCGAATTAAAACTATTAACGTGTACGCTGCATGGACTGGTCATGTATAAACAAATTGTTGCAAATCACTGTCAGACAGGGACAGGTAATTGGGTGGGGTAATGCAGGAATATGTGTTAAAGGGAGCTGCATATACATAGCTGTGTCTACGTTTAGTCTGTGGTATATGATGGATGCACAATCGATGTATGATACATTTATTATTTGTAACTGATCAATGTCCTTGTTAGATGAACCCAGTCAGGTTAATCGAGTCCTTTGAAAGGTGTGTATTGTGTATCTATCGAATTCAACTATCGGACGTGCTTGAGATCTGTACAGACATAACAGCTTGTTCGCCAAGTTCTTGTCAGTTTTTGCATGACCTGTATTTAGATTACCGCAGATCAAAACATTTGGATTGAGCAATATGCGGTATTATTGTTCGAGTTGATTGAGTTCGTTTAATTATTGGAATGCTAAATTAATCAAGCATCAGTAAAATAATACTAATTTATTTAATTCAATTTGTATAACTTACACCCAATTACATATGCACTAGCCCCTCCCTTCATATTTCTCCATTTTCCTGCCAAATCTCTGAATTCACACTAAAGATACGAGTGCCTATCTAATAATACATAACTCAGTTCTAGTTTAAACCTTTAACTAGGGCAGCATTATGGAAAATAATCCAGCTAGCGAATTTCGTTGGAAAGATTTTTAAATTTTATTTATTACTAGATGACGTGTACCCGGCGTTGCTCGGGGTTATGAATGGTTTGGAGCAAAGTTATGAGATTGTGAATTCAAGTGTACCTGAAAACTGGGTTCATTTTTAAGGTGGAAATAATATTATTCTGCCTGGGGTATGGGTGGCTGAGTTGACATCGCGTTTGGGTCCCACCCAGGTGTAGTGTGTTAAATTCCTCGGCTGGCTAAGTCCTCCATCACAACACAAGCAACATTTTTCGCTTACTGTGGTGATAGTAGGAAATTTTCAAATATTGTCAATAAATAATGCATCACTAATGAGAACAAACTTTGAAATTTTCAGCGAAATCAGTCCAGTAGGTAGTTTTCGAGTCTATAGGGGAAAAACAAAGAAACATTATTTTTTTTCATATCAATATAGATTATTGTACGACAGATTATTTTAGAGTTTTGGAAATTTCATTCTATTGATGATATTGTACATTGACATGCTGTGCTTTGCTAGAACATCTGTTCTGCCGTGTGGTATCTTGAACAAGACGTGGTGACGACTACGGCTGAAGTTTTCGGGCACTTATGAAACCATGGCATTCCAAGAGAAATGGGCTATCAACAGAGTTATGCATTATATCAAAACTAAGTTATCAAGATTTGCATAACATCTGGTTTCTAGGCTAAATATATTCGTTGCCTTAAGAAATTCCATATTACGGTGCATAAACCTCGGATAAGTTCCCTCTCGGATGAGATCGCTGTAGTTAAGTAGGGCATAAAGATTTTTAGACAATGTTATTGTAATGTCTGGGACTACTGCGTGAGTTTTACCACTTGGTATTTAATATACCTACTTGATATATGGAGTCTCTAATAAATGCTCGATTCTTTTAAGATTATAAGAAGTTTATTTTATTTATTTATTGGATGATTTTTAAAGCGCCGCTTTTGCGAAATATCACCTCAGGGGCGCTGTACAGTTAATGCAGATATTACAAAAAAATATATAAATATTACAAATTGAAATTGAAATTAAGTTAAATAAAATGAAGTACAGAAACAGGTTACACGGAGATGGAGAGTCTGCTGCAAGAATCCTATGTGGTGAGGAAACTGGACCAGCTGCTGCAGCGAGAGAGTCCACCGCGTCCACCAACAGTGCCAGCACGAGGTTCGTCATCCTTCCAGGTATGTGTCTGCTGCTAATAGAGCGCTGACACAATGTCCTCTCATGGATTCCAGACCTTGGCAGCACCGCTATGACATTCGACGAAGGTAGAGGATGGAGACTCTGCAGCAAGAATCCAAGGTGGTGAGGAAACTGGACCAGCTGCTGCAGCGAGAGAGTCCACCGCGTCCACCAACAGTGCCAGCACGAGGTTCGTCATCCTTCCAGGTATGTGTCTGCTGCTAATAGAGCGCTGACACAATGTCCTCTCATGGATTCCAGACCTTGGCAGCACCGCTGTGACATTCGGAAAGTCCATCTCCCTGTACACTTGTTTCTGGTGATTATGTTAGTGGTGCATTGTTCCGAAATAAAAGGTGGCGGACGGGATAATAAATCAGCTTGGGCACTTGTTAGGGCTTTCAGAGTTTCCAAGAATAACATTGAAAACATCTGGCGTACCTACAGTTACCGATTCTCGTCCCAAGTTCAACTTCATTGAATTTAGAATATTTTAGCACAATTTTCGATTATTCATTTTTGAAACACTGCACTCTAGTCACATTACTATTAAGTTCTGATTACTAATTGGTAAGTTAATTTAAAATGTTGATTCACTGATTTTTAAAATAACTTCAAAGGGATGTTGCCTCGTTTCCCTTGAAAATACTAAAAAAACACAAAGCGGTTGGAGACGGCATGACGCGTCCAGCTGCCACAAAGGGCGCTAACTAATACCGTAGATAACTACAATAAAAGTTTTACACGGACGGACACACTTCCGTCCTGGTTGAGTCTATTAGTTATTCTGCCTGGGACTAGAAATACAAATGAGCTTCCGACCTATGAATCGGCTATCCTCGGGTTCAGTCGGAACCATTCGGGTCCCAAGAGTGCAAGCACCGCCATCTATAACTAACTGTCAAAACTATCTTAAGGCGAAGCTTAATGCTAAATCACTATTTTGATTAATCTTTATAACGAATTGGTACATATTATGAATACCAAAAGATATGCTTTAGATAAATTGAAGATTTTCCTATCGTTTCGCTTCAGTAGAATACAATTAAAAAAATAAATTACTTAATAAAAAATATAAATGTAAACTACTAAAAAATTTTTTTTTTCAATAGAAACGTATGAACGCGTAAAGGAAACAACTTTGAAAAAAAAAGTATTATAGCTAAGATTATCTGTGATAGTTTCACTTGATTAACTTTTTGGTTTCTTATAAAATTATTTTTCTTATAAATAAAACCCATTTTTGTGCTTGAAATCGAACGTGTCTAGACTCCGTTTATCAAGCGATTTTGATGACTATTACCTACAATATAAAGTATACCAAGAATATACACATCTTTGGCTTGTAGCTTCCTCTTAACTGGATATTAATAACTGCACTAAATAACAACAGTTATATATCTTTTATTTTGCCTATTCTTGAATGTATAAAATCTTTCCTGATTGAAGTAATAAACGTGGGCCTAATACTCCTCTTTAAGCATCCCTGGAATATGGTTATCCAAAGAAGTAGCATAGAAGAAAACAGAAGTCAAGCTGACCCTTCCGAGATCTAATAAGACAGTTGTATTGTTTGGTTTGTAATGAGTCCTTGAGGTAGTAAACGAGCGTGGGTGACGGTTGTTACTTCTAGTAGGAGATGAAATGAATACGCTTTGTTTTTAGTAAGTACATCGTGCGGTGATAGTAGATGAAGGAAAGTTACTGGAATTATTAGGTCAATCGAGGAACGAGACGAGTATACGTGATATAAATATATCTATATTTTTAAATATCTCAGACATGTACTAGACAAGGAAAAATTAAAAACAGTTAATTTTGCTATAATTCGGTGTCTACTCTCCTAAAACGGGAATCTTAGTTGGACAGTCAAAAGCATAAAATGTAATCAATATTATAAAAAATGAATAAAAATAAAACTCTCGTATACTAATTATAATTCCTGCCTGAAGACTGTAATAGAACCACTTAATATTGCCCAAAAACTGATTCTCAAAGTTATGTACAAGAAAAAATTAGATATCATACACAGTTACTTTTTAAGGAATGTAATATCATGACTTTAAAACAACTATATATCACACAAACGTTGTGCACATTTTTTAGCAATATTAGTTCTGCGAAAAGAACGGAGCAAATTCGTACTACAAGAATAAGGAAGTTGAGTCCATTTTTTTTATTTTTTTTTATCAATGTTCGCATTCAAACTTAAATACGAGTATTTTTTTTTTTTTTTTTAAAGTTTGTTTTCATAGTTAAATTAATTCTCAAAGTTTGAATTTTATTAAGCCCGCCAAAACGAGCGGAATCCGAGCGGTAAGAGGCGGGGGTGGGTGTGACGTCATTCAAACTGTAAGAACCACGTCGCTTTAAAGATTTTGTATGGAAAAAAAATTAATTCTTCAATAAGGAATTCCAGTAATTTTTTTACCAATGGTAACCGTCTATTAGAATTGATGTTATTAAAAAAAAAAGAAAATTGATTAAGATTTCATAGTTAAATTAATATTTTAAGTTAGAATATTTGATTTTCAAGCCCGGTACGGTATTGTCGTCGCTATTTGTTGACTTGCCCCGCGCGAATTCAGGACCACCGCGCAGAAATGTAAAGACCAAAAGTAAAATAACGGTTTACAGCCCAGTTCACTGTGAGACTTTTCTGAGCGGCCGGCGGCCTGAAGTGTATCACATGTTATGTGACATGTATAATAATAAAAACTTCTAAGTTATGCAATAAACAACATATTATTATAAAGCACTATACGAATATGTATCTTTAGAAACCCATTTCATATAATAATAACAACAAATACGTACATATATTTGACAAACCCAAATAAACTTTGGCCTATACACCTCTCTCATCTAAACCGACCATCTCTCATGTAATAGAAAGAGATGCACCATAGGTGATTCGCTGTACGTACAAGTCACGACACATGTGACGTCAGAATTCTTTCGACCAATCGTGGAGCGTATACACTCTATTGCTATTGAATGCTTTTTCAAGAACGTTTAACTAATTCTAAGAATAATAATATAGAAATATATTTATATATTTAGAATCGATATTTTTTGATCTACATGAATATATTTTTTATAAGTCAAAATATTTTTCACTCAACTTCCTTATTGGCTCTGGTCTGAACTTTATGGCAATTCACCCTAAATCCTCATTTGGGCCAGACTTCACTTCTATTTAATAGCCTTCCAGATCACATTAAGTCGTCAAATTCCCTGTGTACATTTAAAAAGAATGTAAAATTATTTGTGCTATCCGAGGATTTCCAACATATTCTTTCATCTTTGTCATCCTTTTCCTTTTATAATGTATTTTTTCTCTTTCTTTCTTCTCTCCTTTTTAAAATAATAGTTTATTATATTTTTTCTTGCAATTAAATATCAATGTATTATGGTCACCCTACATGTTTACTACATTATACTGTAATGAATTGGCTGGAATTAGATTAATAGGTACCATGTAGGTGTAATTCGTAGAAACGTTAAAGTAACAATATTGTTCTCGTATACATAATCTTTGTGCTATTTTTTATTTTTATTATTTTGTAAAATTATTAACCTCGACACAGGCTTGTCCTAGTGAGGTTAAAAATTCTAACGTAAAAAAAGATACAATCTGAAGAAACAATAAATAGGTTTTTTGTTATCACCTAATGAGGTGATTTATCACAAAAACGGCGCTATACAAATCATCCAAATATCATTAGTATTATTGATATGTTTTGTTTATGGTTATCTATACCAGTTCTAACTTGATAAAATATTACCAGACTAAAGCTTTAGGGAAGATAAATGACTATTTGAGAAGATTTCTTGAAATTTTTATACATTTAAATAAGTTTCCAAGGAAACCTTGCGACCTTATCGAATGAAATGTCTACAATAATACCATTACAATACAATCCAACTGCGCAGTTTTAAATTTATCAAGACTTGTATTGATTTGTTTTACGATTAGAATATACATTCTCAGATTATTCCTTTCGCAATCCAACATAAAATACTCCAAATTCCGAACATCGAATGAATACATTAGTTAGGATTTAAAGTCAAAGCCAAGCTTAGACTACAGAAACAGATGTGCTCCGGCTCATCATAAATTAACCAATGTTGATGGTTTGTCCAATAACAAATGATAAACTTGATAGACAAATGATTCTTCAGTCCAGCCACAAACTCGTACAAACGGATACTTAACTCCTCAGGCTAATTTGTTCAGTTTTGGGAATAAACAGCAGAGTCAATTTGTTTGCTATGGTCTCATAGAAATCGTTGTGTCTCCCTTACCGTCATAATTAGAAATATGAACTAAACGGTGTTAGAAAGAAAAAACACCAATATTCAAATGTAAGTTAACCACAGAATAATTCAAATGTACCTACACCTCCATGAAACCAAAGGTTCCGCCCGCAATTTGAGAAACAAATATGATACTTTGAATTTTATTTTTTGAAGAAACAACTAAAAGTGAGGTGGCAGTAATGTTTTATTTTGAAATTATAATACTTCAAAAATTATATGTTTATTTCTAATTATAAAAAAATAAAATTCATCACCTCTCAAAAAAAAGTTTTTAGTATTAGGAAGACATGTGAAATATCCCATTTTATTTTATTGAGAAACAAAAAAACACCCAAATTCTCCGACTTTCTGACAACATCTTCAAGAAATATATCGGTTAATATGCCAGAGGCCTGAATGGTTAAATGCTCTTTAGATGTCGTCTCTAAATCGGTTCCGTTTTTAAGCTGCTTTCGTGAAATGAATTGATCGAATTCATTTGGCTAAATGTAAAGCTTTAGGGTTGGTTGTGTTGGGTGTCGGCTTTCGGCGTTCGCGGAATATCCGTTATAACGAATTTAACGACTTTTCAGAGTTCGCCGGTTGCGTAATAAGTCTTCGTTTACGAGCCGGTAAAAATAATCAGCCGTTTCTAAGCCACGTGAAGGTGGCGTGACTGCAATCGCCGATCCACTACGCCGGGTTTTATACCTCTGAAGGATTACTCTACAAAATATAAAACAAATTAAACCAAACAACCAACGCAAATAGAAAAAAAAATACACTGAGAGATACTAAAAAATATTAGAATTTTAAAAATTTATTTTGTTTATTTATTTTCGGGAAATCGACAGTTTACATGTTATCAATTTGTAACTAACTAACCAGTCAACCATCAAGCCGTTTCCCTGCAGAGAGGACAGACCGCCAAACAACTCGGTCTTGGCACACACTCCTCGCTTCATTCACATTCATACACCGTCTCATACATACTCTTCTGTTTTTTTTTATTTTTTTTTTTTTATTTATTCTTATATAAATTAGTTTTACAAAGGTAAAGTACATTGTCCTCCACGCTAGGAGTTCACCTGTGTTGTGGAGGACTTTTTCAATTGTAAAGTTATATACATAATAGTAAACAATACAGTAAACAATACAGTGGCGATTAGTTACACAGAGAAACGATAGAAATTAAAATATAATATCGATTTTTACATAGTTTTAACAAAAACAAATGCGAAATATAAAAAATTAAATATTAAGAGGATTGTAGCCAGTTCCATATGTGTTTTTTGTATTCTGTAAGATTAGATGTTTTATATTGTGTTGGAAGTGAATTGTAAAGTTTTATAGCCTGGAATCTGTAGTGTTTTTGTTATTCTGACTACATGGCCTGACTGAAGTATTCGGTTCACTTGATCGTGCCATGTATTCCTCGGGCGTCCCCAACTTCTTCTACGTTATATATTCTCCTTACACTCTTTTCTTAGTTCATTCACTCTACTTGCCCGAACCATCTAAGAGTCCCTTTCTTAATCTTACTTACTCATAACGCTTACATCAGCTTTTATTCTTTACGAATCTCCGCATTCCTCACACAATCATACATGATGTTACCACACATACGACTTGGCGATCTCATTTCCACAGCATTCAGTCTACTTTCATCCTTCCTCTGCCAATTCCATACCTTACTGCCACACAACAGGTTAGCTACCAGCAATCCGTTGTAAACTGCTAGCTTCGCTTTTTTAAAAATCAATAACTCTAGATTCTTTGGAGCACACTCAATCGAAATACCTTCAGAAAAATCATAACATGAAAATGAAGCAATTAAATTTATCAAAACTCTCACATAGAAGACTTGTTTCCGACTTTCGTTTATTTTTGAAATTTTTAATGGAATTATAGACGGCCCTGATTTACTGAGCCTAATCACCTTCAACATACTCAATCAACTAGAACTATTAGATCGAAAATTATTTTTAATTGAAACAACAATATCAGGACTAGGTCATTTAGATACTCGCTTGTACTTAAATTGCATGCAGTTTACAATACTTTTGCAGAAATATAAGATGTGTTCTGCGCGGAATGTAGTTACAAGAAGGCTAAAATAACAAAAATCAATAATAATCGTGGATACAATTTATTTCAATTCTAAGAGCTTAGTTAGTTCTCCTCCATACGTTAATAATACCAGTTATTTTGCATAACGAATGACATTATCCAAAAAGTTGTGCATATTGACAAATTATCCGACACCTTTGGAGGCCGCAGTAAAAGCAGCGGCTTTTGTCTAGCGACTGTCGTAATCATATTCTGACCATGCTCGCTAATATCGCGAACTGACCAATGATGACGGATTATATCGTCCGCGCTAGACCGCCTGATGGTCTAAAAGTTGTGCATATTGACAGATTATCCGACACCTTTGGAGGCCGCAGTAAAAGCAGCGGCTTTTGTCTAGCGACTGTCGTAATCATATTCTGACCATGCTCGCTAATATCGCTAACTGACCAAATGATGACGGATTATATCGTCCGTGCTAGACCGCCTAAAAATTTCGTGAGAAAAGTGAATATATCAAATGGATTGCGGTTTTTGCATAGAGCTACATTACATCAATGGGTTTTTGTACAGTCGAGAGGCTTTTTTTAATTAATTCAGTATCTAGGCCAGACTGCCTCGCAGGGCGCACTTGCTGTTTGTACACGGTAGGTATATTACTTCATACGTAAATAAGGCTCAGCTTTTGTGTTTCCACCTTCCATAAATATTATGCACATTTATATGAAGGATGATTCTCCCTCGGAGCTTCCCGGTTGATATAGAGAGAGCCCAAGCACAGCGTACCTCTGTTGCTGGGTTTGTTGAATTTATTCAGAGTCTGCGTGTCTGCTCTGTATGAATTCATAATATTTTCATTTCGCCTTAGGTACTAGGTACGTATTATTAAATTGAAGATTTCTGCTCAAATATGTGCTTTGTAGTTGCGAAACGAATTGCAAAGGGTTGTGCTATTACCATAATCTTGGGTATTTGTTTAAATTTGGCAGCTCTGCTTGGAGCCGAGTGAAGAAATCAGAATGAGTTAGATTATTTATACGTGTTTATTGATTGCGTATTTTACAGTCAGAATGAGCTTAGATTACAATCAGAATGAGCTTCGATTATTCATACGTGTTTAATGATTGCGTATTTTATAGTCAGAATGAGCTTAGATTACAATCAGAATGAGCTTAGATTATTTATACGTGTTTATTGATTGCGTATCTTACACCAGATTTGGCAGCGCCATTCTTCTCGATGTCTCATATTTATTACTTCTTCCTTTTTAAAGAATTTGTCAAATGTGTTTTTTCTAGGATGTGATATAAGTTGATAAATATTTTTTAATATATATAAGTGAGTTCAGGATGTTATATGAGTACATATGATTACAAAATATATTTATGTTCGCAATCTCACCAATGAAGAAACTGGTTATTGTGCTTGGTGAGAGAGTTAAGCTAATTATAAGAAAAAATAGAATACCATTATGCTTTTGGTAAGTATAATAGGAACAATATATGAAGATACAACATCTAAATACAGTTGAGATGAGTATAGACTGATAATAAATATCAATAAACGGAAAAACAAATCCCCTTTCTTTTCCTTTTTAACCCCTCCAGCGCTTAAGGGTCATATATGACCGGGCGTCCATATTTTATGAAAGTTTTTCTTTCTCTATCATGCGGAAATTCTTTATTTTATGACGTTAGAAAGAGAAATAATGACTCTCCAGTTTGCCTCAAATTTTTCTATGATTGGTTAAAAATGTGGTTAGCGTTTTGACTACATTTTTAATGTTTGATACTAAAATTTTATTATTTAGAAATAGTAATTAATGTTTATTTTAAATACATAGACCGGAAAGATAATTTTACCTAGTTTCTAAAACAGTATTTTTTTTACTGAAAATTAAAAAGTAAGATGTATATAGCGCATTTGAAATACACAGAAAATATTGCAAACTGAACAAAGGTGTTGAAAGTACTGAAGGGTTAACCCACTTCCCACCAGGAAGATTCAATCTTCTCAAAAAAAGTTTGTTTTTTACGGGTTGATTTTATACCACTAATACAAAAATTTTCTTAGATACTTACATACTTCTGCAAGTAGCATGTTTTGCAGCCCTCATAAGAGTCCGGATAGCAAGTTTAAGGGATAAGACAAACAACTCAAAAATGTCCTTATCGTGGAATCCCACCAGAGTCCAGACTCTAGCATCGCAGCACACTGTATTGTATATGCTTTGTTGATGCGTTGGATTGCACAAATCTCCCCACATTCCGAATTAAACACTTTTGTTATTATAAAGTGGGGTTGCTTCGTTCCTTTCCTATAAGTTGAGGTTCAGCTCGGCGGTTCGGCTCGCGTACGTATACGTAGCATTAGGTTCTGAAGAATGCGTATATTTTTATCAGCATCCAGAATTGTTTCAACATTATTTATTGTGAATGAACATTCAGTAGAACTATTATATACAATTTATTACCTATTTTAGACCGTACCTACTAAGACTGGTCCGTTTAAGTAGAACATATAATCGTTGGTTAGTTCTAAATATTATTTAAATGATGTTCTTCGACATTTTGTTGTTTTGAAATACTGGTGGGGCAAAAGACAGGTCAGGAATGAAATCTGCGAGCCAGACCTTAAGCCTTGTTATTTTATAACACCATTAGTGGGCAATAAACAGACCAGGAATTTCGGTTTGCAATTTAGACTTTTGGTAAACTTGTCGAATTCCGCTGCTTGCAAAGGATCTTAAGTAGGGGTTTTAAGTAAACATGCACAAAATAGGTTTTTAGGGTGTTAGTTTGGGTTATTTTAATAATTTATTTGTATTTCCTTCCCATAAACTTAACTTTGATTGAGAAAAAATTGAACTTTAATGCATACTTTACCATCTACCAAGACATGAATAGTAATTTGTTTGCTTGCGTATAAAGACAAGTTTATCGACTTTTTCTTTACACTGTTGGTGCTTAAGACAGTCCAGAAATGGAATGAATAATGGACAGCAAAACAGGACATTAAATTATTTGACTTAATTAATAAATAAATTTTTCTTCTTTCTCAGGGAGGTTACCCGGCCAAGCTCAAGAAGGTGCTGATCGTGACCGCGCCGCTGTGGTTCAAGGCGCCCTTCAAGATCTTGCGCCTGTTCGTGCGCGAGAAGCTGCGTGAGCGCGTGTTCACGGTGAGCGTGCCGCAGCTGACGCAACACGTGCCGCGTGCCTCGCTTCCCCGCAGCCTCGGCGGGCCCCTGCGTGTGGACCATGGCGCCTGGTGAGTCTAACAAACAACGCACCAAACACATTCTGGCATGCCTTCTGACTTCGATTCTGATTAGCACTACGCTCTTCGCCTTGGCCGAACCTAAGTTGTACGTAGTTTTTATACATGATATTCCACATCTCATCATCATGGATTTTGGTGATGGAATCGCTTCCCTCTACGGAATTTTGAAATTTGAAGAGATTGGCAAGTCGCAAGATTTCATTCTGTTAGACAAAGACAATGACCCTTGGATAACGAGTCTTACAAGTTGGGCAAATACTGCCGGTTCTCTTGACCGCTTACGCTCTGCACGTTTTTTGCACAGTTTTTATAAATTATCTTCCGCATCTCAACATCATAAATTTTGGTGATGAAATCGCTTGCCTCTGTGAAATTTAGAAACTTGAGGGTAAATTTGAGAGCAAACACTTTGGCATGCCATGATGGTTCTGCTATGTGCAGTGGTCTGCAACTTGGCAAACCTCAGTTGTACATAGTTTCTACAATTTATTTTCCACATCTCATCATTATGAAAGTAGGTGATGAATTCTTTTGTGGAATTTAGAAATTACAAAAGATTGGCAAGTGCCAATCTTTCATATCATTCGTGAGTCTAATGAGTCGTACAAAGTCTGCCTTCTGATGCTTCTCTTGAGCACTATGCTCTGCCCCTTAGACCCAACTTGGCCAAATCTAAGTTTTACATAGTTTTTAAACCTTATACTCCACATCTCATCATAGATTTTGGTGATGGAATCGCTTGCCTTTGTGGAAGTTAGAATTTCTAGGGTATTATTAGGCCCCAAGCCTTCTTACCGATAGACCATTGCCCCTGGTGGATCTAACAAACACGTTGAGCAAACACTACAAACTCTGGCATGCCTTCTGATGGATCTGCTGAGTGCTTTTCTCTGAACCCAAGTTGTTATACAGAAATATTTTCACAAATTATATTCCATATCTCATCATTATGGATTTTGGTGTCATCTTGTAAAAAAAAATAATCAAAAAAGTCATGGCTCAAAGTTTCATGCCAATGAGTGTTACGCTGAGTTGACCAGATTTGAATAATCGGATAATTCCCAACGTTCCTCTTGCCCTTCTCCTTCCCCACTTCCTTCAGCTTTACAACATGGCTCCTGGAAGTTGTAACTGCTGTGTGATGCATTATATAAACAATGAATGATAAAAAATATTTTGTACCTACGCATTTAGTTTATCTCATTGGTTTGTATTATTTCTTTGCTTTGATATTTTTACTTTGCTTTTCATATAATGCTGAAAACGGGTCCTTTAGCTTTGATCATGCGTTTTTAGATCTTCCTTGGCCCTCATCATTCTTTTCTCTTCTTCTTTCAAGAACAGTAGTCGTCCATGTAAGCTTTATCATCTTTAGCGCTCGGTTCTTTCCAAGACCAGCTTTCATTGCATCGTTTATCGTTCCAGGCTGCAACACTGCGACAGAGCATTGACCAACTGCAATGGAAAATCAGGAACGGATAGCAAATCTAATTTTATTAGCAATCGAGCGCCTGAAATCCTCGCTAACGGAAACATCGTCCAGCGGGAGACGAGTGGCGGCGACGGTAATATGACTTCAGACCACACGTGTGACGTGGAGGACAGAATCAAGGTGCCCCCGCTGGCCAACGGGGATGTCAAGATGCACATCGTCAACCACGCCGATAAAAAACAAAACAATAACGCCAACGGGGACAGCGCCTGCGGAGACAAGCTCAAAGCCGGCAGCTCGGGGGACGAGGAGGATCTGAAGATATCGCGTGAGTGCTTTCATACCATCAACTTGCTTTTCAGGATTTTCATATCATTGACTGTCTGAAACATCTTTATAACTTAGTGCTCATAATCTATATCTGTGGTCTTAGGTGAAAACATGTCTTAGGTACTTATTAGATTATTACACTGGTTCAGCATTGGTATAGTTGATCCGGCCATAAGCCCTATTTAAGGTTGTACCCATGCTGTTAACATATGTCAAGTTTTTCACTATTTCGACTTTACACGCCGCATAATATTTACATTGCATTTATAAGGGATGAATGCTAAACCTCAGGAGAACAGTTTAAAAGTTTCTCTGGTTTATATTTCCCATAATCCGAGGCTCGGCTTGCGTTTCAGCTCTCAAATGTATACGCAGCATAAGATGTAAATGTTTTCTTTGTTTATATCAAGCAAGTACTTACAACATTGCTATTTTTGTACTTGTCGGTTATTGACCTAAAACTGCAGAAATAATTTATTTTTGGCGCCCAACATGAGGCCTTTTTTTGTTGTCGTATTATTGACCATCTCTATGCTATTTTGCCCCTGTTTTATAATTGTTATCTGATCTCACCGTTTTACTTACCATCTTTATTCCATTTGGCCACTATTTTTCCTTTGCTTAGATCCATCATCTTATCTTGCCTTCAACCAGGACCACAGCTATAATAATTCTTATACATTAGTTCACGATTTTGTGCTTTTTATTTTGTCATAATTTATCTACCATCTCTACGTATTTATTATTTTTTTAATGATAAACCAATGTTTTTAAGACAAGGTTTTTATGCATAGCACATAGGATATTAAATTATTATAAGCAATAATTAGTCGCCTGTAATATCAATACAAATTGAAAATATCTCCCGCGTAAAAATAAATGCCGTTGACGGGAATTGAACCAGCATCTTCTGATGTTCGGTCAGTTCGGATTGATATTACAGGCGACTAATTATTGCTTATAATAATTTATTATTCTACGTGTTTAGTTTATTTTGTTTGCTAATGCTTGTGTTGTTGTTGGTTGGTTAGCAGCCGGCCACACTTGGTGCTCGTCCGCTTCGTCGGTTTGCGGCTCGGCCTCGTCAGGGTTCTCGGACGACGACGGGCTGGCGGCCGCGCCCGCTTCCGGGCTGGCCCCGCCGGCGCTGCTAGCGCGCGTGCGCTCGCTGGGCCGCGCCGGCCTTGTGCAGCAATACAACGAAATAAAACAGTGTCCGCCCACGGGTACCTTCACGCACACCAAGTTAGTATAACATTCATACATGCAACATTGGCTTTACAACCCTGAGGGGCGATTCCGGTTAAAATTAATAACTTGGCAAGATTACTTTTACCTAACAAAAATTGCTAATGTTGCCTCTAAAACAGAAGTTCCAAACCTTTTTTGCCCCATAGACCACCTGCCGATGTTTTGGGTATACCCCAGTGATGGTATGCCTGAATTTGTATTTCCCTAGATTAAAGGATGGGTTTTTAAGAGGTATTCGTATTTATAAATAAAGAATTAAACAAGTCGTATAAGTTATAACGTTACTGCTGATATCAAATGTGCAAGTTCACCCCTATTTGCTTGTCATGCACCCCCAAATTATTTTTTTTCGTTGACGTGGATCCCCTGCAGGTCGAAATATACCACTTTGGGAATGGCTGCTCTGAAATCATGAAAAATCTATTTCCTAAATAGCCTCTATTTTATAATTTAAAACACAAGAAATAAAATAGCACAAATCCATACTAGATATTTGCTATACCTTTTGATTAAAAAAACAATTATTTAGATTGGTTGGGTATTTTTGCTTCAAATGCAAATTTAAATTTGTATGAAAAAGGCAGCGCAGCCGTTCCTCTTACGTCGAACCCGAATCTACCCCCTGGAAGAGTCTTGGCCGTCTCTAGAAAAGCTCCTTTACCTTAGGCTAGGTACCGTAATACAGTGCGATTTTTTAATTCGGTGGCGACTTTTATCGTTGTGATATCTCTATCAGCATAACTCTCGCTACCACTCAGAAATTACTTTTACTTTAATTTTAATAATTTTTTCAGGCAACGTGTATACAATGACGTTTCGAAAATAAGAGTCAAATTAGTTGGTGGCTAGTTACATTTAAAAAATTGTCTGTTGAATTGTGAAGCTGTTTTTTTTTGGAAATGTAAATACATTTTATGAATTCCTCAAAGATTATAGGTAATAGTTTTGTATCATTTATATTGTAAAGTATACCAGTGTCGATTAATATTTCTGACTAGTTACTAGTTAGTGCACTTGAATATTCAAACTCGGTTTTTTTTTTATATTGGCGTATCATTGTAATAAGCTTATAACAAATGGCATATCAAGTCGTCCCACTCGGAAAGGAGACTTTGAACACCATTTTTTATTTTGATCCCAAACAAACAAATGTACAAATTAAAAAATACATATATTTCAATAGTTTAAACAGATATAAAAATTTCTGACGTTTTTATATAAAAGCTTTTTAGTTTCATAGTTGAAAATTGTCTCCTGTTTAGGTATTACCTTATCTTCATTTGTAACCTAAAAATTATTTGGTATTGTTTGTTTTATGAGCCTGTTTTGTCTGTTTCAGATTATTAAAGAATTTAGCCAAGAACCGTTACAATGATGTCCTGTGCTACGATCACTCCCGTGTTCTACTCTCACAGCTGGACGAGAATGATCCGTGCAGTGACTACATCAACGCTAACTACGTTGACGGATACAAACAGAAAAATGCCTTCATATCTACGCAAGGTAAAACATGCTTCACTGAAAACATCCTATGCACTCAAATAAACCATTCACTTATTCTGTACATTTCTAGAAACATGAAAAGTTGAAATATCTTTTTATGTTTTAAATTTCGAAATTAGATTTTCTTTGCTTTACAGTCAATTGATCTATTGACCAACTGACCAGTTATGACAAAACATTATTCAAAATCCAAATATTATTATTATTATTATGCTATTTAACACATTCATGGACACGAGGACTATTGACTTGATTTCAGAGGAGATGTGATGTGATGTACATATTATACGTCTTTTAGTCTGGGATGCGGTACGACACAACGGACTGGGAAGTCAATTTTTGTATTGTTGTATAGGATATAGCACGTCTATTTGTGTAACAACGCGAACACATCCATATTTGATAGTGTAACACCCATAGATGTTCATTTTTTACTACTGATTTTCATCAACTTCACAAAACACACGTGTCATATCATGAACCTCGGTTTTCTGGCGAGTGTCCGTCAATGTGGTCTCCCTTTCGCAACATTCCCGGTAGCATAGTGCCCAAAATGTATTAAGTGGGATGTAAAAATCACTTATGTTTGGGGTGTTTTAAACTCCTATCACATTTGAGGACCATCAAATCTACATTCAGGGTCATTTAAAAAAAAAAATTGAATGTTGATGCTCGGCCCCTTATCAAATTATGATCTGTCAATGGGTGAGAAACAACTTCTCTACGAAAACGGCCACCTCCATGGTGGATGGGTAAGGCTCTCGACTAGCAATCCCGAGGTCGAGAGTTCAAATCCCAGCGTGCGCAAGTAAATTTTATTTGATAAAATTGTGTTATTTCACGATTTATTAATTTTAAATAATATACAGTATATTTGCGGCATGTTCTAGAGTGGAAGATACTCTCAGTATCGCACCTGTGTAAGACCACCATTCAGAATTGAAACGTTGCTTGAAATAGCTTGTTTGGTGGCCAGATCTGAATAGTTAGGTACTACCCCGCCTTTCTCTTCCCCATCTCCTTCTCCTCCCCATTACCTTCAGCCTCACAACATACCCCGATTGGGGATGCCATAGTCCCACTGGCTGCAGACGGTTGGGAGCAGTTGGGACTTTTGTGCGGTTTTCACATAAAAAAATAAATGTTAAGGAGAGCAAAAAAGATAGATATTTAGATATACTACTAGATATTTATGGAGTTTGATTTAAATTTTTAGCAATAATAGATAAATAAATAATAAATTCATTCGTAGGAATGACACGCTCCGTTATAAATACATAGAATGACTCTTGTTTTGTTAAGTTGGACCTTAATTATTTAAAAAAAAATTCAAATGGGGATCAGTGTTTTGTGATTGAAAGAAGACTCAAGTTTTTCAATATGTGCGAAACTCGACTGACACGAGTGGAACCCCCATTCACCACAGTTGATGTTGGCTTCATGAGAATGGGTTATTTTATGTGTAACTCATCTCGCATGTGGGATATGCCACCAGCATCTGTTTTTCCTCCTTCATATTTATTATATTTATTTATTGCATCTCACTATACATAAATCACTTTTTTTTTCATAAAAATTAACCTCACTAGGACTAAACCTGTATCGAGGTTAAGAGTTTACATTTGAGTGAAGCAAACATAGAGTAATCACAAACATAAAGTAATGCTACATACAAACAACAAAATATTTCAAAAAGATAAAAAAAATATGTATTTGACGAGTTACCAGATGGGTAATTTGACAGTATATTGTAACAATATTTGAACCATAACTACTTATTAATCATTATTCCCAAGAAGAAACAAGTAGATAATAAAGACAGCCAGGGTGACATTCAGTTTTTAGCAAATGAGATATAAAATCTTATTATTTAAGAAAGGACAAGGATGAAAAAAGTCTGTCAATACAAACATTTTAAATAACTTTTCAAATTTCAAGTCCTCTTCAAGACCTGCATTAATTAATCTCTTCGACAGCCCCTACCTTAACCCGCCTATATGAATTTATTGTTTAACCTAAAACTACTTAAAAAGGGAGAAAACTAATGATTCCACAACAAATTATTGCGACACTCTGCCGCCGTAAAGTACATGCAAAACTTACAAGTAGACTTAGGTTAGATTAGTATTTATTGAAAATATAATATAACCTTCTTGTACCAGCATTCCGTGCAGCTAAATAGATCTGCGTAAATATCGATCTTTCGATACGTTTCTGTGTTTCTAATCTTTCACGAGACAAACTGCATAGAATCAAAAGACACCAAAACGTAAGAGAGGATGCGTTGTTGTTTACGCGCAAGTAATGAGATACTTTCTAAATTTTTTTACTATCCATATTACTTGGGGAAATGCGTCTTTGTGAGATTCCTCCATACTTAACACAAAAACTCATTTCTTGTGGTTGGTTACCTTTTTGTGTTTCTCAACAATTGCTGTCAATGACTAATTGTTTTTGTGCGTGTTTGTTTCAGGTCCCCTGCCTAACACGTTTGGTGACTTCTGGCGCATGGTTTGGGAGCAGCACTCGCTGGTGATTGTGATGACCACGGGCACGGTGGAGCAGGGACGGCCCAAGTGCGGCCAATACTGGCCCGTGGCGCCCAACACGCAGACCACCTACCAGGGCTTCAGCGTGCTCACACAGTCCGTTGAGTCCAACCCTGACTACAGGGTCACCGAGATGCTGGTTACCAACCTCAAGGTGGGTAACAGAAGCTGGGTGTTCTATGGGCAGGGCCTGCGATGCTATTATAGTACACAACTGCTGAACCTGTACAAATCACGTCTGGAGCCCCAAAATACCTTACAAAACTCTTGACTCTGTGCAGAAATAGTCGGTACATTTGATAGATTCAGCTTTCTTAACAAACGGATTGTAATCTTTAGAGTACCAGCGTCAGATAGGTATGCTGTCCTTGTTCTACCTGTATCACAATGGAAGATGCTCCGAGAAACTAGCGTCATTGATCCCACCGGTGCATGATCGGGAAACACGCCAAACGTGCACCCAACATATGTACACGCTTATATTTGTCACATGAGAACGGGTCGCTTCTACGACACATTCTTGAGTTCAACTGCTCAGCTATGAAATGTTTTGATAAGGGCCCCGAGGGGAATTATTTTCCTCAGCTACCAACAAATACTCCGATTCACCAATTCCTTGTAGATTTCAGGACCAGTGTAAAATAATTATTTTTCTACAAAAACAAAAAAATTGACTTGATTAAACATCATTTCGGTTACGATGGTTACACGGCGCCCTTTATTTGAATGGGTTAATGTATATTTCACCTTAAAGCTTGAAGAGCTATTAGAGAAATTATGACTGATTCACCTTATGTGTTGTAAGAAATTGATGGGATAGGCATATAAAGGATTTAAAATTTTACAGGTACAATTCCAAAGTCGGTGGCAGACTGCAAAACCGCAGCGGCAGATTTAACATTAAATGTTTTTATAATTAGTATTATCTTGTCTTGTACCATTTCTGCGGTCCACTGCTGCCTTTTGAAGTCTACCGCCGACCTTTGAATCGTACGTTTACTATCAGCAGTCTTTTTGTTTTTGAACAGTTGAACTATCTAAATGGAATTGTGTCGTTTTTTTATGCTCATTCAATGGTTTAGCCATGGGTCGTGTGATTAACTTCAAAATGTTTTATGACTGTAATGTTTAAATCATGATATTTATATGCTGACAATAAAATAATATCTAACAATATAATAATGCCATGCAATAATTAAATACATTTATTCAATACATTAATTCAAAACATTAATACTAACTAACTATCCATCACAACTTTTCACCGCAGGGGTAGGCAGAAAGGACGGACCGCCAAACATCTCGGTCACACTACACACTTCGTGCCTCATTCACATTCATACATGGTCTCATACATACTCTTCTATTATTCTGACTCTTGACATGGCTTAATCGTACATGGTTTTATCACACATACGCCTCAGAGATCTCATTTCAACAGCATTCAGTCTACTTTCATCCTTTCTCTGCCAGTTTCGTGCCTCACTTCCATACATCAGGGTAGGTACCAACACTCCATTGTGGACTGCTAGCTTCGCTTCTTTGGACATCTACGTTCAGTCCTCCATTAATGGAGTTACCTGCATTTTGGCATTTATATAGCGCAGTTTAGTGTCACCTTCTTTCAATATCTCTGTCAGCCTTCCCTTCTCTCGTAAACATATTTCCTAAATACACAAACTCATCCACCTGCTCCAAGTGCTCCTCATTAACAACTATATTGCACACTGTTTTCATACTCTCTCTTTCAAACACCATGACTAGACTTACTTACATTCATCATTAACTCATTCTTCATACATACTTCGTTCATCTTAGACACGAGAGGCTGTAGATCTTCCGTACTGTTAGCAATCAGCACCGCATCATCATCATACAACCGGCAACATACTTTCAGATTACTCAAATTCGTGCCCAATCCCACCTCTTTCAATTCTTGCATACAATTATCCATGTATAGATTGAATAACTATGATATTATGCAGCCTTGTTTAACACCTTTTGTGATATCAAACCACTCCATAAAACCACCGTAGACCCTAATACATGCAACGCTTCCCTTATACAGAGACACAATTGCCTGAGTGAGATTCGTATTCACACACCACAGCTTTTTCCTGTCGACTCGGTCGTATGCTTTTTGTAGATCTACAAAGGCACAGAAAAGTTTCTGGTTTTTTGCCAGTATCTTCTCGGTGAGCATGAAAAGATCTGGTCCATGCATCCCATGCCACTCATAAAAGCACCTTGCACATTCCATATTTTAATAAAATAATTAAATGCCATAATACCTGCGCAACAGAATGATATAATGCAATAATACAAAAAAATAAAATAATATAATTACTACACTATAATACAATGTGATCTTAGCACGGGGTACCCCAGTAAGGACAGATTTTTTCCTATTGTAAATAACCTTTAAATAAGTAAATAAATAGCTGTGACAATGTTGCATTTAATATTTTATAAATATGACAAACCGTTTATATAGTAATGATTGTATGATATTCCAGACGGAAGAGAGCCGACCCGTCTCCCACTGGCAGTTTGTGCGCTGGCCCGACTATGGGGTGCCAGGTAGCGCGGGCGCCGTGCTGCGCTTCCTATCGGGGGTGCGCTCTCGCCAGGCACGCGGCCTGCGCGCACTCGGCGACCGCTGGGCCGGGCACTCGCGCGGCCCGCCCATCATTGTGCACTGCTCCGCCGGCATAGGCCGAACGGGTAATTAATTTTATTTTATATTTTGATTAGATGGATTAACTAATGGACAATTTGATGAATAACATAGATGAATTTACTTCTATGGTACATGAATTGTCTGGGGCATATGACATAGGCCGGCCCTGAGCCAAACAGCACCTGGTGCGAGTAAAATTTCGGCACCGGTTTTGGAAATTCGGTGCCCAATTAAACTGCTCCAATTACACCCGCATACTTATCGTGCATCTTGCATATAGCTTATCGAGAAATAAATAGATAGTAATTAACAAAAAAAAAAAATTAACTATTCAGATTTAGTTAAGTCTACTTACAAACCTTTTGAAGAGAGAATGTCATGTCGATGGTTTAACCCTTTGTTCGCCAGCGTATCCTTACGATACTATTAAAAAATCATTACTCTAAATATGACTGATGCTATTCTGCTGTGCTAGAAGCTATTTTGGGAAACTACTTACGGTAGATTATAAACACATTATCAGGTAAGACAGTACAATTTACAAATACATCATTTTGTAGAAAATATGTAAGGTGTTGCGAAAATAGAATCAGCTCGCGCATGATGAAAATTTAGTGTCCGCGATCAAGACGTTAAAGCCCTTTTGACAAATTTGAGTTGCATATTTTAGAATGTTCATTATTATATATATATTTTCTATTACACAGACACTGTATGTCTTAGCCCTAAGCCCACGTACATTCTATATTATTCAATTTAAAATTTTATGGTCATTAAACATTTTTTCCACTAAACACTGACCTAAAATTGCTGATAACGAAAAAATAACACATATTTTATTATAAACATTACTGCCACCTCTCTTTTTTGTTGTTTCATATAAAAATAATAGTAAAAAAAATATCATAAATTTTTCTCAAATTGCTGTGGTAGAATTGGACATTTTAATTATTCTGTAGTTTACTTCTATATTTGAACATAAAGCATGGTTTTTTCTCTATCTAACACCGTTTAGTTCATATTTCTAACTATGACGGTAAGGGACAATGATCTCTATCACACCATATTAGCTGTTACGAAAAAAAAGAAGGTGTTCCGAAAAGCAAACAAATTAATTCTACGGGTACTAGCTGTTTGTTCCCAAAACCCAAAAAATTAGCCTGAGGACTTAAACCATCGATCTTCTGTCCTAACCATAAATAATAGTAACCAGGGGAGATACGGCATGAAAGGTGCTGACTATCGCTGAGCGATTTTCAAAGTGGCTATTTTTTTTTTTTTTTTTTTTTACAGTAATACCGCACAAGAGTCCCAACTGCTCCCGTCTGGAGCCAGTGAGACTATGGCATCCCCAATTGGGGTATGTTGTGAGGCTGAGGGTATTGGGGAGGGGAGGGAGATGGGGAAGAGGAAGGTGGGGAAGTACCTGGCTATTCAGATCTGGTCACCAAACACGGCTAAAGCCATTTCAAGCAACGTTTCAATTCTGAATGGTGGTCTTACACCAGGGCGATACTGAGAGTATCTTCCACTCTGGAACGTGCCGCAAATATACTATATATTATTTTAAATTAATTAATTGTGAAATAACACAAATTAATCAAATAAAATTTATTTGCGCACGCCGGGTTCGAACCCGTGACCGTCGGATCTGTAGTCAAAAGCGTATACCACTAGACCACGCCGGCCTAGTGGTATACGCTTATTTTTACTAAATTTACTTCAAATATCTGAGTTAAAAGAGCCGGCGCTACGGAAATCGGCTGCAAAAATTTCGATTCACGCGGAAATATGACTATTTTTACGAAATTTACTTAAAATATCTGAATTTAAAGGGTCGGCCGCGACGAAAATCGGCAGCGAAATTTCGATTTACGCATAAATATACCGCATTTTTACGAATTTATTTTGAATATATGAATTTCAAAGATCCGGCGCGACGGAAATCGGCTCCGAAATTTACATTTACGTGGAAAATATCGTATTTTTTACTAAATTTACTTTGAATATCTGCGTTAAAAGATCCGGCGCTACGGAATTCGGCCGCAAAATTTCTATTCACGCGGAAATTTGACGTATTTTTACGAAATTTACTTCGAATATCTGAATTTAAAGGTTTGGCCGCTACCGAAATCGGCCGCGAAATTTCGGTTTACACATAAATACATCGTATTTTTCGAATATCCAAGTTTAAAGGACGGACCGCGACGTTATCGGCCGCGAAAATTTGATTTACGGGGAAATGTGTGGTATTTTTATGAATTTGCTTAGAATAACTGAACATGAAGGTCTGATCGTGACGGAAATCGGAATATTAATACGAGTTTACTCCAAAGATACCACCCAAATTTGAAGGGGCAGCCGAGGAACTCGATTTTCGCGTTTTTTTTTTTTTTTTTGTTCATAAAATTTCGAATTACGTGGGAATTCGTTAATTCGAAATTCGATTTTTGATGTCCGCTGGATTTCGAATCAACGAGGTTCTACTGTATGATATACAGTGCTAGCTCGTGACTTTTGGGTGTACTAGAGTGCTAATATTATAAAAAATGTCATTTTTGATGTAATTGTAGCTGAAAACGATTTTTCTTTTCTTTGAAAATTCGATTTTTTGTACGAAGATTTTCAGAAAATTTCAGTTTGACCGTGCGCCGCACGGATTTCCTGGAAACCTTCATACAAAAAATCGAATTTTAGAAAAAAAAAAACTGGCTTTCTACTACAACAACATCAAAAATGACATTTTTTTTAATATTACCACTCTATTACACCTAAAAGTCACGAGCCGCCACTGATAATATATATGAATCACCTTAGGAGCCCCATATTCGATGTGATCCATCTGTGTATGTGTTATGTGATGTACTTATTTGATTGAATATAATTGTAAAGCTGCTCATCCCGACACAGGAATTCCCTAGTGAGATGAGCAGCGGAGGAAAAAAAAAACGTTTTTCTGACCTAACCTAAAACAAGGTTAACATTGTGAACAAAGGTGACCTATTACTAGAAAATGTTAACTGTTAACTGGTTATAATGTAATATAATATTTATACATAATTGCTGTATTGATTTTAAACGAATAAACTAAAAGCTGAGAAGGTCACTACTAAAATAGGTGTGCATTGTGTAACTAATGTTTATAAAAGATTATACTTACTTTTAAACAGTGGCTTAGCGACTGCTCGGTCAGCCTAGGAATCACAGGAGATAATAAATGGTTCATTTTTGTTCAAGAAATGCTAAAGTGGTGCGTACGATGTATTGTCTGTGAGTTCTGTAGTTCATTTTGTTTTTGGGTAAATTATGCCTTCAAAACAATATTGATTCAATTTCATATTATAAAAACATTTGATTTGGAGCAAACTGTCAAAAAAATTCACTCTTATTTGAATTTACGTGTACCGACTGTTGTACTGTTGATTGTTTAGTAAAACGAGATTTAAAAATATGATTTTTGTAAATCTCATTTTACTAAACAATCAACAGTACAACAGTCGGTACATGTAAATTCAAAATTCACTCTTATTTGAATTTACTTGTACCGACTGTTGTACTGTTGATTGTTTAGTAAAACGAGATTTACAAATATGATTTACCGACTGCGTGAAAAGTATTGAAAATTTAACTGAAATTGTATTTTATTATAATTGCTATACGTATGTATTTCCAGGAACTTTCTGCACTCTGGATATATGCATCTCGGCATTGGAGGAAACGGGCGTGGTGGACATAAAGGGCACGGTGGAGAAGATCCGTTCCCAGCGCGCCTACTCCATCCAGATGCCGGACCAGTACGTGTTCTGCCATCTCGCTGTCATTGAGTATGCCCTCAGCCAGGGATATGTGGCCTCCGCCGATCTGGCAGGATTCGAGGAGGACAACGAAGATGATTCCGACTAAACGTCTGTCAGACTGTGTACATTGTCTCGGAATCCAAATAACTGCGTATTCCTCTCAGAATCTGACAAGACTTCTTATGTTGTCCTAGAATCTGAGAATATCCAAGAATTTGACTACATTGTCTGTTAATTGACTTTACATGGTATCGGAATCCATCTAGACTGCGTACACGGTCTCAGAATCTGACTAGACTGCGTGTGTGTGTGTGTGTCCTAGAATCTGACTACATTGTCTGTGAATTGACTGTACGTTGTCCCAGAATCTGACCAGACTGTGCCCTGATCTAGGATTAATGTGCTTATCACAAGAGCTAAGTTAAGGTAGTATTCAAGTTGGCCGGGGTACTGGGACTTGATTTAATTCAACTTCATTAGATACGTTTTATAACGGACAGTGTAATCACGTTTCTCCTAGACAAGTAAGAAGATCTTATCATTCTAAAGATATGAAGAAGAAATAAGTTATTAAATCAATCAGCCATTTTGTAAATATTCCCTGCGTCTCGTTAACCCGCCTGAAAGATACTGATATGTAAAGAACCTTGGATAAGTCCTATTTTTATTACATTTCTATAATTAATATTGTGATTTGTACAAATTGGCTCTCTTAGCAAATAATCTGTCCATTTGTGATTGAAATTTCCAATGCTGTCATGGTATACCTTAAGTAAGTCAAGTACACCGTGTGTTTATTAACCTTCTCAAGTAACCTAATGCAAATTGTGCACAGACGTGTCTGTCTGCGTTTGCTTTTAGCTCGTAGCAACCCAATGACTGTGTATTGTTTGTTTGTCTGTCTGTTACGGAACAGTAAGTCAGCGGAACGCTTCCAAATGAAAGTACTAGTGAATTGTATCAAATAAGGCTACCTTTTATACTGCCCGAGATCAGACTGGTGAAGTGAAGTGAGAAGGAACCGGTAAACTGGGTCCAAGCCCAAACAAACGGTGTGCATTGTTTTGTAAGATAATAATAAGGGATTTCTGACGTGACTTAGGATTCTCATAAGAACATTTTTATACAAGAACCTTAATCATTAAGTATTTTTAACAATGGAAATGTTGGGCTACCATTGTACGCCTGTGTTTTGTGTGTACGCTTTGTTACGATTAGGTAGTGCGCGGCGTTTGTGAGAGGAACGCTCTAAAGTCTGAAGAATGGTAAACGCATGGAAACTGAGGGGACAATTTAATATATTTTTATAAGTGTTATATTATTTAATGGTAACATTGATAGAAATGCCTAAAAAATAATACTTGATCATTAATCGCTTGATACCATTAATGCAGCCAGTTTACTAACTGTGTTTTGTTTCTAGGTAATTTAAACTAAGGACCAGACCCTCTAACAAACAAACAAACACCCTTCCGCTCCCCATTATTTGCAAAATTTATTATATAACTCATCAATTGGTACTAGATAGTAATTCTTGTATTTGGCGCCAAGACTGACTTTCCCTCTTCACTATTCCTAGGATCCAATTTGTCTAATATTAAGTCTAGAGCAATCATTCACTCACACGTTATCTCATTCTATCAATCCATCACCTTATTATTCTTCGCACACATTCAACACACCGCACTTCACACATTCACTCACTAGACAATACTGTAAAAATTTCTAATAGATTTTCAAGTGTGTAACATGTATTTATATCTGGTTGTTGGTTTGTCTAAGAATTATAATTAAAATCACTGAATAGAACATTGTCTACGTGTTCATAGATGGCGTTAATTTCATTATTTTATTAAAACACACTTTTAGCAAGTTATGCTTTACAATATTAAGATAAAATATATGTGTGTACCCGTACATACGCAATATGAATATGAATAAACAGTTTTGTGCGTATAAAAACTCAATTCTTTCGAGAAAGGCATACAAATGCAATATTGTACCGATGATTCAATCCAATATTATATTTGTATGCCTTTCTTAATTCTTTCAAGAAAGGCATACAAATACAATACTGTACCGATGATTCAATTCAATATTGTATTTGTATGCCTTTCTCAATTCTTTCAAGAAAGGCATACAAATACAATACTGTACCGATGATTCAATTCAATATTGTATTTGTATGCCTTTCTCAATTCTTTCGAGAAAGGCATACAGATACGATATTGTGTCAATGATTCAATCCAATATTGTATTTGTATGCCTCTCTTGAAAGAATTGAGTTTTTTTACAGACAAAACTATTTATTCATATTGCGTATGTGCGGGCGCAAACAAATAATTTGTCTTAATATTGTAAAGCAATACCTTGCAAAAATCACATTTTATGAAATAAATAAATGAATACCATCTATGAATGCGTAGATTATAATGTATTACCCTTAACTGAGCTTGTTCCCAGGTGTATGACATTCTACTTGCTTATCTTCAATGCACCGTATAGATAGATTATCGTCAGTTCTTTCCCAACAATTAACCCAACTGTTTTGTCATTTGCACACACGTGCAATTAGCAATTTCGTTTGTTTCTGAATATTTTACTTTTACGATAAGCACAAACTTTTGTTTTGAATGTCACAATAATCAGTTGCATCATTATTTTTAATTAATTTATTCTGTAAAACACAACGTACTTGAAAATTAATTTAAAAACTTGAAGAGTACAATTATAAATTTTGAGAATATTTTTGTAATTAATTTATTATCAGTATAATTATAATTATTGTAATGCATCCGTTCATCTCCGTTCGATAAGTACCTACTGATGTGATACGAGCACATTGTCCATTGCTGCGTATGTTACTGAATATGATCCACGTCTTATGAAGGTCTCCATTCCAATCTAGAGTTTTAATCTATTTCCTGTGATCTTGTCAAACATTTATCTAATCAATGTCTAAACCTCCCTTTTGAAAACTATCAGGTTCATCCTTTGCCTTATTCCGGAAGCTGCTAAACTGAACTAAATTAATGTAGGAAGGTTTTTACAATTCCGCATGGATTTGGCTACGAATAATAGTTGTCAATTCAGAGTTTAACATCGCCTAATAGCGCCTTTAAAATTCCCGAGGCAACGGCACGGCGACGACAACGGCAAAGGTACGGCATTTCTTTAATACGTGATGTATAATGATGAATGTATTTTTCCTTTGAGGGAATCAGACGTACGTACATCGTTTGTCTCACTGTTATTTTTAGAAAGAGAAAGAAAGAGCTGCAACGTTATTGTGATAATGGATGTACGTTTTATGCTCTTTTTGTGCCGTTGCCGTAGGAATTTTAAAAGCGTTTACTGTCATTATATTAAACACAGTACACTTGAAAAACCTTACATAAAATTACTTAACTTCTTTCATTAGAGTCATTGTTTATTTTTTTTATTACCTTAGTAACTTACCTATTATGTTTTTTTACTAGAGCAAACATATATGTTTTTTTTCATGTTTATGTCCTAAATTATGCAAAAAATTTCAAAATACTCCCGATGTTTGCTCTTGAATTTGACTTGATCTTGATTTGCAAATGAAGGTTTCATTGTCCATATTTTTCAACGCTTATTGTTATATAATATACACCATGTTTTATTTAGATTTCAGTTTTAGCCTTTCGGAATAAATAGGACATGCCAAGAATATACTAAATAAATTTGTATTGTATGTTGTGTAATACATTTGCTTTTTTGATTGACCACCGATGAGATCATAGAAAATACAGATTGACTTGATCATCATACCATAAAAACATAAATTATATTATGGAAATTTATATGTTTACTCACATAAATGTATTCATTAGAAATGTGTATATTACGAAGCGTATTTAAAGTCAAAATAATATTTTCAGATTTGTTTCTTATCTTGTATGTACAAATATGATAAAAGTTATTGTTTTCAAAATAAATTTTTACTTGGCATATTGTTGACTCTTTGGATATTTATATATATTCAGTAGGAATCGGTAAATATTTCTCTAACTGCAGCATTTTTTGAAGTAAATTATAGAAATTACACTTTGTTTTAACAATTATTACAAGAAACAACTATCTACATGCACAAATTAGGTTATTAGGTTCTTAGTTTGGGTTTGTTAAGTAATTTATGCTTATTTAGATTGCAACAAAGCTTACGCAAGTGTCACTCTTTACAATAAAGTCCAAAATGGCGGTAAAGGTATCATTTTATAAAGTAAATTTTGAACTTTGTTTGAATATAAATGGAATAATAATGCATATTTTACCATCTATCCTGACTTATCTTTGTTTCTTGAAATAATTATGTTGAAAAGAAGTGTAATTTCCATAATCTGTGCTTATTAAAAGTGCGGCGGTTAGGGAAATATTTATGTTGAATTCTTGCATTGGTTTTGGATCACCCCCGTAGTTAATTGAACATTTTGTATACCCACTTAGATTAAAATAAGTCATAACTTACTAATGTCACCCATTTTCATAATATTTTCAAACTCACTAATACTTTATTGGAAAATTCCTAAGATTCGTTGTAATTATTACCCGATTATATTATCTGAATTGGTTTTTCTAATTGTCATGTATGGCAACATTCTGGAGTTTCCCGTGTGCAACTGTGACTTTTCTGGAAAAGAGAATATTATCATAATAGAATGGTCAAAATGTATGTTGCATATCATTCCGGAATACAGGGGTAAAACATACACACAGGGCTACACAAAAAATGTGCATTTCAAGATACGTATTGACCATTGCTAAATAATATCCTCTCAATTAGCTACAAATATAAAGGTATCTTATCATCTGTCCGCTTACTAATGATTGAGGGTTTTATTTCTCTGGAGCTTTTTTGTACTCAACATTAAAGGTGTTGACATGTGATTATGAAATAAGCTGTTTAATGATATTAAACCTGATTTTGTGGTGATGCCATAAAAATTACCTGTCTTTCTGTTTGACTAATGTTTTCTACATACATTTATTTATTGTAATCTCTCCATCTTCCGTAGCTTCCATGCTGTATCTTCAAGCATAGTTTGCATTCAATGAACACTAAGCCATTAAACCCTCATTGTGATCTTAAATATTATTAATTACTGCAATTATTATATAAATTCATTATTTGAATATAAAAATATATTATGATTGAAAAAATATTTCTTGTTAGTATAAATAGCATAGTTTCGAATGTGAGTGAGTGTGTAAGGTAATATTACTAAATCAAATGGCTATTTTAGTTTTTTTTTTCAAATTTGAAGATTTTGACAATAAAAATTTTGTTTGTGGAAAAGGTAATTTTTTCAAATTTAATTAAATTCTTTAGATCCATTTTATTTCATCTATAAGTTTCATAATAATTTGTAGGATTTAACATTTTTCGTGGTTGTGTTTTTTATTTAACTCTGGTAGCAAATTTTGTTTAATTTAAAAGGATTATTTTTTTATGAGATGACAAACAATCATTTTCTTATCTCATATAACATTGGCTTAACAATATTTTTGTGGCACAATTTTTTTTCTGAAATAATTGCAGGGATTAATGATTAATTATTGTTCTTAAATTTAAATAGTATTTAATTATTTTGAATAATTTTATCCAGTCGTAACGAATATTGTTCACTAGGTTAGATAGATGACATTAATAATTCTGTTTTTCCCTTGTAAATAGATTTAATTGTATGCCAAGTTTTTCGTATGTGTGAAATAAAGCGTAATATATTCCTTTATTTTGGTTTTATTTCCTATCCTAATTGACTAATTCCCCTGTTACTGCAAATCTTTTTAATGTGTTTGTTGACTGATGTCCTTGGTAGGGTGATATTGTCCTCAGTATTGTGTTTTATGGTTCATCCAATAAACTTCAGGTTCAAATCTTAATACATAAAATTTTAGCCTGCTTGCAAAACTCGAAAAGAAGTCGACTTATATTGCTGAAAATTTCAAAGTTTGTTCTTATAAGTGCCAGGAGTATTTAGTGAGTGGTTTGAATGGTAGAAGAAGTCGGGGACGCCCGCGGAATACTTAACGCAATATCTCTGCACCGGAATGAGTTACGTAGTCCAATTAAAGTCGATGTAATGGCATTTTTCAACAGTAACATTGCGGTATACAGTAGTGAATGGTGGAAGAACTAGTTAACTATAAAATCCTCTCCCTGTTCAAAAACACACACAGACCTAGTCCAGCAAACATGGAAAAAATGTATTGTTTATAAAATTATTCTTTTTATACAGAAGAGTATGAATATTTGAATGAATCAATACAGATTTATAAAGAAGAGTTTGTATAATTTGAATGAATCAATACAGAAGAGTATGTACAATTTGAATGAATCAATACAAAAGAGTATGTATAATTTGAATCAATACAGATTTATACAGAAGAGTATGTATAATTTGAATTAATCATAATTAAGGAATATGTGCCAAGAGAGTTGTGTGGCAGTCAATCCTCTCTGCCTACTCCCGTGAAGATACATTGTGTTAGTTTTGTATTCTGTTTATTTAATATTAAGGTTAGGTTAGGTTAAAAATGGGAAATTAATATCGAAAAATAAGTACAAATAAATATTTTGCTCTATTTTAAAAAAAGAGAAAACTTTTCTTGAAATATTATTGGACAAATTAAATGTGTAAATAGTCGATTGATTTTAGACAGAAAAATGCATGTAGGCGGTAATCGTGCAAAACTGTATTGAGGGGACCCAAACTTGAACTTTCACAGGAACATAAAAAAATAGGATCACTCACCTGGTTGTCTATGTTTGTGTCCAAGTTCGATCAACTGCAACAGGAGCACTTTTATAATAATTGTATCTGCACATTAATCTTGATGATAGCAGGCTGTGTAGAGCGGTATGCAATGATAATCTTTCGGCGCTTTTATTTAAACTGCCCAAGTTCACATCCAGAATATTAGTAGGTATGTATTGTGTGCAAGTGGCTCCAAGTTATACATTGGAAGATATCTTCAGACTGAGATCTCCCATTTCGTATTACAGGTTTTGGTTCGAGTCCAAGGTATCACAATACAGATTCGAACAAACATTACTGTTAAATTCCCATTGTAATCTATTTTGCCTACAAATTTTCATAAATATATTGACTTGAAACAGACAGTGTGAGATAATATTCAGCTTGGCATAATATTCTAGAATTTATTCAAATGGTACCAACTGAAATATTTCATTACTATAGCAACATCAAGCTACTCGCTTCGTCTTTGAAATTTGCTCTTCACTCAAATTTTTTCACATTCGAGGACAGTTGCCGCGTCTCCAGCGACAATATTACCATAAACATTAAACCAGATGTTTGTACAAACATGAAACATTGGGACAGAGCCACGTTTGTATTTGTCCGATGTTTTGAAAACATTTGGCTGGAGACCCGATAAATGACATACAGAACATTTTTTGTTTTACATTTTATATTTTTTATTTATTTTGATTTAACGTCTATTACAATGGCTACTTTGGTACATAAATTTTAGAAATACAAAATTTGGCTTTTCCATTAAATTTTAAAATATATCCTAATTTTCTTTCAACCATAGTTAATAAAAGTGTAAACATAAATTTATCTTAATATCTCCTATCGGAAAGTATCACTAATTTCTTATCACCCTTTGGTTAAAGTTAAAAATAAGCACTTGGAACATTGTGCTTTTAAACCTACATTTATTTTCCTATGAGCCATTATGGTGCTATATGTCATGGTGGTGCGTGGTGATTTAAAACCTTTTAAACGATTGCAGCACCATTAATTTTTATGTACTCTGAAAGGCCAGACTAAGTCAATTCTCTGCCTATTTTTGAATAAAAAGCTAAAGCGATCACAAGCAGCAGAATTTTGTGGTAAAAGATAGGTGAGTATGTTTCTTGTAACCGTGTAAAAATTGATAGTCCACCCAAAGTTTTTGATAAAATTGCTTATAAATCCCATAATAGTTAGAGATTAAAATAATAATATCTGTCGTTAAAAAACAAAACAAATAACCACGTGACATGTTTAAGGTTATATAATTTGGGACTTTCAAAAAATTACTTGTTTGACTTCTTCAAAAATATATTATTTCACTATTTTGAAGATTACCAAACTAGAAAACGAATTTTTTTAAAGGGAAGAATTATTTTAAATTCCGCATATTTTTATAATACGTTTTGTGTTTATTTTAATGAGTGATTCAGTAATATCAGTGAAAGACGAAAAATTAACCTTGTTACCCCAATCTCCTCATCCTATTTTTGCAGTAAAGCAGTACTTGCCCGCTGGAGTTTAAATAAATGTAGTTCAGTAAATCACCTGCAGCTCTCTGAGTGGCGCTAGTAGTCTCGTTTCAAGAATGTCAGATATCTAATATGGCTGATGCGGAAACCGACGAAAACATTCAAAACGAAAAGAGAATGTCACCGAATGGGCCGCGCAGTGTAACGATATATAAAACAGAAACTGGCTTCGGGTTTAATGTGCGTGGTCAAGTGTCGGAAGGGGGTCAGCTACGTTCCATAAATGGAGAATTATATGCGCCCCTTCAACATGTCAGTGCTGTGTTGGAAAAAGGTGCTGCTGAACAAGCTGGTATTAGAAAAGGAGACCGCATCTTGGAAGTGTAAGTACAAACATTTCAGACTTCGCCTAATTGCCCTTTATTTATTTACATCTTTTACGCAACACTCCGCCAAACAAGCGTGAAGATCCCCACAATTGTGTCAAATGTCACTTGAGGACATAAGACGTACGTTTGTTTTACTTTACTTTTATTCCCTATTTGCATGTTCGCCGGATCTTTAAAGACTGCCGCCTGTGTCGATGTTTTCTTGGAACCATTTACACCGGCTACAAATGACGTTATACTCTTAGAAACACAGTTTTTATTAATAAGATTACTTTAAAATGTATTCGTACACTTTCAAATTTCTGACTTAAAGATGACAGCTTCCATAATTCAAATTTAAATCTCCGACGTAGTGCGAAATAATGCTTGCTTAGGAGTATGTAGGTACTTAAATAAACGTAATTATTTAGGTTAGATGCAAACAATTTTTGTCTCCAACATCTTTACAAATAGAATCTTAGATGAATTAAAATATACACCAATAACACTACAATACTATAAGTACCTTGTTAGCGTGAAAACTTTGAAGAATTATTATTTGAATGTACCAAACTAAATGTTTTCTTTTCGTATTGTACAAAAGTTGACAGATAATCATTATTTATATTATGAGAACTAGAACAAAGGTTTACACAATCACAGCATTGAAGTCACATTGAAGTTCTATACATTTATCACTGTCTGGAGCTAATAAGCAGAATTTATTGTCGAAGTATTAATTGTATCTTTCTAGTAAATGTATAAATGACCTATTTTTTGTTATTCATTCATTCAACCAGACTTTAAAATGTATCAGTACCTAACTTTTCTTTTAAAAGTAATAACAAACAAAGTTCTGAAGTGATGAAATTTGCAATAAGATCGTATTTTTCAGCAAAATAAACTAGTTACATTTAGTTTTTGTTTAGTTAATGCAAAACAAAAAAATTGTACAGTAGATGAACTTTTTAGTATTAAATTTAGATAATTTAATTAAGAAAATTGGAAAAGGAATGTGAGTGGTGTATGAACGGAGATTAGAGATTGGTGCTTAGAATGTATGGGCGTTATGATTGAAATGTATTGCAGATGTTTATGGATCCATAGAATTATTTGTGTTTTGAAAGTGTGGAGTTGAGTTGAGGTTTTTAGGATATCAGGTATAAGGTTGAAGATTTTAGGAGCTAGGTAGATGAATTGTCTTTGTGCTGATGTAGTATGTACTTTAAGTATACTTTAGTGTTGGTTGGTTATATTTCTGGCGATGTGATTGTTTTTTTGTTGTATTTGTACAAGAAATGTGGTAGCATAAATTTTAGATGGAGGTGATATATATTTAACACATTATACTCGACGAAGAGTTGAATGGAGGAATATCTTGTCAGTCGCTTGTTGATAACACGTATTGCCATTTTTTGAGTTTTTTGTAGAGGATAAATAATAGTTTGAGCATATAACATGAAAAAAATGTTTGTTTTTTGTTTCGCAGCGACAAAGTCCAATGATGTTTTATGATTTCAATGTCAATGTGCATTCAGTCTACATAACTAAACCATAAATAATACAAAATAATGTATCAGAGAATTGCAACCTGACCTGTAAAAAACATTACGTAATAATGTGACCACGGTTATAATGTAAAAAACATAATGATTTATTGCCAACTAGAGAACAATGCTAGGTTTGAACTGTTCCAAATACTTCAATATTTTTTTTGCTCACAAACCTCTCTGTATTTAATTTTCACCAACATTTTAATAAGAACCTTAATAAATATTATAAATTATGTCACAATCACATAAAATATTACATTTGACTTAACAGTTAGTATTATTGAAAATAGTGTGGTTTTTTTCTGTCTGACAAAAAGCAGGCTTACAAATTTATTCTGACAATAAAGTTTCTTTGCATGTGGATGATAAATGATAAATCCATGAGGATGTTCAAATATTAGTCATCAAATTTGTGTTAGATAAAAATATTTGTTTTATTATTGTGTTATGTCCTCTGCGTGCGAACTCTATCTAAATTTCTTTAATAAACAATAAATAGTGTTAATTTCAAGTGACCTGTATATTGATGGTGCTGTATATTATCTGCCTGTACATAATATAAATAAATATGTACATTCTAACGCAGCATCACGTTCATTGATCAAATCCATTGTACATAAAGTTTTGTATTAGTGATCGACGAACCGGTGAATGCGATCTGTTAGCATAACTTGATAATAGTCTATATATAGTAATAACATAGATTGTAGAGATATATTATATATTTGTACAGCGCCCTTGAGGAGATTTTTCACAAAAACGTCGCTATACAAGTCATGCAAATATTATTACTAATAGTTTATTTTATACACTGCACAGAAAATCCCTAGACGTGCGATCTATACCTGTAGAATATCTAAGAAATATCAAAACTATTGACAATAATTTACATGTGACATTTCAACTCCTCTCAGATTGGATGATAAAAATTGATTATCTTCTGTTCAAGAAAGGATTTCGATATTTTAAAAAGTTTGATCAACTTCACCCAAGGGAAAATTTACCTTACTTCGGACATTGAAAACGTCCATAACACACTAAATATCAGTTATCTCTACTGGGATTTTATGAGAATTGGTGACATTGTGCAGTGAAAAAACTTTGTTTAAAATTATAATGTAATTTTTCAATCATTGAAGAAGATAATATCCACTGCTCTCAAATAAAATATGAAATAGAGAAAGACATAGAAAATAAAAAGGTAGCGACTGCAACTGGGACTCAAACCTAGATCCTCTAGTCTACCGGGATAAGCGTCCCATGATTTTTAGATATATTTTTGTATCTACTGTAAGTATTTTCACTTCTTTATTTACAATCCAATATTTCTAATATTTTAGTATTATACTGGGAACTTGTGTAACTATATTATTTTTAAGCAATTATAGTGTACCTTTATTATTTTTAATTATTTCTATAATATAATATACTATCTCCCCAGTTAGACCTGAGAATATTTCACTACTAACTGGGTAATCAGATAAGTAATTCTGAGTTGTTGATGTTTGTTTTTTTTTTAAATTTTTTTTTTTTTATTTAGTACAATATTTTTTACATTTCAAAGTTTTCCAGTAATGTTGGCCTCACTGGGTGGCTTGCCCGTGCTGAGGCCTTCATTTTATAATATGAAAATATAATCTACATAATTCATTTAAAGAGAAAATAATACATTTAAAATATAGTCTTGTGTGTTTATATTAAAATGTTTTAAAATGTAATAAATGAGAAGTCATTTATCCAGTTCCTACCTATCCCTAACCATCACCTTGCTGGAAAAGTATTTGAAATTTGAAACAATGGAACATAGTGCAAATTCGAGTGCATTTGTTTTGAAAAGTAAAAATAAGGAAATTCTCTCTCTTGGAAGTGCGTAATATCGTTTTAAGTACTCATTCGTTTTGTTGTGGCGATAATTACCTCGAGGTATCGCGATTGAACTCACTATATTGTGATTGTGTTGTGTGGCCCTTCGCAGAGATACAGTGGTAAGTGATTGGTCATCCCGTTTTCCTTCTTTCCATACCTTGTTCATTCCTGCACACATCTATCACCCAATTCCAACAAACACCAGTTCATTTTATTTCGTTTAAATTATTTACAACCCACTTTCATGTGCATCTGAAGCTGTTATTCGCAGCAGTTTCGGATGCAACCGTTGTGAATGAAGAGTTTATAAGTCAAGACCATTATTACAAATTAGAATGCAAAAAGCAGTGATATGTAGCTCTCAAACAGCTTGCTTAATCATAATATGTACATCCAAGATTCAATGTGTTATTATCGTGTGGTGGATTGAACAATGATTATTACTGGCCCGTGCAATATAATAAGCAAGTAGAACTCTGAAGGGAATTACAAGGAATTAAATAATGATTCATTTTCAATGCAATGCAGAAACAATGCAGGACGGATTGATGGATTGTAAGATTTACAGTCGTAGGGTGGAGATTTATGTAGTGGTCATTGAATGGAGAATATGTATGTGCTTGTATAATACACAGCACTGAACGTTCAATAATGGAGTAACTTCTTGTTGGAAGTCCATCCCTATGAAAACTAGGATCAAAAATAAGCTCCCAAACTGAAAAGGTTGGGAACCCTTTTTCCTTAGAAGATAGACATATACCATCGCACACTTTTCTGTAGGGTTTTTTAAGATTTACAATTCCGTAGTACATTATTTTGATGTATCTCATGAGATTTAGCCAGCGTTAGCAATGTAAACGTCTGAAATTAATCTTTTTACGACTTGATTACACAACATCGATTTTTCTCTACTTTCTATAAATATTTATTTATTTATTTTATTGATACATGTGTTTTTTTGTGATATTTCACCCTCCATGCTAGGGATGACCCTGTGTTATTGCGGGTGAATTTTACAGTTTGCGGACATAGAATCTATACATTACTATAATATAAAAAAGAAAAATGATGTATAGCTAGTTTGGGTTGCAAGAAGAGGATGGAGAAGTTAGATATGCATGTATTATATGTATAAACCTTCCGGAAGAAATTCTCTAAATGATAGTGAGAACCCTATCAAAATTAGTTGTGTAGTTTAGAAGAACTAAGCGCACAAACAGACATACGCGGATGGCGACTTGATTTTATACTATTTAGAGTTAAACTATTGTACATTCGTTTTTCTGTGAATCAGCAACACTATTCCTTAAATAGGTTCCATGATAACTCAACACAGTGACAATTCAACACACCTTTAAAAAGTTATATAAAGTCATTAGAAACGATGAAAAAAAAACCTAACCTAACCTACTTAACCCAGTTAATAAAGTTTTTGTTTCATCACTTTCCATGACTTTATATAACTTTTTAAAGATGTGTATCATTTTGATGCTTAAATATATGTATTTTAAAATTAAATACGTAATATTATTGTGTGAATATCATTTGCATACATATTTTTTATTTATATACTCTTTTTATACGCCTATGGGGTTTTTACATTGGGTACATTTAAATGTTTACAATTTTGCACACCAGGGTTATAAAAATTCTTACATTACAGTGTTTTTTAATTGGATAAAATTAAAAAAATATATAATCATAATGAACATAAATAATATCGTGACATGAAAAAGTTAATCATGTTTTAAAGATCGAATTTATTATTTTAAAAATGCCGAAATCATTGGTATATTCATTTGCTAAACTATGCAGGCGAGGAATTGGCGAGTTTGCTACATATTTTTTTGTGAATTGTGACATTGAATGTGTCTTTAAGCCTAGTGTGTCCAGTAGGTACTCTTAAATTGACCAGACTCAAAGTTTATAACAGTTTTTTATATGTACGCACTTGGGTTCATTGTGGTAATGCTAAATTGTATATTGTATTGTGTATTCTGCTTACCTCCGCATTTTGTGGGTATATCTGTATTCTATTGAAAACTATTATTTACTATCTGGATTTATCTGATTTGCAACACGATTTTGTTCTTATATTGAAAAATGTGGTGTCTTGTTATCTTGTTTTTTATATGCTCGATTGATATTTCAAATCTCCATAGCTCATGATGGAAGTGACGTTTCAAGCTAAAATATATTTGCGTTATGGAAATTCCAGACAGAAAACGGTGCAAATTTATTGACACCCAAACAGATTTTCTAACAAAAGTTTTTTTTTCAGTCTTTGTTTTTTTAACTGGAAAAAAGTTCCAGAGCTGTGATCACTGGATCCTTTACTATATCTTGTGAAGCAGTTCATATATCTTTAAAAAATGTGTGCGGAATGTTAAAAGCACGTAGATTGTTAATAATATGTTATTAATTAGGTAGTGAATGAAACAACGTGCTTGGCTGGGCTGACAAAACGGAAGAGATTTTATTTCATATCATGGACAAGTTTACACCGTTAGAGACAAGTACCTAAAGACATGGTATTGTGATCATATTATAACATCTACGAATGAAGATAAAAAATCCTGATTTTGTATAGTTTTATGTATGAAAAATGTTTGAATATCGTTCAATTGAAACGACTCTTTGAGCTGTAGGAAGATATTGAGCTTGTACCGTGGCTCCCCGTTCTTTATGAAATGAGTCATGAACCATCACTAGTCTGGAATGCGAGACAGGAACCAGGAAGTATTCTGTGTTTCATGGCCAAATTAGTTTGCGGCGAATAAAACTTCATACCGCTGACAAATCTATCGTAATCTCTCCTTCCTCATAGACAACACATGAAGCGGAAAGATTGGTGATCGGATCGGATCTCTCAGCGGCAGAACCATACCACTGCAAGATATAGGTGTTAAGTATACCACTGATAGTCCCATTCTAATTTCTCCCTCTTTCTCATACGAAAGGCATGAACCAGAATGAGAGGTGATGACAGAATTCTCGGTGGCAGGACCATAGTACACTGCAAATAGTGTGCAGACTGTGCAGAGGTAGTTGCTGGTTGCGGTGGCATTGATGGATGCTGCGATCTACCCAAACCGGTTTCTCTCCCGGCATGTGACTTATCTCCCTGTGTTTCTCACGGTCCCGAGTATTGCCGCTAATATTCTCAAACGGACGCCATGTAATAAAATATTAACCAGAGAAGTGCATTATTCACTCTTGGAGAAATAGTATCAATTCGTTATTTGTTTAAATATTACTACGTTTTAATTTTATTTGTTATAATAATTATTAACAATTGTTTACATGACAATAACAGTGTATTAAGTAGGTACTAATAATGTTGAAAAAATTCTAAAAATTAATACCTTCGCACCAAGAAAAATGAGTATCTATTTGCTTATTTATTAACAATCTCTTAATTAGTTTTCTGGTTAAAAACGGGATTGCAGGCCTTTAACCAATGAATTAATAGGTTTCCTGTTAAATTAACAGTATACTATCACGATATCGGTTTAGTTAGGTTTTTCTTCGATTTTTCGAGTCCACTAGATAATACTCATGCGCATTTTTTTCTTAAAACAACGTTTATCAGGATCTTTTTTCTTCGAAACAAGAAAATCTTTTATCGTGATGTATACAGTGTCCATCAACACGGCAGATGTGTGTTTATCTATGTAGAAGTCAATCCTCTAAGGGTATAAATTGTTAAATTAATGTGATTTTCGGCATTTAGTTTTGGTTTAGCCATCAAGTACCGGATACCAAGAACTATTAAGCTTAACCGCGTCGTATCCATTAACTTTAATGGGGTTTTTGTAGATATCAACTGCCTCTTTAATTAGGCGTGCTCGATGCCTTTTGGTTCTTTCCAGGACAGAAACAAATCCAAGTAATGGATTGACTTTTCAAGTAAGTGCTTGACAATTGCCGATTTGTCTGGACGGCCGAGTTTTCACACTCAAAAGTGTTGAGATCCTTCTCAATTTCCGTAAGATTGTTTCCCGATTACTTGGTGCACAATATTATTATTATTTAAGACGAGACAATACCCTAAAATATAGCCAGAATCTTCACGACGTAAGTGAAGCAGCCGTGCATAAAAATGGTGTAATGGACAGACCTGCGGTTGAATTTGCCCTATCAAATCTCTAAAATAATTATTCTTCATAATATAGTTGATAATTTACTAAGAATCTCTTCAAATGTTTGGTAATCCGGTTAAAAACGGGATTGAAGGCCGTTGAATTGATAGGTTTCCTGATAAACTTTTAGTACAATACCAATATATTGCTACGATGTCGAAACACGTGTTCATAAACATTTTCGCATTTCTTCATTATATTATATCAAGACAAACGCAGGTGTATGAACACATGTTCCGAGATTATTAGGAATGTAATTAAAGTTTATCAGGAAATTCCCTACAATTCCGTTTTTAACCGGATTACCAGTAATTTGGAGAGGTTCTTAATAAATTAGCAATACCCATTTTTCTCCGTGTAACGAGGTTCACATTACTATATTTGATAATAATCCAAATGACTATACTGTTTCAGTAGGAATTCGTTCAGTTTGGCGCCCTCGTTGATTAGGCCAGTACCCCGAGGATATTCCCCAACAGCACACAGCAAGGCTAATATTCATTAATTAGTAAGGGTGTCTGTCGCAAGCAAGCTTCGCGGCTTGGCGCATACATGTCCCTGCCTTTGTACAGCCGCCAGCAGCCGCAGCCTGGAGTCCCGGAGCATGTGGAACCAACCTCAAGCAGAGATCTGTTATCCGAACGTTAACTATTCAGGAATTGGGGCTGTGTAAACTAGGAATTTGAACAAACATAGGCTATGTAAATAACTTTACCACTAACTCCGTAGTGATTCATACAATCATTTTAAGGAACGTTTATATTATTTTACTAGCTGTAACACCCGCTACGCCTTGCTGTGGCTTAGTATGTGTGTGTAGATAGAGAAACAATAGCTCGTGTTGCTTTAACGTACAACTTAAAAAAACTAACTTAACTTAACTAAGCTGTTTTAAAAAAAGCATATTTCTCCAACAGATGGCGCCGTTTTTTAAAAAAGTTTTTACCTGTCACGGGTGACATCTATATAATATAGGCATATAAGAACACAAGCGTATTCGAATGCAACGTTGTTTTAATATTTCAAAGCAATCGAAGAACTTTTGGAGATTTAAGATTTTGAACAAACGAACATTTACATTTTTATTTATATAGGTAGATAAAAGCTTTTTTATGAGAAATATGATTCTATTATTTTGCTATTTAGTAGGAAACTACAGAATATTATTAAATAAAGTACATTTTTTGCGTACAGCATTTTAGTTGTTATGTTGTCTTGGTGAAGTTACGTCGACTCGTTGGCATGTTGTTGTTAATTGAAATGGTCAGTGTTGATGTTTTGTTAAAGTTTTCATCTGTTGATTAAAAATAACATTTGCATTGTGCCACGGTAACAGTTATAACAATTAACAACTGATTCCGATTGAGTAGAAGCATCTAGAGACCACACTAACAACACAATTAAAACGGTCTCATTTAACCTACGGTAGAATGAGAACCAAATACCGAAGAAATTATATACGAGAAATGTAAACGAGGTAATTATCATATACTGCAGATACAATAAAACATTGTAAAAAATAGAAATATGAACTAAAATAGACTCATTGCTTGTATCGAAAATCTGTTATACACAAACAATGTTTTTTTCTAACAGCGTGGTATGCCCTTTACCAATTCAGCTCCTTCCATTATTTCTGCAATCCTCGTTTTGTATTGTGTCTTGTGTCTTGTATATCTAATTTCTCTTCTTTTGTTCCTTCGCCTTATTATGTCTTATATGTATTAACAGGGTCGCTGTCCCACAATCATCCAAGGGTGCCTCTCTAAGTACCGGATTTCGAGAAAATTATCATTATATATACAAAAAACTGTATTATCTTGCCACTGTAATTTGTTCATCTGCTTTTCTAGCTACCATGTCACAAATTAATCAAATGTTCTCCCGATCATTAACTCTAATTGATATCGTTAAACCGCGTGTCTTAATCTGCCATAAATATTTTACGGGCGTATTAGGTCGGGATAGTGGAAAACGTAACATATAATCGCTGCGGATGCGTATACCGGCCTTATTAGTAGCTGTTAAATTTATATCGGCTGGCCCCTTAGTATATCATTAGGATAGCGCCGGCAATATTAATTTATATATTTTAATTTAAATTCATTGACTTTAACTTAAAATCATTAGTTGAGTTTTCGGAACAATCTGAGGCGAAATTACGTAATGATATTTTATGGACGTATGTAATAGGTACTACAACTATGTAATAACGTAACAAACATACGTTAAACATAAACATATGTTAAACATACTTAAATGTATCTTATTGTACTGTGTATCTCAATAAATAAATATGAAGAATGCACGAATTTGTTGACGTTTTTTCTTGAAGTTTGACAAATTTACATCTTTCGCGTAATGGAAATGTAAAAAAAGCAGTAATACCCAAGTGCAGCACTATCGGAGTGATATTTTAAATCGATTTATCAAAGCAAAACGAGACGCATAATCGAATCGAATCGATGCAAACAAAAACAGACCGGGTCAACTACATTACAGATGTAATACGAAGAAACGTGAAGTTAGCAACAAAACAAAACAAAACAACAAAATTTTGCCAGTCTAAGATAATCTGGTATGATTTTTATTATGAGTAACGATTTTTGTTTATTCCCGAGCAGTATACGACCCTCTTCCTCGTTTATAGCTATAGCAACGCTACAGCGTATTAGGGAATATTTATAAGTAAGACTGTCTGTTACAGTACAATTGTCATTCTAGTATTACTAACAATAATTAACATTGATACTTCAGGCTAGAACTGCACGATGTATTAATGTAACACGATGGGTTAGTGACGAACTGGCGAGCCTAATTGCCTGTAAATTGGTTAATGGCCTGGAAACGATCGTAGAAACAATAATAGGCTTTGGGACAACGACAAATTAACAGATGACCAGAATAAAACGTACATAGTTAAAGCTAGTGTTATGTGGTACCTTCTGAGACGAATTCCATTAACGAAAAGCTGTTGCATACAGTTTGTTATTCACGACGAAGTTCAGTCTGATTCTGGATAACCAATAATAATTCACGTTTGTTTCTTTTTAACATTCATTTTTTTGTGAAATATCATCTCAAGTTATCCGAGACAATGAGAAAAGAGCAGAGAGAACAATACTTAGGTGAAATAGATTTTCAAAAGTAACTAAATTGGCTAACAATGAACCCCGATGATATTTATACACACAATAATAAACAACCTGTTACCGAAATACTTTTCAAATAAAATTATATACAACAAGGACATTCACAGATAAGACAAAGCCAATACACAAACTAGTTTATTACACAAAAGAATGCAATATTATAATGAGCTGCCGGAAAATATAAAGTCGGCACCAATTGATAGATTTAAGCTGGATTGTAGGAGTAATATTAATGAAAATAAAATTTTGCCAGTGAGACTGCAGCATCCCCAATTGGGGTGTGTTGTGAAGCTGAAGGTAGTGGAAGAAGATCCTGGCTATTCAGTTTTTGTCACCAAACACTGCTAAAGCCATTTCAATAACGTTTCAATTCTGAATGGCGGTTTTACACTAGAGCGATACTGATAGTATCTTCCACTCTGGAAAGTGTACTATACAAATATCTTGTTATACTCGTATCATAATTTTGATTAATAAATTGTGAATTATAACAAATTATTCAAATAAAATTTACTTGCGCATGCCGGGATTCAAACCCGCGACCTTCTGCCTGCTAATCGAGAGACTTACCCGTCGACCACGGAGGCCGGCGAAATGTAATTAATAATAAATTATTATAAGCAATAATTAGTCGCCTGTAATATCAATACAAATTGAAAATATCTCCCGAGTAAAAATAAATGCCGCCGACGGGAATTGAACCCTCGCCTTCTGATGTCCGGTCAGACGCCCTGGACGGCTGAGCCACGTCGGCTTATTTCCAACATGCCAAATAATTCAATATGTACTAGTACTTCAATCAACAATTACTGCTTATTATAAATAGGTATAATTTTTTCCACCTGCAAACAACCAACTTTATTTGATCAAATTGAGATATTTTCAATTTGTACTGATATTACAGTCGACTAATTATTGTTTATAATAATTTATTATCATTTGTGCTGTGCATAAAAACCCTGTATTATAAACATTAGTTTATCATTAAAAAATAAATTAGACGTTTGTATATTTGGATGTACAAATGGCCAATCTAAAATTGATAAATATAGTTCAAAATGCTTATCATAGGTCAGAAAACACTGGTAGGTATTTCCATGCTTACGGCTGTGAAAGGGGTTAGCTTTATGGGATTAACTGTCAAAAGTGAATATGCTGAAAAGGGCACATGAAATCAAAAATTGTACAATACTAGGTGGTACATAAGATAATATTTATGAAGAAGGTTGTCTGGCGACTTGGCTTTGTTTTTTATAAAATTTTGAACACTTAACATTCAAAATCGTCTACATGAGATTTAGGAAAATCACCCCCATCCCATTCCCCTTCCCCTCAAAGCCGAATTTTGATACTTATTGATGATAATTTTCAAATTTGATGTTCAAAATAAAAGGTCAATTATTACATCTTGACAGCTTTTCATTTTTTGTTCATGCCTCTCAAACACACAGTACATGCCAAAGAGACCATTTACTCTCCCTAGACATAAAACTGCTGTATTTGAGAGTTATTATAGCTATTTATCTTTAAAACTTTGGAATAAAATACCACTGTCCATTCGGATGTCAAGCTCTGGTAGCTAAAAAGTCCCTCCGCACATCAGAGAAAGACACATCCAAAGATGACAGAGGCCCTGAGAGATTTTTTTCCTCAGGGCCTCCTGTATGGAACTAGCGTAAAAAAACACTACGTTTCTTCACATAGAAGCCAACAATACTAAATGCAGCAAATAACTCTCCACTAAGAAAAGTTACAACACTCACGACATTTTACATGATTCTTTGCTAACATATAAAACTAATTTATTTAATTTTCAAGAGTGATGAAAATTATTTTAAAACTACTTACCCTTAATTTTCATTAATTATCCAATCGTAGTCAGAACGTAATTATGATTTTAAAATTATTTTATTCCTCCACTAATAAATAAATGATTAATCTAGAGGAGTGGTTCTTGACCTTTTTGGAGGTACCGAACCCCACCAGTTACATATATGCGCATTCACCGAACCCCTCCTAATTTGAAAAATTAAATTAGATTTTTACAAATTCAAAACATGGTATATATTTATATATAGGTATACAAAATGAAAAAAAAAATAAAAAACAAAGATCAAAACATTAAATTTTAATGGTTAAATCAAAACATGAAACATATTAATTATTATTTCAGTGTGACTTCTGCTGTTGCCTTTCAGAAACCAATTCAGAAATTCGCGGCTTTACCTTGGCAAGTCCCACTCTCATGTAATTTTCACAATAAAGCCTATTGCTCTTCTTCGTTTTTATATCTAGCATCTTCGAAAAGGATTGCTCGCAAAGATATGTTGTAACAAACGGTATAAAAATCTCCAGAGCTTTCTTAGCAATAACGGGGTATGTTTCCATTTGTTGACACCAAAACGTTGAGAGCGATGTTGTTCTGAAAAGTTGCTGTTGAACCTGGCTCTGCTGAATTTCAATGATTTCAAGCGGGGCGTGTCACCACGAATCATATAATTCGGGGGTCTTGACCTGGGGTTCGATCGAACCCAGGTTAAGAACCACTGATCTAGAGGAACTTGGAATCTGTGGTTTCACACCGATATAATAAATAAATGGGACGATAATGAGTGCACGACTTCTTGTCAAACGTTCTGACCACATCTCGACCATCTTCCTCCTCATCAAAAGCCAAAACCACAAGTTTAATAGATTCTAGTTTTATACTTTATATCAACATTTCTTACAGAGTATTTCTCACAGGCTATCTCAGTCCCCGAAAACAGCCAACTTGTACCGCAAAAATACATTTAAATGTTAGTCTAGCGATATGGAAATTTCAGTGAAGAAATGCGAACGTGACCAACATAAATACATAATAATGATTCACGTTGAAGTAAAAAGTTTTAAGTTAAAAATAATTTATTTATATGGTTGGAGAATAAAATAGGTTTTCTGTTTACGGGTACTCTAGTTAATTCACGTCATTTCAATTAAATTTATACTACGAAACCGTGTTCATATAGACTTTTTATCAAGTTCTTACATACTTATTTATATGGTTGGAGAATAAAATAGGTTTTCTGTTTACGGATACTCTAGTTAATTCACGTAATTTCAATTAAATTTATACTACGAAACCGTGTTCATTTAGACTTTTTATCAAGTTCTTACATACTTATTTTTTTCTTATATTGGCGTCTTAATCAATGAATCTTTTTGCCGTTTAAGTATGATCGCCCGAAGTACTTAATTAATTTATTTATTTTTTGCAGATTAGTTTAGTATGAAGAATGTTAGAAAATTAGATTTATTCATGAGTTAAACCCACATGATGTGATTTAAATTAAACGTAGTGGTGAAATTGTATATATGACGGCCTCCGTGGTCGAGGGGTAAGGCTCTCGACCGGCAATCAGGAAGTCGTAAGTTCAAATCCCGGGGTGCGCAAGTAAATTTTATTTGATTGACTTGTGTTATTTAACAATTTATTCATTTAAAATAACAAATAGTACATTTTCGGCCCGTTTCAGAAAGGAAGAAACTCTCAGTGTCGCCCTGGTGCAAGACCACCTTTCAGAAATGAAACGTTGCTTGAAATGGCTTTAGCTCTAGTGTTTGGTGACCAAATCGTTTCCTTTTCCTCCCCACTTCCTTCAACCTCACAACTTACCTAATTGGGGATGCCATAGTCTCAATAGCTCCAGACTGTTGGTTATTCACATAAAATTAATTAATTATTATTTATTATTCATTATCGGGCTTTTACAGGGTAAATTGACAGTTTATGTATCTAAGTGTAACATGGATAATAGCATAACTAAATACAAAAAAGATAAAAATCAAATGCTAATACTATTAACATAAAATCCAAATAAAATAATATTGTAAATAAAGAAAAGTTTCAAGTATAAAGTAATTATGTACATTGTACATTCATATATGCATTTAATTATTCATGTTTGTTGCAAAACCAGTAAGACTGAAAACAGTAAAATAATTTACTCGTCAGGTAAGTAGAAAATAAATATATATAATATACCGATATGTATTATAAAACAAATGTTTAAAAAAGAAGAAAAATAATGTCTGTTGTATCTATAGAAAAAAAAACTAATAAGTAATGGCAAAATACCAACGCCGTAATTAATATCGAATTTAAATAATAGTACTTGAAATGGTAAAGTAAATCGAAGTGTAATATACATATCAAGTATGACCGTACATGCATACAGTCATTAATATGCGTCAAAAAATTATAACATAATGTAACATTAATTCATTCGTTAAAGGCCTGAATCCCGTTTTTAACCTGATTAACAATCATTTGAAGAGATTCATACACAAGCAATACTCATTTTTCCGTGCAAATTTAATAAAAATGACTCGTGTATTTTTTATCATGGAATTACTTGAGATATTTCGCTAAATTCGTATAATACGGAGTTGACCTTTGGATATTTGCGAGTTTCCATCACTTGCCAAACATATTCTTCCCGATTGCAAGAAGATCTTCTTTGGAAGATTGGATGAGTGTGTACTCAGAAGTCAAATCCCTTGGGAGATGGCCTGCTTTGCATACGAATCGACTTCCTCGTTATCCGAGATCTCCCGGTGGTTTGGAATCCAGGCAAGAAGCAGCACCTGGCCATCGTTACTTATATAGTTGCTCTCTTGTTTGGCAGATCAATAAGTAGTCTGCGTGTTCAGAAGGTATTGATTTTAATTTGTGAAGTGAACTAAGAGAATTTGATAAGATTATACACAAGGAAAATTTTCGTGAAAAAAATTCAAGGGCCTCTCTTATATTATAGCCTCTCTTCCTGATACTCTGCTGTCAAGAGGAAGGGTGGGCTGAAAACTGAAAACAAGCTTCATGATGGTAGAATAAGGCAATTTTTCCACAAAAATACTCAAGTGTGTGTACTGATGTTTTATATTCACGTCGCAAACAATTTGTCGCGCACAGTCGGCACACTTGGCTACTGAAATCACGAGACACGCGTCTTCACCACCTTTGACTGTTTTGTTCCTAGCATGGATGTTATTCTAAATCACACGTATTGTTACAAAGGTCTGACGCAAGTGACGATGAAATTGATCATGTTCAATATGTAAAAAATTAAAGATGTCAACATATTAAAAAAAAGTGTACTTATTATTTATTCATTTACTAACGACTTTTTTGGGGCTTTTACATATGAATAGTAAAAAATACGGTACAAATTTATTATACACAACTAAACTGTCTCAGTTACAATCTTTCTTGTATTTTTAAAGTTATGATTTATGAATTTAAGATGTCCACTGACTGTATAATTATTTCCCTTCATAAGTATTCTAAGCAAAGAGGAATACATATGGTAGTTAGTGCCAGAATTGTTGCGCTGAAATAAATCTCGACTTCTATTATTACGTAGTGGAATTCGAAAACTTATCAATGCAAGCAATTCTGGACTATCAAATGCAACATTTAGAATTTTATATAAAAAATCTAAATCAGTAAAAATTCTTCTGTCTGACAATTTAAGCATATTCATTTCATCTAAAAGAGTGTTGTAGTTCAAAATTGCTGGAATACCCATTTTAAAACCTTTAAAACGTAAGAATTTATTTTGTATTCTTTAAATAGCTTGTACATGAATATTGTAATGTGGGTTCCAGACGGGAGAGTTGTATTCAAGTTGACTTCTAATAAAGACAAAATATAACAGTTTAATACACCTAATATTGTTGAAATTTCTAGTTATATTTCTAGTCATCTTAAATATATAAATTTAACCTGTGTATGTTTGCGTTCACAAAACTCGAAAAGTCGTAAAAGAGTATTGGAGTCGCAAATATTATAAGCGAATCATTTTTTCGATTGTGGACAGTAATCATTATTTGACACAACTATTCCGGAGTTGTGGTTAACAGTTAGAATTGGATTCTGACTTACCCTTGTTATTTGGTATCCGTCTTATTACAAATCGATATTATGACCTCGAGGGACATTGTGGGTGATCACTACACACTTCCATAATAGACTCCAATTAAACGCACTGAAGGAACTTGTTCACTGAAAAGGTTTTCTTAACAGACTCATTTATATATATTTTATTTAAACGCCCATAGGGCTTTTACCTATAATAATGTACATCTTTATTTTTTTAGTTATACAGATTACAGTAAAAAAATCAGTGTTAACAAAATACAGGTTACATAAAAAAATATCAGAGTTAACAAAATATGTTACATAAAATATAAGAGTTTAAAAAATATAAGTATAGATAGAGTACAAATAAGTGAGACGAAAAATAGAAAATCTGCCAAAATCCCCCAAATCAACCATAATGATAGTGTAACAATAGTTTACAAATTAGGTAAAAATAGTTCGCACTTAAAGTTTGCAAAGTTCAAATTATTGTCAAATACATTTATATTGTTTAAGTATTTGTTACCAAGACTGTGTAAATGTTGTATTGGAGAGTGAAAACTATAGTTGGAATGAGATGTATGTATGTAAAATGTTGATATTTGCCTAGTCGTTCGTGTAGGTATGTGTAGATTTATTAAATGCAGGAGTTCACAACAATCGAATTTAGAGTTCAATAATTTTAATAAAAAGGTTAGGTCGTTTATTTTTCTTCTGTTTTCTAATGTCAGAATATTTAAAAGATTCAATAATGACAGGTAATTTATGTGTTCTAAAGGGATGTTAAGTTTAAAATTGACGAAGCGTAGAAATTTTCTTTGAATTCTTTCAACATTATGAATATGTACATTGTAGAAGGGCGACCAAACTATGGAGTTATGTTCTATCAGGCTTCTAACAAGGGATATGTACAAAAGTTTTATGAATTGTAAAGATTCAAAGTTTTTAATTGTTTTTAATATAAAACCTAATGTTTTCATACCCTTATTCACAGTTTGTTGAATGTGGGCCGTAAAGTCTAGTTTCTTGTTATATTGTTGCAATGTCACTGATGTAGGTACCTACTTCACACTGTCAGACAGGGACAGATAATTTGGTGGAGGAGTGCAGGAACATGTAAAAGGGAAATGCATATAATTGCGTCAACAAGTATCTAATATTTGCCTACCCCTGTGGAATAAAGGCCTAAGGCTGATCCAGAAATGTTTGGAAATCGTTAGTTTATTTTTGTATTCACTCCCTGATCATTTGCGCTGATCCTAATCCTGTGTGATTGTCATTTAAGGTTCAAGAAAAAAATTTACAACGTCGAAAATGATATGGCGAGGTACTTGAAGAAAAGAAAATTTGAGATCTCTTTCTCGCATTAAGTTTTTAAATTATGGATTTCGAATCCACGTCCACCAAGTCACTCAAATAGGCCATTGCTCTACAGGGATTGTAAAATTTAAAAAATATGCAAATGACATGCACAATCAAGTATTTCATACCCATTGTTACATATCTTCCTGGATCGTCTCCGACTTCTTTGTTCGTTTAAAAAAAATAAAAAATATGTGAGTACCGCACAAGAGTCCCAACTGCTCCCAACCGTCTGGATCCAGTGATTCTATGGTACCCCTATCGGAGTATGTTGTGAAGCTGAAGGCAGTTGGAAGGGGAAGGAGATGGAAGAGGAAGTGTGGAAAGTACCTGGCTAGTCAGATCTGGTCACCGAACACGGCTAAAGCTATTTCAAGCAACGTTTCTATTCTGTTTCTTACCGCTCAAAGACGCGCCGCAAGTATACTACGTATTATTTTTAATCAATATAAGTTGTAAAATAACACAAATTAATCAAATAAATTGTACTTGCGCACGCTGGGATACGAACGCGCGACCTATTAGTTCAGCTATTTCATTTAACATTTTAGTTTTTGGTCATATTACAAGGTGTCTAAGAATGTTGCTGGAAACTGTCAATTAATAGTTATATTATTTGTTACGGCATAGACATGAGAAACTACGGCCTTTTCCCGCAGATCCCTTTTCCTTGTTACGTGATCCTTTTCACGGAGAATAAAAGAAGATGATAGACACTTCAATAGTTATATAATAATATATCTCAGCATTATACATCCTCGAAAATCCCTTTACAAACCCCAAAATTGAATATCCAAATGCCAGAACTTCAAAATCATCCCGGAAACCCTTTTAAACCTGTCGCAAAACAATCTCGAACCAATTTTCTAGCGTCTGGTGTGCCGAGTTATTCGCTTTATTTCGTTGTGTGGTTCTGGTGAACGTTAAGTGGATCTCGTTGAGTGTTTGCAGGGTGTTATTTGGTTATTCAGGCTGTACAATTCTGAAGGAGGTCCTTCATTCTACTCCCCTTGAGTTATGAACTGCAGAATTTTCTGAAAAAAATCTTATTTACGAGGGGCGGAAGTGACGGATCATTCATTACCAATTGATTTTACATCATATTTATAATATATTTTTGTGCGATTTAATTAGTGTCAGAAATTAGCAATTAAATTATGAAGGTCTTCTAAAAAGGTATGACATTTTATCGTGATTTATTTTTGGGGTATTATGCCGTGTTACGCTACCTCATTTAGCCGACGCTTCGGAGAGCATTACAGTGGCCATCATCAGGGCAGATGTTTACATTATAAAATGCCATTAAAATTTCAAAATCAGGTAGGACGTTATTTATTTGAGAAACGAGGCATATTTCAAAAATTGTTGTATTTGAATGAACCTTGGATGTGTAACTAATTGTGTTAAATATAATTATATTCTCAAATTATCGCAATTGAAACCTTTGGATTTAGAAATGCTGTATCGAGGGTTTGGTTTAGGAGATGTAAGCTCTGGTTTCAAGAAATTTGAACAGGTTTTATTGCCTCGAATCTCTAGGTTCTCGATTCTCTAGGCCATAGCAATTGTACGGGGGACGCACTTGACTTACTTTAACCAGTGATTCCTGACATTATTTGGAGTAAAAATATTTAAAAAAAATTTCTTTTTCAATGCCTACTTACTGATTTTCTATGTTTTAAGTTTAAAAAAAACATAAAAATGTCACCGGAGATCATAGACATATGAATATTAGTAGACCTGCCCTAAGTGATTAAAAGCGTATTATCCCCACTCCCCATACCGGTTCCATTGGAGCCGGCTGTGCTCGCGTATGGCCTCAAGTGAAATTTGAAAACGTGACGTCATCATTCTTGTGCGAACTATGGTCGAGGCATCATCGGTTCATTTTACGAAATAACACGGCAGAATGTTGACTTGTGCTATGAAAACTTGTAAAAATAGATGTGAAAAAGAGAATAAACCCAATTGTCGTATTACATTCCATATATAAGCATTATTTTACTTTATTTTAAGCATATTCACATCGTATAATATAGATCAGTTGTTACTATCACATCGAGAAACGTCTGGACGCGAAACACAATGCTCGTTGGTTGCTGGGAAGTAAATTATGAACATTTATAAAAGTGTCTTAACTAAATACTTAAACGAAATATTCGACTCTGAAAATAGAACCGAATTTTTTTGCCGAATTTGGACTTCGCAAATTTGTTCATAACGTGGCGAGTAATTTGCGCTCCCATGTAAAAATGTCTATTCATTCAAAAGCAGATTTTACTTTTAAGAAGTAAATGGTGATATTATAATGCGAGATGCCTATTTACTGTCAGATTGATTTATTGACGAATCACAGTCAGCTTCACTCCCTTCGTTCTTCAACAGTTGATTTTACCCCTCGCCATTATCTTCTCGTCTATTAATTCCTATGTCTGTGCCGGAGATCAAATTTTCATTTGTATTTTTTACTCTAAATAATTTCGGGGATCACCGATGAAAGTTAGTCGTGTACGTCCATAAACACCCTGTACAATATGTTTAGATAATAACGTTATATTCATAATAATTATTATCCATTGTCCTCTTCAATAAGAAAAGAAAAATATGTTTAAATCTAATTAGATATCAAATATAATTTTAAGTGTTCTTTTCTGAAATTACAAGGGAATATGAAATTAATATAATAAATATAGGTAGGTATACAAGAATCCAAATCACGGGCAAAGCAAAGTATACAAACATGCAATGATTTATTATAGAATTTGTAAACATGCAAGGGTCAAATTAAAATGATAAATGCACGTAAATAATATTATTCAAATTTGACAAATAATAAAGAAATGTTGATCCTTCAACTTCGACGTTCTGTTCTGTTTTTTCTCGGTTCTGTTTTTTATTCATATAAAATTTGTCTTGATTTTAGTTTCACAGTATTTTTGGATATATCTACTAGATTACAAATTATTATAAGAAATAGTTATTAGCCTGAAACACAAATATAAATTGAAAAAAATAAATGCCGTCGACGGGATTGAACCCGCACTCTTCTGATTGTCTCAGGTGCACTAAACCACTGCTTTATTAACAATAAGCAACAAGTGTTGAATAAACTACTAGTATTTAGTTAAAAATAAGCCGAAGTAGCACAGTGGTTTAGTGCACCTGACCGGCAATCAGAAGGGTGCGGGTTCAATTGCCCATAATAATATGTTATCCTTTGTGCTTTACATAAAAACCTTGTCATTAGTTTATTTAAAAAGATATTAAGGCGATGCACTACGTCGTGTAATATTTTAAATTGAGCCGCTATCAATAACAACCCTTACGTAGATGGCGATAAGGTTTAAATTCCCGCTTAACACCATCCGCCTGTTTTGATTTATGCAAGAAAAAAACATGGCCAAAAAGTGCCTTTTATTTTATTTTGTGGATGTTCAGGCATAAATATTTAATTTTTTTCGATCATTTTAAAAATAACTTAATTTGTCACATTATACAATAAAATCATAACCGAAAATGGGTTCGTAAGTAGGAGATTTTGAACCTTAAAGCAGTTTTCATAGGACTTATAATTTTTTTTTTCTGGGCTCTTAAAAAGACATAACTAAAAAATACTCGATTATTTCAAAGGCCAAGATGTATTCTACTCGCAGTATTTATTTAAAGCATCTGAAACATTTCTAGGCGACCAAATTTTCAAACCAAAAACACATTATCTTGATTTTGCATTACTACGTATGGCATCGCCTTAAAATCTATTTGAATTTCGATTTTTTTTTCTTGATTGAATGAATAAATTAATGAAATGGAACCTTGAAAGTTAAAATTAACTTCCAATTAAAATTAAAATTAATGATCGAGCTGAAACTCAGCAGATGGACTCATTTTCGATGACAATGCATTCATTCTGTGGCAATCATGCATACACGCATTTATCTTAAAAATTATATGACATTATAAAAATTTACATCAGTTAATATACGAAATTTATCTCGGTTCCCACCAAATTAGAATTTGGCTTATGTGATAGCGGTGTTCACTCATTTTAGTCAGTCTCTGGGGAGGATATTTCAATCCCCAGAAAAACTTTTTTTTAGTTTTAAAAATCATTTTAAAAGTTCTCAGCAGTTACGAGCCAGTTCTTGGGGAAGAAGGTTCAATCCTCAGTTATAATATATTTTAGTCAGTCTCTGTGGAGGATGTTTCAATCCCCAGAAAACCTTTTTTTTAGCTTTAAAAATCATTTTAAAGGTTCTCAGCAGTTAAGACCCAGTTCTTGGGGAAGGAGGTTCAATCCTCAGTTATAATATATTTTTAATTAATCTATTAATTAAAGTAGATGTACGTATATTGAAAAAAGTTGGTTTTACGGGTTGATTTTTTAGGTTTTATTACATATTTACTTCATAAATTAATAGTTTTAGATGTATTGTAAATTGTAAGATTTTTCGTAACTAAATAAAAACATTCAAAAAAAATAATGCTCTCAAAAATATGTCCGTAAATTTCTTCAAATTTTCACGATTCAATCGAAATGAGAGTGACGTGGGTCCGTTTCGACGAAATCATATTTTTATTTTCAAATATTGTTTTTCATCCCTTTGTCCTCTAGTTTCAAGCGTCTTAAAATTGACATATTCGGTATAAAAGTATATCTCGAAATCAAATACACCCACGTTCATCTCTATAGATTTCATCGGTACCAAAAACATGTTATTGTAATTATTAAAAAGCTTTTTTATTTTTACATGAATACCAATTGGGTTATGTTGTGAGGCTGAAGATTGTGGGGAGGGGAAGAGGAAGGTGGGGAGTACTTGGCTATTCAAACCTGGTCACCAAACACGGCTAAAGGCATTTCAAGCAACGTTTCGATTCTAAATGGTGGTCTTACACAAGGGCGATACTGAGAGTATCATCCACTCTAGAACTTATTATTTTAAATTAATAAATTGTGAAATAACACAAATCAATAAAAAAAAAATACTTGCGCGCGCCGGGATTTGAACCAGCGACCTTCGGCTTGCTAGTAGAGAGCTTTGCCCCTCGACCACGGAGGCCGTCGAAAAGCTGGTCGTACCAGAATCTTAAAAGAATTCAGCTGACGTTAAATGAACTTCTTATCAATCCGTCTCACAAAAACAAGTCGATTATTTATTTGTTTCGCTCGAGTTGCAAACAGGGATGCTAATCACTCTATAAATCGTTAACCATTCAGGCTAATTTTTTTCGCTTTTGGGAACAACTCATATGGTCTCACATAAAAGGTTGTGTTTTCCTTACTGTTGTAGTTAGAAATACGATCTAAAAGATGTTAGAAAGAAAAAAACCACGCTCTATATTTATATCTAGAAGTTAACAACAAAACAATTAAAATGTGCACCTTTACCGAACAGGTACTGAACGCAAATTGAAAATAAATTATGAGACTTGTGAATTTTGTATTAATTATTTTTACATGAAACGACAAAAAAGAGAGGTGACAGCAACGTTTTCATAATAATTTGTCTAATAAAATATGTTTTTTTAATATTTTTTCGTTATCTTGGTTTTAAAAAAACGTAAAGTAAGCCATTTTTTTTAATGTTTGCATTCAAAATTTTAATATTTAAAAACACATATATGTTTATTTGTAGTAATAAAACATGGGAGCGTATTTTATCACCTTTGAAAAACAGTTTTTAGTTTTCGGATACGTTTAGAAATATTCGATTTATTTGGAGTTTATTGCAAAGCAAAAAATACTTCGGCCGTCTGACAGAATGATGCTGAGGCCGAGAGTTAAAAAAGACGGAATTTTATAATTATTTTTAATTAAATATGACATCGAGTAGACTTGATGTTATTTTCATGCATTCCAGTTTAACCGGCCAATTCGATGATGTGTCGAGACCCTGCGCTGATCTGACTGGAGTGTGTATTGGGTTTCGACATGTTATTATTGCGGCTCTATCTGTCTATGCTATATTGCTGATAGTGGGCCTGCTTGACCCTGTTTCCACCTGCGTATCACCACTATCACCCCACTACCACCACTCGACACAAATGCTGCTGTTGTCTGCTTATTGTATTACAACTTGTCGAATTCCATACATTCGGTTCTGTGAGTTCGCTCAGTGAGTGTCCACCCGGTGAGTCCACCCAGGAGTTCACTCAGGAATCAGTTACTTGAGACAAACCTGTGCATTTACTCAGTAATGAGTTATTTGAGACTGATCTGTGAATAAGAATCTTTGAATGTGCTCTGTGACTGTCTACTTTGCGAGTCCTCTGAGATTTCACGTAGGCTTCGAATAAACTATCGAGTTCATTCTAGTTTGATTTTTGAGTTCTTTCAGTCTCAATCTGTTAGTCATTTAGATTTTAGATTATACTATTGTGTTCAATAAGGAGATCGGTGTACCCGCTTTTTGAGTCCTTTCAGTGAGCTCATTCAGGAATCTGTTATCTAAGAATTCCCACAAGAAATTATTTAGTTGTGTGAGGAAAATCTGTGAATAGTGTAAGTGATTGCCATTTGCTGACCCGCAAACCAAACATTTCGAGTTCATTCTGGAATATTTGAAGTCTATCTTTGGGTCCTTTGTGAGAGACTTGTGTCTAATAAGAAGATACCTGCATCCGCCTATTGAGTCCTGTTTGTCTGCGAGTTCGTTGAAGCCATGTTGACAGCATCTCTGCACAGCGTCTGCAGGCCGGAAGACTTCATTCCGAGGTCGAGGAACAGGATCCGACCGGATGCCGCTAATCACTCGCGGTATTATTTGTTATATCTTGTCGCTTCTGTTCTCCACACCTATCATATTATATAACGTGTGCATCCTCGCTTCTCATTCTTTCACAACACGAATATATACAAATTATTATAAGCAATAATTATTAGCCTGAAACACAAATATAAATAGCAAAAATCTTCCGGGAAAAAATAAACCCAGCCGACGGGAATTGAACCCGCACCTTCTGATTGCCGGTCAGGTGCACGAAACCACTGTGCCGTCGGCTTATTTTTAACCGCTAAATAATTGAATAAATACTAGTATTTCATTCAACAATTATTGTTTTTGATTTTTTTCGCCTGAAAACAACCTACTTTATGTTTGTAGGAAAGATTACATGACAAGGTTTTATGCAAAGAACAAAGGATAATTCCGAATTACGAATATATATATAATTTTTTCCTGCCCATTATATATCCTTTTCAGCCTCATAAAATTCTCCAAACGGGTTTACCATTATTCCACTTGCTTTGGACAGTTGGGAACTATTTGGCTATACCACACAATTTTATTTATTTTTCTGATTAACACACTTACGTTACTTGTCCTTTTGTATCATCTGTATTTTATTTTATCTAGTATGAATCTTTCTACCTTGACAGGTAGACAAAACATCGACGAGTGTAGTATATTCTGCTTTGGTTCATCATTAAACTGTCAGGTGTCGTAATCAATTATCTTAAATCTGTGACGATAACTTCTTTGAAAAATTGGGTCAATTAAATGTTCTGGTTTTTAATCTTCCAAAATTCAGTTATACTTGAAATATTGCGAAAGAAAATTTATTATTTGAGTCCCTGTGTATGGTATCGCCCCTTTCCAATGCCCCCTCTGAACCGGACTAGTCTCTTATAAATTATTAACATTATTATTAACAATTCTGGGTTTTTGTTCCTCTTATTCCTCTTTTTGCCGCTACCGAGCAGAATTATTTCATGAATTGTTTATTTGTTTGTATCCCAAAGCCTTGCGAACTTTGAGAACGTAAATAATAAGTACAATATTTCACAAACTAACAACATGATTATGTATAATTTCTATTTTTTCATGTTTTAACTCGACTGTTTTGAATTTCGTATGTCTGTAAATTGGTTCAAGATCGTGACTGTTTTAATGGTTCAAAAAGGTTTATTTTTTAAATGTGAAATCACCGTGTTTATTTGGATTTTTTTATTCGTATTTAAAAAAAAATATTATGGCACTTACCTGCCTGTAGAAAGTTTGAAAAAAGAATTGTCATTGATAGTGATGTTTCTTTATACAAATTGTGTAATAAATTCATTATTTTAAATTTAAAAAAAATGTTAAATGAAATATATGGTTTATAATTAAGTATTAAGTATTTAAGTACCTGGTAACAAATCTTATGATTTCATAAGAAATTTTGGTTTCAATTAACGAAATAAGAAAAACGAGAAAAATTATTAGGAACATACTTTTTTGGACGCGAGTTCTTCTGTTCACAGAACTACTATTATTTTATTGAACAACAACAGTGGAAATGTTGATAAAATATGAAGTACAAAATAAATAAAAAAAGATATCTTTATTTTACTTGTGCATACTCTTGTCTTTATCTTAAAGCACTATTTTACTTGTGCCTACTCTTATCTTTATCTTAAAGCACTATTTTACTCGTACCTACTCTTGTCTCTATCTTAAGACGATGCCATACGTAGTAATGCAAAATCATGTGTTTTTGGTTTGAAAATTTGGTCGCCTAGAAATGTTTCAGATGCTTTAATTAAATCCTGCGAGTAGATATATTTTATTATATATATATATATATATATATATATATATTTTATTTCATGTGCCATACAAAAATGTACCTAATTATTTAAAAAAGTAACTAAATAAAAAAAAAAGAATACATCTTGGCCTTTGAAATAATAGAGTATTTTTTAGATATGTCTTTTTATGAGCCCAGAAAAAAAAATTTTAAGTCCTATGAAAACTGCTTTAAGGTTCAAAATCTCCTACTTACGAACCCATTTTCGGTTATGATTTTATTGTATAATGTGACAAATTAAGTTATTTTTAAAATGATCGAAAAAAATTAAATATTTATGCCTGAACACCCACAAAATAAAATAAAAGGCACTTTTTGGCCATGTTTTTTTCTTGCATAAATCAAAACAGGCGGATGGTGTTAAGCGGGAATTTAAACCTTATCGCCATCTACGTAAGGGTTGTTATTGATAGCGGCTCAATTTAAAATATTACACGACTTGGTGCATCGCCTTAAGGCAATATTTTCTAATGTAAGTATCCGTACTACTTGTAGATATATATTTACTATATGACATTTTGTTTTCATTTTTGATGGCCTCCGTGGTCGAGGGGTAAGGCTCTCGACCAGCAAGTCAGAGGTTGCGGGTTCAAATCGCGGCGTGAGCAAATTAATGTTATTTATTTAATTTGTTTTATATCAATTTACTCATTAAAAATAATATATAGTACACTTGCGGTACGTTCCAGAGTGGAAGATAGTATCGCCCTGGTGTACGACCACCATTCAGAATTGAAACGTTGCTTGAAATGGCTTTTGCCGTGTTTGGTGACCAGGATCTGAATATGAATCTGAACAGGTACTTTCTCGCCTTTCTCCTCCCAATCTCCTTCCCCTCCCTACTAACTTCAGCCTCACAACATACCCCAAGTGGGGATGCCATAGTCTCACTGGCTCCAGACGGTTGAGGGCAGTTTCTTAGTTTTATATTTAACGGCAATAGGCAGTGGCGGCTCGTGACTTTAGGATGTACTAGAATGCTAATATTTACAAAAATGGCATTATTGATGTTGTTGTAGCTGAAAACAATGTTTTTTTTTTTTTTCGAAAATTCGATTTTTTTGTGTGAAGATTTTCAGGAAATATGCACGGCCAAATTTAAATTTCATGAAAATCTTCATATAACAACAATAATGCCATTTTATGTAATAACTAGTACTCCAAAAAGTCACGATTCGCCACTGGCAATAGGGTCACCTTTCGAGAGTTTTTGCAGCTTTAAACTTTATACATAATAATCTGATTTGTAGTTAGGACAATTACACGCGGGGGAGATAGGTGAACCTCACCAAGTAACGCATCTATCAATTCTATGTAGTTACGAGCTACCTAGTCGAGTATTAATTTATTCTCGTGAATTTCGTTGATTTCGTGAAAATGGCCAGCGGTCGCATATTGTGTACGATTGTTGAGTTAGTTGGCTTACCAACAGCGTTAGGTTTGCGACCATTTTACTGCGTCTTTATTGTTGAATCTAGAATTTGCACGCATTCAAGCGGAATATTTTCTTTACGTAAAATGTAATGTTATTTTTCCCGACACGTTTCTTGTACGGCGAAAGAACCATAGAGGATATGGCAATATACATTTTAAATATATTTGTCATCGATCTCGAGTAAAACTATTTCGACATGCAAGTTTAGACAATGAAAAAAAAACACGTGTCTAAACGAATTAGTGTAGCAGATAAATATACATATATATTTAAAAAAAATACTAATTACCCGAACCGCCAACAACTCGGTCTTGGCACACACTCCTTGCTTCATTCACATTCATACATCATCTCATGCTGTTATTTTTACTGACCCGACTCAAGTATTTGGTTCAATTGATCGCGCCATTTCTTTCAGTCTACTTTCGTCCTTCCTGTGCCAATTCCATGCCTCACTGCCATACCTCAGGGTAGGTACCGCCACTCCAATTTGAATTGCTTCGTTTAGGACATTTTTTTTAATAAATCGTGGTATACAGAAAAAATACAAAAAGTACACCATGTCTAAGTTAGTCAAGTTCTTTCAAATTGAAATTCAAATAATTGAATGAATTGAACAAAGTAAAATATATGCATCAATAGTTTTGCTCTGATGATTTTGCATTTTCACTTGAGTTCTTCATCCTATCCAGTCGTAATGCAATCTACAATTTACTTCACATTGTCGACCTTCAGTCACTTCTTGGTCCCGACATTGGTTTCCTCTTATTATTCCCTTATCTAATGGCCCTTTGAAGTGTTTACGCGAAACGCCCGCGCCGGGGCCATTTCTACTTACTTACTTTCTGCGTATCATTTTGTTTATTCCATCATTTGACATTTTCCATTACGTGACAACAAAAAAAAATTCTGTCAAATTATTTAATCTCGAAACTAATATACCTTTAACTTAGTTTCAAAACTCTTAACATTACACATGCTTTATGGATGGTCAATTTCAGTTATACAATGGACGGAAATTCCACTTTTTTTAAAGTGTGAATGTCATTGTAATAACCAACTAGCTAATTAACCAACACGTCGCTTCCCTGTAGGGGTAGGCAGATAGGGCAGAACGCCAAAGAACTCGTTCTTGGCATACACTCCTTGCCTCATTTACATTCATACATACTCAAGTATCTGATTCACTTGATCGTGCCATGTTTCCCTCGGGCGTCCCCGACTTTGTTTTACCATTCATATTCGCGTCATTTATTCTCCTTTCTTCTACATGCCCAAACCATCTGAGCGTCCCTTTCTTAATCTTAATCATTACGCTTACATCAGCCTTGCATTTATTTCGTCATTCATCAGGACGAATGCAGGTGCATGAACACGTGTTCTGATTTATTATGGATATACTAAAAGTCTATTAGGAACGGCATGCTGTCCCGTTTCTAACAGGATTTTAATAAATCAGCGATACTCACTAGCGAGAAAAAATACTGACAAAAATATTGAAATTTTTTTAAGAATCTCTTGAAAAGCGGGATTGCACTATTCTTAACGAATGAATTATAAACTTAAGTAAAATACCAATGTAACGATGTCGAAACACGTGTTCATAAATATCGTAACGTTTATATATTATCAAATCAAACGCAGGTATATGAACACGTGTTTCGATATTATTAGGAATTTACTTTAAATTTATCAGGAAACGGCCTGAAATTCCGTTTTTAACCGGATTACCAATAATTTGGAGAGATTCTTAATAAACTAGCAATACTCATTTTTCTCCGTGAATCGTTAAAAATGTATAGAAGATTTAAAGTTCATTCTGATTATAGTTCTAAAAAAGTCTAATTTTAGTATTTTCATTCGTAATTATTATTGATTTTCAAAACGATTTATATCCTCACATACTTAAATGGCTTGTACTGGCTACAACGTCATAATGACGTCACCAACGCCAGATTCACAAACAAATCCAACATGTATTTTTTTTGGCGGCAAATGAAAAATGGCACATTTTAAAACGTTACAGATGATTTTTTTTTTCGTTTATTGAAATATAATTCATACATATACAGTAAAAGAGATTAACATTATTAGAAGTTATCATAAATAATTATCAACGATTAGGTTATATAAAAAAGAAATAACATAATATAAAACCGAAAATGCAAGACACATAAGCAATGCAAAAACAAAATAACAAGTTGTAAGCTTTTAATTTAATTAAAACATCCCTAATTGAAAATAAATCGCGTTTAAGGAGGGAGTTTCTTTTCAAGTTCTTAACATTAATTCATTTTGGGAATACTACCACACATATAAACTTTAAAATTATGAGCATATGTGTACAAAATAACATATGTATATACGCTAAATATTGCAAAAATAAATTAAATATATTACAGAAAATATGTATATTTTTTAAATTCCACTGTATATTTATACAAATATTTTTAAGGTGTTATGCCGTGTTGCGCTAACTCCTTCTTTAGCCGACGTTTCGGACATCGTTGCAGTGTCCATCATCAGGGCAGATCCGGTAGATCCGAAGATGAGAAAACACATCTTCGGATCTACCGGATCTGCCCTGATGATGGACACTGCAACGATGTCCGAAACGTCGGCTAAAGAAGGAGTTAGCGCAACACGGCATAACACCCCAAAAACAAACAACAAAAATGCTTTTGGCCGTGAAAATCTAAAAACTTACCCAAATATTTTTAACACTGATTTTTTTATACAATAATATACCAAACGACTAAATTATTGTGAGGTAAAGTGTATTTTAAGTTTATTCGTTTATTATTTATTTATTCATCAACATAAAAATATAATAAACGTTCCAACATTATCATAATTATCTTAAATCTTTCCGACGGTAAAAGAAACTGAAAATACCCTATTGCATAAATATTTAATTTTGCTATTAAATAAAGTTAATAAATCCACAATCCACGGTAATCGTAATGCTATGAAATTTCAAATAGGAACTCGTTTCGCATATTTTTATTTTGATTTTTTTTTTTTTTAATTTTTATGTTTCACTGTTCATTTTGTTTAGCAATTGGATGAATCGGGTTGTGTAAGTAATAACTCTACGTTATTTAAAATTTCAATACGTTTGGTTGATAATTTTTAGCATCGTACGGTGCACTAAAGAAAGAGAAATGTTGCTCGAAATGAATTAAATTATGTTTAGTGATCAGATTTGCAAAGGGACAGATTTTCTCAACCCACCTACAAATACTCATTCCCTTCTTCGCTTTCAACCTCGACAATGACCCAATATTTTGTAGTTTGGCAATTTGTTTTCTTTTACGGTCATTGCTTAAATCAAATTAATCCTACCTGATGCTCCGCGAGTTTCCAAACAAATTGAGATACAGAAGCAATCAGTTAATAAGCTGTCTATAATTCTCCTCAGTAAATCATTGCTTGCATTTCCACATAGACGAGATCATTTATAGTTAAGACGAGACAATACCCTAAAAACAGGGGTGCTCAAATTTGAACTGCTGGCGATCTACCTCAATATTATTAGATTCCGATCGATCGACTCTGAGAGGCTGCAAGTATGTGTGATGCAGGATTGTCGTCTATGTAGGTAGGGTGTATCGTGGCGCAGGTATAAGTGTATATATAGGGACGTTGTATAATTGCATGAACCACATAAAATTTGGAGGAACGACAGAAATTAGTTCGCAATACGCATTTTTTCAAAAGTCGATGAAAAAACTTATATTTATTCAAAATTGCAAGTTTATTGGTTTTTGCAAAAAACAAACGAGTTCTAGTTTCTAAACTTAACTAAATAATGACTTTGGATGTTGAAGAGTGGCACTGCATATCCTCAGCATACTTTTCATACGATGGTACGTAATTACCGAGTGCTAATCGCAAGCACGATGACATATGTTCGTCAGTTAGTCGATTGCGATATTTTGACTTAATTATCTTCATTTCAGAAAATGCAGACTCGCACAAGTAAGTTGACCCAAACATTGCGAATACGAAATTTGCCAGCTGTTACAGAACACTCCGTTCAGTAACTCAGTCTGCTACAAGCTACAAATAAATAATAAAAAAGAAGGCATGAAAAATGGGAAATTTTTCTCGAGATCGGCTCAAAAAGTTATCGCGATCGGCCGTTTGAGCACTCCTTGAGATTTGAGAATCTTAACGACGTAAGTGAAACAGACGTGCATAAAAATATGCGACGCGAGGCCCTGTGTATTGGACAGACCTGCGGTTGAATTTTCCATATCAAATCTCTACAATAAAGTGGAAATGTTAACGACTTAAGCGACGAAGGCGTGTAAAACAATATTTGGCGCGTGGATCGGCGTAATGGACGGTCGTCTTTGCCCTAGCAGGCCTAGAAAATCGATCTTTTCGTGGGGTTCATTTTAATTATTTCTGATGAACGTATTACAGAAATCAATTATTTCTACAGGGATCTAGAATTTAGATCAGGTCTACAAAAATAAAATCTGGTGCTTACCGCTAATTTTATAGTTGAAAAACGTTTTATAAAATTTTCGAACCGTTTTACATAAAATATTTTGACGGTAAGGTCCGTGGGGATCCATCTAGAAACATTTGAGATTTTAGTAATACGTTCTTCAGAAATAAATAAAATATGAGCGTCGAGCAAACCCGCAGAGTCTTATGTCGCCTTAATATTAACGATCGTCAGGCGCTTTCTCTTGCTCTCAAAATACGTTTGCAATCATTACACCTGCAATATACACAAGTCTTTATTGCACAATTGCATTAATATAACTCTCGATGCAATTTGGTTAATTATGCAAGTCTCGAATCGACAGTATTTGGAGAATTATTTCGGTTATTTGGTTTTCGGCCGCTGACCATAGAGATGTTGCTGACAACACACAGTAGGCAATTTAGCTCTGAAAGAGTAGAACAAAATTAATTAGAGTCATTCGTGTGTGTGGTAGGTAACCTCTGACATTTTACGAAGGTGGGATTCGAAAATCAAACAATGTCGATGTAGGCGTTCCGGGCGTATCGAAGTAGATTAAGAACTCTGCTGAATAGTTCGATTAATTTAATGGAGTCCTGAAAGGAGTAGTAGTGCCTACACGGAGAGAAATCGATTATTGCCCTCAAGATAAATTAACAGGCCTTATTAATAAAACATCAATTTGACAACGTTTTATCAATACGCCTTGATATTCAGACATATTGATATTCGTGTTCGGACATCATGATAAAATTCGTAATTTATTAAAGTTTACCATGAAACCTCCACTATATCAACTGTACTAGAAGTAATAGAGCTTGCCTTTTAAAGGCAGCTTCATTGATGCTAAATATGGACATTATCCGAATTGATTCTGTTCAACAGCAAGATTTCTCTCCCCACCTTCATTTTTGGCAAGTTAGTCCTGCAGGCCGGGAGATACAATAGTCTATGCTGTCGGTGACAGAGGTAACAGTTTTCAAAACATCCACGAATCAGTCTGAAGAAATGTGTAGCAATGCGCACATCCCTCCTGACCCGTAGATGGTTCATTCCGAGCATACCCAAAAGAAAGTCGATATGATAGAGCCACGCCATACTCCCCGTGTCTAAGGCGGGCAGCGGCATGGTGGATTTGATGTTTTATACACATCTACAATTTTATTCCGAAGTTGAAGAAATTTTGCACACTTGACCTTCTGAACAAGAGGAAGGTCACTGTTGAAAAAAATACATTAACCCCACACAGTAGGCCCTGAGGAAAATAATTTCCCTCAGGGCCTACGTCATCTTTGGGGATGCTCTGTGGAGGGTCTTTTTAGGGAAAAGAAGGAGGGGAAGTTCTGGGAAGGAAAAAGGTATGAGAGGTGGGTAAGAATCTAGGTATCGGTGTATCCAGGAGTGACGAATGAATATACTCCTCTCAGAGTTGGAGAGGTCAAAGGGTGTCCACAAAGCAATCTCTCCCGATCTGGCACGCCACGCACCTGTTGCGTAGGCGCATCCTGATAACACCGCACTCGATGTACCTGGATTCCCCTGCTAAATCATCAAACGTAGCTAGCCACTGGGGGTGACCTATGGTAGAGGTGTTAGTTATCCAATAAATTATTCCCGGGGCGGCGTCTCCCAAATCCGCCTTTCAAATTAAAAATTAATCAAATGCTATGTTTGATTTCTAAAAACTCTGTGTAATGCTCGGACAACGTCGGGGACTTCTAGCAAATAATAAAGCATGTAAGAAGCAAGAAGTTTGTGATAAAACAGAGTTTTGTGGCATTCCCTGTCTACCCCTGTATCCCTGCGTTAATTAACTTAGTTAAATAACACTTCAATGGAAAATTCGTCAAAGTACACTTCCTGGCTTCAATAAATAGCTCAAAAGTTCATTTAGAATTTGATTTAGTTCATCAAAATGTACATTAGACCCAGATTTGTGTGGAATCCGATCTATTTTCATTTGGCTACTATTTTAGGATGTAAGGCAAACCAATCAGTTTCCGTTTAACGAAAATCCAAATCTAATTTAATCTGATTAAGTATGTATTTGAGCTGCTCTCGGCGTTGCGATACTCACCTGCTAACATAGACTAAATAAATACAAAGACAGGTTTTAGTCATACTAATCGAACAAAAAATATAGCACCTTCTTCCTTTATCTTTCATAGCTTAAACGAAACGAATAACAAAATGATGGCGATTCAGAGAATTTATGTGTGCGGATGAAATAGTAACACAACGGCGCCCGCATCTCTTCATTTTAGTATCAAGCGAAAAACGAAGCGCATGAGAAAAGGATAGCAATTCGAAGAATGTGTGCGTACGGATGAAATAGCTGTATTAGAACAGCTTCCCTCCCGCGCAAGCCGGCAGCGAGCAGCATAGTAGAATACACCGTACTGTAACTATGGTTGTCCTTTGTATACTTATGTGTTTCTGCGTTTCTTATCTCGCTTCGTCTTTTACAGATTTTGGCCAGCCAAAAAAAGCCTTGAATAATTATATTTATTTTAAATTAGTGATTTGTATGTACGAGGCGTATCCAGAAAGTAAGTGTACTGAGGCTCTCACGAACGAATGAATTTTATTTTCGACATGTTGGCTACACTTCCGTGTAGCCTGACTCTTCCCCTCCGCAACGAGACCAGTTCAAGGTCAGTACGTTGAGAAGTGTCGTCGCGACAAAACGTTTCGTGAAAAATGTCAATCCAATCTCCCGCCAAGTGCGAAATACGCGGCGTCATCCGTTATCTCGTTTGAAAGGGAAAACCTCCGTTTGAGGTTTATAATGAGGTGAAAACTGCATATGGTGATGTAGCTATGAATCGTACGAGTGTGTAAAAGTGGTATCGCGAGTTTAAAAACGGTCGTACATCTGTGCATGATGATCAGAGGAGCGGAAGACCTTCAATTGTGACACAATTTCAGCCAAGAAAATCATGATATCCGTGTTTTGGGACTGTCAAGGCATAATTTTGATTGAATATCTGCCTCAAGGGGAGACCATCAACTCTGCAAGATACTGTGAGACCCTAAAAAAATTGCGAAAGGCGATTCAAAACAAGAGGAGAGGCACATGCTGACAAAGGGAGTCAGCCTGCTGACCGACAATGCCAGACCACACACGGCCAACGCCACGAAGGAACTGCTTGCCTCGTTTAAATGGGATGTCCTGAACCACCCCGCGCATTCCCCTAACCTAGCATCTTCAGATTATTATCTCTTTACCTCCCTGAAGCTGTACATGGGTGGGAAAAGGTTTTCAACGGACGAGGAGGTAAAGGAAGAGGTGGAGAAGTCGACGAAGGGGTTGGCGGGAAACTACTTCGAGGAAGGCATCAAAAAGTTGATGCCCCGCTTCACCACCTGCATTGGCGACTATGTCGAAAAATAGCTTACATATGTACTACGGTAACCATGTAATTTTTTTGTTTCAATAAAAAAAATTGTAACCTACAAAAATTCAGTACACTTACTTTCTGGATACGCCTCGTATTTATGAATGGAAAGAAACTTTGTGTTTTAAGTTTGATTGTTTTTTTTGCTCGAGAATGCTTTTTGCGCCTCTCAAAAGCACAGAAGGCATTTTTTTCACAAAAAAGAGCCCAGAACGGGGTGTTTGTGGCAGCTGAGGACAGCTTGTCTAACGAACGAACTCATGTACGATACTAAACGCGGTAAATCTCAAGTATGTCCACTGGACCTAGTTCAGTGATCCCACGCGCGTTGTCTTAGTAACCTATATTCTCTTTTAATTAATCTAAACTGCTAACTGTATTATTAGCGAAGTGTGGTAGGCAAACAATCGGAAAGCCCTGACCAGGTTTGCGGATCGTGATTAGAATCCAGGTAAACTTTCCCTTTGGGAATTTATTGAATTGTCTCTTTACGATTCCATCTCACATTACCTACGCTACCTGCCGGCTGGATTTATGTGACTAATTAAACCAGTGGCGTTGCGACAAACTTCTGGTTCCAGGGC